>OZ010604.1:74945248-75062748 GCA_963932145.1 Acanthosepion lycidas | reverse complement strand
TATATATGAACACAAGGAGCTAGAGACAAATAACAGCAAGCCCCAACAAACATTTATGCTGTTTACACAGGGGTTCTATAGCCTTTGATGGCAACTGGTCTACCGCAGAAAGAAATTGCAAACTACTGCGAGAAAAATTTGCCTCATTAGTCATAGATTGAATGATACATGATTGCCTAAGCATTTATCACGTATGACAAATAACTGATTGAAATTCACTTACATTCTAATACTCTTGGGAAAGGTATGAATCCTCTTTTCTTCCCCCAGCTATATGTAAATAGCAGGACAGATTGGGTTCTGTAGCCTTGGGTGGCAACTGGTCTACCACAGAAAGAACTGGCAAACTACTGTGGGGAAAAAATCTGCCTCATCAGTCATGGATTGAAAGATACATGATCGCCTAAGCGTGTATTGTGCATGGGACATAACTGACTGTTTATTCTAACTGATTTTTAGAATGTTCTTTTTTCTTTATAAATCCAACTGAATCATGAGACTGGTTGATATGGTCTGATGTTATTAATGAATATAGTCAGACAGTGCAAAAAACATCTAAAGAAAACCAATGAGCTTATTGAGTGAAACGTGTCATGTCTAACAAAGATGAGTTTGATAATTTGAATGATCAAATAAATTTGAATGATCAATAAATCACTTATTCAATCAAAAATGTCACAATAACAAATATCTGTGACTGAATGAATTAAATGCCATCCATTATGCTACAAAATGAATTGTCTGACCGAGGGTGGTAGCACCTTTTAGGGTCCTAGCTATGGGCAAATAGTTAATCTCCAAACTGGGGGTAAAAATGGGAATACTTTGTAAAAAAAAAAAAATAATTATTATCAGCAATAAATTTTTGAAGAAAAAACTATTATCAGAAATTGATTTTAACAAAACATAATATTGCCATCAATAAAAACTTTGTCAACATTAAATAACCCATTGAGGTTGATATGCTGTAAAACACAACAAACCAAACCTAACCAAACCCAGCATGTAGCACCTTTGCCAAAAAACCATACCACAGGTTGAACCAAACCTTGTGAGTGAAATTGGGTAGATGGAACCCTTAGGGGCTGTTTAATAGCTGTGCTAGCACAAAGTCACAAGCCATCGTGGCCAAGGGCTTGAGCATGCTGGCCTTGTTCAAATTGTTGATCACGCTAGATAACGTACTCTTTCCCAGAAACTTTAACTACGGTCTGCTCAGCATAGATGCCATATAAACCTCAGGTGGGCTCTGTGGGTGTTGAATAAACACAAATGCGCCTGAGTGAGTGCCTACAATAGGGATTGGCTAGCTGCTCTAGTTGATGGGTATCCTCGAATACGAGTGGCCAGATGTACATACTATAGGGTACCCAGTAAAAAAGCAGTAAATTCAGAAAGGAATTTATTTAGCTATCATGATTCATGCACAAACTGAACAATCATGGTAGATGTTCAAAATGTTTGCCTGAATGTTCAACACAAGGTTATAAGCATGATAATAAAGAGGCAGTATCTTTGCAGACAATGTCAAGAGGAATTTTATTCCAAGCTTCAGTTGAGTTCCCCTTCAATGAATCTATATCGACAATGTGACAATGACGGTTTTGCAAGTGAGTTAGAAGTATACTCCAGATACAGTAATTCATAACATTCAGATCTGAGATTTTAGAGGGATACTGAGATGGACCAGTTAGAGTTAGTATATTTTCTTGAAGAATATATTAGGTTGGTAAAAAAATAATGACGTAATAATGTCGTTTTTTGACGTATTTTTTAACGTCAAAAAACGACATCATTACGTCATTATTTTTGCACCAACCTAATAATAAGGTGAATATTGGTAGCAGTCTGGAGAAATGTCCATTTCAGTCCAGTTGTGGTAGTTTTGAAGTTGAACCATGCTAGGGTAGTAGAAATATTAAAAATAGGTCAGTGTCAATCTACTGTGTTTTTTCCAGCCCTAAGCAAAGCAAAATATGGTCTCCTAGCTACTTCTTCATGCATCATGCATGGCTGGTTTCTCTAGCGATAGCATCTTTTGTTCTTTCCTCCTCTGCCAGCTCAGAGGTATGAGATTATATCCTTTTAACTAGGCTGTAAGGTTCTGGTGGGAAATTTGGTTTCACTTAGCATCAAAACTCTCTTTGTGTTAATTTTTTTGACTGGCCAAAATTATTTTATTTTCCGGCATTCCTTTCTTTTTCATTTTTTTTTTTTTTTTAATGGAAGTTATGCGTGGAACCTCATTGATTTTTGGTATTTTTCAGTCACATATAAGTAGGCTCTGTTCCCACAAACTTTGGGTGTTTTTTGGCCTGGATTCAGTCTTTTTTTCTTCCTCTTTTTATTTGAAGGTTGCCTTCTCAATAGTTGAGAGAGAGAATATATAAATGTCTTATTTTAATTTTTATTTGTTTTAACTTTTTTGTTTACATATTTTATTTTTATTGAGACTTACTTCATACCCATTAAGAAATTTCTGTCAGTGTCTTTATAGTCAATTATTTCCAGTAAATGGCAATTTCCTGCTTTCCCCTAAAATAGGTCAGAACAGCCAGGCAAGAATGCTATGACAGTTTAATTACATTTCAAATTCTTTCTTCCTAAGACTTATCTAGGCCATATTTTCTATTTATTTCATTGAGAAAATGCACTAGACCCTGTCATGCCAGATATATTGAATCATAAATGATTTCTGTTTTGTGAGAACTATTTGTTACGATGAATGTATCATCTTAATTATCCATGTAATAAATTTGGATTAAACTAACATAGACTTCATATTGATGTTGAAGATCCAGATCTTGTTGTAAAGTGAGAGGGCTGTTGATCTCCAGATTGGCCACAGAGTTGTTGAAAGTATTCATCTGTCTCTCTGTCTTAACTGATGACGCTTCCCAGTTAGACAAAATTATTGACTTCCTTGAGGTCTTCTTTGTATAGTTGCACTGGGTCCAGAAGATGACTCCAACGACCAGCTGTGGGACAGAGCCAGACAAACCCCAATCAAGATTGACATCAAAAAACATAAATGAGGATGGATCGGCCACACACTCCGCAAACCTGCTTCTAGTATCACCAGGATTGAACCCACAAAGGAAGTGAAAAGTGGGTAAACCAAAATAGACTTGGCACGGAAGTGCTGATGCAGAGGTGAAGGCAGTCTGCTCAACATGAACTGAGCTGAAGAGGATCGTCCAGAAACATGTCCATTGGTGAGGTGTTGTTGCGGCCGTATGTTCTGCAAGGAATTAAGAAGCATAATAATAACTAAGGTAATGACTAATAATAACTAATAATAAACTAATATATCTTAGTTTTTGCCCAGTGTACACAGTGGATTAAAGGAATTCTGTTGGATGCTTAACTCGGACAATCATGGCATTTCAGATACACCAAGTGCCTTATTGAGACACCATCTCTAGGAAGGTTACAACTCAGGGCTTGAGATTTCATCCTAGCATTATATAAGACCACCCCAACTCATTCCTTGTTAAGAGAACATTGCTACATATGTAATGCTATAGTCTTGACACTGAAATAGAATGACAATTACGTATATATATATATATATATATATATATATATATACTTGACTCACCCGTTGAATTGGACGTATGAGGGTCAAGCAGATCTGTTCCCAGGAAACCGACAACAGCACATGAGATTTGATTATAGTGGTGAAGATTTCATGCAAGACCATCCACACTTTTTGAAGGGCCGAATACAGAGACTACATGCCACAGGGTCCCAAACAACCCGCCGCAGGTTTTGAATCCAGAGTTGTCATTCTCCTAGAAGCTATAGAACCCAGTTTGTCCTGCTATTTACCATAGCTGGAGGGAGAAGAAGACGATTCACACCTTTCTCAATGGTATTAGCACGTAAGTGAATGTAATGGATTCGACTGAAATTCGAACTCGGCTCTCCAATTCATCAATCCAAGCCACTATCCATTACGTCACCGTACCTCCAAAATATATATATATATATATATCTGCGCCTAGCCTCAGATTATTTATATGGGTGTGTTTGTATGAACTAAAATGCATACATCTACATGTACAATTATCTTTGTATGTGAGAGTGGCATCCCCCCAAACAAACACAGAAGAAAATTCACCCCTATACCACACACAAATAATCAAAGACAAATAAGCATAAATAGATCCACTTTTGAAAAAATAAACCAGTTTGTCTGATGATTGCAAAAGTGTGAAACAACCTTACTACTGCAAAACATACAAACTACTATCCATGCAACTGAATATATATATATATATATATATATATATATATATACTGGGTGTAACAGATACTTCCATCTTCAAAGTCCACTCAAGAACCATCAAGAAAACGGTGAATAAGTTTAAAAAAGAGGGAACAGTAGAGAGGAAAACTGGATCAGGAGGTCACAACAGCAAGAGGGATCAACATTTCAACTTAGAGGTCAATATATTCTTATTGTTCAAAGTAGAGTCCAATAGAGTTATAAAAATCTCGGAGAATTCCAGTGAGATATATCTAATCGTTTCTAAGATAGAAAGGTTCAAAAGCTTAATCTAAAAATTGGACAATTTTGCTGTCGCACTCATTTCATATATATATACTGGGCGTAACAGCACAATTGTCCAAATTGTGTAACAGCATGGGATAATTGTCTGTCCCACAAAATGTTTAATATCTAAACACCCATTAAACTAATTGAGTTTCCTTTTTCCAGGTTGTCAAATAAGACATTTTGCTATTATGATACCGTTTGTTGTAAGAATCACTGAGAAACCCTTTGATTTATTCAGCTTGAAAGAGAACGGGTTAAAATCAGTTTGTGTCAGCCACACTGTCTTCCCAACTAAGCAATGGTGAACAGAAAAAGATAATTCCGGACTTAGTAACATTTAAACTCTGGCTTCCATCTTCAAATTCCATTCAAGAACCTTCAAGAAAATGATGAATGTTTTAAAAAGAGGGAACAGTAGAGAGGAAAAGTGGATAAGGAGGTCGCAACAGGAAGAGGGATGATCATTTAACTTCGAGCTAAAGAGATCAATTAGAAGAGATACAAAATCCATAAGATGTTTGGCACATGAGAGAAGAGTTTCAGCCATGACAGTTCAAAGGCAGTGACAGTGAAAAAAGGCTTGAAAATGAAATTGTAAGTGAAACTTTGTTGCTCCAGGACAGAAGGCTAGAAGGTTTGAGAGGGTGAAGATCATCTTGAATAATTTGGAAAATGATCCTGAAATAAAATATATATGTGTGTGCGTGTGTGTGAACTTAATTTCAATCCTTCGTGAGCTTCCAATCATCATCTATGATTAATTAATGATGAACATGTCATTTTCATTTATGGTCGATTTCATCATGATGAGCTTTAAGCTTGGAGAGTACTTATACATTCTTATTGCTCAAAGTAAAGTTTAATAGTGTTATAAAAACCTCAGAGAATTCCAGTAAGATATCTTTAATCATTTCTAAGATACAAGTTCAAATCTTAATTTAACAAATGCTTTTACATGATTTGGACAATTTTGCTATTACATATGGTCTGTGTATATTTCATTACGTAAACATTATTTTTAGTGGATGCCTATGTTTGAATAGATGCTCCATTTGTTTATAAACTGTATATTTAGATATATTCATCTAATGGCCTGTATTTTAAATAAATAAATGGAGTGTCTACTCAAATATGGGTATCCACTAAAAATAATGTTGAAAAAATGAAATCTGTTGAATTAATAAAATAATAATTCATCATTTCTTTAGCTATATATATATTATATATATATATATATATATATATATCATTAATACATGTAAAAGGTTTGTCACTTAGCTGATTGGTATTACCGTCAGTATCTCAACTCCAGAGTTTGATATATGAACTCTCAAGTAATCACTCCATCTACTCATCAGACAGGCAATGGACTGCTTCTTCTTCTCAATTTTTATTTTTTACGTGCGCAAGTTATTTTTCATAGTATATGTGTGCATGCATGCGTGCCCATGCACTCAGGAAGAATGCTAGCCATTGACTCCTATATGAAACTCATCCACCTTTTTGACGAAAACCTTTTCACATCAAAACCTGTGGAATTTTACTTAAAAGGTATCAAAGAGCTGCCAAATAAGCTGCAATAAACCATTGCAAATAATGGTGAATAATCAATGGAATAAAATGTTATTTTACTTTAGTTTTTTGAAGAACAAAGTTGAGAAACAAAATAGAAATTATTTATGACTCTACAAAATACTAACTGAAGTGTCTGTCTGTCTGGTGAAAAAAAAGAGTGAAAACTCAGAAGATGGCGCATTAAAACATTTATAACAACATTAAGACATTGTACTCTTACCAGTTCATTCTCCCATGTTATTAGAGAGAAGATAAGCATTGCCAATTGAGCTTTGTTGCGCCTGAGAGATGCCATGTTTTGGGAATAAAAACTTTCATCCTCTAAATACCAATTGTGTATAATTCATTCAGGCTTGCCAGCATGATGTATTTATTGACAGACACACGTGCTTAAATTGAATATTTGTACCTTTTTAAAATGCTTATTCATTGTCCTGTTTGAAATTACAGCCACCAAAAATATGCAGACCTACATTGTTGAACACACATGCTTAAAGATGCACATTTGCAATCATGGACACAGTCAGTCATGTGTACAGATGCACATTCTGACACACATCAGATTATAATCACATAAACACAGAATCACCATCACACATATACACAAATGTACACAACACATGCAGGGATATTTCTTTCGCCTTGCCCTATTGCAGATTGTTTACAAGATGGAACGTTTGTAATATTTTAATTAATCTGCAGTAACTATTTGTATTTTTTAGAAAATGATCCGGTAACTAGTTTATCAAGAAAGGATATGACATACGTGGATGTGGGTAGGTTGACTTGAAAAAAAACATTGTCCAGTTGAAGGAAGTGGTTGGCTTTATATAAATTACTTGGTTCTGTTTTTCCCTGAAGATAAATGCTTGAAAGTGTCTTTCATTATCTAATGCAATGAAGGACTTTGGTAAGGCAAAGATTGAAATGGTGTGATGTTTCTTCTGAAATCTGTCATTTGTATTTTTAACATAGAAAGTGATGAATATTTTAATAGCTAACAAACTTATTTTTCAATCTCTTCATCTTAAGTTATTTCTAAATGTCAAATGTATTATATTTTTATTGTAGATAAGTTTTAGTTTGAATGTCTTCATTTAAGTTATTTTCAAAGCAAAATATGTTGGATATTTTAACAGCTTATTATTGTTTGAACAAACTTATTTCTAATGGCCAAAATGCTGGATATTTTAATAGCTAACAAGGTTAATTTTGAATGTCTTCATCTAAAGTTATTTCTAAAGGCAACATGTTTTACTCTTACATAAAATGCTTAGACTTCTATTCCTGTTTTTGATATTTTTTATCTCTACGTCTTTGCTTTCCTTCTTCTCTCAAATTCTGTGATAAGTCATTGTCTTTTTTTCAAAATACTTTTTTCCTTCATAAATAGTCCTAGATTTAGACATAAAATATTGGCAGGCAACTGTAATCTAGGAGTCTGTCTAAAAATGTTCTCTTATCTACTGAATAGAACAATAATAGCTATTATTATATACACAAAACACTGATTATACTATTTTATTTCCATTTATGATAAACTCCTGTAGCTGTTAATTATGATCCATTATATTTTGGATTAATGATTTTAATTTAGTGGAACTGTTATGTGATATCTGTCTTAATGTATATCACCCAATGATTTTAGCACAGAAAAAAAAACATTGAAAACTTGTCTCTGCTTTAAAATGAATGCAAGTGTTACTTTAATAGAGAAATTCTTTCTCCTATGTTGTTAGTTTCTCTCTGCTCAGATTAAATTTTAGCTATACTTCTTTATTTTAACAATAATGTTCAACAATACTACTACTGCTAATAATAATAACACCTAAGAACCACATGAGATAGAGGGTTACAGAGTAAGAGGTATGGAAATATGTGGGGAAGATAAAGGTTAACTGTAGACTTGAACAAGTTAAGATTTTAGTGATTGGGGAAGCATCCTCTTGGGAGCCAGTTCCACAAAGTAGTAGCTTCTTTTTTTTCTTTTTTTTTTTTAATCATTTTATCCTTAACAAGGTGACACTGCCACTAAGATGCAAGAGGTTACTTGGTGTGAAAGAGAAAACTTTAGGAGAAACAGCCAGAAACCCAATCCTGAACTGGAAACAAAGGATAAAACTTTACCTCTGTTCAAAAGATAGGGAAGAAGTGTGAACCGGGCAATAAATGAGTTTGTGAGAAGAAGCTATTTGAGTGAAACTTGCATCTCACCAGTGGGATATGAAAGGAATGAAGGTGGTTTGCTACAATTTTGGTGACATGGCAGTTTGTTAATTTGGAATCTGTTTATTTCTTGAAACTTTGGATGAATGAATTATTTCTCTTTGAATTTGTAATACTGCAAATTATACTAATATTAGTTTAAAAAGTTGAATGCACATGAAACATGCTTAACCATTGAAAACCAAACCACACAAAAGTAAAAATACCAGAATTTCTACTTCCTTTTTCTCTAGATCTCATTCTCCTATGAAGCTTTAATAAAAGTTAGGTTGATAAAAGTTTCCTACTTGTTCTGTATTTTATCTTACTATTTGTTGGATTTTGATGCATATTTGATCCCCCCCCCATATATTTAATCTTTAGGGTCCTTTTGGCCAACGTTTTTCAAAAGGTAATCATTGGCAAAGCAAGAAACAATTGAAGACTTATTAATAAATAATGAATGAGGGAAAATTTGAACATGATTAAAATAGACTTTAATTATAAATAAATTAAGGACTAAAAAATTGGGAATTTCCAAAAGAGTATAAAATGGAAAAAAAAAGTCCACCATCCCCAAGTACTTGAGCTGTCCTGGGTATGACGATAAACTACATCCGTATCCTGGGTAAAACAATAAACTTCGTCCAACAGCAAGGCCTCTGATCAGGAGGTTTTGAGGAGCATTGAACCACCTCTAGATTTGGTGGTGTTCTCAGGTCCACCCTGACCCGGGATGGTAGCACCTGGTAGGGTCCCAGCTATTGGCAAATAGTTAACCCCGAAACTGGGGTAAAAACACTATGAAAATGTAAAAATAGGTTTTAATACCAGAAATGCTTTGTAAAAATTTATTATCAGCAATAAATCTTTGAAGAAAAACACTATTACCAGCAATACATTTTTGAAAAAAAAATATTACCAGAAATAGATTTTTGAAAAAAAAATATTACCAGAAATAGATTTTTGAAAAAACTATTACCAGAAATAGATTTTTGACAAAATATTACCAGCAATAAAAATTTTGTCGGCATTAAATAACCCATTGAGGTTGATATGCCGTAAAACAAAACAAACCAAACCAATCCAAGTCCTTGATGCTGTTTACATTAAATTTCATCAGCCGAGCTTATGTAAACAAAAGGAACATTTTATTTTTTCCTTCCATTTGATCAAGGAATTTTGAGTTACTTTTTTTCCATTTTATACTCTTTTTGGAACTTTGCATATTTTTACTATTTATAATTAAAAAATTCATTTTAATTGTGTTTCTATTTTCCCTCCTCATTCGTTATTTATTAATGTATCATCGTTTGTTGTTTTGTTTTGCCAATGATTACCTTTTGAAAAACGTTGGCCAAAAGGTCCTTAAAAATTAAATAATGATGTTCATTTTATTTAAATCTATTTTCTTTTTCTGTGGATACAAGTCTTTATATATATATATATATATATATATATATATATATATATATATATATATATATATCTCAGAGTTAACCTGTAGAAAAGACAATATTTATAAATAGAAGTGACAATAGGAAAACTGTAGTAGTTGCCAACATGTTTCATCCAATGTGGGCTTTCTCAAAGCAAAAAATGAAATGAATTAAACAAAGTAACTATTAGGTCGGTGCAAAAATAATGACGTAATAATGTCATTTTTTGACGTATTTTTTAACGTCAAAAAACGACATTATTACGTCATTATTTTTGCACCAACCTAATAATAATAATAACAAAAAACAAAATGTCCTTAACAACTGAAAGAATTTAGAGAACGCTATTTTCATACTGTTAACTGAAAATTACGTCAATTATTGTCATATGTGGAGATATTGTTATTATTGTTGTGTTGACGGATTCAACCATTTTCTTTTGATTTCACAATATTGTTGTGTACGTTTGTTTGGGAGAGTAGTAATTCTGTTAAATAGCATTCTCTAAATTGTTCCAGTTGCTAAGGGCATTTTGTTTTTGTTATTATTAGTTACTTTGTTTAAATAAATTCATTTCGTTTTTTGCCTTGAGAAAGTCCACATTGAACGAAACACATCGGCAACTACTATAGTTTTCCTGTTGTCATTTATATTTATAAATATATATATATATATATATATGTATATATACACACACACCTCCACAAACTTTGTATATAAAAGTATCTCAAAGAAGACTTGTTATATAGCCTTAGTTTTATTCTGTCTCTTAATAATTGTTACGTTGACATATATCATTCATACACTTAATGTAACAAGCATTTTGGGACAGAGATAATTTTATTATATTGTGTTTCTGCAAAAAAGAGTAATCCCTATTTTTCTAAAAATTATTGCCTATGATTTTTGCTTTAAAGTGAAAATCACATAAATTCTCTTTTTATTTTTTTTAAACAAGAATATAGATTTCTTAATGACTGAAAAATAGAATTGTATCAGATAACAAATTATCAAACTTTGATGCCTTAAAATTATCAATCAGATTTATCAGAAAATATCACACCCTCCTTCCTCCTTCTTCTTTTTTTCTTCATTGCTCCCTGAAGTATACCTTAGGGTGAATTATGCCAAGGCTGTCTGAAAAGGAATTCACCAGAAAGAAACTTGTCAGACATTTCTTTCTTGTGACTTCATTTTCATACAGCCTTTGTGTTTACATATATGTGTATACAATAAATGGGAAAGTTTTTAAGGAAAAAGAAAGATGAAATAACAAGGGTTGGGTAGATGATTTTAAAGAAAAATGGAAATGCTGAGAAGAACAGCGGGAAATCAAATAAGAAAATGCCAGAAATGTTTTTATTCCATACTTGAATTTTAATGAAGCCATCAACTTCATTCTCTGTTCACCTATATGCCTGCGTTGATTGGATCGCAAAAGCCACCACCAATTATGTACATTTCTGCTTACGCAAGTTATGCACTTTGCTTGCTATACCGACCTCTATAATTTTGTTGCTTTTGAATGTCTGTCACCGCCATGATGATTTAATAAATAAACAATTGACATTAATTTAAAAAAAAAATGTAACTGAAGTTTTTTTTATTTGATGTTTTGTCATTCATAATGTTTTTGCAACACGAGTTTTCTTTTAGCTTGAAGTAATGAAATTATTTTTATAATATGATAACTGCCTCTTCTTTACAGAAGAAGGCCATCTCTTCAATGTTCAGCAAAACAGCCGTGGGCATGCAGATGATTTTGCAAGCCAAACTTGTTCATTCATGCCTTCTTGCATATGTGACACATGAAAGGTTTTTTGAAAGTCTTCAAAGTGACTTTCTCCTCATTCATGCTCAAGTGCTGCTTCAGCCCTGTGGCAGACCTGCAAGTTTTATCATAAAACTGATATACATACCGTGCAAGCCTGTCAGTCAGTCATGTAGAACAGTTTATAGTTGACATTAGAATACAGATTTTCATAGATGACTAGCAAATGTGGCACAAGATAGATCAGATTTAAAACACACACACACATAAAATAGCCCAGAGTGTTAGCCGTTGCTATTAAAACTGCTCGATGTATAATAAAACTTTTGCATTTTTCTGTCCATGCCTGACGATTGTCAAGTGCATGAAACTCAGAATTGTAGCAAACAGTGAGAAATGAAATGTATAATTATTATTAGTTATATATATATATATATTTATTTATTTCATTCGAATCCATTATATTCACTTTGTGCTAATACTCTTGGGAAACGTATGACTCCTCTTCTTCTCTCCCCAACTATAGGCAAATAGCAGGACAGACTGGGTTCTATAGCCTTGGATGGCAACTGGTCCAGGAGAAGGACAACTCTGAATTCAAAACCTGCAGAGGGTCATTTGAGGACCTTGTGGCACATGGTGCACCACGTCTGTATCCAGCTCTTCAAAAAGTGTGGTTGGCTCTGCACAAGGCCTTCACCACTGTAATCAAATCATATGTGCAGGTGTCTGGCTGTTGTTCCCTAGGAACTGAATTGCTTGATCACCATACATTGAAAATTATGGGAGACTCCAGCATATATGATTAATAAATGTATCTATTTGTCATTTAGTCTAGCATTCTCTTGGATTCTGGTCCATATTTTATCCCAATTCATATATATATATATAATGCAGTCTGGAAATTGAGAACTAATTCTGATACTAGTTTTCCAAACCAAATTATTGGCAAGTGATTTTTTTTAAATATTTGTTTTAGATGACTTTGAAAAGCATATATTCACTCACACAAAAAGAATAATTCTTATAATCCACAATATGTGTGAGCTTTAATAACCCTCAAATGGTTGATAAGCTAAAAAATGAATCAATAAATGCTGCTGCTACTTCAGCCACTTTCACCGAGATGCAGCTGCATCTTGTAAAGGTTAACATATTTGACATCCATGATAAGCAAGATGTTTCTATCACTATCTTGTGAGTGTGAGATAATATCACTTATAGACTACTTGACATCAGGTTTGGTAGCCTTGATCTATTTAGGAAGGCTATTGGAATTAACCAGAACCTATACTGGCTGCAGACCACCTGCATACTGACTGAAAATGAATTCAGTAAATATACAAAAATAGAAAAGGGTGTTAGATAAGCATGTGTCTCCTCACTGGACTTATTCAATGTATAGTGTGAGGTGATTCTGAGAGAATTAAGTCCTACCAGGATGTATTATTAGTGACGACAATCTTAATAACATCAGATATGCAGATGACACAGGGTTGATAGCAGAGAAAGGAAAGTACAAGAACTCATACAGAAGATAGTGAAGAAAAGAGAGATAAAAGGATTAAGCATTAAGATATAATGCATAGTTATCAGCAAAAGGGACACTCCCAACATTCAAATTACAAAATGGAGATAACAAAATTAAACAAATACAAAAATTTAAATATCTAGAAATTGTTTTAACAGAGGATGGAAAATACAACACCAAAATGTGAAGGTGCAATGTTGAAAGATGCTTTTCAAAAGTTAAGCAAAGTATTAAGAAAGAGGAAAATTTTGTTAGAAACAAAGAAAGGACTACTGGACTGTTATATAATATCAGTCCTTCTATATAGCAGTGAATACTGGTCAGTCTCCTTATAGATGAAGTAGAGACTTGAGGTAACAGAAAGGAAGGATGCTGAGAATACTATGAGCTGAACATGTGAGCAATAATGAAGTTTTAGAGAAAATGGAAACAGAGAACACTTATACATAAGTGGAAGAGATAGTTGAAATTTCTTCATCATATAATGAGGAAAGAGGGCTTGGAAAATTTAATACTTATAAGACATTGAAAGCAAGGGGAATTGAAGAAAACAATGTCTAACATAGCTAGCAAGCTTGAGTAAATGGATGGCAGAACAGGGTTTAGGAGAGATAACAAAAAGACAAAATTTATTGTGCTACAAAGATCATGAATTTGTGGAGAGCCATGATTGCCAATGTCCTGAAGGTATACAGCAAATAGAAGCAGAAGAGTAACTACCATGCTGCCATCGGTTGACACTATGTTCGTGGAAACTTGATTCATCCTCTTGGAAGGATAACCACACCAACAATGCAGTACGTATCATTTTGAAAAATCAAGTCGGAATGTGGTAAGAAAACTCTTTCCATTATGGATTGTGCCTGATGCAGCTGGGGGTGACAACAACAACGTCACTGACGTGTTTGCTAATTGTCTTTTGCTTTCTGAATTGTTTCGGCAAATTAGTCAATTATAGTCTAGTATTTCCATGCTTCAGGTGAAATTATGAAGTCAGAAATATCTACCCCACATCAAATTAATGAGATGAATATTTGTCAGCAAGTAAATATTTTTTTTTTTTTTGCTCACTACAGAAGAGTTTTCATTTTTGGACTGGAGAATTTCTAGCAAGGAAAAATGGATTTATTACAAATATTAAACATGAAGAAAATTTATGAATTTATCAAAAACAAATTCCCAGTCTAAAAATCTGAGTGTCCTGGGTATGATGATAAACTACATCCGGCAGCAAGGTCTCTGATCAGGTGGTTTTTGAGGAGTGTGGAACTACCTCTTAATTGTTGGTGTTCCCAGGTCCCCCTGACCCAGGGTAATAGCACCTGTTAGGGTTCCAGCTATGGGAAAATAGTTAACCCCCCAAACTGCAGTCAAAACATGTAAAAATAGGTTTTAATACTAGCAATACAGTTTTGTAAAACATTATTACTAACAATAAGTTTTCAAAGAAAAAATTATTACCAGCAATACTTTTTTTAGAAAAAATATTACCAGAAATAAATTTTGTAAAATAATATTTCCAGTAATAAAAATCTTGTCAGCATTAAATAATCCATTGAGGTTGATATGCCATTAAACAAACCAAACCAAACCAAAAAATCTGAGAAATGATCTGTTTGGTGGGATTCAAACTGCATTTGAATTGATGAGGCATTGATCAAACTTGAAAAAAATAAACTCACTTCATAGTGAATAAATACTACAGTGAGCAATTGGCTTGTTTGAAGGATTCATTGGAGAAGGGAAAAACAAAACACATTTCAGAGGAAAGAAGTCGATCACCTGAAGTTTCAAATTAGTGACACTACATTATTTTGGATTTTGGAGTATTTTGGATGTCCTTACACATTTGGCAAATTGTTAAGAACAGCAATGATAAAGTTAATAGTCTGAAAAATCTATGGATAATGTCTAAAATTGTCTAAAATCTATAGAAAACAATGAAATGATGTGTTAAATGCAAATAGTTTCAAAATTCCATGAAATGAAACATCATCTAAAAATTTCGGAAAACAGTGAAATGTGTTGAATACAACAAAGATGATGATAATAGCAAAAGTAAAGATAATAGTTTAAAATTAAAAAAATGTCAGAATGAAGACAGTAGTCAGGGAAATATAGAATAATGAAAACTACTAATTTCAGAACTTAAAATAAGAAATCTAAAAAAAAAAAAAAAATTCAGTTCTTGTAACTGGTTGCATAAAATTGTACCATTTTATTTTTCAGCTTCTGTTTTTGGGCAAACAACTCACTTGAGTGAAATATTAAAAATGCAAAAGTTTATACTCAAGGGACCAGGAAGAACATAGGAATATTGTAGTTCAACTTCTTTCATTGCATAATAATTTCAATGTAGACAAATTTAAAGCAACACCAACCGCATTATTTTCATCAAACAGCTGTTTCTCATAATGACGCCAGTTAAATTGGTGCAGAGAATTTGATGAATGACCAGCTGGATGGCCAAGGTTTACCTAAGCTGTTCCCACGAAATTATTTATAAGCACAAAAGAAAAAAAAAAAAGTTAATTCTTCAATTAATGATCCAAGTCACAGGTTATGCTGTAGGTGGAGGAATTATATTAAGCATGAAGTCAATGTTTTATAACTATTGTCTGAATTATCATCGATCTTCCAAATTGGTATGAGAGTGTAAATACCAAGTAATAATTAACTCTTTCACTGCCACATTGCTATAGCATTGTTGCCTGTCTGTGCTGGCCCAATATGGGTTAAAATCAGAAATTGGCATTTACTGGAAATATAAGTTGTATTGTACATTGTTCTATGTCTACACTGTTTCCGAAATAGCAGTACAAATCCCCTTAGGAAAATTATGAATCCAACTTCTCCAGCTATGGATTAAATAGTATAACGTGTATCCAGTAAAATCATTGTTATTCTCAAAAAGTTGTTAATGCAATACCCTTGAGAAAGTTATGAATCCATCTCCCCCAGTTATGGGTTAAATAGTAGGAATTGTATCCAGAAAAATCATTATTTTCCAAAATATTGTTAATGCAATATACTTGGGAAAGTTATGAAGCCATCTTCTCCCCCAGCTATGAGTTAAATAGTATGGAGGGCAATGACTGAAATATACTAATGTACAAAAAAAAGAAATAAATGATATCCTTAGACATGGGCAGTGGAATGAGAAAAGTCTACCCTCGTAGATTAAATAAAGGGTTCAGTTCAGAATTCCCCTGTATATTACCCAGATCAATATACACCTGAGGAAGGCCAGAGGTCACAACAACTGAAATGTTGTGATAACAACAAAGATGAGGACAATAGTGTAAATAATGATAACTCCTAGAAATTCAGATAGAAATGATAAAAACAATGTGAAATTTATGCTCCATGTTCCAAAATTAGTTTTAAAATTTGTTCCTGTATTGATTTTGTGATCTACTGTATTTCTTCATATTAAACAGTCTGCATAGAATCAAGAATGGGCTTTCCAAACTTCATCTGTAGTGGAGAATTACTGTCCACCAACATAATCAATCCTCTTCAGAATGTTTCCATTTGGGTTATTGTTGGGCAAACAATTCATTAAATGAGTGTTTTTAAATTTATTTTATTCAGTTATTCATTAGTTTTCTTTCCCAAATATAATGGAGCATTTTTTATACAAAATTAAACTTTCTTCTAAAAGCATTTTGCTTCATCTTGAACCATGGCTCCACATATGCCTTCAGAAAGCGATGTATACCTACATTTTCATCTTAACACTAGCTGAAATTAACCAGGGACCCACCACATCACCACTTGTAATCACATTGGCAAAAATGATACAAAGACAGCATTAATGTGGAATTTATGGTTCACTCTGGTGAACCATATGTGGACAGGATGCTGAATGCACTTTTGCTTAAGGGGAAGCAGCCGAAACCAAGAAGCTGAATGGACAGAAGGATAAAAACATTCTTACCTATGTAGCTTTATGACTAATCCACCAATTATAATTTTTTTAAAAAATTAAATTATTTTATTTACTTCATATCTTGAACAAAGAATATGATACCATTAACGATATGATAAAATCATTTGTAGTTCTTAAAATAAAAATGAAGGATTAGCATTTCTATGATCTTTAGCTCACAATTTTTAAATATTTTTGTTTTTTTGTCTGGTCACATTATTTTTGTATGTTTATATTGTAAAGAAATCTATTTTTAAAAATGATTTTTTCTATCTATTTTTTAAAAATTTCTTAGCCTGTCAAATGGTTATATTGTAGGAATAAAATGATTATCATATATCTTAATTTTCATATGTCTGTTCAACTTTATGTCCATTCGACATTGTATCCATTCAGTTTATTGGCTTTGGTTTCTTGTTCTTCAGCAAAAGTGCATTCGGCATCCCATCATAAATACTGTGGTGAATGTGTATCAGGTCCTGAATAGCATGCGAACATATCTATAAGAGCTGGTCACATCCATGTTTCTCCATTATCAGCAGAACAGCTTGGCATATCCAGATATGGGCCTATCTTGGGGTCTTTGTCAATTGATAAAATGTTGTTTGGGCCAACCCTCTCTCGTCAAAATTACCTTTATGATCCAGTAGGTTAAACCTATGTAGACAGGTTCTGGGTCTTTAGGTATTCTAATTTTTGCTATACTTAGAATAAAGTGCTCAGTACACTATCAACTTAGGTAACTCTGTCGGTATTTTGTTTTTTTTGTTTTTTTTTTTCTTTTGGCTAGACATTGTGGTGATGGTTGATTATTTTCAAGCAGTATGGATGTTTTTAGTCTTTACTTTTTTTTTATTGACTTTTTTTCCTCCAAAATATCAGTTTACGTAAGATTTTTTTTATTTACAAATTGCATTATCAGGTTTTTTTTTTAAACACCATCAGTTATAGTATAGGTATAAAAATAAAATATATATACATATGTGTGTATGTGTGTGTGTATATTTAGGCAGCAAATGTTATTACAAGTAACAAACATTTTGCGTTGATTAATTTTAGTGACTGACTTTATGAAATTACAAATAATCCTTCTCTGATAAGGAGGAAATTCCATTAGAAATTTTCAAAAGTTAATTTTATGATTCAACTTTCTTAAGTCATTATTAGGGTATGTAAGAAGAAATGGTGAGAGTCATAGAACTGGGTGAGTATAGTGATGTGGGCAAAGAGTGTTGCGACATAGCCAAGATGTAATGTGTTTATTTTATATATATATATATATATATATATATATATATATGAGGCACGGTGGAGTAATGGATAGCAGCTAGGATTGAGGAATTGGAGAGCAGAGTTCGAATTCCAGTCGAATCCATTACATTCACTTACATGCTAATACCCTTGCGAAAGGTGTGAATCCTCTTCTTCTCCCTCCAGCTATGGGTAAATAGCAGGACAGACTGGGTTCTATAGCCTTGGATGGCAACTGGTCTAGGAGAAAAACAACTCTGAATTCAAAACCTGCGGAGGGTTGTTTGGGGACCTTGTGGCACTTAGTGCACCAGGTCTCTGTATTCGGCACTTCAAAATGTGTGGATGGTCCTGCACAAAACCTTCACCACTATAATCAAATCTCATGTACTGTTGTCAGGCTGTCGATTTCCTGGGAACCGATCTGCTAGACCCTTATATGTCGAATTCGACAGGAGAGTCGAGTATATATATTTGAAGATGCGGGCTCTTGAATTTTAGTTGTTTTTATTAGGTTGGTGCAAAAATAATTTCGTTTTCTCACATAGTAACATATGTTAGAAAACGAAATTATTTTTGCACCAACCTAATATTTATATATGGTTTCTGTGGTCCGTGAAGCAATACACATACAATAAAATCAATCACCTATAAATAAAAGCAATTATAATTTAAGAGATAAATTCTCAAATATATATATATATATATATATATATATAAAATAAACACATGCACACACATCGCACCTCGCCTACGTCAGAACACATTTTGCCCCTATCTTTTACTTTAATCTTGATATCCAACATCTCATTCAGAAACTGAAAAAAATAGACAGTCTTGTTAGCTGAATTTAAAAAAACTTGTTTTTACACACACACACACACATATATATATATATACACACACACATATATATAAAATGAATAATGAATCCTTAAAAATACATTATGTGGTAATAATTTTATTTCATGGACTATTGCCCAATCATTCAGGGTTTTGGTCTGAATGATTAGGCAATAGTTCATGAAATAAAATTATTACCACATAATGTATTTTTAAGGATTCATTATTATTATAATATTGCTCTATTTTTATATTGAGTTCTCTTTGGAGTCATATCCTCTTTGAAATTATCTCTACTAAATATCATTGGAGATTTTATATATATATATATATATATATATAGATGATGGTCTGCTAATATCTACCTGTGGTACTGATTTACTTGATCTTGTAGATAAACTAAACAAAGTTAAATTCACAATAGAATTTATGTATGAAATGGAAACAAAGAATACTTTATCTTTCCTAGATATCATGCTGCACCATGTTGAGAGTAGCTTAAAACTTAGTGTCCACTGAAAATCAACTAATAAAAATGATCTCGTAAATTTTTATTCCCACCATAAGAACATAATAAAATACAGAATAATCATCAGATTCTATTTAAGAGCAATCAGAATTTGCAGCCCTCAATATTTAAACAAAAAGGAGAAAGACACTGAAAATACTTGGCTCCTCCAACACCCTAATTATTTCATATTCAATATGAAACAAAAGGTCTGTAAAATATCTCAAAACAGAAAAGCTGCTCTTCCTGACAAACCCAACAAATCAAAATATATTGTTCTACCTAACAATTCTATCATATCTACAATTGAAAAGAATTTATCTACACTCAACATAAAATTTGTCACAACTATGTCTAAAAAAATAAAAGACTTAATTAATACAAAAGAAAATTATAAGCTAAAACTTGAAGGAAGAATTTACTCTATTACCTGTAATAATTGCCACAAGGAATAAATTGAAGAAACCTCAAGGAATTTAAATAAGAGATTATATGAATACAAAAACAAGCTTTTACAAAACACATTAAATGCATTAGTTGCTCACCATAATGAGACTGAGCACAATTTTAATTACTCTAATTAAAAGAGAAAATAATTTACTGACATGAAAATGTATAAAAAGTGCTTTAATCACAAGAATATTCACAGTAAATTTACATCCAGGTTCTTAAAACATTTCACCTTTTTTGGTAGATCTTCTATTATCACAATGTGGGATATTTAATAACAAAAAGGATAGAAACAAACAAAAGATGTAAATTAAATCAGCTAGATAATGTCCATAAAACACATTAAAAAAATTATTTTAATGTAAAATTCTCAACATCTTTAGTCCGTGTGCATGTGTAGTCATGTGAATGTAAATATAAACTTAGTCCAATGAAGACCTAAAGGACAAAATGCATTACATGAAAATTTTTTTCACTTTGTCATACTCCTTTCTCCTAAAAATTGTTCTTTATATATAAAAAAAAATTCATATATTGTTTATTGTTATCTTATATATATATATATATATATACATACATACACATATAGTAAAGGTAACAAATCCAAATGGATCCTAATAATATAAAATATTAAAATTGATCCACAAAAAGAGCTCAATGTATTTATTGTAACAGAACATATAAATTACACAAAAGAGAAATCCAAAATTACCTCATGAGTATAGTCTATTTCAACCGACGCTGAGTACGTTAGTGTTATTCAACCCAGATGGATGGACTGTATTCAGTGTCGAAACTAGAGACTTAAAATTTAATATTTAACAAAGACAGCAGTTGAAAAATTATGGGTAGGATCTGTATCAATTTTTTAAATGCTGTGTTTGTTAAATATCAAATTTTAAATCTCTAGTTACGACACTGAATACAGTTATCTGGCCAGGATGAATAAGACAGACATACTCAGCGTTAATTGAAATAGACTATACCTATGAGGAAATTATGGATTTCTCTGTTGTGTAATTTAATATATATATATATTGAGAGAGACACAGACAGACAGACACATGCATTTCCGTAGGTAACAGTCACTAATGGACAAGATATAGGGATTAGCATTTACATAGCCAAAATGTAAAAAATGAACATGAAGAGCTTCTTTTGAATAAAACCTGAAATAAATCTCACCTTCCAGGTATGATTATTCCAATTTAGAAATTAATGTATCTTTTCTGGCAGTGGTGGTGGGGAGGCAGAGAACAATAGATACAAGACAACTTGAGTAAGAGAGAAAAGAAAAAAATTATTGGTAGGGGACTGAATCAGAGACTTAAAGTGTGAACATCGAAAGATAATTGTTTTTGTACAGATATTAAAGGAAAGTGTGAATAGCCATAAATCACCTGACAGATTACTCCTCTCTCTTCAAGATTACAATTTGGATGAGTGAATTTTTTTAGGCAAAAGCTGATTATTATGTAATTATAATTATGAAATTTTATTTATTTTCTCAATACACTATACTTAATAAATGTGTAGTACTAGATTGGTAACAAGGTCTCATCATTTTACAATCTTTTATTGGCTTTAAATACAAAAAAGTGTACTTAATAATAAAATTTATAACATTGTTATCTAACCATTTTGTATCATAAACTGCTTTTAAAAGAAACCCAACAAGTTTAATGGGTGGTCTAAGGGTTATATTTAATGATTATATTTAATGAGTGGTCTAATTATTATATATTTTCCACTCTACATCCACTTTTCCACAGACAAAAAAGTCACAAATAACTACTTTATCACTATTTCCATGGCAAATGTTTTGAGAAGTTACATTCCACCAGTTCATACCTTCACAAATAAGATACACCATGCCATGTACACAGGTTCAAACCAACCTTATTCCTTTCGTATTCCCTTGATAAGAAGAAAGTTCCACTCACACCTTATCATGAATTGTTACTCAATGATATGACTACACAATCTTGACTGAAATTGAGGGCCAGTCTACTGCAATTTCAAATATATAGAACTAATATATAAAACACCCTATTTTGAGGGGGTTCGATATGCAGTAAGTAATATTCATAAATGATACAGAGTGTTAAATATTAATAGGTTTATTATTTCCGCTTTTTCATGTGGTATATTTTCAGCTGTGTTGTCAAAGAAAAAAAAAGATTAAATGAAACTGATTTTGCAATTTCAAAAACTGAAAAGCATGAGCACATTTTGTTCTGTGATGTGATGTGCGTGAACTGAATTTTATTAACAATTAATGGTGATCTACTCTGGGGTTTGTTCCAAGGGATAGGTTCTTCAATGTGCCATGTCTCTTCAGGATGGAAATGATAATGGCTCTCTCAATAATTTCATGTCATTTTTAGATCTTTTAAACTCTTTCATTTCCCTCCACTTCCCAAAGAAGCAGTCAAGATTGTAGCGATCAGAAAAAATCTAAAGGATGACGTGTGTCACACAAAATCCTTTTCTTCTTTGTCATACATTTTTCTTCCAAAATTTTTTCTTGATATCTAAAAATTTATATAACGTTTTCCGTGTATATTATAAAATATTGTTATCCATATACATTATAAAATTAGATATATGTCAAATTAATAAAAAAACTATTCCTAAAAATTGTCTTTCTTTACATTAGGATACAAAAAAAAACAGATGTATATATTTTGAGAATTGTGTTTAAAAGCACTATTTGGGTTTTGTTTGATCAGGAGGTGCTTCATAGTCGAGAGGTCAAGGCATGTCAGATTTAATAATGGTTTCCCGTAGTGGACACAGATTCAAATCTTGTCGGAAGGTGCATAGTTTTCTAACAAGATTTCTCAAAATATTCAGGCCAATAGATGGAAATGAATAAATATACTGTCTAATGAATAAAGCAAATCATCTACTCAAATATGAGTATCTCTAAAAAAAAAACATTTAAACAAATAAATTAGAAATACAGGGTGTCCTTAAAGTCAGTGTGCAATTTAAAATACTTAAGTATTTTAAAATGCACACAGACTTTATGGACACATTTTTATAAATAGCTGTAATATGTAGGTGTAGTAATAATTCTAGGCTGTGTAAAAGCATGTGTCAGTGACTCCGTGTTGGGGAGGGGTCTTTTAAAAGACCATGAACACATTACTTCTGTTGTTAAATAAAGTCAGGTGGAGGCTCTACACAATATACCTCAGAACGCAAACATAGAAAATCATATTAACAAGCCCTTTGAAAATGGCTTAGGGATTCACCGAAAGTGGTTGGAATAATAATCACTATAGATAGTTTCACAATCTCTTGGCACCCTTAAAAAGAAAAATGTAAGAACATTAGAAAAACTGAATAAAAAAAAAAAAAAAAAAAAACTTATAAGAATTTTCCATCTCTGTCACATTCAATGAAACATGTATAAAAGAAAGGTTACTGCCCAAATGTATAATAATATATATATATATATATATATATATATATATATATATTGAGTATGGTAGCAATGTATTTGACCAATATTTAATGCCATTTGTATTTTTTACCATCTCTGGTTAGCTCCTTTATATTGTGGATGCTTGTTTACAAAAACACTATACCATAACGACAACGGTTAATTTTAAAATATTATAACAGAGCATGTCACAATCGCAAAAATCACAGTTACATTAAGTTTATTTTCACAATTCACTCCTGAGAATGATCTTGGAGGAGATCGAAAGTATTTGGTTTAATTAAAAATACATTGCCTTCTTGATAAATTTCAACTTAACATCAAGAAGCAAGTTAGAATACTAGAAAGTATTATTATGAAAATAGACATAATATGTGTATATTATTCAATGAAACATGCCCAAATTAAGATATGCTGCATATATATATTAGGTTGGTACAAAAATAATGTCGTTTTCTCACATATTAACATATATGAGAAAACGACATTATTTTTTGCACCAACCTAATATATATATAGTTTTAAGGTATGCTATATTTATGGGAAAAAATCATATATCTAATGATAGAGCGTATACAAATATAAAAGTGAACATTGAAATCAACACTCAGAGGTGACAGGCTGTTTCATGCTAGGTGCAGTCGTCAGGCCTGATGATTGCATCTAGCATGAAACAGTCTGTCACCTCTGTTGACTTCAATGTTCATTTTTATACATATATATATAGAGAGAGAAAGAGAGAGAGTGGTTGGTATACATGTGTGCTGTAAACCTACTGATAGTGAGAAACTCTTGGTTTTCATCAAGACATCTCTGTCAGAGACGGAAAACTCTGATAACCTATGAATTTCTTGACACCCAATGATGTAGATCAGTTCTTTTGGGTTTTTTTTGTTGATCTTTACAAAATTGCTAAAAAAAATAGCATACCATGATGAAAAAAATGCTCCAAACTTAATGAAAACAAAGTTTTAGTATCAAAATCTTTGTTATTATTAAGAGGAAAGATCAAAGTGATTTTTGAATATTTAATTAATTTTTTTTATCCTTTTTAGAATGTTCAAAACTTTGGTTAAAAACCTTGTTTTTCTATCATCAGCAGACGTATTATAAATTAGCATAGAAAATTTTGTTGTCATTTTTGTGGTGACAGCCACATGAATTTAGAAATTCTTGCAAAAATCAAATAATTGTCGGATTTTAATGAACTTTTCAGGACTTGTTCACAAATGAAAAGAATTATTTTAGGAATGTTTACTTTTAGAAAATCTTGGTAAAAATATTTTTTTCTTTTTTATATGTGTTTCACCACACTTACTTAGTTTTATAAAAACGCAAGAAATTCAGTGAGATAATTTTTAGTGACAATATTATTAGGTTGGTGCAAAAATAATTTCGTTTTCTAACATATGTGAGAAAACGAAATTATTTTTGCACCAACCTAATAATTAAAAGCAGAATTCATTGGAGAATTTAAATCATCAATTTTTTTTTTTTTTGGTAAGATTGGACACCGTCTTACAAAAATCTGTTTTGAATCATAAAATAAAAAATACAATAAAACAAAGACTATTTAATTGGAGAAGCTTTTAATTGCTTTTATGAATAATATATATTTAGGACAATATTGTCTTAAGAAAAAAATTTTCAATGAAAAATAAAACTTTATAAGATTTTTCATTTTTTTTTTACAATTTTAATTAAAATAATTTATATTTTAAAATTCAGTTTTAATGTAAATTTAGAACTAAAATTCTCAAGAATTCAATAAGAACTTTACAAAGAATATATATATATATATATATATATATATATATATATATATATATATATATATATATGTATGTATGTAAAAAAGTTGCTTCTCTGTGCCATGCCAGAAGATTTTTCTCATCTGAGTCTATTCTTTAAATCAGCCATTTGTCGTTGCATTGAATACTGTTGCCATATATGGTCTGGTGTCCCTGCTGTTCATCTCCAGGTCCTTGACAAAATCCAGAGATGAATATGCAGTCCTGATCTGGCATCTCGTCTAATCACTTTCCACACAAATGTGCTGTGGCTTCTCTTTGTATTTTCTACAAATATTTTTATGGCAACTGCTTTGATGAGCTACTTCACTGGTACACCAACTGCATGAATTTAAGCGGGCTACTGGGTTGGCATCTTGGTCCCACTGTTTCACTGTCGAAATGGTTGAATATAACCACCCCTTCTACTCCAACAGCTTCTTCTTATTTGCTTCTCTGGCTGTAATCTTCAAATATTTAAATGTAATGTCAATCAACATTATCTGTGATCTTGATCTTGATCCCCAACCTTCTCTATATCCTTTCCTCAAACACCTCTCTTTACTCTTGCTCCCACTCTCTGTAACCCCTTGGATGCTAGAGGCACTCCTACCTTGCTTGGGGGTGAAATACTTAAAAAAAAAAATTTTTTTAAATATAAAAATATAATAATAATATGAGAGAGTGTGTTGGTGACCTAATCTCAACTGCGCAAACAGTGACTGTGTCTTGCTGGAAGAAATTGTTGTAATGATAAAAATCCAGAACCCATGAGCAGTCAAACAGGAATTAAGGTCTAAAGGAATTTTTTCCTTCTTCTGGATTTTATGAATTTGCTTCTCTTGAGCATGGTTATTGTTCTTTCTACATTTGCTTATAAAATCTTTGCATTGAGATGTTTCCTTCTCTTTTAAATTGTTTTATTTTTGGTCATTTATTGGTGGACTGAGGTAAGAAATGTCTTCATTGTTGAAATACTTACTATTTTTTTTCCTCTCTCTTTTTTTAAAAAATCTTTTGGGCTTTGTTTTTGAATTTTGGTTCAAGCTTTCTTCAAACAGGTCATTTGGAACGGAAGTTTTGATTAATACTTAAATATTGGCATATTGCAATATTGACGTCTTTATGAAAAACTTTTCTCAATTTCTCTTGTGACAGAAACGGAATTCACTTTATTTCGAATGGAAATCAATGTTTTGATTGTAAAAAAAAAAAAAGAAAAGAAAAAGAACCCTTTTATGTATTTTGATCTGTTAATGTCTGTGTCTCTAGATGAGATATTATGATTACTTACATTATTTACATTATTCAGACTGTTATCCTTATCTTCATTGACATATTCACAATGTTTTGCTTATTGTTTGCTCCAGCTTTCATCAGGTGATTGGAATTTGGAAATAAACCCTTTATTAATGTTAATGTCTACTGCAAAATCTGGAATTAATTATAAATTTAAAAATAAAAATTTGTAATAATTATAAGTTTCTTTAAAAAAAAGGCAAACTCTTTTATTATAGTTTTATAAGAATTCAAAGGCAATATTTAATTTTCATGCTCAAAAAAAAAATAGTTTGTCAAAAGAACAGTTATTCCCTTGACATCACAATTACTGTATGCAGTTTTGACTCTCTCAACCATGTTTATTGTTTTAAAAGGTAAAATGTATATTAACATATTTTTATTCAAATCTTCTTGTTTTATAGTTCATTGATATTTTTATAAAATTATGAATAAAACAACTTGTTTTCATAATTATTTATAAAATGTTAAATAATAAATAAAATAGTCCACCACTATTAGGTGAACCAGCTTATCACAGTACCTGGTGTACCAAGGGTGTGTGGTGGACCCTAAGATTTTGTTCTTATACCCTCAATATTGCTCACTTTTTTTTTTTTTTTTTTTTTTTTTTTTTAGAAATTCCACCCTTTTTTACCAATTTCTGGGCTATCTTCTTCATGATAAACACAACAAACAGCTCGGATGGGTCCTAATTTGTTTTAATAATTACACCCCCTTTTCACACATTTTACCTGGATTCTGATGATCAAACAGCCCAAATTTTGTGAAATTTTAACACCTCCCACATTTCACATCTAATCAAATTGTATTGGTAATAATTACTTTATATTTCTATTTCGCGCTCGATTAAAGAGTTCCTAGAATATCGAACTAATTAATAGCAATTCAATCAGATATATATGGGTGGGGTCTAAATAGGATTACTTTTCTCTGGTTGATCATGTTCAGTTTGACTGTCCAAAAGTAGACATCAAGAATCTCTCATAAATAAACAAATATAAATAGCGCCGTAGTAATTAGAGGTTGGAATCAGGAATTGCAAGAAGTACTTTTGAGCACGGTTAAAATTTATTGTATAAAAAATCTTCTGTAAAACACTGAAATAAGTTGAAATTTCAGGTAATTTGCTTTTTAAGCCCCACGCTATGTATCTAATAAAAATTTCCCAAATATTTATATTTGTGTAAATGTACAGGCTTAATTCAAAAGTTAGAAAGAAATTTTGATAAAATCTACCTTTTTGGAGTTATCAACAATAAAAGTTTGGACTCATTTGCTTTGTGGCAGCCATTACTGACATTGTTTGCACATATTTGTTGCAGAATAGACATTCACTTATCTTGATTATTGCGCACACACACACACACACACACACTGATGCAAACAATGCCAATAATGGCTGCCATGCTGTAGCTGACAATGACACAAATGAGTCCAAACTTTTATTGTCGATAACTCCAAAATGGTAGATTTTATGAAAATTCCTTTGTTATTTTTGAATTAGCAAAAAAGCAAATTACCCAAAATTTCTTATGGAATTAGTGGTATAAATTAGTATAATTCTTTGAGGTTCTTTTTGAGCCATTATCTAAGGTATATATCGCGAAATAGGGCAAATAGGGCCCAAAAATCAGGTAGGTGTTCAAGCTCCTATTATCGCCCATACCCCACCACAGCTACCACAATTCACTTGCAGTGCAGGTTGGCCATCTTGGATCCCAAGGTCCACACTATAGCAATGGACTACTGTATTACATTGTTGTTGCTTTAAATTTTTTGATAATTTGTTAAATTTTTACAAATTTTTGAATAAAATATTTCTTTGCAAATTTATTTCTTTATAAAATGATAAATAATAAATTTGTATTTGGTTCACAAATTTTTTAATAATATTGTAAATAAACAATACCAAAGACATCAAGAATGTCTGTAGTTCTTTTGACTGATGTTGGCAATCATAGCTCTCCACAATTTCCTATGATTAGCAGCTCTCAATAAATTGTTTTTTTTTTGCTGTCTCTCCTAAAACTTGTTCCACCATCCATTTACTCAAGCTTGCTAGGTAGGTTGTTTTTTCCTCTGTCCCTCTTGCCTTCAGTATGCCCTGTGAGTATCAAATTTTCCAAGCCCACTTTACACATTATGTGCCCTAGAAATTTCAACTGTTTCTTCCTAATGTCAGGTAGTGTCTTTTTTATCTCCATTTTCTCTAAAACTTTGTTGTTGCTCACATGATCAGTCAATGGTATCCTCACCATCATTCTGTGAGAAGATTGTCCAGCATTCACTTCCATATTGGAGAGCTGATCTTGTATAACAGTTAAGCATGCTTTTCTTTATTTCTAATTAAATTTTCCTGTTTCTTAATACTTTGCTTAGCTTTTGGAAGACATCTTTGGCTATCCCAATGCACCATTGGATTTCAGTGTTGCACTTTGTGTCCTCTGTTAAAAGACTTCCTACATATTTACATTTTTGTACTTGTTTGATTTTAATGTCCCCAATTTGTAGTTTGCATATTGAATTTTCCCTTTTGCTAATAACCATGCATTCTATTTTGGAATTGATGTTTAGTCCTTTCTTCTCACTTTCCTTCACTATCTTCCATTGGAGTTCTTGTAGTTTCCTTTCTATGTCTTCTATCAACACTGTGTCATCTTCATGATCATGTGTCTATGGCCGCAAGTAATGAATCTTGGTCAGATTTTTATTCTCTCAGAATTTCCTCATTGTATAGGTTGAATAAGTCTAGTGAGAAGACCCATCCTTGTTTTATACTCCTTTCTATTTTTGTATATTTCCTTTTCTTTTTTATGTACCATGTCCTTTCAGGATGTAGGCGATCATGGCTCTCCACCTCCTTCTATCCCTTGCAGCTCTCAACAAGTTCCTTACCTCTGCTTATTTTCCATATGTATGTTTGTAGACTGCTCCCACTATAGTTTCTGAATTATTATAAGATCCTTCCCAAATATGTCAAGGTTACCTGGCAGTTCCAACTGTTCTTTGTGTTGTAATTTATCAAACTTTTTTACCTAATTTATAAAACACATGTAGTACACATCCTTCTGCATTTGCAGTGAATTGTTAAAACATGGAAGTTCAATCATTTTGATTGTAGCATTTTTTTTTTTTTTTTTTTTTGTGGTTATTGACTTTTGACCCCTTTTGTTATACATCCCCAAACTTTGGGCAGGCAAATCTAATTTATAATCTTTTTTTTATTTACGAGCCCAAATTTCTGATTTTATTTTAACATAGAATTTCAATTCTCTCTCTTTCTAATTGAAAATTTTATTTTTCATTCTCATTTTCTTTAAAACTGCCTTGTTACTCACATGTTCCATTTATTCTTAGCATTCTTTGATTGAACCACATCACTATCACCTGAAGTCTTCTCTTCATCTGCCATATTAGAGTCTTGATATTACACAAAAGTTGAGTCATTTTGGTTATAGTTTCTTTTTTGTTACCTATTCATTTATTGAAATAATTAACTTTGTTAAAAAGAGGAATGTGCTGAAATGTGTCTGTTTAGAATTGGCACAGCAACTGATAATTATGCCAGACACCAAAGAGAGTTCCAGAAGAGTTTCTTTAGACTTTGAAGTACTGAAAGATGTCAAAGATCTCATCAAAGGAAAATGACCTCATCCAAAATTTGTTAAAAGAATTATGTTTGTTATAATAGGTATTCAAAATGCTTAGCTTATTCTGGCACAAGACAAACATGTATAGAGCACTCAATCAGTCCTTCTATATGCCTGTGAATGCTGGATAATATTCTCACTGATGAAAAATAGACTTGAGGCAACAGAAATATGGTTCTACAGAAGAATTCTGAGAATAACATGGACTGTACATGTGAGCAATGATGAAGTTTTAGAAAAAATGGAAACAAAAAGGACACAAAATTATAGAAGGTTTGGAAAATTTAACACTCTCAGGACATATTGAAGGCAAGAGGGATAAAGGAAAGCAGTGCATAACTTAGACAGAAAGCATATGTAAATTGCTGGTGGGACAGGGATTAGGAGAGAGTGCAAAAAGACAAACTTTGCTAAGAGCTACAATAGGCAGGAAGTTGTGAAGGGTCATGATTGATCATGTCCTGAAGAAACATGGTACATAAAAAAAGAAAAATAGGTATTCAAAATGTTTAGCTTAGTCTGGTATAAGGTTTCAATTGTAGAGCACCCAATCAGTAATGAACTAGCATCATAGCATTTATAATAATTTGCATTTGTAATTATTACAGGAGTTGATATTTTAATTTATTTTAATTATTATTATTATGATAGGTTATCAGAAAGGAACAAATTTTTTCTTATGAAATGATCTTCTGTGTTCGTATTATGTCTTCCTTACTAAGGTGCCATAAAGTGGGGGATCAGTTTCTTATTGTCATTAAGTACTAAAGTGACCCCCCCCAGAAATACTATATATTAATATCTATCCTTAACTGCCATGTGTGATACATGCTTAGGCAATCATGTGTTTTTTCAACTAATGATTGACTCATTTATATGAGTAGATTGTTCATTTTCTGCTATTCATGTCTAGGAATATCTCGCCTATTTCTTTTCAGTATTTCTCAGTCCTTGTTTATCCTGTTTCCATGGAGTGTGTTTCTGAACCAAGGGATCGAACTCACAATTACTATGCTGCCTAATTTGTTAACCAATGTTTTAATCTATTAAGCTACTTTTACGTAAATTAAATAAAGGGTTAGTTCAAAATTCCCTGAAGAAGGCCGAGGCCACAGTGGCTGAAATGTTGTGAAATATAAATATTTACAAGAACAACATCCAAGACAAAAGTTTATGCTTTATAATGCTCACTGCAAGAAAAGCTCAATTTATCCCCCTTATCTGGCTAAATTAGGGCTGAAACAGTGTGGAAAACATAAATCATGAAAAGAAAAAAGATGAATTCAAAACAGCACTCACTGCAAGGAAAGACACAAAATACTCAATGTTAGAAATTAGATTTTAACTAAATATAATTTTTATATTGTTACAGTGAAAGTAACAATGTAGCATTTAGCCACTTAATGTGAATTACATTTTTCCTTGTTAAAGTAGGTTTTGTTCTTTTGAAATACTTTCTCCAATTATGCTGCATCAGTTTCCTCTACAACCTTATATAAATAAGATATATTCTTATAAGCAAGTTTTCTTAAGTCCATCCAATGTAGTTTGTCTGGCGAATGTTTTAAAATTATTTTTTCCAATTTATGGATAAGAAATTATAAATAGAAACGAAAATAGTGAATAAACCATCTGAAGTTAATGTTTTTCATCAAATAATTTTGACTGTCTCAGTTTCTATCAAGAACTGGATGTTGTCAATATGATGAACAAGATAGTGCAGTTCATACATATATTGATGGCCACATCACATACAAAATAGAACTATTGGCATAAGACAAATATTAGGAGACAGTAACAAAATATTATACAGTGCTCACTGCAAGGAAAGACACAAAATACTCAAAAACCACCTGCATTAAATATCTTTCACCATAAAAAGCAGCATTTTAAAATGTGTGTAAAATATATAAAATGTTCATTTTCCAGTGCTGCCAAACTTGGTGGAATACATGGCATTGCTGATGCAGGTGTGTTAGAATTACCTTCCACATAATAGTAAGACATTAGTAGCAACGGTGTCATTATCTAGCTAATGTCATGCCATTATCCGGGAGGTATTTCTAAAACCACATTGCATAATAAATTGTATATTTAAATTTGAAATGTAATGTTCCCCAACAGTTTAATTTATTTTTAATCATTTCACTCTAAGCAAGGCAATAAAGCCATTAAGATGTAACAGGTTACAGAGTGTGAAAGAATAACAGAAAAAGAGAAACATTAAGGAGAAAGGGCAATAAAAGAACAGGAATCAAGAAAACAGAAGGTAATGTTGGATTTAAATTTTTCAAGATCAAATTTGACTGGAAAACAAGCAGCTGGAAGAGAGTTCCAAAAGTGAGATGTGCAAGAACAAAAATTGTTAGCATAGAATTTATGATTATATCTAGCAATTTCAACTGTGTAAAATGATGGGACCTAGCTGCCAATCTGGTACTGCATTTGAATTTGTAAAGATGATGTACCAAAAAGGAAAACTTACCAGAACAATTACCAGGAAAATATTTATAGGAAAGGCAAAGGGAATCTGTGTTATGGTGGTGGGAAAGTGAGTGAAGCCAAGAAAAAAAAAAACAATTTCTTATTCAAAAGTTGGAAAAAATATAATAAAAATCAGATAAGATTTTCTTAGTTTAACTTAAGAAAACTCGTTTCAATGAATTCCTGCTGCATATATATATATATATATATATATATATATATATATATGTTGTTAAATATAACAGACAATGAATGTCTGTTGTTTGATCATGAACTGTTCTAAGCTTCGTATAGTTTTAGTTATGGTTTTGAAGGAAAATAAAGGCAAAAACTGTCCAACATTTGGATATTTTCTTATTATGCTGTTCCTCGATCTAAGCTTTTGGCTCACATGAGCCATCACCAGAATGGTTATATGGGCATTACGCCAGAGATGTTCACCATCAAAGATGACATTCTGTTATGTATACACAGAAGTTTGCTATGCAATGATAACGGTTGAGGAATTGCAGATGCTGGTTGTAAATTCATAATGTGGTTCTGTGACATCGTACATAACCACATGAGAGAAAGAAATGTTATCAACAGAACCATGTGTACATTATTTACATTATTCGGACTATTGTCCTCATCTTTGTCGCCATATTTATCACGTTTTAGCCGTTGTATGCCCGGCCTTCTTCAGGTGGTTGGAATTTCAAACTGAACCCTTTATTTCGCTCACTGGGTTAGACTGTTCTAGTTCCACGTGCCATGTTTAATAGATGTCAGTTATCAGTTATCTCCTGCTAATTTTCCCTCTGAAAGTTCTCCACTGCCTAAACCGGGTATTGAACTCACATTCTTTGGGTCTTGTCACTGGATCTAACCATCGCCTTTATCCACTGTGCCATGTCCTTGAGGCAGTGGAGAACTGTCAGAGGGGAATTAACAGGAGATAACTGATAACTGACATCCATCAAACATGGTATGTGGAACTAGAACAGTCTACCCAAGTGAGCGAAATAAAGGGTTCAGCTCAAAATTCCAGCCACCTGAAGAAGGCCGGAGCGTACAACGGCTGGAACGTTGTGATAAATATGGCAACAAAGATGAGGACAATAGTCCGAATAATGTACATAATACCTCATCTCAGAAATATAGACAGACTCAGAACAATGTGTTTAAATGCATAGATTGAGGAACAGCTTAATAAAAACAATATCTAAATGGACAGTTTTTGTCTTTATTTTATTCCAAAACTAAAGCCACTATATGAAGCTTAGAAAAAGCTCATGATCAAACATAATAGACATTTTCTGTCTGTTCTTTTTAACAATATGTTTGAATAATGATCTGCTCCCCCAGTTTATGTAGAGCAGCTAACCAATCCCTATTGCAGACACTTGCTCAGGTGCATTTGTGTTTATTCAACATGCACAGAGCCTGACTGAGGTTTATACTGCAACTATGCTGAGCAGACCTTAGTTACAGTTTCTGTGAAAGAGCATGTTATCTAGCGTGATCAACAATTTGAACAAGGCCAGCACGGTCAAGCCCTTGGCCACGATGGCTTGTGACTTTGTGCTAGCACAGCTATCTTTGGTCCCAAGTGTTCTGTCTACCCAATTTCACTCACAAGTCTTTGGTAAACCCGTGATATGGTTTTCAGGCATTTTCCAAAGGTGCTGCACAATGGGTATCAACCCTCCAGTCCGATAACATCAGGGAATCTCCTTAACAAATCATCCATGGTGAGATTTGAACCCAAGTCTCATGGTCAGAATCTGAATGCTATAACCACTCAGCCACGTGCCCAGCTTCCCCAATACCATATATATAAGTGAACATAGAAGTCAACACTTAGAGGCGACTTCTATGTTCACTTTTATATTTACACACGCTCTATCTCTGATATTGAGCACTATATTCCATAAATATAGCACACCTTAAGACTATATTTCTTTATATATATATATATATATATATATATATACACACACACACACACATATATATATATACACATACATATATATATACACACATACACACACATATATATATATATATATATATACATATACACACACATATATATATATATATATATACATATACACACACATATATATATATATATATATATATATATATATACATATACACACACATATATATATATATATATATATATATATATACATATACACACACATATATATATATATATATATATATATATACATATACACACACATATATATATATATATATATACATATACACACACATATATATATATATATATATATATATATACATATACACACACACATATATATATATATATATATATATATATATATATACATATACACACACATATATATATATATATATATATATATATATATAAAAAGAAATATAGTAGTAAGGTGTGCTGTATTTATGGGATAAAGTGCTCAATATCAGAGATAGAGCATATGTAAATATAAATATAAAAGTCAACATTGAAATCAATATTCAGAGTGCTCATCATTGAATTATTCAAAAAGTTTTAGTTAACCTCTGCTGTGGTTTTTAAATACTTTCCAGCTGTCACCTACTTAACAAATACACCATAGTGAAATTCCAACTTGGATCTTACGGTTGGAATGCCAGCATTCTATTTGGCCATACACCCTATATTTAAGAAAAAATCCTTAGTAGCAAAATGATTTAAAGTTCCTCACAGCATTTGTTGGCTTTTTGCTTCCTTTTGATTCAGAATTTTTTTTTTTTTTTTCGGAATATGGAAATGAAGAAAAATATTAAAGTCCTCATCTCCCTTCCCATCTTATGTTGTTTCTCCTTTTTTTTTCAGGCTGGTTTCGTTCGATTTTACCAAAATCTGCCCTGCGGGTGGAAGAAGAGGCTTGGAATGCCTACCCATACACAAAGACTCGGTACAAATGTCCGTTTGTTGAGAAGTTCTTCCTGGAAATCGAGACTCGATACCAGAATGATGGAGGGGAACAAGACAACATTTTTAACCTGACAGATGTCGACAAACAACAAAGGCAAATTGGTGAGTAACTTTGTATTTTATTGCTGTTTTATGTCTTTTAATGTTGCTATTAAAACAGACATATTTCAGGGAGAGGGAAAGGAAAATAAAAGAAAAAAGCCAATCTGTAATTACCATAAATGGTAATTTGAAAAAGAAAGAGGTCAGGATAAGAAACAAAAAGACAAATAATTGATGAATTGTCATTCCTCTCTCATCTAAACAGGAAGAAATATTCTGAATTAGTGTAGGATATACACACACACACACATATATATATATATAAGACATTTTTTTCATGTTTATACATTCTTTTTATAGATACAAATATTTAAGTAAATGCTCTGTTTATAATAAACAGTTTTAATAACATTTACCAGCCTGAATGTCTATGAAATTTTCATAGAAAATATGCGTCCTCTGATAGGAATCGAACCTGTATTTTATACGGAACTGTCATATAAAAAAACCCCAGTAAAATCGACCTTACTAACAGAACGCTCCTCTGTGGCTCAATCGACTAAGGCACGCCAGGCTATATGACGGTTCCGTATAGGATACAGGTTTGACTCCTGTCAGAGGACACCTATTTTCTCTGAAAATTTCTTGGCCGTTCAGGCAAATAAATGTTGTCAATATTGTTTATTATAAAACAGAGGTTATATTTAAATATTTATGTCTATATAAATAATGTATAACAATAAAATATATTAAAATAATTGTCAGAGGATGCATTTATACTATGAAAATTTCTTAATTTCTAAATATGGCCAGTACATTCTGAACATGTTCATAATTAATGTTAGTATAGTTTAGTTTCTTGTTGTTTTTAATAAAGATTTCTATCAATTTTAGTATTTTTTACAGTTGGAAATACATATCAAATTCTCAATCTCAATAATTATGTTGCCCATTGATTTAGCTACAATTTTATGCTGGTTTAAACATGTTAGTATTGAGCTCTAGTCAGAGAGATGTATCATCAGTCATTTTGACTGGCGAGTGGAGACATGTTTTTTCATTGGCAACACAACTTTTATACCGTCTCCAACAGCACTTAGGCACTATTTATTTATATTGACTATTTATTGTAGTAAAACAAAAAACAACCCTTGAAAATGGTTCAAGTACTCAGAACAAGCAAATATTTGGACAATTTTTACATTCATTAAGTCCAGCAGAGAAAACACTTGTATGTATAGAAGAAAAACACAATAAAAACTATGCAAACAGTAGATTAATTGATTGTGGCTCGGATAGCTGAGTTTGAATTCCAGTTGAGTTCATTGTATTCACTTTTGTACCAATACCCTTGGGAAATATATGAATCCCTCTCTTCTGCCCTCAGCTATGGGTAAATAGCATAATGGACTGGGTAAGCTACCAGTGGCCTAAAACTTAGGCCTACTAAGTAAATGAAGTTAGGCTACAGTATATCTTTACCAAAACTACATATGGGCACACTACTTAACTGTAAAAACCGTAATATCTTTTTATATGCATTGGATAGTAAACAACATACAGCACACACCGGTTGGTACCATATATTATATCAAAATAATTTAGTGAACATTTATACTGATTTGTGTTACTATTTTTATTTTAATTTCTGTGTTAATATGCCAAATATATTGAGTAAATACAAGTTTTAGTGGCATATATTTGCAGAAGCCTGCTGGAGCTATGGGAGGTGGTGTACAGTAATTGTTAGGAGTGATGGTCGCACTTGTTTACAAATGGGTGGTAAAGGTTTGCATTTTATACCCTGGCATATCTAGTTGAGCCCAAGTTTTGGAAATCTTTTTTAAGCTTGAAATCTAACTTGTGTGCTGCAATTTATGGTTATGTATTTAATAAACAATAAAATCCAAAATCACCTCATGTGGGGAATAGCCTATTTCAGTAGATGAAGATATCAGTCATCTGTCCACACCAGGTTTAATAAGACAAATTACCGATATCTTCATCTGCCAAAATAGGCTATTCCGCATATGAGGTGATTCTGGATTTTATTGTTTATTAATTATTTGCTCTGTAATAATAAATACATTGAGCACTTTTTGTGAGTGAGTTTTAATATTTTATATTACTAGGCTCTACTTGGATTATATACCAGTGGATTTGTTACCTTTACTAATATATATATATATATATATGTGTGTGTGGACACTGAAGTCGACACCAAGTGATGACAATTTGTTTCATGGTTTAGAACAATCTTCAGGCCATAAAACAGACTGTTGTTAATTGGTGTTGACCTCAGTGTCCACTTTTATATTTACAAATGCTCTATCTCTGTATTTAGCACTTTTAACCATAAATATATATATATATATATATATATATATATATATATATATATGATAAAAATATATTTTTAGAATATGCTATATTTATGGGTAAAAGTGAGCAATATCAGAGTGTGTTTAGATTTGTTTATTATGGCTTATCAACCTTTTACAGGTTATTTAAAGACAAAGAATATTTTTAAGTTGTAACAATGTTTTTTGAGATAACAATGATTTATTAGTACATGTCCCACTAATTAACCCATAGCTGGAGGGAAAAGAGGTGGATTCATACCTTTCCCAAAGGTATTTGCATGTAAGTGAATATAATGAACACAATTGGAATTTGTAATTACAACACATTATCCATTACATCACCTGGTATTCCCAATTGATTGCAAATCTAGATATTGACCAGATTCAACATTGCTTAACTCCAATGGTTGTACAAGAACTGGTGTTCAATTCTGATATGGCCATTAGCCATGTAAAAATATAAGAGTGGACATCGAGTGGCACACTTGAAACAGACTTGTATTAAAACCTAGCAGCCATTCCTTCTCTTTACAAAGAGCAATATGTAACAACTTAATGAATATAATTTCTAAAGTCTTTTTGTCATTCTACAAATTTGTTTTATTTGCTCAATTTGCAAAATCCAGAAGAGAGGTTAACGAAAACCTGGCTAGGTGCGTTTTTCTTCTACCTTTTTCAAATTATCATTTATAGTAATTATACTTTTCCATATATTTTTTTCATTTTTCTCTTACATATTTTGACCATTTTATTAAAATGGTCAAAATAAAAAAAAAATAACGGAAAATTTTTTTTTATATGCATCATCCTTTTGATTTTCCAATGTCTTTTTCTTTCTTGTCTGTGTTTACTTATGTAAGCAGGGAGTGGGGTCAAGAGACAGAAATAACTTAACAATGTTGAACGTAATGTGTGAATATTCCCAGATAATTGCTTCCGCTCTGCTCTCGACCAATTTTAAGCTTGTTTTTGAACTCAGAGGTTGGGTAGGGAATCCAGTTGATGAAACAAGTTCAATCTTTATTTAAATTTTAAATAGACTATTTGTTTCTTTCATAAAAGTTCCAGTTTGTACAATAATTAAAGATCACTTTCAAAGAAAACCTGAACAGGTGTTTAAAACTGTGTAGATTAAATAAGTCTATTGCTCTCCCATCAGTCACTTGTACAAATCACAATATCGCTGGTTCAATTCACCGTTCTCGCTTTCTTCACATGTCACTACCTATAGCCAACGTTTTTCTCCCCTTTTTCATGGCTCCAGCACTCTTTTATCAGGCCAACACCGCAGTTCCCCAGCCAATCAGCGTTCTTCGCTGTTATTCTCGGTTACATAGGCAAATTGCCTCCTCCAGTTCGACCAATCAGCACATGACTTGCTATTGATGGAAACATTCCAAACTGTACAAAAAAACCTCATTCTTGCACATACTGCTAGAATGGCTGGACGGGAGAGTAATGCCATTTTCACGAAGCAAACTTGGTGATGTCACGTGCTGCCTGTTAAGGTAAGACCCTTATTCTCCTATACACCAGATGCAAGCCACTCTGGCTCGCTTGCTTCTACGGGGCTGTTCACCACAAACTGGAAACCCGATCTGCATTGATTCTATTGTGATTCTATTAATGACTTTGTTGAAATACCAAAAAGTTTGAGGTTTGTGTCATCCAAAAAAAATGGATACAAGAATTTCTTTCCATATCCCAGCAAAAGATGTTTTTTCACATAAATCTACTTTAATGGGAGTCTAAATTTGTCATGTAAAATTATGTTTGGTTTCAATTTAATATCATTGATTTCTTTAGCTTTGTGTATATGAAATAACTAGAAAGCACATAATGATAGAGAAAAAAGGAAATACATGTATATATGCTGGAAATACTGTAATATACTGAACTCCCCCATAGTTTGCAGTATATAAAGTACAGCAAATCAGTTCTTAAAACTGAACAGTCAGATTAGCCACATATATATTTTTTTTTATTAATCAGTTCACCCCAAGCAGTGTGATAATGCCACTAAGATGCAAGGTGTTACTGGGGGTAAAAGAAAAGAAAAAGACTTTAGTAGGAACCAGAGACCCAATCCTAAACATGGAACAAGGGACACAACTCTTGTTCATATTTAATACTGCTCAGTCATTTCTCACACAATTTCCAATGAGTCTTAGTCTTTCTGGGATGATAGACTAGTAGATTAAAGTGTTGGATTGTTCTTATTCCACTGTCTATATCGAAGGATATCGCTTTTTGCACTTATTTAATACTGCTCAATTATTTCCACCCAGGTCTGCTGAATCTTAGTCTGGCCAGGACAATAGACTAGAAGATTAAAAAGTCTAGGGATATCACATCTTGTTTAGTACTGCTCACTGCCCTTGTTGCCACTGGTTCTGAGTCTGTACCACCCAACCTAGAGATTGAACTCCAACTAATATACTAATCTTATAGCTTCAACCCACCAATAAATAATTTTAGAAGTTTTTCAACTGTATTTTTTTTAATATTGGGCACAAAATAAATGATCAGTTATTTGCTTTCTTTTTTGAATAATTATTATTTGTTTTAGCGCCATGAAATATGGATACATTCAGTTGGCAAAGAAGAAACCAAGTCTTTCTTAATTTGGTTTTCCTTTGATTTGCAATTTTAATTTCTTAAACAGATTCCCACTTGACAGGCAAATTAACTTTAATTAAGCTTTCCCCCCACTACCACCTTTGACGATCTGTTCACCCTTCAAAGATTCTAATGAACAGAACAATTATATTTTATCCAGACTGTAATCAAAAATAGTTCAATTTCTGACATTAGATAAATCTCTATGCATACATCAATATGCCTGCAGCCTTCATCTGAAAAAGAAATTTATCTAATACAAGAAATATTTTTTAACATAATCTCCTTTTTTGTCAATGCTCTAATTTCAGTGGTGAATATATCATACACACAAAACTGTATACAGTAAATATTTCTGTTCAAAATACAGCTGATAATTATGTATTAGACTACAGACTTACTGATCCACCTTTAAGTTGCACATTACCAAAAATAGAAAATATTTCTTAAGTGTTGATTAATTCTCCTTTTGTTAATTTCTTTGGTATCAAGAAAATACTGTACTTTTATTTGCCTATTATAATTCTGATAAAACTAACAAATTTCAAGTGTTATACAACAGAAGGTGGTGTGTGTTTATATCTTTCTCACTGACAGTAATTCCGTGTAGATACAAGCAGCCTCAATAAAAATTTAAACTTAGTTTTATGTTTCTTAAGATGGATTCTGTGATTTTTTGACTTTGCTCTCTAATTTAAAATATGGAAACATGGATGGCAGGGTTAGATGGGTTTATGCCTTCTCATTTGAAAACAAGCATCTGCAGCTAAAATTTAACCTCACTTGGTTGATTAGTGCTACCTGATTTTTGCATTTTCATTTAGAATATAGAAGCAGGGTCAGATGAGTTCTTGTCTTCTCAGTTGAATACAAGCGCCTGCTGCCAAAATTTAATCTCAGTTTATTGTGTGTTCCCTGATTTTTGCACTTTCATTTAGAATATAGAATATATAGATGACAGGGTTAGATGGGTTTATGCCTTCTCAATTGAAAACAAGCATCTGCAGCTAAAATTTAACATCACTTGGTTGATTCAGTGTTCTCTGATTTTTGCTCTTTCATTTAGAATGTAGTATGTGTAAATGGCAGGATCAGATGGGTTCATGCCTTTTCAATTGAAAACAAGCAACTGCAGCTAATATTTAGCCTCACTTTGTTGATTCTCTGTCCCCTGATTTTTGCACTTTCATTTAGAATATGAAATATACAGAAGGCAGGATTAGATGGATTCATGCCTTTGGAAATTGAATACAGGCCAAACTTTAAACTCACTATGTTGATTCTATGTCCCTTGCTCATCATGAATACACTGCCACAAACATCTAACCATAACTATTAGGTTGGTGCAAAAATAATGACGTAATAATGTCGTTTTTTTTACGTATTTTTTAACGTCAAAAAACGACATTATTACATCATTATTTTTGCACCAGCCTAATAACTTCAAATTTATTGTTATTATAAACTGGTTTATTCAAACTGGTGTCCTCTTTGATATGGTGACAAAATTTTTGCCAATTTTCCAAAATGGCTTCATTCTCTTCTTAGATTTGGAACCATTCTCAGAACAAATATAGATAAACCAACCAACAGAATAATATTGTTTTGTATTTGGTGAAGATGCAGCTAGTGATGGTATTGCACAAAAGTTTTTCAGTAAGTCACTTGAGGAAGCACTTTGTAAAGGTTGGTCAATAAGCGTTGTTGATGTCAAACCTGAGATCTTGCATTGACAATTCTCTTCTAGCTATAAAGGTTCAACACAAAGAACAAATCCATGTGTCTGCATACACAATGCATTGGAAATAGATGTAAAATAGGAAAATAGAAGTCATCTAATGAAAACATTGAATAAAAGAAATAGAAAAAAAAAACTGCAAAGAAATCTTTATGGTTGTGACATATTAAATCAATTTTCTCATGGTATAGAAACCAGAGTATTTTCTATTATATAAAAAGTACCTGTCATAAAATTTGTTAGGTATTTAATAATTGTCAGATATTTTTTTTATAGAGGATAGAGAATCAATCAAATTGTGGATCAAATGAAAGATTCTGGTCAACATGCCAAATATGAAAAAGACAGGTAAACTGATCCCAAAGGATGTCAAAGTATCAGTGTAAAATGTCTTCCTGAAAATGATGCCAAATAATCTGTTTACAAGGTCTGTCTGAAAATGGCATCAAAGAATCAGTTCAAAGGGCTGTCTGAAAATGGCACCAAAGAATTAGTTTTGCAAGGTCTGTGTGGAAATGATACCAAAGAATCAGATTTCAAGGTCTATCTGAAAATGGTACCAAAGAATCAGTTTACAAGGTCTGTCTGAAAATGGTACCAAAGAATCAGTTTACAAGGTCTGTCTGAAAATGGTACCAAAGAATCAGTTTACATGGTCTGTCTGAAAATGGTACCAAAGAATCAGTTTACAAGGTCTGTCTGAAAATGATACCAAAGAATCATTTTTGCACGGACTTTTGAAAATGGTGCCATAAAATCTGTATACAAGAACTTTCTTAAAATGGTGCCATAAAATCAGTTTATAAGATCTTCCTGAAATTGATGCCAAAGTATCAGTGTAAAGGTTTTACTTAAAATGTTCCCAAAGAATCATTGTACAATTTCTGTCTGAAAACTGTGACATAAATCAATGTACAATTTTTTTAATGAAAATGGGTCAAAGAATTCGTGTTGAGAGATGTCAATAAATTGTGCCAAAGAACCAGTGAAGAAATATTTAGATATATCTTCTGGGAAAATAGTACCAAAAGAATCAGTGTAACTGGTCTGTGTGAAAATGGTGCCAAAGAAAAATTGTTAGAGGTTTGAAAATGGTGCCAAAGAATCACTGTACATGTTTTTTTTTCTGAAAATGTTGAGTAAAGATAAGTGTACATGGTATGTTTGAAAATTATTCTGAAGAAACTGTCTACAAGGTGTAACAGAAATGGTGTCAAGAAACAATCTGTATACAAGGTCTTCCTGACAATGGTACCAAGCATCAGTGTACAAAATGGTGGCATAGAATCAGTTTACAAGGTTTGTTTGAAAATGGTACCAAAGAAAAAATTGTACAGGTTCTGAAAATGATGCCAAAGGAGAAGAATACACAATGTCTGCTTGAAAAAGGTGTCAAAGGACTGTACAAGTTTTTTTCTGAAAAGGGTGCCAAAATATCAGAGTACATGTTCTGTCTGAAAATTATTTGAAAGAGACTGTGCAAAGTGTATAAGTAAAAGGAAGGTAGTTCCACAGATGGGAAGGCATGAATTTATTGGAGTAGAACAGACGGCTACATTTAACTGTTTCAACAGTGAAAGGGTGGGACTGAGATGCCAACTTAATAGCACGTTTAAATTCTTGCAGTTTGAGAACCAGTGAAAGTAGCTCATCAAAGCAGTTACCATGAAATTATATGTAGAAAATACAGAGGGAACCAATGGCACGTCTGTGAGAGAGCAACTGTAAATGAAATGCTAGATCAGGGCCAATCATATTGCATAGTCATCTCTTGATTTTGTCGTGGACATTAGCCATATTTATGGTAAAATTATCAACAATACAATTTCAAAAGTAAAATGACCAATAATACATTTTATTTCAATTTGAAGGCATACAATTGTGTTCAAAATATTTAGATTTCAGCATTAAATAACCCATAGAGATGTTGATATACTGCTAAACAAAATCAACCAATCAACATGAAAGAAGTCATCCATGACATTAATCCATATCCTACAATTTCTTTAAGGAATCAAACTGTATTCCAAAATATAACTTCAACAAAACTACAACATAAAATACATATATCACTGCCTCGAGTAATTGTATAACACAAAAGCTGTGTATCATCTATTTATTCAGTTGTGAAAGCAGAATAACATATATTATATTTTATTACTTTAAAGCTTCCATGAAAATTAAATTTCAGTACCATTAAATGACCCATAAGGGTTTGATATAAAGTTAAAGAAAACAAATCTATTTTAAGATGAAGAGGAACTGAAATCTTTGTTGAATGAAACTCACCCTTTGCATTTTGACAAACTGCTATGACGGGTGTGCATACAAACGGTTTGAAAAGTGAATGTATCTCAGAAGGTTTTAATGATTTCTTCTATTCTGTTCTGTCCTCTGAGATGGAATCCATTCTTCTTGTACATAACCCATTACGTGTCAGTGACATCATTAAATACAGAACCAAGAATGGTCAGACAGTGGTGCCATTAAAAACTTAGCTGAGAATGGTCAGAGAGTCGTACCATTGATATTGTAGATTCTTTTCCTTTCTTTAGCTGTCAAATGCTCTTGAGTGCACTTTCTAATTTGTCATTAAATATATACTGATGTGCATTTTAAAATATCTGCAAGGATGTGCTGAAAATTTCTCAGCCTAACTAAAAAGGGACTAACAATCACATTTGATGTTTGGTCATTTGATTAGATTATAGGAAGTGGATCAGGCCCACTTCACATGTGCAAACATTTGACTTATCGACTAAAATTGACATTCATGCTGCCACTGATAGATTTCTTTAAATGCACCTTCTTTCATGTGCCATTTCCTTTCAGCATGTGAAAGTCGTAGCTTGCCACAATATTGATATGTATGCTCAGAATTATATCAGAAAGATTAATAGAAATGCAAAAGGATGCATATCTATGTTTTATAGATTATACAAAAACATTTGATAAAGTACATCACAAAGAACTATTTGAACTGCTAGTTAAGCTCGATTTGTTTGAGAAAGATATTAGAATAATCCAGAACTTATACTAAGAGTGAACCACCTACATATGGTTAGAAAATAGTCTGTAAATACACAAAAATAGAAATGGGTATAAGAAAAAGATGAGTGAGTCTTCTCACCAGATTTATTCAGATTTTACAGTGAAGCAGTTCTGAGAGGATTAGAAGACATACCAGGATTCATTATTGGCAGCCACAATCTTAACAATAAAAGATATGCAGATGACACAGCGTTGATAAAAGACAGAAATGAAACTACAGAAGGTAGCCAAGGACAAAACATCAAGCATTAAAAGATGAAAACTACAAACTCTATTGGAAAATCAGTCTAATGAGCCACATAAAACATCTCATCCAAATTCTGGCAAATACAGCGTGTAGGAACATTAGACAAGAAATAAAACAAGAACAGTACAGTTTTGTTAAAGACACTAGAACAACGAAAGCTATATTTATGTTCAGAATATCAGAAAGGGTAATATAAAGGCAAAAGGATGCATATCTATGTTTTATAGATTTTACAAAAGTGTTTAATAAAGTTCAACACAAAGAACTATTTGAACTGCTAGGAAAGCTCAATTTGTTTGAGAAAGATAGAATAATCCAGAACTTATACTCAGAGTGAACCACCTCCATACGGTTAGAAAATTAAGTCTGTAATTACACAAAAATAGAAAGGAGTGTAAGACAAGGATGAGTCTTCTCACCAGACTTATTCAGCTTTTACAGTGAAGCAATTCTGAAAGGATTAGAAGACATACCAGGATTGGTGGCCACAATCTTAACAATATTAGATACAGGAATCCCTATAGAATGTTATAAAGGATAGTGAGAAGAAAGAACTAAACACCAATTATAAGAATGAATGTATGGTTGTCACTAAGAAAGAGCAGTTCAAGATGAGAACTATGAACTGAAGACCCCAAATCAAACATGTACAGAAATGTAAATAGTGAGAAAGTATTTTAACAGAAAACAGAAAATGCAACACTGAAATCCAATGGTGCATTAGGAAAGTGAAAGATGCCTTCCAAATGCTAAGCAAAGTATTAAGAAACAGGAAAAATCTGTTAGAAACAAAGAAAAGAGTACTAGACTGTTATCTAATATCGGTCCTCCTATATAGCAGTGAATGCTGGACAGTCTCCTTGGAGAGGAAGTGGAGACTTGAAGCAACTGAAATATGGTTCAACAGAAGAATGCTTCTACTTAGAATTAGAAAGTGAAAGCTGAAATTTCTCTGGCACATAATGAGGAAAGAGGGTTTGGAAAATTTGATACTTACAGGACATATTGAAGGCAAGAGGGACAATGGAAAATAACGAATGACCTACTTCAAAAGCTTGTGCAAATGGTTTGCAGAACAAAGGTTAGAAAAATAGCAAAAAGAGAAATCTTACTTAGAACTATAAAAGAAGAGGAAATTGTGGAGAGCCATGATTGCCCCCATCAAGAACAGACACAGCACATAGAAGATCACACACACACACACACACACACACACACATAATATATATAAGGATAAAAAAAAGAAAGAACTAAGAAGATGTAATTGAAGCAAAAATAATTGTCTAGAATCTAAGTTCAGAGTCCAAAGAAAAAAAGCCTCCAACACGAGTAAAGTAAAAATAACTAAGCAAAGTGGGCCAATACTCTAAGTAGAGCAAACTAAGTAAACCTAAAGAGCCAAAAAGACAAACCTACCTAGCTCTTAGGTTTACTTATATACATGAAAATAAGATATTGCACATTTTTATATAGTTTTAAGTCTGCCTATTTTAATATATTTTTTTTAATAAATACCCTTAATCACTGTTTATTCTAAATATAAGATTTAAATCCTGTCTATTTTAAATAGAATATTTAAAAAAAAATAAAAACCTGTAATCCCTATATATGAACTGCACCAGCATTACATTAACCAGATATTTAAAAAAAATTAAAATTATATCATGGTCAGTCTCTACCCAGTGCCTGAAGATAGTGAGGGATAATTAATTATATATATATATATATATATATATATATATATATATATATGCTAGGTTCTGTCTCTTTTAGGTATTCTAATTTTGCTTTACTTAGTGAATTGAGCACTTTTACCTATCAGCTTAGTTAACTCTGTTTTTTTGTTTTTTGGGGCTAGACATTGTGGTGCTGATTGATTATTTTCAAGTGGCACAGATGTTTTTAGTCTTTTCTTTTTTTTTATTTTTTTATTTTTTTTTGCATTTTTCCCCAGATATCAGTTTGTGTACTTTTTTTTTTTTTTTTTTTTTACAAATTGTATCATGTTTTATAGAGTTATAGCATAGGTATAAAAATAGAAAAATAATTATTTACATTATTCGGACTATTGTCCTCATCTTTGTCGCCATAATTATCACAACGTTTCAGCCGATGTACGTTCCGGCCTTCTTCAGGTGGTTGGAATGTCTGACTGAACCCTTTATTTCGCTCACTGAGGTAGACTGTTCTAGTTCCACGTGCCATGTTTGATGGATGCCAGTTATCAGTTATCTCTTGTTAATTTCCTTCTGAAAGTTCTCCACTGACTTAACCGGGTATTGAACTCACACTCTTTGGGTCCTGTCACTGGATCTAACCAATGCCTTTATCCACTGTGCAACAAAGATGAGGACAATAGTCTGAATAATGTAAATAATACCTCATCTCAGAAACACTCTAGAAAAATAATATATATATATAGAGAGAGAGAGAAAACTGTATTAAAACTTACATACAAATTCTTTATATTTGATGCAATATTAAACTACTCTTGTTTTCTTTCTTTCTTTCGTCTGCCTTGAAAAGTAATTTCAAATTTTTTCTTTTTCAATCATTGGTGGCTGCAATTGTTAACTGCAGCTACTGACAGGCTAATTCCACTTGCGTTTTTGTTACTCTGCAAGATTAATTTTCATGTCATGTGCGAAAGGAATTGAGCATAATAAGATTAGCCACTTTTTCTACTGGGCCTTGACAGATCAAGGATTCCAACCTCTGATCAAATGTCCAATATTTTCTGGAACAAGGCACTTCTATTGATTTGCTCTTAAAACTCACTTGTGAGAAGGATAAGCAAAGAAGTTCAGCTGAAAATAATTTCCCATTTAAAGTCAACAAAGGGATTTTCTTTGTTGAGAAGAATGAAATGAGAAGTGATTTTGTATTCATATTTAAATTCAGGAATATTAATTTGGCTTCACTGCCAAAGTGTTGAGTGACATCGTGTTTTTCTTTGTTGATCAGTCTTGTTCTCAAAATCTTGGACTCATTAATTTATGCATTTATCTATATATAAAATTCTGCGCTTTCCATTAGTCTGTCTGTCTGTCACATCCTCTAAAAATAACCATACATTGACCAATCAAAACCAGGTTTGGGGGAGAAGTGCAAACAGGGAAGGGGATAAAAAGCACAGTTGCTTTTACTAGGGTGTTTACCTTAGTCCAATCAATTTTCATTAAATCTTTTGGAAAAATTATAAGTTTTACCATTTAACATACAAAATACTCTCACTATTTTAAAAACAATTTAATGGTTAAAATAACAAATACTTATTTAATAAAAATGAAATATTGTTTTTTGCATGTCTTTTCTTTAAGTTTTTATATACAAGGATCAAGTTTCCAGTTCACCCTGTGTTTGCAAGAACTATAAACAAATCACAAGGCCAAACACTTCAAAAAGTTGGAATTTGGCTCCAGAAAGAAATATTTACACATGGCCAGTTGTATGTTGCATGCTCAAGAGTAAGAAATCCTTAGAATTGATTCTACACTGATAAAAAAAAAAAAAAAATGAATAAATTTTCTTAAAAAATATTATTTACTATGAAAACCTATAAAATTAAATTAAAAAATTATTAAAGGTGAAGTAGGGATTTTGTCAAAGTATTTTTCCATACAAATCAGCTTATTCAAATTTCATCGATTGATTTTCAAAATTGAATGAAATGTAGAGGTTGTAAATCTTGACAAAAAATGTTAGCAATACCTCCAGTAATACTAAATAATGTGAAGATTTCAATGTGTGTTGCAAAAAAAATTCTAGTATACAAAATATTTTGTCAAGAAGATATCAGTATTTCTTGAATAAGTGCTATGTTATAAAATTTTAAAAAATTACAATTATTTAAATTAAAGTTACCTCCCTTAGCTAAAATGTTTAAAAAAAAAACACGTAATAGCTTTAACAGGTAATTTTTAAATTAATTATAATGGCATAAGTTCATGTGTTTATAATTATAACAGAGCGCATTTCATACACATTTACAAAAAATTCACATCTATCAATGACATTAAGTTTTTGTCTTAGCAATTTACCCCTGAAGATGACCTTGGATGAGGTTGAAAGTACTTGGGAAAAATAAGAGAAATTTAAAAAAAAAACTACAGTGCTTTTATAAATGAATTTAAAATCAACATTAAGGAGTTGATTCTGGAATTTGAGAGGGTTAAAAAAATAGTAAATAGACATAATATGTCCAGATTATTCAAATAAACAAGCTTGAATATATATATATATATATATATATAGTCTTAAGATGTGCTATATTTATGGGATAAAGTGCTCAATATCAGATATAGTGTGTGTAAATATAAAAGTGAATAGAAGTCAACACTTAGAGGCGACAGTATGTTTCATGCTAGATGCAATCATCAGGCCTTACGATTACATCTAGCTCTAGCATGAAACAGAATGTTGCCTTTAAGTGTTGACTTCTATGTTCACTTTTATATATATATATATATATATATATATATATAATATGTTTATACATTCTTTTTATAGATAGAAATATTTAAGTAAATGCTCTGTTTATAATAAACAGTATGAAACAACATTTACCGGCCTGAATGTCCGAGAAATGTTGTTTAATACTGTTTATTATAAACAGAGCATTTACTTAAATAATTGTATCTATAAAAAGAATGTATAAACATAAAATGTCTTAAAATAATTTTCAGTCTTTCATTTCATAATGTGTGACATTATATATATATATATATATATATATATATATATATATATAAAATTTAATTTAAACAAAAAACACACCACCTTAAGGTTCCATTGTTATAATTTATTTCACCAGAGATTTTATTTTTCTCTGGATCTTCAGACCTCACTTTCAAGAGTAAAAAAAATGAATTTAAATTTTACACTTTTGAAGGGCAGTATCAAGGTCATATAAGGGGACATAGAGGGTGGTGAGAGATAGTGTGAGAGACATGGTTGAAATTAGAGAGGGAAGAGAGAGTTTTAAAATTTATTTTTATTATGATACTTAGTATTGAGGAGGAGTGGGGTAAGGATCAGACATTGACCTATTTAATCAGTCAACTCACTGGAAATTATATGAGAAAAAAAGAAAATGGGGGAAGTAAAGAGATAAGAAATAACAGAGGGACATAGGGTATTGAAGGAAGGAGAAGGGTGGTATATCTTGATGTTTGGACAATTTAGAAAAACACAGATTTTAAAGTTTGGTAGTAATTTAAATGTTAAAATACTCCACAAATAAACTAGATTTAATGCTTTGTAGTAATTTAAATATTTAACTTCTTGACCAATAAATTAGGGATTTAATATAAACTGAATATTATATTAATAAACAAATATAAAAATAAAAGGGTACCAATAGTAATATTTTAATATTGTGAATGACAGTTAAGGGCAAATTCATTTTATTTATATATATATATATATATATATATATATATATATATATATATAATGAATTTACACTTTTGTTGTCAGATGCGGAAAACAAATATCAGATAACCTTGGAGATTCAGAACTTTTGTATTGGACTTGTCCTTCAGAAAGCTTTCTTTTCCATAAGGCTTCCATTTGCATGTTAAACACATTTGCTATTTGTATGGTATTGAAAGACGTCATTATCCTGTCGACTCATTACTGGTAAGATTCCTGTCTGAGTCATTGTGATGTCCATTATGATATTTGCTTGGTGTAGCAGGTGTGTGAGAAACATTGCACACTCAAGTTGACAATAGCTCCCACAAAATGTTTGTTTGATAGCACCAGGAAATAGGGGAGCCATAATTCTTGCAGATACAAGAAAACACTCAAGAAGTGAGTTGAGCTGATTGTCCATTGTTGCTTTTTATGGTTTATTTCTTGTGTTGTTTTTAATTAATTGCTGTGACAAAGAATTTTTACATTCACTTTCCTTATCCATGTCTTCAAAGAGTTCTCCCTCTCTTCTTTATTTTTGTCCTCTTCGTTTATTGTCATGTTCTTTTCTCTTTCATTTTTTTCTCATTTTTGTCTCTTTTATCTTTTCTTTTCTTCCCTATTTTCTTTTCTTTCTCTTACTTTACTGCCTTTCTTCTTTTCTATTCTTTCTTCTTTTAGCCTTTCTTTTTTATTTTTCTCTTTATCTTTTTTCTCCTCTTTTGTTCTTTTTCTTCTCATCCTTCTCTTTTCTTCTCTTTCATCTTCATTCTTTTCTTCTCTTTCATCTTCATTCTTTTCTTCTTTCATCTTCATTCTTCTCTTTCATCTTCATTCTTTTCTTCTCTTTCATCTTCATTCTTTTCTTCTCTTTCATCTTCATTCTTTTCTTCTCTTTCATCTTCATTCTTTTCTTCTCTTTCATCTTCATTCTTTTCTTCTCTTTCATCTTCATTCTTTTCTTCTCTTTCATCTTCATTCTTCTCTTTCATCTTCATTCTTTTCTTCTCTTTCATCTTCATTCTTTTCTTCTCTTTCATCTTCATTCTTTTCTTCTCTTTCATCTTCATTCTTTTCTTCTCCTTCATTCTCATTTGTTTCTTCTCATTTGTTTTCACTCTTTTCTTCTTCATCATTCTCACCCCTTTGTGCTCATTCTTTTCTTCTTCTTCATCCGCATTCTTTTCTTCCCTTCTCATTCTTTTCTTCTTTGTTCTTTCTTTTCTTTTCTTCTCCTTCATTCTCATTCTTTTCATCCTCATTTTTCTCTTCTCATTTTTCCCTACTCCCTCTCCATTCTTTTCTTCTCTTTCTCCTTTCTTGTATATCAGCTTTTCTCATTTTTTTTATTTTTCCTTTTCTTTTCAATTAACCCTCCACATTTTACCCTTTTATATGTTATCACTTGGTTCTTTTTCCTGCTTCCTTTCACTATCTCTCCTTCTCTTTATTTCTTGTCCTTTGTCTCTCTTTTGTTCTTTTTTCCCCAATTTTCTTTTCTCTTTGTGTTCATTATTCTTTCTTTCCCTTCTTCTCCTTCTCTTTGTGCCTCTTAATCTCCAAGAAATCAATTAACTGACATGATGGAATCATTTTCTGTCCAATCATCAGCTATTGCCCAAACTCTTTACAGTCAATGATGAGAAAAATCTTATATGCACATAGCAGTTTTTTTGGTTTTTTTACCACTTTTTGCATCTATAGAATTTGCTTTTACTCACAGAATGAATGAAAACCAAGTTTACCGTGATAATTTCCAAACTTTGATGCCTTGAGGCTTCAAAGCTGGTGCTTTATTAACAAAACAATATTTTGGAAAGAAAAATGTCAGGAGAGAAAAAACAATGTAGACTTTTCTTTTATTACACAATCTTAACCTCCTCCTCCTATGTGTTGATGATGTCTCTCCACAACTTTCTCTCCTTTGTAATTGTTAGTAAGTTTATAATTTTGCCCTCTCTCTTAATCCTTGTCCTGCTAGCCATTTACACAAACTTGTTAGGTAGGTTATGTGCTGCTTTCCTTTGGCCCACTTTGCCTTCAATATTTCCTGTAAGTGCTTGATTTTCCAAGACCTCTTTCCTCATTATGAGTCAGAAAAATTTCAGATCTCACTTTCTGATTGTAAGTATAAGTATCCTTTTTGTTTCCATTTTCTCTAAAACTTTGGCATTGCTCACATGTGCAGTCCATAATATTCTCAGCATCCTTCTGTAGAATCAAATTTCTGTTGCCTGAAGTCTCTTCTTCTTTGTGTTGAGATTGTTCAGCATTCACTGTCATATATGAAGACCAATATTACATAGCAGTTCAGTACTCTTTTTCTTTTTTTCTAACAAAGTTTGCCCGTTTCTTAATACTTTGCTTAGCTTTGGGAAGGCATGTTTTACTATCACAATGCATCTTTGGATTCTGATGTTGCATTTTCCATCCTCTGTTAAAACACTTCTAAGATATTTAAATTTTTGTAATTGCTTGATTTTGTGGTCTCCACATCACAGTTGACATCTTGAGCTGTTTCTTTTGCTGACAACCATACATCCTGACTTCTTACAATTGATGTTTAGTCCTTTCTTCTTGCTTTCTTTTACTACCTCCTATACGTGTTACTGCGGTTTGACTCCTATGTTCGCTATCAGCAACATGTTATTTACATATCTAATGTTAAGATTGTGGCTACCAATAATGAATCTTGAAAAGGACTTATAATTCATTCAGGATGTTCACACCATAAAGGTTGAATAAGTCTGGTGAGAAGATACATCCTTGCCTTACACCTCTTTCTATTTTTGTGTATTTACTGAATTCATTTTATCATTTTATTTCTGTTACTGTTATTTTATTGTTATTTCATCACATTGTTGCTTTTTATCAAAACAGTCTTGATCAATATTATGATTATTATTATTACTAATGGCTGGGGACTTGTTTCTCAGTGTATCCATCTCCTAAGATAGCTAATCCCTCTTGCAGACGCCTGCTCAGGAACATTTGTGTTTCTTCAACACCTACAGACATTTGTTAGAGTTTCTGAGAGAAAGAACATAATCTGGCATGATCAGTGTTTGAACAAGTCCTGTGAGCTTTAAGCCCTCGGTCACGATGACTTCTGACTTCATGCTATCAAAACCATCAATTGCTTCTAAACAGTTTTGTGTCCTCAATTTCACACACAAGATCAACTCATTTTATGTTTTTCACACACTTCCCATTCTGTTTTCTATTTATTTTTAGTCCTTTCTTCTCGTTTATTTTTTTTTTTTTTACTACCTTCTGTAGGAGTTTCTGTGGTTTAATTACTATGTCTGCTATCAATACTGAGTCATCTGCATATCTAATGTTGTTAAGACTGCAGCCACCAATACTGAATCCTGGAAGTACTTATAATTCTCTCAGGATTGGTTTACTGTAAAAGTTGAATAAATCTGGTGAGAAGGCATATCCTTGTCTCTTTCTATTTTTGTATATTTATTCAGTTCATTTTCAGTATCTGTCCGAATAATGTAAATAATGTAGAATTCATTTTCTACCCATCTGCAGGTGGTTTTCTCCCAGTATAAGATCTGAATTGTTCTATCTTTCTAAAATAAATTGAGCTTTCCTAGCAGTTCAAATAGTTCTTTGTTGAACTTTATCAAACACTTTTGTAAAATCTATAAAACATAGGTATGCATCCTTTTGCCTTTATATTACCCTTTCTGATATTCTGAACATAAATATAGCTTTTGTTGTTCTAGTGTCTTTAACAAAACTGTACTGTTCTTGCTTTATTTCTTGTCTAATGTTCCTACATGCTGTATTTGCCAGAATTTGGATGAGATGTTTTGTTATGTGGCTCATTAGACTGATTTTCCAATAGAGTTTGTAGTTTTCATCTTTTAATGCTTGATGTTTTGTCCTTGGCTACCTTCTGTAGTTTCATTTCTGTCTTTTATCAACGCTGTGTCATCTGCATATCTTTTATTGTTAAGATTGTGGCTGCCAATAATGAATCCTGCTCTGTCTTCTAATCCTCTAAGAATTGTTTCACTGTAAAAGCTGAATAAGTCTGGTGAGAAGACTCATCGTTGTCTTACACTCCTTTCTATTTTTTGTGCATTTATAGACTTCAATATAAGTTCTTTTCATCTTGATGTTTAATAATATGGCATGTTGACTGAATCTGAGAGATATTAAGAGGGGGAGCTGTCCAGATGATTTTGTTTGCATGTACTTATTTTTACCTTTATTTATTCATTATTTTATATTGGGGAACTGTAGAAAAGCCCCCCCCCCCAAAAAAAAAAAAAAAAAATTTGAGGAATAGCCAAGACTGAATGTTGAAATTGGTCATTTCACTTCAGGAACTATTTGAAATTCATTGACTGAGTAGTTAACATTAGTTTGGTGTGATTTATAAAATTGGTTTAAAACAGTTTTTTTGGTTTGGTTTATGGCATTTCAACCTCAATGGGTTATTAATGCTAACAAAATTTTTTATTGCTGGTAATATTTTTTTTTTTTTTTTTTTTTTTTAAATGTATTGCTGGTAATATTTTTTCTTCAAAAATTTATTGCTGGTAATGATTTTTTATAAAGTATTTCTCGTATTAAAACCTATTTTTACACTTTCATAGTATTTTGACCCCATTTTAGGGGTTAAGTATTTGCTCATAGCAGGGACCCTAACAGATGCTACCATGCTGGGTCAGAGTGGACATGGAAACACCAGTAATTAAGAGGTGGTTCCATGCTCCTCAAAACCTCCTGAACAGATGCCTTGCTCTTGGATGTAGCTTATCATCTTAACCAAGACACTGATGTAATTTATCATAATACACAGGATGGATTTTTGGGGCAATTAGACTTTTCAATGCAATTGCTCTTTCTAATATTAACAGGGATTTTCTGCCAAATCTTGTGTGTAATGTAGTGTGGAAAGTCAACATCTTGATATCATTATTTTCCCTTCAAGTTAGATGTGCTACCAATTTTTGTTGCTGTTGAAATAGATGCTCGCTATGGAATTTAATATCAAGAATTTGCCTTGCTTTGGACATTTTGCTTGTTCAAAACACAAAGTTTTGATTAATTCTCTCTTCTAGCATGTGTTGCTTATCTTCTTATAAAATGAACACATTTGTCGATATTTCTGAGATGAGATATTATGTACACTATTTACATTATTTGGACTATTGTCCTCATCTTTGTCACCATAATTATTACAAAGTTTCAGCCGTTGTACGCTCAGGCCTTCTTCAGGTGGTTGGAATGTTGAACTGAACCCTCTATTTTGCTCACTGGGGTAGACTGTTCTAGTTCCATGTGCCATGTTTAATGGATGTCAGTTATCAGTTAGCTCCTGTTAATTCCCCTCTTCAAGTTCTCCACTGCCTTAACCAGGAATTGAACTCACACTCTATGGGTCCTGTCACTGGATCTAACTAACGTCTTTATCGACTCTGCCATGTGTCTTTAAGGGAGTGAAATAAAGGTTTCATTTCAACATTCCAACCACCTGAAGAAGGCCAGATCTTATAACGGTTGAAACATTGTAATAAATATGGCGACAAAGATGAGGACAATAGTCTGAATAAAGTAAATAGTGTACGAACACATTTATTGAAATTTTTGAACAGCAAATAATGATAAGTTTGTTGTTCTTGCAGTTAGATATTTTTATGTCTCTAAACTTGTTTCATTAGTCTCTTCCTTCCATTTCCTCTTCTTAATCTTGGTGATTCAATAATCAACCATGTCCAAATGTAAATCGACCATTGCAAGAGTAACAAATTTTCAGTTCCTTAATTAGCACACTTTGTTTAATTGTTTCATAATGGCTAACGAGCAACATCTTCATTGATTAGTTTTATTTATTGATTATTTTGTTTATGTTCTTTCCAGGATTTTGAATTAATTAACTTTGAGTTGCTTAATTGGAAGAAATTAGCTTAAAGATTTCAACAAAAAGCTGGTGTAGGTGCTAATACCAGATAAAACTGAAGTTCAACATAATTTTTTTTTTCTTGTTCAAACGTGGTTATTAATGTCTTTGAAATCAATCAATAAGATATTGCATCTATCAATGATCACTTAACTACTGACCAGTTAAAAGATAGAGGCTCCAAAAAGACAGTCTTGTTCTGTGTACATACACATATCAGTATCAAAGGACATAAGCATTGAAAATAACTTGATATTAGGTTGGTGCAAAAATAATGTCGTTTTCTCACATATGTTACTATGTGAGAAAACGACATGTTTTGCACCAACCTAATAGAATGTAGTGTGAAATCTTCCATATTAACCTTCCACCCCTTTCGGAAAAATATTTCCTTCTATAAAACAAAGCCATAACCAATCAACATTTCCTTTCAGTAAAATTCAATTTCCTATTGGTTAAAACTGTAGCAAAGTCACAATAGAACCTTTTCCTGCCTAAGGTCCCTGGAGCTGAATTTTAAACACACAACTCTATATAAAGTTTAAACAAACACATCACTCAATTCAAGTCAGTCAGTCATCAAATTTCAAGTGATCCATACAAACTCCACACTCTTCAATTTACTGACTCGCAACTACTTAAAGTTTATCAACGAACTCAATACAGCATTCAAATAACCATTGTCTGCGTGGATATTCATCTCCTATAATTGACTTAAAGAGTGAACATTTTCACTACGTCAAAGTAATTGTACATTCATCAATTTAGCCTATCAGTTAAAGGCAAACAACTCTTAGCAACTTTAATTCTGACTCATAAATAACACACGCACACACACACTAACAGTTGAACAATACATTCTGATATTTTACTACGGAGAAACAAAAATTATTTTAATTCTAATAACAAGCCAAAAGCATCAGTATTTACTTACCACAATTCTGCATGAACATTCTTCACAACATTATCTCAATTACCAAACCAACAAAAATTCTGTTTATCTTTGCATGTGTATTTTTATTGTATATAAAAATCTCCTTATTGTTGATCTCTAATCAGAGAATCACGTTGTTCAGTTATTCCTTGCTATGCAATTATCCTTATGTTCTTTGTGTAATCTATTTGTTGTGGGATAATCCAAATTGCAAACACGCATAACTTTCACCTTTCACCTTGTAAAAATTTACCTTCTGATATACCTCACTCAGCATACGGCCCACAACAGTAGGATTAAAACGGAATCAAGTGCTGGGTCGATGATATTTGTTATTACCAATTTATTTAGAAAGAAAGAAAATATATTTCTGTGTTGTGGAGAATAATATAGAGTGTGTATTGTAACATTGAGAATAAATATTGATATGTAAAATTGGTGCTTTTTTTTTTTAAATCAGCTTTATGCCAGACTTGGTTTAGTACAACAAACGTCTACTGCTATTTTCTAAAGGTTCTCCATAAACTAATGCTTGCTTATATCTTATGTTCAGCTTTTTGTAATTTTGCTACATATTAAACATTTTTGAAGTAATTAGTAAATAATAAATAACAGTTATTATTGGGATTGAAATGCTGTTAATATTGGGAACTCTTCTGGGTCTGGCTTCTTTATTAATATTTGTCCCCCTCATATTTTAGGCCTATTAACTCTCCAAAGAACTTTAGGTAATTTTTTTTTTTTTGTCAGCTTATCTCCTCCTAATTTCTGAAACTGTTCCAAGGGGGTGCTCTCCAACACTATAAATACTCTGCAATAATTTTTTTATTACTCTCTTCTTAGTTTTCTGCTTATACAACAACCATGTAAATCTCTCATGGAAAATCATGTTTTTCCAACCATGGGAAATGCATTGAACAATACATACACATACGTACGTATGCACAGTCACTCACTTCACATACTTTGGACCAAAAACTTTCCTCATTCATTTGTTACACACATTATTGTCTTTGTCACTTGTAACCCTTTTGTTATTAATACATTATCATATGTTTGTACATATATATTGATCCATGTTGTTTCTTTTCATTTCTTTATGTGAACTCACATCCTGAATCTGCCATATTATTTGTGGGCATTTTAGGAGACACACATATTCATCTCTCAATGTGTACACTGGCGTCCAACAAGTTTTATGGTTTGTTAAATGCATAATATTATGGGATTGACTATGGTTTTAGCATCTTTTTTTTCATGAATGAAAAAACAACACTTATGGCTTAAAGATTCTTTGCGGAGAAAATTAATTAGATTTTTTTTTTTTTTTTTAAGCATTTCACCCCAAGCAAGGCGGGAAGCCACTAGGACGCAAGGGGTTACAGAAAATTAGAGCAAGGTCAGATAGGAGTGATAGAAGAAAGGATGAGGGTAGTGGATAGATCAAGGGAACTGGAGAACGAAATGTTGAGGGGTTTAGGTGGTTTTTGAGAGGCTGGTTTAGGGTTAATCTTTTGGTTTTTGTAACTCATGTTGAATTTTGTTTGTAAGATGAGAAGGCCCAAAGTAAAAGAAACAGTTTCAACCGTGACGCGGGCAGAAAGGAGTTGGCAAAATCTGCATCATTATGTGGCCTCAGGGCTGCCCACCGGAGGTGACTGCAGGGACACCTAACCATGCGCGACATGGCACTACAAACACCCCGGTATTATACAACTGTTGATCAGAGCGGCCGCTCAAGACGCTACGCAAGAGTTAGGGCTCCTAAGTACCAGTCGGAAACAGCAACCAGAGAACTGTCAGCCTTGTACCCTCAAAATGAAGAGGTGATACCACAGACTGCACACATCACGGGAGAAACAGAGCTGCACTAATACACAGGCCAGAAAGAGAAAGAGTACCGGGAACTCCTTCCTAGACAAGAAACAAGGTGTAAGCCTCTACTCACATCCACTAGAAGGGGGAGGAGTGTTGACCGGGCAGTAGAAGAGACTACCTACTCCTATTACAGATAACACATAAAAGGACGACACAAACAGAGGGAAGGATTGGGGTGGGGGTGAGATAACAGGTAAGGAGTCCTGGACCTCACTTCGCTAAACCCTATCACATTAAGTTTTAACTTAGTATAAGTCCCATTGTCTATTCTAAAAAGAAATTGAAAATAAGGATACCCGGATTTATTACTGACGAGACACATTCTCGCATCTAGCCAAAGACATTCAATTTTCCATTTTTCATGTTTTTTTGTTTTATTTTCTTTCGAACCAGGATTTCTTACTAAACTATCAAATAAGGGAGAATCATTGGGACAAAATGACTTTGAGTGGGGGGTAGAGAAAAAATAGATAAATTTAAAAACGAAGGAAAAAAAAAAAAGAAAAATGCAAATGGTTTTCTGCTAAAGCGAAACATGTTGCTGTGATAGTTTCTTTAAATTATATATGTTGCTCTGTACTTAAGGATTTAACATTTTATACAGTGGTTGAGTTTTATTTTGTTAATTGCACCTATTTTGACCTTAACGAGAAGAGAAGCATGTGTTCTCCTTTCTATTCCTACGAACTAGGCTTAGTGCTTGCTGCAAGAACTTAGATTTGGTAGGGAGTTAAAAGTTTTTGCATTTTCCACAAAAGACAAATATGGTCTTTGTGTGAACATTTTTTTTATATAGGTATATATTTAAACAGTATATATTTGTATTAACCTTTCTTTCAAACATGTTTCATTGAATATGAGTCCATATCTGTATTATCCCAAGTACTTTCAGTCATTTCTTTAACCATTTTCTAAATTTCTAGCATCTTATATGCGCGTGTTTATCGTTGTAAACATTGACAGACTATCATCACTGTCGTGTCTGTATATTGTTTAATATGTTGTAATTGACATCTTTGATAATGGATTAAGTAAGCCGAAAGCTTAGATTGTATTAAAAAAATATGGATCACTACTGTGAATTTCTTTCTTCTTTCAATGATAATGTTATTAAACTTATCAGAAGTTATGAAAAAAAATTTACATAAAATAAATAGACAACACTTGTCTCTATTATTTAATGAAACGTGTATGAATGAAAAGATGCTGCCTAAATACACACAACATATATATATATATATAAGTAAACCTAAAGAGCCAAACAAACCTACCTAGGTTTCACCTATGCAGATTGTCAGGGTAAACTGGTAGCTTACTCTGACAACCTGCGTAGGTGATACCTAGGTAGGTTTATCTGGCTCTTTAGGTTTACTTAGTTTGCTCTGCTTACCGTATTGAGCAATTTGCTTAGTTATTTTTATTTTACTCATCTCAGAAGTTTTTTTCTTTTGACTCTGAACTTAGACTCTAGATCATTATTTTTGCTGGAAGTACATGTTCTTAGTTCTTTCTTTTTTTATCCTTTTTTTCCCTTGGGTATTGATTTGTTCATTTACATGAATAAATACCTAAGGTTTTGCCTGATGAGTATAGCTGCTTATATTTATAAGATTATTAGTATTTTATATATATATATATATTACCTATGTGACTTGTACGACTCAGAGTTTCATGTGTGTACAATCATCAGGTACTAATGTTTATGATACTTTGCAATATGGGTGTTTTCGAAAATTCTAGATCTCATGGGATCAATGTTATATTGTATATTGGTTAAACGTTTAAAATTATTATAATTATAATTTAATATTGGGGTATAAATGCCAAAAATAGTGTGTGGATAAGGAAATAATGTAAAATAAAAGAAGATAAAAAAAAATTGAAATAGAAAATCTATTAAATATAAATGTCAATGATCAAGCAGTCGTATTGGGGCAACTTCACACATATGAGGATAAAGGAGAGGAAGAGAAAAAGGAGGAGAAAATGGAGGAAGAAGAGGAAAGATAGAATTCAAAGTCAAATAAATATAAATAAATATAAAGTTAATATTGAGCTAGAATGAAATAAATCTAAAAATAAGGAGAGGAAAACTATAAAAATATGAAATATTGAAATATACAATACCAATATACAATATTTTCGCTATCCAATATACAATAGTTTCGCTATTTGATACATTTGTTTTCAAAATGTATGTGTCTCGTGAAAGCAACATTATATTGTAAATTAATTCAATATATAATAATATTATAACTGTAATCTAATATAGTGGGATAAAAGCAAAATCATAGTGTGATTAATCAATAAAGTACACTGAGATCCGTTGATGTACTGGGATGGCCAAGGATAGATTCCAAAAGATGGGTAGATTATTGCGAGACGGGAGGATTTCGTTGGTAATAAAGAAAAGAATAGCAAGCAGTTACATGACATCTGTTCTTCTTTACAGCAGTGAATGTTGGATGGTCTCTTCAAAGAGACTCGAGGTGACAGAGATGTGATTCTACAGAAGGATACTTAGAATATCATGGACCAAGTGTGTGAGCAACGTTGTGGTCTTAAAGATGATGCAAACAAGGAGGAGGCTTATACTTAACATCAGGAAGAGGCATCTGAAGTTTCTGGGACACATAACGATAAAGGAAGGCCTGGAGAATCTAATATTCACGGGTCGGTTAGAGGGAAAGAGAGACAAGGGAAAACTAGGCATGACATACCTGACGAGCTTGAGCAAGTGGTTGACAGAATGTGATCTGTGGGAGGAAGCAGTTGAAGGAACTTCTTGAGAGCTGCAAGGGATAGAATGTGGTGGAGAGCTATGATCACTTACATCCTGAAATGACATGGCGCCTAAAAAGAAAGATATAAGATAAAAATAATATAAAAATGGTGATGCTGAACTATAGAAAGTTCTTTTAAATTTGAAGGTGATAATGGTCCAAGGGAGGTAACTTATTATAAAAAAAAAAAAGAGAGCAGAAGAAGAAAGATAGAATTAATGTAAAATAAAATTAATATGGATATGAAGTTAATATGGGTTTAATATGAATATAAAATTGATATATACTTAAGAGGAGGAAGTTTATAAAGATATAAGTATGGGGAAGATGTGATAATAGAGAGAAGTGGAATATTATAAATAGGGAAGGAGAAGACTAAAAAAAAAAAAAAAAAAAACGTCAGTGGGGGTAACTCTAATAATTGCTTGATTAATATGCTAACTAGAATCAAAATATTAAAGAAGAAAGTTTATTCTATGAGATGCATATGGTTGTAAGTTCACTTTGTTTGGTTGTAGTTATCACTGTGTTTAAGAATGAGACACTTTTCCAAGAGACATATGTTACATTTTCCCCCTTGCCACTAAAGGGTTTGGTTTTAGCAATGTAATCCCTATTTACTAATGGTGTATAATTATCCCTCTTAATTTCCCAGAAAAATTAGAGAGTGCCTTGTTATTAAAATATTGACTATTAATAACTGTCATTTTATGTTGATAATATCAGGTTTTCCAGTGGTTTGTGATGAAACCAAAATAAAATTTACATTTGACATTATGTTTAATGCTACCTTTATAAATAATGCCATTAGACATGCATTTTAGAATTTAGTGGACAGGTATTGTTTTTTCTGCAATTATATTTTTTTTAGTATTGTTATTTCCATAGAGGTTGCTTAAATATTTTTTTAGCATTAAATTATTATGGTGCAATATATATTGTTTGAGGTTTTTTGTACAGCTATAGCTAACTTTAACATTGTTTTTGTTGAAAATCTTTTTCAGCTTTGTGATATGGTTGAAATACTTACAAATTAAATTAATGAAAATTTTTATCAGTGTTGGTTTTGACATTTTGGTTTAAACCAAATTATATTGCGTTTCCTATGTTTACGCCTGCCTTGTTTTTATCTAAGTATTCTAGTTTAACTTTATGCTTGCTTTTTTTCTAAAGCATTTAAATATTTGGTCTTGTATCTATCAAAAATATCTTCATTGCTAGAATTAGTATTCTTTCTCTTTTTCTTTAAGAATTTTGAATTACTCAATTATCTTCTTTTTGTGATGTCAACAAACACTCATTGCCACTTTTGTAATGTCAACAAATATTTGTTGTCACTTTCGTAATGCGTGTTCTAGTAGAGACTGTAACTGCAGATACAACTATAGTACACTGTTGAACAATACTAGTGTCAGATACCTTCAAATATCACTCACACTAATAGTACTTGCTTAATAATACTCACTTGAATAGTAATCTATATAGTGATCCAAATAGAGAAATAATATTGTGAATAGTATAGAGAAATAGTGAATAGAGTAGAGAATAGCAGTCCATATAGTAATAGAAGATGGACTAGAAATGAAGATTGTTTAGACATCACACTACCTCCTAGTCTATGGTTATGTGTCTACTTAATTCAATAATGGGATCACTTGTGTTTGCTCACTGATGATCTATGTTCAAATTCAAGTGTTGGCAGTGACACTTTATTCCTATATAACACTTCTCTTTCTATGAATTTTGATTTAGTGTCCATTATATATCTGTATTGTACTGTGATATTTGGAATTAAAAATTAAATAAATGTAAATGGCTAATGAAGAAAACAAAAGTCCAGAAACATGCACCAACATTAAATAAAATAATATGTTATAGTTTTTATTTACAATTCTATTGTTTCGATCATATGTTTTATCATTTTCAATTATTTAAATCAGTTTTATCCTGACCAGTACCAAGTTATCTTGCTAGTTTCAGCCATAAAGCATCTCTAATACTTTTCTCTGTTTTTTTTTTTTTTTTCATTTTTTCTAGATTATATAGACATAGTGAAGGACAGTGTACCGAGCAGCGAATACAAGAAAGAAGAAGATCCCAAATTGTATTGTTCTCTGAAAACAGAACGTGGCCCACTGTCTGAAAACTGGCGGGAAGAATATGCAAAGGCCTGTAAAAATGGACCCTGCAATGGGCGAGCCATCATGACTGCCTACAAATTGTGCAAAGTAGAATTTCGATACTGGGGGATGCAGACGAAAATTGAAAAGTTCATCCACGATATAGGTAAGTAAAATGTTTTTGATTGTCAAAAGGGATGGACAAAGAGGTCTATTTCATGAACAAGGTTTACTGCTGTAGCCAGGTATTGAACTCACAACTCTTTGGGTCTAGTCATTGGATGTAACCAATGCCTTTATCCACTGGGCCATGTGACCTTGAGGTGAACTAAATCTTGGAGAGTTGAGTTAAAGGAAAATAACTGGGATATCTGGAAGAGGCATGACATGTAGAACTAGAACAATGTAACCTGGTGGACAAAATAGAGCGTTCAGTTTGAAATTCCAATCACCTTAAGAAGGCTGGAGTGTACAATGGCTGAAACATTGTAAATATGGCAATGAAGATGAGGATAATAGTCCAATAATGTAAATAATATAAAAAATCATAATACCTCATCTCAGAGATATAGACAGATATATATGCTATCACTTAAAGTTTTTACCAGTGATGCAGTTAGCAACCCAGTAAAATGACAAATAAATCTTATCAAAGAGTGGAAGAATTCTTGAACAATGGACAGCTACCTAGACAGCATCAAACCCAAGAAATCTCATGGCCTTTAACCTTTAGCATACTTGACTGAAAGTTCTGAAAAAAATTTTTTAATTTCAAAGTTTTATAAATTTTGTCCATTGCCTAAACAGCAAATTTTTCCCTGCGGATCTTATGCACTTGGAAAACATTTGGAAAAATTCTGTCTTGAAATAAGGCAATCAAGATTTAATCTTTCCTTTGAGTTGTGAACTCAAGAATAGTTGCCTTCCTGATTCTGTCCAATTGTCTTCTGCCGGTAAAAGAAACTTTGATTTAATGACCTTGCGTGTTGCACTTGTCTTCCCACGTTCTTTGAAACAGCCAAGGGAAAGAAAAAAAATGATTCTATTTCTCAATGTTATGGCTTCCATCCTCAGGCGACTACCAGTAACCATTCTTGTCTTGTCCCATGCACAAATCTCAATCTCAAATACACTTCTAAAATCAAGAGAGAATAGCTAGAGAGAAAATTGATTACTTGTCTCTGCTAAGAACTTCTTCTCTCTTTTCTCACTCAAGAGAATTGGTTGATGCTTTCATAAAAAATGGTGGCCTTTTCTCAACATTTCTTCCAGAATAACTTGTCTAATTTCTTGGAGAAGGACGATGAAAATTTCCACTTGCTATTCAGAAGCCAATTTTATCATTTGCAATAAATATTAGGTCCTGTCTGAATTCCTGAGATTAGGAGTCATTATTTACATTTGGACTAATGTCCTCATCTTTGTTGTTATTATCACCTGATTGCCTTCTGTCTGAATTTCTAGGTTCAAGGACTTGTCATTATTTACACTATTTACATGCAGACTATTGTCATCATCTTTGGTGTTATTATCACATTGGTGTAACAGATCAGGTATGTACTGATTCAAAAATTTCTGTCTGTATTTTTGGGATGAGGAGTTACCATTATTTACATTTGGATTAATGTCCTCATCTTTGTTGTTATTATCACCTGATTGCCTTCTGTCTGAATTTCTAGGTTCAAAAATTTCTGTCTGTATTTTTGGGATGAGGAGTTACCATTATTTACATTTGGACTAATGTCCTCATCTTTGTTGTTATTATCACCTGATTGCCTTCTATCTGAATTTCTAGGTTCAAAAATTTCTGTCTGTATTTTTGGGATGAGGTGTTACCATTATTTACATTTGGATTAATGTCCTCATCTTTGTTGTTATTATCACAATGTTTTTAGCTGCTGTGCCTCCCAGCCACCTTCAGGTGTTTATTGACCTTGAAGTCAACATCAAGAGGTGACAGTCTGTTTCATGCTAAATGCAATTGTTAGGCCATTTATATTTACATACTCTCTATCCCTGATATTGAGCACTTTAACCCATAAATATAGCATAACTTTAAACTATATTTTATCATATATTTAATGAATGTGAATGTCATTGTGTCACACTTTTACAACTTTACTCTTAGAGGCCATAGATCAACATATCATACAATTTTGGTATCAGGCTGAATCTGTGATCAAATTAAAAATATTCCCTGCCAAATCTGAACTGCAATCCTGAAATTTTTTATTCCCAAGTTTTCATTACAGTAAATTTTTGTACAATAACAATTCTTATAACTTGGAAATAAATTTGAGAATAATTGAAATTAGTTGCAAAATCCAGTGACAGTTATCCATGAAATAAAAATAATTATTTGTATGGAAAGTAACGACCTAAATATATATAAACTTTTCTTTAAATTAAGTGGTGGCAGAAGAATTATTGTTGAATTTTTAAAAGGTAAGCTTAAATATTAATGCAATACTTAAATGCCGTGATCAATTTTGAGTTCTTCTGTAGTTTATTGATGCCTATCACATCTACACCTTCTTCCACGGAAGTTGGCTTAAATTTTTTTATTCATTGCCTTCATGCATTTCTTTCTTTATTGGTTGCCTTCATTCATTTCTTTCTTTATTGGTTGCCTTCATTCTTTTCTTTCTTTATTGGTTGCCTTCATTCTTTTCTTTCTTTATTGGTTGCCTTCATTCATTTCTTTCTTTATTGGTTGCCTTCATTCTTTTCTTTCTTTATTGGTTGCCTTCATTCTTTTCTTTCTTTATTGGTTGCCTTCATTCTTTTCTTTCTTTATTGGTTGCCTTCATTCATTTCTTTCTTTATTGGTTGCCTTCATTCTTTTCTTTCTTTATTGGTTGCCTTCATTCATTTCTTTATTGGTTGCCTTCATTCTTTTTCGTTATTGGTTGCCTTCATTCTTTTCTTTCTTTATTGGTTGCCTTCATTCTTTTCTTTCTTTATTGGTTGCCTTCATTCATTTCTTTCTTTATTGGTTGCCTTCATTCATTTCTTTCTTTATTGGTTGCCTTCATTCTTTTCTTTCTTTATTGGTTGCCTTCATTCTTTTCTTTCTTTATTGGTTGCCTTCATTCATTTCTTTCTTTATTGGTTGCCTTCATTCTTTTCTTTCTTTATTGGTTGGCTTCATTCATTTCTTTCTTTATTGGTTGCCTTCATTCTTTTCTTTCTTTATTGGTTGCCTTCATTCTTTTCTTTCTTTATTTGTTGCCTTCATTCATTTCTTTATTGGTTGCCTTCATTCTTTTTCGTTATTGGTTGCCTTCATTCTTTTCTTTCTTTATTGGTTGCCTTCATTCTTTTCTTTCTTTATTGGTTGCCTTCATGCATTTCTTTCTTTATTGGTTGCCTTCATTCATTTCTTTCTTTATTGGTTGCCTTCATTCATTTCTTTCTTTATTGGTTGCCTTCATTCTTTTCTTTCTTTATTGGTTGCCTTCATTCATTTCTTTCTTTATTGGTTGCCTTCATTCATTTCTTTCTTTATTGGTTGCCTTCATTCTTTTCTTTCTTTATTGGTTGCCTTCATTCTTTTCTTTCTTTATTGGTTGCCTTCATTCATTTCTTTCTTTATTGGTTGCCTTCATTCATTTCTTTCTTTATTGGTTGCCTTCATTCATTTCTTTCTTTATTGGTTGCCTTCATTCATTTCTTTCTTTATTGGTTGCCTTCATTCTTTTCTTTCTTTATTGGTTGCCTTCATTCATTTCTTTATTGGTTGCCTTCATTCTTTTTCGTTATTGGTTGCCTTCATTCTTTTCTTTCTTTATTGGTTGCCTTCATTCTTTTCTTTCTTTATTGGTTGCCTTCATTCATTTCTTTCTTTATTGGTTGCCTTCATTCATTTCTTTCTTTATTGGTTGCCTTCATTCTTTTCTTTCTTTATTGGTTGCCTTCATTCTTTTCTTTCTTTATTGGTTGCCTTCATTCATTTCTTTCTTTATTGGTTGCCTTCATTCATTTCTTTCTTTATTGGTTGCCTTCATTCTTTTCTTTCTTTATTGGTTGCCTTCATTCATTTCTTTCTTTATTGGTTGCCTTCATTCTTTTCTTTCTTTATTGGTTGCCTTCATTCATTTCTTTATTGGTTGCCTTCATTCTTTTTCGTTATTGGTTGCCTTCATTCTTTTCTTTCTTTATTGGTTGCCTTCATTCTTTTCTTTCTTTATTGGTTGCCTTCATTCTTTTCTTTCTTTATTGGTTGCCTTCATTCTTTTCTTTCTTTATTGGTTGCCTTCATTCATTTCTTTATTGGTTGCCTTCATTCTTTTTCATTATTGGTTGCCTTCATTCTTTTCTTTCTTTATTGGTTGCCTTCATTCTTTTCTTTCTTTATTGGTTGCCTTCATTCTTTTCTTTCTTTATTGGTTGCCTTCATTCATTTCTTTATTGGTTGCCTTCATTCTTTTTCGTTATTGGTTGCCTTCATTCTTTTCTTTCTTTATTGGTTGCCTTCATTCATTTCTTTCTTTATTGGTTGCCTTCATTCATTTCTTTCTTTATTGGTTGCCTTCATTCTTTTCTTTCTTTATTGGTTGCCTTCATTCATTTCTTTCTTTATTGGTTGCCTTCATTCTTTTCTTTCTTTATTGGTTGCCTTCATTCTTTTCTTTCTTTATTGGTTGCCTTCATTCTTTTCTTTCTTTATTTGTTGCCTTGATTCATTTCTTTATTGGTTGCCTTGATTCATTTCTTTATTGGTTGCCTTCATTCTTTTCTTTCTTTATTGGTTGCCTTCATTCATTTCTTTCTTTATTGGTTGCCTTCATTCATTTCTTTCTTTATTGGTTGCCTGCATTCTTTTCTTTCTTTATTGGTTGCCTTCATTCATTTCTTTCTTTATTGGTTGCCTTCATTCATTTCTTTCTTTATTGGTTGCCTGCATTCTTTTCTTTCTTTATTGGTTGCCTTCATTCTTTTCTTTCTTTATTGGTTGCCTGCATTCTTTTCTTTATTGGTTGCCTTCATTCTTTTCTTTATTGGTTGCCTTCATTCATTTCTTTCTTTATTGGTTGCCTTCATTCATTTCTTTCTTTATTGGTTGCCTTCATTAATTTCTTTCTTTATTGGTTGCCTTCATTAATTTCTTTCTTTATTGGTTGCCTGCATTCTTTTCTTTATTGGTTGCCTTCATTCTTTTCTTTATTGGTTGCCTTCATTCATTTCTTTCTTTATTGGTTGCCTTCATTAATTTCTTTCTTTATTGGTTGCCTTCATTCATTTCTTTCTTTATTGGTTGCCTTCATTCTTTTTCCTTATTGGTTGCCTTCATTCTTTTCTTTATTGGTTGCCTTCATTCATTTCTTTCTTTATTGGTTGCCTGCATTCTTTTCTTTATTGGTTGCCTGCATTCTTTTCTTTATTGGTTGCCTGCATTCATTTCTTACTTTATTGGTTGCCTTCATTCATTTCTTTCTTTATTGGTTGCCTTCATTCATTTCTTTCTTTATTGGTTGCCTTCATTCATTTCTTTCTTTATTGGTTGTCTGCATTCTTTTCTTTATTGGTTGCCTTCATTCTTTTCTTTATTGGTTGCCTTCATTCATTTCTTTCTTTATTGGTTGCCTTCATTCATTTCTTTCTTTATTGGTTGCCTTCGTTCATTTCTTTCTTTATTGGTTGCCTTCGTTCATTTCTTTCTTTATTGGTTGCCTTAATTCATTTCTTTCTTTATTGGTTGCCTTCATTCTTTTCTTTCTTTATTGGTTGCCTTCATTCTTTTCTTTCTTTATTGGTTGCCTTCATTCTTTTCTTTCTTTATTGGTTGCCTTCATTCATTTCTTTCTTTATTGGTTGCCTTCATTCATTTCTTTCTTTATTGGTTGCCTTCATTCTTTTCTTTCTTTATTGGTTGCCTTCATTCTTTTCTTTCTTTATTGGTTGCCTTCATTCATTTCTTTCTTTATTGGTTGCCTTCATTCTTTTCTTTCTTTATTGGTTGCCTTCATTCATTTCTTTCTTTATTGGTTGCCTTCATTCTTTTCTTTCTTTATTGGTTGCCTTCATTCATTTCTTTATTGGTTGCCTTTATTCATTTCTTTCTTTATTGGTTGCCTTCATTCATTTCTTTCTTTATTGGTTGCCTTCATTCTTTTCTTTCTTTATTGGTTGCCTTCATTCATTTCTTTCTTTATTGGTTGCCTTCATTCTTTTCTTTCTTTATTGGTTGCCTTCATTCATTTCTTTCTTTATTGGTTGCCTTCATTCATTTCTTTCTTTATTGGTTGCCTTCATTCTTTTCTTTCTTTATTGGTTGCCTTCATTCATTTCTTTCTTTATTGGTTGCCTTCATTCATTTCTTTATTGGTTGCCTTCATTCATTTCTTTCTTTATTGGTTGCCTTCATTCTTTTCTTTCTTTATTGGTTGCCTTCATTCATTTCTTTCTTTATTGGTTGCCTTCATTCATTTCTTTCTTTATTGGTTGCCTTCATTCTTTTCTTTCTTTATTGGTTGCCTTCATTCATTTCTTTATTGGTTGCCTTCATTCTTTTTCGTTATTGGTTGCCTTCATTCTTTTCTTTCTTTATTGGTTGCCTTCATTCTTTTCTTTCTTTATTGGTTGCCTTCATTCATTTCTTTCTTTATTGGTTGCCTTCATTCTTTTCTTTCTTTATTGGTTGCCTTCATTCTTTTCTTTCTTTGTTGGTTGCCTTCATTCATTTCTTTATTGGTTGCCTTCATTCTTTTTCGTTATTGGTTGCCTTCATTCTTTTCTTTCTTTATTGGTTGCCTTCATTCTTTTCTTTCTTTATTGGTTGCCTTCATTCTTTTCTTTATTGGTTGCCTTCATTCTTTTCTTTCTTTATTGGTTGCCTTCATTCATTTCTTTATTGGTTGCCTTCATTCTTTTTCGTTATTGGTTGCCTTCATTCATTTCTTTCTTTATTGGTTGCCTTCATTCATTTCTTTCTTTATTGGTTGCCTTCATTCTTTTCTTTCTTTATTGGTTGCCTTCATTCATTTCTTTATTGGTTGCCTTCATTCTTTTTCGTTATTGGTTGCCTTCATTCTTTTCTTTCTTTATTGGTTGCCTTCATTCATTTCTTTCTTTATTGGTTGCCTTCATTCATTTCTTTCTTTATTGGTTGCCTTCATTCTTTTCTTTCTTTATTGGTTGCCTTCATTCTTTTCTTTCTTTATTGGTTGCCTTCATTCTTTTCTTTCTTTATTTGTTGCCTTCATTCATTTCTTTATTGGTTGCCTTCATTCATTTCTTTATTGGTTGCCTTCATTCTTTTCTTTCTTTATTGGTTGCCTTCATTCATTTCTTTCTTTATTGGTTGCCTTCATTCATTTCTTTCTTTATTGGTTGCCTGCATTCTTTTCTTTCTTTATTGGTTGCCTTCATTCTTTTCTTTCTTTATTGGTTGCCTGCATTCTTTTCTTTATTGGTTGCCTGCATTCTTTTCTTTATTGGTTGCCTTCATTCTTTTCTTTATTGGTTGCCTTCATTCATTTCTTTCTTTATTGGTTGCCTTCATTAATTTCTTTCTTTATTGGTTGCCTTCATTAATTTCTTTCTTTATTGGTTGCCTTCATTCATTTCTTTCTTTATTGGTTGCCTTCATTCTTTTTCCTTATTGGTTGCCTTCATTCTTTTCTTTATTGGTTGCCTTCATTCATTTCTTTCTTTATTGGTTGCCTGCATTCTTTTCTTTATTGGTTGCCTGCATTTTTTTCTTTATTGGTTGCCTGCATTCATTTCTTACTTTATTGGTTGCCTTCATTCATTTCTTTCTTTATTGGTTGCCTTCATTCATTTCTTTCTTTATTGGTTGCCTTCATTCATTTCTTTCTTTATTGGTTGTCTGCATTCTTTTCTTTATTGGTTGCCTGCATTCTTTTCTTTATTGGTTGCCTTCATTCATTTCTTTCTTTATTGGTTGCCTTCATTCATTTCTTTCTTTATTGGTTGCCTTCATTCATTTCTTTCTTTATTGGTTGCCTGCATTCTTTTCTTTATTGGTTGCCTTCATTCATTTCTTTCTTTATTGGTTGCCTGCATTCTTTTCTTTATTGGTTGCCTGCATTCTTTTCTTTATTGGTTGCCTTCATTCATTTCTTTCTTTATTGGTTGCCTTCATTCATTTCTTTCTTTATTGGTTGCCTGCATTCTTTTCTTTATTGGTTGCCTTCATTCATTTCTTTCTTTATTGGTTGCCTTCATTCATTTCTTTCTTTATTGGTTGCCTGCATTCTTTTCTTTATTGGTTGCGTTCATTCATTTCTTTCTTTATTGGTTGCCTTCATTCTTTTCTTTATTGGTTGCCTTCATTCTTTTCTTTATTGGTTGCCTTCATTCATTTCTTTCTTTATTGGTTGCCTGCATTCTTTTCTTTATTGGTTGCCTGCATTCTTTTCTATATTGGTTGCCTTCATTCATTTCTTTCTTTATTGGTTGCCTGCATTCTTTTCTTTATTGGTTGCCTTCATTCATTTCTTTCTTTATTGGTTGCCTTCATTCATTTCTTTCTTTATTGGTTGCCTGCATTCTTTTCTTTATTGGTTGCCTTCATTCATTTCTTTCTTTATTGGTTGCCTTCATTCATTTCTTTCTTTATTGGTTGCCTTCATTCATTTCTTTCTTTATTGGTTGCCTTCATTCTTTTTCCTTATTGGTTGCCTTCATTCTTTTCTTTATTGGTTGCCTTCATTCATTTCTTTCTTTATTGGTTGCCTTAATTCATTTCTTTCTTTATTGGTTGCCTTCATTCATTTCTTTCTTTATTGGTTGCCTTCATTCTTTTTCCTTATTGATTGCCTTCATTCTTTTTCCTTATTGGTTGCCTGCATTCTTTTCTTTATTGGTTGCCTTCATTCATTTCTTTCTTTATTGGTTGCCTTCATTCATTTCTTTCTTTATTGGTTGCCTTCATTCATTTCTTTCTTTATTGGTTGCCTTCATTCTTTTCTTTATTGGTTGCCTTAATTCATTTCTTTCTTTATTGGTTGCCTGCATTCTTTTCTTTAATGGTTGCCTTCATTCATTTCTTTCTTTATTGGTTGCCTGCATTCTTTTCTTTATTGGTTGCCTGCATTCTTTTCTTTATTGGTTGCCTTCATTCATTTCTTTCTTTATTGGTTGCCTGCATTCTTTTCTTTATGGGTTGCCTGCATTCTTTTCTTTATTGGTTGCCTTCATTCATTTCTTTCTTTATTGGTTGCCTTCATTCATTTCTTTCTTTATTGGTTGCCTGCATTCTTTTCTTTATTGGTTGCCTTCATTCTTTTCTTTATTGGTTGCCTTCATTCATTTCTTTCTTTATTGGTTGCCTTCATTCATTTCTTTCTTTATTGGTTGCCTGCATTCTTTTCTTTATTGGTTGCCTTCATTCATTTCTTTCTTTATTGGTTGCCTGCATTCTTTTCTTTATTGGTTGCCTGCATTCTTTTCTTTATTGGTTGCCTTCATTCATTTCTTTCTTTATTGGTTGCCTTCATTCATTTCTTTCTTTATTCGTTGCCTTCATTCTTTTTCCTTATTGGTTGCCTTCATTCATTTCTTTCTTTATTGGTTGCCTTCATTCATTTCTTTCTTTATTGGTTGCCTTCATTCATTTCTTTCTTTATTGGTTGCCTTCATTCTTTTTCCTTATTGGTTGCCTTCATTCATTTCTTTCTTTATTGTTTGCCTTCATTCTTTTTCCTTATTGGTTTCCTGCATTCATTTCTTTCTTTATTGGTTGCCTGCATTCTTTTCTTTATTGGTTGCCTTCATTCTTTTCTTTATTGGTTGCATTCATTCATTTCTTTCTTTATTGGTTGCCTTCATTCATTTTCCTTATTGGTTGCCTTCATTCTTTTCTTTATTGGTTGCCTTCATTCATTTCTTTCTTTATTGGTTGCCTTCATTCTTTTTCCTTATTGGTTGCCTTCATTCTTTTCTTTATTGGTTGCCTTCATTCATTTCTTTCTTTATTGGTTGCCTGCATTCTTTTCTTTATTGGTTGCCTTCATTCATTTCTTTCTTTATTGGTTGCCTTCATTCATTTCTTTCTTTATTGGTTGCCTGCATTCTTTTCTTTATTGGTTGCCTTCATTCATTTCTTTCTTTATTGGTTGCCTTCATTCATTTCTTTCTTTATTGGTTGCCTTCATTCATTTCTTTCTTTATTGGTTGCCTTCATTCTTTTCTTTCTTTATTGGTTGCCTTCATTCTTTTTCCTTATTGGTTGCCTTCATTCTTTTCTTTATTGGTTGCCTTCATTCATTTCTTTCTTTATTGGTTGCCTGCATTCTTTTCTTTATTGTTTGCCTTCATTCTTTTCTTTATTGGTTGCCTTCATTCATTTCTTTCTTTATTGGTTGCCTTCATTCTTTTTCCTTTTTGGTTGCCTTCATTCTTTTCTTTATTGGTTGCCTTCATTCATTTCTTTCTTTATTGGTTGCCTTCATTTTTTTTCCTTATTGGTTGCCTTCATTCTTTTCTTTATTGGTTGCCTTCATTCATTTCTTTCTTTATTGGTTGCCTGCATTCTTTTCTTTATTGGTTGCCTGCATTCTTTTCTTTATTGGTTGCCTTCATTCATTTCTTTCTTTATTGGTTGCCTTTTTGTTATAAGCAGATAAGAATGGTTAAGAAGTCTTAATCATCAGTCTTTGCCGAAAAGAAGAGGAAAAATTCATTTCATTATTTAAAAAAAGAAAAAAGTATGAATGTAGCTTTTTTTTTTTTTTTCCCGGATTTGGATCTTACTACTTTTTTATTTGAACAAAACTTCCAGTTTTATTTAATTAATCCTAAGTAATTTCCTTTGCACAGTGCACAATTCAGGGTATTTAAAAGAAAAGTGATGTCATTGAAGATGTAAGTAACAGAGTAACCACATAGTTTAGGCAAATTAAACTAATTTTTACAGACTGTCTCTTTTTATGGACTTCCTGGGAAATTCAACCCACTGGACCATCTATTGCAATAGATCAATGGTCAGCCAGATCCTTCATTGCTGTATAGACAAGCTTTTCCCTTTGACTTTTTGTGCCCTGCTTAAATCTGTATGTATTTTTAGTGAATTCTCTCACAAATGCACAATGTGCAAACTTTTTCAACTGTTAATTGAACATATCCTAACACTGAAAATGCCTTTTCGTTTCTAGTGAGTCTACACCTTAACAGAAAAAAATAAAATTTAGGATTTTGACGATTTATATTCAGACTGTTGGTCTCATTTTTGTTGTTTTTAGCACAATGTTTCAGGTGTTGTGATCTCCGCCCTTCCTCAGGTGTATCTTGATATGACTATAACTGAGAGTGTTTGGATATACAAAGCATTCAGACAATTTCAACATAATTTATGGCCAGAAAAGAAGAAAATTATAAGAACATGAGAAAAATTAAATAAAAAATTTAACTGCAATACTTTGTAGGTCATTTTTAATGAAACTTGTATAAAAGAGGGGTTGCTGCCCAAATACATCATTCTCTCTCTCTCTCTCTCTCTCTCTCTATATATATATATATATATATATATATATATATATAATAAATTCATGAGACCTAAAAATTCAAAAAGAAAGCAGAAAAAACAACTCCGGGAATAAAAAATAAAATTTAGTGAGAGTGTATATATGAGAGTGTGGGACGAATGCTAGAGTAAATGAAAGCTATAGGGAGGGGTAACAGACGAGAGAAGAACAGGAAGGTCTAAAGATGAAGTGGGAATTAAAATTTAACAGAGGGAAGTTTTAAAGAGGGGAGTCAAAGATCGTTTAAGTGAGAGAAATATGAATATTCTCGGATGTCTAATACATTAAAGATTTACTGGAAAAGAGTATACATTTTGTGGTGACATACACACACAATAGACAATATAATCTTAAAGATCAAAACATGAGAGAGGGAGAGGAAAAGAAAAGAAAAGCAGTGGGGGGAGAGAGATGGAGTGGGGGTAACTAAAACTGAAGGGTATTTATAAAAAGGCCGCTGTGTAATTAAGAAAATTTGACAAAAGAAATATCGACTACAGGTTTTCAAATCTAATATAAACATATAAAAATATAACAATTATCTAATCTAGCAAGGACCTATATTACACATCCACTCCTACATATATATATATATATATGTACATTTACACACATATATACTTATGTACATACACATACGTGCACATAAACATATATACATAAAACCTTACACATCTCCAAACAATTACATAAACACACCCATCTAAACAAACAATGTATCCCTCTATCTATCCGTATAACTATACATACATACATATACACCCATATATATGTATATATACATACCTAAACATACACACACATACATATATAAATACATCTACATACACATCTACCTACATGTACAGTAGTGAGTGCTACTATTGGAAGGTCGGTAGTTCTCGTGTAAGTCTGAGTTGTACCCAACAGATCCCAGCTCAACTCTGTAGTCTGTTAACTTACAGATACATATAGTTAGTTACTACCTATAGTGTAGTCACTCGTGGGGATGACAGGTTATTTCATTACATCACAGTGATAGAGCTAACATATTTAGTTGTATGGATATGAATTTGTGACCCTGATTTTCATGCATTTGATTGAATAAATATATATATATATATATATATATATATATGAATGGTACTTATTGGAAAATGCTCAGTATCAGCGATAGTCTAGATATTCAGTTGTATGGATATGAGTTTGTGACCCTGGTTTTCATGCTTTTGGGATCATCAGACAAACTGGTTGATTTTTTTTTTTAAATTTGATCTATTTATGCTTGTTTGTGTTGGTGGTGGGAGGGGGTAATTCTCCTCTGTGTTCATTTTGGGATGACGCTCACACACACACAGACATACATATATACAGGTGTATGCATTATAGTTCACACTATAATGCAAACTATGTGAACTTGTGTCAGAGCCAAATATATTTTTATGATTCAAAATAGAGTCCAATAGTGTTATAAAACTTTAGAGAATTCCAGTAAGATATCTTTAATCATTTCTAAGATGCAACAGTGCAAAGCTTAATCTAACAATTGGACAATTTTGCTGTTACACCCGGTATGTGTGTAAAATATAGTTTGAAAGTATGCTATATTTATGGGTAAAAGTCCTCAATACCAGAGATAGAGCATGTATAAATATAAAAGTGGAGATAAGTAGTTTATGTCTATATGTTTTTGTCTTGCAGCTTGGATAAATCTGATTGATTTCTAGAAAACCTTCAATAGAATCAATGTGAGACTGATTCTCTGCTGATTCAATTCTGGAATTATTCTAGAATTATTCAATCAGTTTTGTGGAAACTTCTTTCTCTGGTTTGCTAGAACTCTCAGAAATTGTCACCATTTGAAATTATTCTCTCTTTTGCTCTCTTCTTGTTCCATTCTGGCAGTTATTCTCTCTTCTGTCTTGTCAAATTGTCTCTCTCTCACTTCATCTCAGTCGTAATATCTCTCTTTTCTCTTTCTGCTCAGTCCCATCAAATTTCCTTTCTCTCTCTCTGTTAAATTGTCTTTCTCACTTCAGCCCATTCATATCTCTTTCTCTCTCTCCTCTGCCCATTGTCTCTCCTTCTGCATATCTCTCATTCTCCCTCTTTGTATGTGGTTTTTTTCCTTTCTTATGTATGCATGTATTTTTTCTATGTATCTGTCTCTCTCTCCTTTCCTATAGGTGTGTGGGTGTCTCTCTCCTTTCCTATATGTGTGTGCATGTGTGTCTTGTGTATATATGTGTGTGTGTGTTTGTCTCCTTTCTTATCTATATATATATATATATATATATATATATATATGTGTGTGTGTTTCCTTTGCTATGTACATATATATATGTGTGTGTGTGTGTATCTCCTTTGTAATGTATGTGTGCATGTCTCTTTTACAATGTATATATGTGTATCTTCTTTCACTATGTATGTGTTTGTTCTCCTTTGCTATATATGTGAATGTGTCTCCTTAACTATGTGTGTGCATGTGTCTCTCCTTTCTTATATATGTATTTATGTGTCCCTTTCCCATATGTGTCTCTCTCTTTCCTTTACTATATATGTGTGTCTCTTTCCTATGTATTTGTTTGACTCTCTCTTCTTTCCTCTGTGTGTGTTTATCTCTCCCTCTGTGTGAGCATGTCTCTCTCTCTCTGTGTGAGCATGTCTCTCTCCCTCCCTCTGTGTGAGCATGTCTCTCTCCCTCCCTCTGTGTGAGCATGTCTCTCTCTCTCCCTCTGTGTGAGCATGTCTCTCTCTCTCCCTCTGTGTGAGCATGTCTCTCTCTCTCTCCCTCTGTGAGAGCATGTATCACTCTATCTCCTATCCTCTGTGTGTGTGTGCGTACGCACATATCTCTCTTTTTCTTCTCTCTCTCCCTGTTCGTATCTGTCTATATCTTATTGTTAATCAATAAATTTCTTTTTAAAGCAACTTCTCTCTCAATGTTTCTCTTGCACAAAGCAATGCCTCAAGAAGAGAAACGGATGAACGAATTGTTTTGCACGAAAATAAACTTAGAGAAATTGATGTCTTGCAGTGTGCAAAATAGATAAAATTATGTATGTGACTCCCACCCCCAAACACCCACTAAGCAGTTTCTCTGGTTATTTTCTTTTTACCTCTTGGCCATACTCTGAGAATCAGTTTGGTCTTCAGCTGTTGTTATTTTTTTTATAAACTAGCAAGGTTCCTTGCTGTTGCCAATATAAAACAACCCTAAGCTTCTTTTGAGGATAATTTTCACAGATTTTAATATATGGACTTTCGACACGAAAGCTTTCTACATTTGCCATCCTCTTTGGTTATATTCTTAGACCTTGTTATCATACATATCTTTGCCTATATGCCATGTTTCTTCAAGAAGTGGCCAATCATGGCTCTCCGCAAGTTCCTATCCTTTGTAACTCCTAGTAATGTTTGCCTTTTTACTATGCCTCCCCCCCTTCTGTTCCGCTATACATATACACAGTCTCATCATGGAGGTTACTTCGTGTTTCTCTCTGACTCTCTTGTCTTCAGTATGTTCTGTGAGTATTAAATTCTCCAAGTCCTGTTTCCTCATTATGTCTCCCGCTTTCCTTTCCTATGTGTGTGTGTGTGTCTCTCTTTCCTTTCCTATGTGTTATAGTGGAACACACCTATTCTATAGTTAATAGACTCTCCCAACTATAATAAGTAGGAGTAGTAAGAGTAACAAGTCAGTCGTCAGGGAGTTGGTCAGTCAGTCGATGTCAGACGACTATTAGTCAGATATTAAAGTATCAGCCACCACAACTAGATTACTGCGTCATTACCTATTATATCAAGTTCCTAATGTTTTGTACGTCAAACCTATTTTAGGACCGACTTAGTACAAATACAAGCCTCCACTGTGAAACCACTACATAACACTATATGTGTGTGTCTCTCTCTTTCCTTTCCTATGTGTGTGTGTCTCTCTCTTTCCTTTCCTATGTGTGTGTGTCTCTCTCTTTCCTTTCCTGTGTGTGTGTGTGTCTCTCTCTTTCCTTTCCTGTGTGTCTCTCTCTTTCCTTTCCTGTGTGTCTCTCTCTTTCCTTTCCTGTGTGTCTCTCTCTTTCCTTTCCTGTGTGTCTCTCTCTTTCCTTTCCTGTGTGTCTCTCTCTTTCCTTTCCTGTGTGTCTCTCTCTTTCCTTTCCTATGTGTGTGTGTGTGTCTCTCTTTCCTTTCCTCTGTGTGTGTCTCTCTTTCCTTTCCTATGTGTGTGTGTGTCTCTCTTTCCATTCCTCTGTGTGTCTCTCTTTCCATTCCTCTGTGTGTCTCTCTTTCCATTCCTCTGTGTGTCTCTCTTTCCATTCCTCTGTGTGTCTCTCTTTCCATTCCTCTGTGTGTCTCTCTTTCCATTCCTCTGTGTGTGTGTCTGTCTCTCTCTCTCTTCTTTTACCTATGTATGTATGTCTTTCTCTTTCCTTTCCTATGTCCTTGTGTCCCTATAATATATAAAAAAGGAGAGACACATATATATCTGTCTTCTTTTTGTTTCCAGTTTACTTAAAACTTCCTCTTTGCTCATGTGCATCCTTCTGTCGAACAAAATCACTGTTGTCACAAGTTTCATTTCATCTTTGAGAAAATTGTCCAGCATTCATTGCCATGTAGGATGATTAATATTTCCTAGCGTTTCATCACATTTTTCTTTGTTCCTAACAATGTTTTCCTGTTTCTTAATACTTTATCAATTGTACTAATTATTGTACTGATTATTAATTTTACTTTTTTTAACTTCTTCCTTTAAATTTTCAGGCCTACGTAAAACTATGTTACGAGCTCACCGTCAGGCTTGGTGCTGGCAGGATGAATATTATGGCCTCACCCTAGAAGATATTCGCCACCTGGAACGAGAAACCCAGGCAGCACTTGCTGAAAAGATGGCCAGTGCAAATGAAGATGTTGAGCCAATTGAAAACAAGAAACTCATCATTCCACCCAGCTCGTCGGTCATTGCTGGTGAGGACAAGACATCCCCAATCAGTTCATCTCACTCTGGTGACCCTCTCCACAGCTCTGTCATTTCACGGACATCGCCTTGTCCCAGCGTTCCAGATCATCTGTCAAATTTGGAGAACTTGACCTCCAGTCGTTCATTTGGATCCAAAAAGTCCGTCACTGGTAAGAATCATAGCAATCTGCATTTATGTTTTGTTAGGTCACATGAAGTGTCAAATTTACAGCTTTTCTTAATTTGATGTTCTCAAAATAGATTTAACAAGGTGTGCATTGTACAATTTTGTATTATAAATCTGTAAATTCTCTGCTTGTACCTGAATGAGGAAGTTACAAATCAAACACTGATCTATATGGTGAGCCATAAAAGGTAACACCAGTCGTTCAGCAAAGAAAGATGCCTCTGGCACAGGGTTGTCTAACCTTTTTTTACTCATGGGCCAAATTAGAAATTTAGGTATATTTACCATTCCACAAAAATACTTTATGTAAATATGCTTTTAAAACTTTCAAAATGTGAATATCAAATTTTAATTAGAAATATATATATATAATTACAAAAAATACTATATTATTGATAGTAAAAAATAAATTATGAAATGAATTTAATGTGATTTTTGACATTGGTTTCTTTTTATAATGTCAATATCTGCTTTTAGGGTTCTAGTTTTGATTCTAAGAATGTTAAATAATTGGGAATCGCTGAACCTATTTCTTTCAGCAGTTTTGATTTGTTTGTTTGTTTGTTTGTTTGGGTTTTATGGCATATCAACCACTGTGGGTTATTTAATGCCAAATCCAGTTTATATGAATTTTAAATGCCTATTTTGTATGGAATAAAAAATGTATAGCTGGCAACGTTATTCTTTACAAAAAATGTATAGCTGGCAACATTATTTTCCCGAAAACATTATCCGAGACCTTGCTGTTGGATGTAGTTTGTCGCCGTACCCAGGACGCGGATGTAGTTTACCGTCATACCCAGGACGTTAGCAGTTTTGATGTTTTTCATGCATGAAAAGAATTGTTCACAGCAATATATACTACCCGCACATGCATAACGGTTTTCTAGATACGCTAAATAATTTTTATTTAGTTCTGGCTCTTGCCCCATGCACCAGTCAGTGTGTCTTGGCAAAGGCCTTTACCCACTTCTCTTTTTAGTGCAATGAGGGAGTGATCTAACACAATCTGAGAATAATTTTCTTGACAAACGTTACTAAAGTAAATGAAAGATCTAAAAATTTTAGGGTGTAGTGGGCTTCATGAAAATATTAAGTGCGATGTCCCTGGTCTAAAGGAATTTGTAGCGACACTGGAAGTGGACGCCATAATGGACAATTTGCAAATGACTAAATCTATTCTACACACGAGTTTGATGAATCTTCTCTTACATGTTGTGTCCCATCAGAATATTGGCAATAATAATAATAATAATGATAATCTACAACTTCCTCTCCCTTCAGGCTCAAAGCAACATTTTATTCCTTAACACCCATCTTTATCAGCATTCTGCCACCTATTCTAGATAATTTTTATTTAGCTCTGGCTCTTGCCCCATACACCAGCCAGTGTGTCTTGACAATGGCCTTTGCCCCCTTCCCTTTTTAGTGCAATGGGGAGTGAACCTACTAACACAATCTCAGAAGAATTTTCTCAACATAGATTACTAAAATAAATTAAAATATACCTGAAGATTTTAGAGTGTAGTGGGCCATATGAAATATTAAGTGGGCTACAGATTTGACATCCCCAACCTAACAAGATACGGTATCAGATATGATGCTGAAGTTGCCAGCAAGATGGTAGCAAGGTCTCATTTTACAGTTGAAACAGTTTCCTCTCTCACACTTGTTTCCTCAAACTTTCTTCTGGCATCTTTTCTACTGCACCTTAATAGATGTCTTTTGTTGCCTAATATTATTATTGTTCTATCTCTTTAATATTTTCTTTTTCTCATATCTTCTCTATTGGATTTTTTAAAAAGAATTGGTCCCTTATCAAAGATGTAGACTGATGTATAAACAACATATCCTACCTTTTACCATTTTGCAAATAAATTGTCCTTTATCAAATGGAAATTCTTGACTTAAACAAAAATACTTAGGATTATTTTGCAGTGTACAAGCAAATAAGCTCTAGCTTGCTAAAAATGTTCCATACAAAATAGGCATTTAAAATTCATATATTTGGCATATATATATATAAACTGGATTTGGCATTAAATAACCCAGTGGTTGATATGCCATAAAACCAAGACAAATCATATCTTTTCATACTCAGTAAAGCCTTTGCTTTTTAGTGGATTTATTGCCTTACTTGGGGTGAAATGATGAGAAAATAAACATAAAAAATATTCAGAAACAAAGAAGATGGAAACAGTCTTTGAAGCTTTTTTTCAGAGAAAAACCCAGATTTCTTTAAATATCAAATCAAAAACTTGCCTTCCTCTTGGATTGCAAAGTTGACTAGCATAGAACATATATCTAACCATTTAAACCATTTTTAGTACTGCACTTAATTCTTAAAATCTATGTACCACAGAGGAAAGTTCATCAGAACAATTTCTATGAAAGTATTTATAGAAAAGGAAGATATGTTACGGCGGTAGGAATGTGACTGAAGCTGAGATGCTAGATCAAGACCAATAGCATTGCAGATTCTTCTTTGGATTTTATTGAGGATCTCTAAATATATGCTGAATCTGGTGACTACAAATGATATAAAAATAACAACCTCTCATTTTTGGACATTGTGTTTGGTTCTCAAGTGAAAGCTCATGACAATCCTAAATTCCCTCTTTGCAATTTTCTCCAATTAAATTTTGAAATGCATAGAAGAGATGAGAAACTACTTCGAGATGCAGTTTCCTGCCATTCAATTTTGGTTCCATCTTAATTGGTTGACCCCATAATTCATAGCAGAGAAATACATAATTACTTTCTGAACACACTAGTATTAATCAATTTGCAGTACCAATATAAGTTTTTGGGTGGTGCGGAAGCTTTTCAATTCATCTCGGATATGGAATGTGTTGCCAGAATTAATTTACCTGAGTAGTGGTTTCTGTGATATTAATTGCTGCTTTTTTTTTTTTTAATCAATTAACTCTGAGCAAGGTGATAATGCCACTAAGATGCAAGTGGCTACTGAGAGTGAAAGAGAACAAGAAGACTTTAGAAGGAAATAGAAACCCAATCTTAAACAGGAAACGAGGGATAAACCTCTGCTCCTGTTCAAAAGACCAGACAGAAGTGTGAACTGCCTGTTTACTTATCTATTAAAATTTTTTTTTTTTATAAACTGGTGTGAATTAAGGTAAGAGCCAAATAATATATTGGCCCAAATATGTTAGTAACTTGGAAGCATCAAATTAGATTATCTCTCTGAAAATTTCTTCCCCCTGAAAAGAATATAAAAAAAAAAAGAGCTTCCCTAGTCTCCAGTGCTAAAGATGAAGAATATAATAATTCAGATGGTGTACAGATTAATGAACAAACTCTGCAGGTCGTGGATTTAGGCACTTCAAAAGCAAGCTTGTCTCACTAGATCAGTTATCACTGAATAGTGAGTTTGATCCTCACCAAGTGCCCCATAATTTCTGCTTTGTGCTGGATCTAAGCTCCACTTAGAAAACCATTTTGAGCATTTTAACATGGTGAGCAAGCTTGTCTCGCTAGATAAATTACAACTGAATAATGAGTTCAATCCTTGCTAGGTGCCCCATTCTTTTGGCCTTGTGTCACATCTAAGCTATGCTTAGAAAATCATTTTTTGGCACTTTGATGTGGTATCAAATGGTTAGCAAGCTTGTCTTGTTAGATCAGTTAAGACTCAATAGTGAGTTTGATCCTCACTGGGTGCCCCATAGTTTTGGCCTTGTGTCACATCTAAGCTATACTTAGAAAATCATTTTTTGGCACTTTGGCATTGTGTAATGGTGATCAAGCTTGTCTCACTAGATCGATTATGACTGAATAATGAGTTTGTTACCTCACTGGGTGTCCTGTACTTTTGGCCTTGTGCTACATCTAAAACATCTAAGCTACACTTACTTAGTGAACCACCAAAGGTGGTGAATTTACAAATCAGTTGCTTTGTTTTAGTGATACATGTGTGACTAATTAACCCATAGCTGGGGAGAGAAGAGATGGATTGATAACTATCCTAAGGGTATTTGTGTGCAAATGAATATAACGAACCCAACTGGAATTGGAACTTGGCTCTTCTCCAATTAACAATTCCAAGCCATTAACCACTATACCACCAGCACGTCCAAGTGTTGTAATGGAATGTCCTACACTCCCTATTGCCCATGTGGACTGACTATATCAGTAGCTATATATAGCGACCACAAGATATACCTGGAGATTTGCTTTGGGAATTACTAGCCTGCCACCCAAAAACCAAGGAGTTGGATACATGCACATAAAATTGAAAATAAAATAGATGATGCCTGAATAAGTCGCTAGATGATATTCATTTTGATATAAATATCATCTAGTGACTTATTCAGGTGTTGTCTATTTTATTTTCAATTTTATGTGTGAATATTCAACTTCTTGGTTTAGCGTGGTTGTGATACCCCAGTGATAATTAAGCTTGACTCTCTTGAGATCAAAAATCACAATGTGGGTAAGAGAGGTCATAGTTGAAAAGGTCAACTTAAAAACCAGCTGCTGTGTCAAACGCCATCAACGACCGACGAGTGTGGGCTGATGGCTTGTTCTCCGATAACAGGATCGATCCTGACCAAAGACAACAGGCTGTGGCCCCGGCTATGCCACCATAGTACTTGTAGATATAAAATTCAGATAGAGATTTTTTTTTTTTTAATCATTTCACCTCAAGGCAAGTGATAAAGCCAACTAAGATGCAAAGGGTTACTCAAGTGCAAGAGAATATGAGAAAAAATTATTAAGGAGAAAACAATAAAAGAACTAATTAAGTAAACAGGAGATAACGATTAACATTGCATTCAAACTTTTGAAGATAAAAGTTGACTGGAAATCAGGAAGTTGGAAGAGAGTTCCACAAGCAAGAAGCATGAGAGGAGAAACTATTTGCAGAGAACTTATGGCTTGCCATTTCAAATGTAAATGATGAGACCTTGTGGCCAGTCCAGTGCTATGCCCAAATTCAATGTAAATGAACAATATATTATGGAGTAAAAATCAAACAATAATAGACCTGCACGACTAGATTTGATCTGTAAACTCATGAATAAGTGCTGACCATGTGAGGTAGATTCTTAAAGATACAGTAGTCATTTGAGATTGGTTTCCTCACTTACCTTCCATGTGGCTTGATGTTAAAATACAAAAACAACCTGAGTATTGGGATAAAAGACATAACAGTAAGATGAAAAGAAAAACTTGTTAGATGAAATAATAATTTTTGCTTTCAAATTTGGGTCTGCCACTGATGTTGTTGAAGTGATAAAAGCACTGAACCGAAAATTAATAATTTTTAATGAATTTTTATTTTTTAATTCATAATATATTATTGCAAGGAGAATGGTAACACTTTTGTGTTGGATACCATTTTTGCAGAAAAAAAAAATGCCTCTCTACTGATTAAGAGCAATGAGTTCATGTAAATGAGCTTCTGTTAACTGCCAGTGGTTCAAGTGTCACTGAGTGGATAGCAGAGAAAAATATGCTTATCTGTTTCCAGGCTCCACGAATAGCCAGAAATTGTAAAATATACCATAAAAGCCACTGACTTTCCTGCTGAGGTAGATTTTGTGAGGTGACTGTGTGTGTACATGGAGATTTGAACTTTGAGAACTTTTATTATATAATTATGTAGGTACATCTATATATTCACTAAAAACTGAGCATGATGAAAAATGTAAAAACTTACCTTCAATGAGTTTTGACTTGAATCCTATAGAAAATCTATGGCAAGAATTGAAGGTTTGCATAAATTGTCGGTCACCAAAAAACTTCAGGAATTAGAACATGTAACCATTGACGAATGGAGGAAAATCCCAGAAAAGACTTGTTCAAATCTCATTGAAAACTTTAGAAAACACTTGCAGCAGGTTATAAAGATGAGAGGCCATGCTATTGACTATTGATATTGTGAAAATTGTGCAATTTTTTCTTTTTTTCATACTGTACAAAATAATTTTGTCTTTTTCTCTTTTGCATAATTTGTCTGTCAAATTTGTTGTATTTAACCTATTGTACTGAAAATTGAATTTTACATTCCTTTCTTTGTGATTATTAACATATAAAAAAACCTGGCATCATATGGGCATTAGATTCTGAGAAATGGATAAAAATATTCAAAATTGATGGGTGTACAAATAATTTAATTGTTGATTGTATATAAACTAAGCAGTTTACTTGTTGAGCCACAGTTAGCATCTGGATCATAAGAATTGTTGATAAGTATATAAGACTTAAATTACAAACTCCGAAACTTATAGGACTTAGTTTTTAGTTTAGTTCCCACAGAGCTATGACTTCCAGCCACATCACATTGAAACACGTTACCATACAATCACTAAAGTTAAGCAACATTGAACCTGGTCAATACCTAGATGGCTGACCACTTGGGAATACCAGGTGCTGTTAGCTTGGATGTGCAGTTGGTGTAATGGATAATGCCTCGGAATTGTTAATCAGAGAGCCATGTTCCAATTCCTACTAGGTTTATTGTATGCACTAACAAGCCCATCCTGGGTAAGACGATAAACTACATCTGTGTCCTGGGTAAGACAATAAACTACATCTGGCAGCAAGGTCTCTGATCAGGAGGTTTTGAGGAGTGTAGGAGCACCTCCTTAATTGCTGGTGTTCCCACAGTCTACCCTGAGCCAGGATGGTACTACCTGTTAGGGTCCCAGCTATGGACAAATAATTAATCCGCAAACTGGGATCAAAACACTATTAAAGTGTAAAAATAGGTTTTAATACCAGAAATACTTTGTAAAAAATTATTACCAGCAATACATTTTTGTAAAACAAAATATTACCAGCTATACATTTATGAAGAAAAATATTACCAGCAATAAAAATTGTCAGCATTAAATAACCCATTGTGGTTGATATGTCATAAAACAAACCAAACCACTTACATGCAAATATTCTTGGGAAAAGTATCAATCCACTTCTTCTCTTCCATCTATGGATTAATTAGTAAACCTTGTATCACTAAACTATTATTATTTAAAAAAAATTTTACAACCTAAAATCAAACAGCTATTGCCAAACTTAGATATAATTTTAAAAAATATGCAAAGACTAAAAGGCTAAAAGACTGCTATGACTAAAAGGTTTACACATTGAGCAATTTTGAGATGTTGATAAGCCAGTTCCTATATGTTCACTCAAGTTAACCAACATTGAGCCTGGTCAGTACCTAGATGGGCGACTGCTTGGGAATACCAAGTAATGTTAGTTTGGATGTGCAGTTGGTGAAATGGATAATGCCTCAAAGTTTTTAATCAGAGAACCATGTCCAGTTCCCACTGGGTTTGTTATATTCACTTATGTGCAAATATTCTTGGGATTGTATGAATCCACTTCTTCTCTCCCATCTATGGGTTAATTAGTAAACCTTGTATCACTAAACCATTATTATTTTAAAAAAAATATTCTTACAACCTAAAAATATTTTCTGGCTTTAAATGGCTGCAAAGAATTGATAAGCTGTAAAAATCGAATCAATCACACAGCTATTGTTGAACGTAGATATATTTAAAAAATATGCAAACACAATATCCTGCTATGACTAAAAGTTTCACACATTAAACAATTTTGAGATGTTGATAAACCGTAAAAAATGAATAAATCAAAAATAAATTTGCTCTCCTTTGTAGTGCTTAGCAATTCTCTTTTTGCTATCTCTTCTAACCCCTGTTTGGTCAATCATTTGCACAAGTGCATAATTTAGGTTATCTGTTGCTTTTCTCTATCTCTCTTGCCTTCAATATGTCCTGTGAGTATTGAATTTTCTAAGCCCTCTTTTCTCATTAAGTGCAGTAGAACTGTTTTTGTCCTTGCCTTTTAAAATATCTCCATTTTAATAGACACATTTTTAAAGTCAAGAAAAGGAAAATTGTTTTTTTGATGTCATCAATTCATTTTCAAATCAAATCTTTCTTGTCTGATTTGATTCATATTGTTTTTTTTTAATTTTTTCATTTCATATTTTAATCTTTTAAAAAATGAATTTTCTTGGCATGTTGTTATCTTTAATGTTATTTTTTTCCTTGCATAATTACTTTTGAAAGAACGATTTTCTCTATTCCATTTTTTATATAAAAAAAACGATGACTTATTTCTAGATAACGACTCCACCTTGTCCGAGGCTGTTACTATCGTTCAGACGGGTCAGTATTTTCAAGCACCAAAAGCAAAACACCCATCAGGCTTTTTACCACTGCTATTTAACTGAATGTGTTATCTAGTGGCACCAGCCTTGAAATTTATTTTTTTTTGTGACCACACCCTAACCTTGTTTTAGTTCATGGTACCTTCCCTTACCATATTGCCATATTGTATGAAGAAACCAGTTACTATTTTAGCCCACCATCCACTTGGCATCAATGCAGATATTCCCATGCATTTCCTACATGTGCGCATGACACATTATACATGTAGAGCACTGATCATCTTGCACCTGTTTAATACCAGACAATACCTCCACAGGGTACTAGAAATAACTACAATGGCTGCGCATCTCACTAATGGTCTTATAATTTAGTAACTGTACTAACTAATTTTGCAATTACATCCAGCAGCATGGCCTCTGATCAGGAGACTGGAGGTTTTGAGGAGCATGGAACCACCTCTTAAGTGTTCTTGTTCTCAGGTTGACCCCTGACCTGGGGTGGTAGCACCTTTTAGGGTCCCAGCTATGGGCAGATAGTGAAACCCTAAAAAAAAATATTACAAAAGTATAAAAATACCAGCAATACATTTTTATATAAAAACATTACCAGCAGTACATTTTTAGAATAAAATTACCAACGGTACATTTTTAGAATAAAATTACCAACAGTACATTTTTAGAATAAAATTACCAACAGTACATTTTTAGAATAAAATTACCAACAGTACATATTTATAGAAATTACCACCAATACCTATTTATTGTAAAATTACTAACAATTCATTTCATAGCAAAATGATCAACGATATGTTTTATCTGTAGTTGGCAGTATACAATTCCGTTTAAAATATGTTTAGTTGAAGCCATAAAATTGTGCTCAAAATATTTAGATTTTGGCATTAAATAACCAAAAAAGGTTGATATGCCATGAAACCAAACCAATGAACCAACCTAATTTTGCTAAAAATAAATTCTTTTTTAGTGGTATCTTCAAGAGACTAATAAAGCATAAAAATGCTGAATTTTTTTTTAAAAAAAAAGCTTCTGACATCAGTGATGACAGAATGGTAGGCTAGATATGCTTTGTCCGGCTTTGTCTTTAATATGTAAAGTTTTGCAATGGTCAAAGCTGGAATATCTGTGATGTACACTGAAAAAATCAGTTTGTCTGATGATCGCCACTAGCATGAAACCCAGGGTCACAAACTCACATCAACCCAACTAAATATGTTAGCTCTATCTCTGACATTGAGTGCTTTCCAATAAGTACTGCACATATATAATATATAAATAATATATATTAAAAAATTGCATATATATATATATATATATATATATATATATATATATTTTATTTCAAATGTTATCATAATGGATACTCTATATTTCAAATAGACATCCCATTTTTATTTATTAAACAGGGTGTATTACATCTATCACCCTGCACATTCAAGAAATAATGTCTTCCCGAACCCTGATCAAACCTACCATTTGATCCAGTGTGCTTCACTGCTCAGCTACAGAGACCAATACAGTAAACAAGGTTCTATTTTCCATTTTTAAAAGGGCAATGCATTGTTTTTGGGGGTTTTTTTTTAGCTAAGAATCCTCAGATAAAAGTTAATTTTTCTTTTCATAAGTCAAACTGGTGTCCTCATGCAATTAGTTTTTAACACAATGTATCAGCTTAGTTGTTTATTGGGGTATAATTAATTTAGTCTGGGCAAGAGTGTTGTTATTCTTTGTCTGCACAACTAAAAACTGTAAAGGGCCACATTGGTCATAGACCTTTATCTGCGGGGCACAAGAAGAAATTTTTAGAGCAAATAACTGAGCGAAGTAAAGTAGAAACAGATATATACTGAGAGAGATGATGAAAAAATTCTTTCAATTTCTTATTCTATGGTGAGTCAAAGAGACTAAATCAGATACAAAGACAGTGGGATATTAGTCGAATAAAGTCATGATTCCAAAATATCAAATTTTTCATATGCAATAAGTAGGACATAAAAAACACTGATTATTTTGAAACCCCTTTGCCAGTCACTCTGGTTAAGTCTCACAGGCCGTATTTTGTGCAGACCTGTTCTAGATCCTAGTCAGTTTTCTGAAGACAATTCCAGTTCAGTTGTCAGACAACAGTTTCATCAAAATAATGTTGGCTATGTTTATGTTTCTTAAGACATCCTTGCTATCTATTTCTTTTTGACAATTGCAGGTTTTTGTTGAAATAGTTTTTTTTTTTTTTTTTTTTTTGCTTTGCTGAGCATTAAATCAGACATTTTGTTGAATGCCTTAATGGCTTCGATTATGCAGCTTCCTTATTGTTTTTTTTTTTTAAACGCACGTTTCAATTAATTTCTCTGACTATTCCGGCAACTTTGTTCCGAAAAGGTCAAATGTACACCTTTTCTAATTTATTTTTTTTACAAATGCTTGGCTATTCGTCCTTTCGGGCTTCATTAGACTAAAGTGATGTTTATGTTGAAGTAACTACACATGCACATGAAGGAGAGGGACACTAAAATTTTAAATTTAAATTTTTTTCTTTTTATAATGTGAATTTGGTGAGATCATTTTGCTGATTTCATTTTAGTTTATTTTTCTTTTTATCACTTTCATTATTAAGTAGATTCAACATTGTGGTAAAAGAAGATCTGCCAAAAAAGATGGAATGTTTTAAATACCTAGATCCAAATTTACTGTGCATCAACATCATGTAAACAACACTTTAGTCCAATAAAGACTTAAAGGATGAAATGCATCACACAAAAGATTTTTTTCCACTTTATCATTAATTTTCCTAAACCGGTTCTGGTATATAAAAATTGATATCATCATTTTTTTACTATGCTTAGTTATGGCTGGTATCATGTTATGATCTTTGCTTATGCCGTTACATATTTATCAAATTTGATGGGTCAGCTGGCTACTTTCTTTTAATAAACACCACAACTGAAAAGATGATATTAAATCAAATATTCACTTAAATTGACCCTACTCTGAGTTTTTGGGAAATTACATCCACTCATCAGGTGACTTGATTGTAAAACTGAATTTATTTTAATTTTTTATTTTTTCGGGGTGAAATGCAGTGTTTGTTATTGTTATAATAGATGGTGCAATCGGTAAATTGTCACCATTGTATATTTTTAATTTTGCACATGCACGTTGTTTTAAATTTTGTCAACTGCACAGTATAGTAAGGTCAGTTGGGTACCGTCTGATGCCATTCACTCTGCCATAAATTTGAAAATATTATGCTGTACTGCTTGGCATTCATGCCAGAAGCTCCAATACAAACATTTCACAGTGTTTGGGTGTCAAAGTGAGTACAGTGCCGAGGCTTCAAAAAGAGTTCAGATACGGCTAATGGTGATTATGAAGGTATGGCAGCTTAGAAAACTCACTCTGATCATTCTGATAAGTAAAGAACTTCCGAATTTGTTGGCGAGGGCCTCAGACTCAACATGGAGGCCTACATCAAGTGCTTTGAGAAGGTAGTGCTGCCCTGGGTCAAGAGGGTGGCTGCTGGAAGACCCTATGTCTGACAACAGGACTCTGCACCATGCCACACAAGCAAGAGAACCCAGTCATGGCTGTCAGACAATTTCTGCAACCACATCACCCCTTACGTCTGGTTACCTAACTCCCCAGACAGAAACCCCCTTGATAATTATGTGCAGTTCACAGTTGAGTGAGAGACCAACAAAGTTCCTTGTAACACCAAAGATGAACTGAAGGCAAGGATTATGGAAGCATTCACCAACTTAAACAAGGAGACCATCCAGAAGAGTTGCAGGAGATTCTGAAGTTGTCTGGAGATTGTGGGTGAATCCAATGGTGGTTTTACTGAATAAATTTACTCTTTAGTGTTTTTGTGTAATTTTGGTAAATATATCTGTTAAAATATCAGTGTAATTTTCATTTTTGTGTAATTTAGATGAAAATTTATCCACTGCAACCTGTATTTAAATATGACTTAAATTGTTGTATTATATTATTATAAATATGACTTAATTATTGTATTTAAATACAATAATTAAGTCATATTTATTTCACAATGATATCTATGCTAACTTCATGTTATAGACTTTGCTTTTTTTTATATTCATCAATTCAGATTTTATCATTAATCTGGTTATTTTTTCATTACTTATCACAACTGCATATGATATAATATACCATATATACTCGTGTATCATGTAACTTTTGAAGGCCTAATTTTGAAGCTAATTTTAAGGGGGTCACATCATACATGATATATAAACTTAGCAGATCTACTTCTGACCCTGGCCACACTATTAACCAAACTATATATCCATTTACTGTAGTCAAAAAGTAAAGCTGTGTTTAAAATAGGATTTTGATAAAACTGATGTTTTATTTAACTGCATTCAATAATAATGTAATATTCACATATTAGTATCATATTAGTATTCACATATTAATATCATATAATAAAATACAAAGATAGTGAATATGCATCTTTTTCATTTTTTACATTTATAAGATGTTCAGTTGTTATTTGTCCAGTTGTTTGTGGCTGTACATGTTTACACAACAAGTATAGCGTTACTAATGATATTTTTATCACTCTTTGACTTTTTGAACTTATTTAACTAGAAGATGGGATAAAGAGATAGATGAAAAAAAGGTGAGTCTATTGTAATTTGGTCTCTCAAGAAAGGAACTCACATGATACACGAGATATATGATAAAATCATTTTTTATAAGTGAAAATTTGGGAGTTGCATGATATGTGAGATTGTGTGTTACCTGAGTATATATGGTATATTTTCAAGGAGAATCTTCAGATGAACTACACTCCTTAGGAGTACAGGAGTATTATTCATGGCTAAGACCTGCCATGCTACAGACATTGTAGCAAACCACCCTCATTCTGTTCATATTCTATTGGTGAGATGGAAGTTCTGCTCAAGCAAATTCTTCCCACAAAATGTTCCTAAATGGATGCTTTCTTAATTGCTACAATCTTAACATGTTCAAGTCTTGTTAACCGGTATCTTCCCCATGTATTTGCATAAACTGAGTTTATTACTCTCTAACCCACTAACTCGAGTGCCTCTTGGGTCTTGTACAGAATGAACATCATTATAAAAAATATGTATATTTTTTAGTTATATTTACTTCAGTGATATTTGAACTGTGTGGAGAGTTTGGCTGTGGTTAACTAGGACAAGAAATGGCTTGTTTATTTTAATGCTTCCAAAATAAGACGACTCTCTCTTTTAATTGTGTTAGAGAACATTTTTTTTGTTTCATCAGTTATGTACATCTAAAGGGTATTTAGTTTAAGAAAACATTCTCAGTGTTTTATATATCTACACACACTTTCATATATGTAAAATACATGTGTCTAAAACAAAAAAATCTTTTATTAGGTTATTTGGTTATAAAACAAGCTGAAATACCCGACCATCTAAATGCCTAAAACAGAACCACGTAATTACTATACTTTCCATCAGTTGTTTTAAAAGATACTGGCAACCATCATTTAGTCTGGGAATGTTGATTCATTTAGAATTGTTACATTCAAACTGTTTGGAAAATAGTTGTGTTTTTGGAAAACAAATATAGGATAAACAATAAATCTTGAATATTATGAAATAAAAATGAACAAATGTATGTGTATTAAAAACAGACATTTTAAAAGTTTGTGTGTGTGTGTGTGTGTGTGTGTGTGTGTGTAATATATATATATATATATATATATATATATATATATATATATATATATATATATATATATATACATTAATTTAAAGAAAAACAGACCACTTTAAGGCTCAAATTTATTTCACCAGAGAATTTTATTTTTCTCTGGATCTTCAGATTCACTTTCAAAGGTGAAATAAAAAATGAATTTAAAATTTATACTTTTGACGGGCAGTATTAAGCTTATATAAGTTGACATAGAAGGTGGTGAGGAATGGTGTGAGAGACATGGTCAAGTTTAGAGAGGGAAGGGTGAGTTTTACAATTTATTTTTATTACAATAATTAATATTGAGGAAGGAGGGGGTAAGAATCAGACATTGACCTATTCGTCAACTCAGTATATGTATATATAATAACAATTTGTAATTGGTAGGGATTATTCCAAAGAGGACTTTAATCCAATGAGAGCTCAATGTAAATTACCAAGTTTGCTCTAAAGAGATCGATATAACAATTTTCATGAAATAGATTATAACTGATATGGATTTTTAAGATGTTTTGTCTTAATTTAACTCTCTCTCTCTCTCTCTCTCTCTCTCTCTATATATATATATATATATATATATATATATATAGAGAGAGAGAGAGAGTGGATAATTAGGCAGCATATTTTTTAAAGAAAATTATGGTATTTTTCTTAATCAGTTTTCTAAGGCACCCAAGAAATTAATTTCTGACCATGAGACCCAGATTCAAATCTCAGCATGGTTGATTTGTCAAGAAGGAGACTTCCTGATGTTATCGGTCTGGAGGAGGCAATCGCAGCATGTGGCCCCTTTGGAAAGTGCCTAAAAAACCTACTATGGGTTGACTCTAGCCTTGTGTGTGAAATTGGGTAGATGGAACACTTGGGGGCAGTTGTTTGCTGTGCTAGCATAAAGTCATAAGTCATCGTGACTGAGGGTTTGAGTGTGCTGGTGTTGTTCAGATTGCTGATCATGCTAGATAACACGCTCTTTCCCAGAAACTGTAACCAGCGTCTGCAATAGGGATTGGCTATCCACCCTAGTTTGACGGGTATCCTTGAATATGAGTGGCTAGCTATTTAGTATATATATATATATGAAAATTTCTCAGAGTTAACCTGTAGAAAAGACAATATTTATAAATATAAATGACAATAGGAAAACTGTAGTTATTGCTGACGCATTTCATCCATTTGACAAAACGCGTCAGCAATAACTACAGTTTTCCTATTGTCATTTATATTTATAAATATATATATATATATATAAGTTTTAGCTTGTCTGTCTGTTATTGAACTCCCCACCTAGGGTTTTGGAGATAGAAACCAATAACCATATATATTCTGAAACTACATTACCCAGGGTACTTGGATAAGTATATTTCAGGTGCAAACCCCCACTGATAATTTTTTTACCCTTTGATTTAGATTAAATTTAAATTTGAATAAGGGAATGATGCCAATCCAAAATATAAAAAGAGAAAGCCTGAAGATTGAGGTCACATTGGCAAGATAAAAATGAGACATATGAACATCAAGTTGAGCAAGAAATCACCAATCTATGGGTAGTGCCTTACAATACATATTTGTTGTGACAATTCAATTGTCATATCAAAGTTGAAATCTGCTCATCAATTCATTCAATCAAGTATTGCATCAAGTACATATCAAAGGCGTCAGATGAAGCCTTTTTTACACCACCCTCACTAATTTTTTTTTCCCCTTTGATTTAAATTAAATTTAAATTTGAACAAGGGAATGACTCCTATTCAAAACATTGAAGGAGAAAGCCAGAAGATGGAGGTCACATCAGCAAGATCATTGAGTAATATTGAAATGCATCATTTTTTCTCCACAAATTATAACAATGATTTAGAATCAATCATCATTTTCTTACAAAAAAATGTGACATGCAGCAAGATGTGGGTAAATTGGCTAGTATATATATATATATATATATATATATATATATATATATATATATATATATATATATATAATATTGGACTCTCCTGTTGTTTTTGACGTATGAGGGTCAAGTAGCTCAGTTCTTAGAATCAAACATCCAGGCTACCCACACATATCATTTGATTATAGTAGTGAAGGCTTGTGCAGAACCACCCACAGTCTTTGGAAGTGCCAGATACAAAGGCCTGCTGTGCTGTATGTCACAATGTTTCCAAACAAAACTCAGCAGTTTTTGAATTCAGAGTTGTCCTTCTTTTAGACAATTTGCCATCATGGCTGAAACAAAGATGTCCAGTTTTTTATTAAGTTTTTCCAACTTCCAATTAAGTTGTTTTACAGTTTCCCAAGTCCATTTTTCTTTTTCTGAATCCAAGTATTTTTGCCTATCTTTTATGTTAATATTATTAGGTTGGTGCAAAAATAATGACGTTTTTGACGTATTTTTCAACATCAAAAAAAGTCATTATTTTTGCACCAACCTAATAGTTATTTGGGTTTGTTGATCTATATATGCAAGAATTGCACTAAATTTTGATAAATGACAACTTAACATACAAGAGAGTTGATTAAAGACTGTATCCTAATTATAGACAAGATGAAAAGAACATTAGAAATGTAGCTTGCTAGTATGTAATAGTTGTTGATCCTAGCAAATACTTTAGATTTATCATTTACTAGCAACCATACCCAGCTGGTCAATCAGAAAAAGCCTTCAATTAGAATGGACCAAAAACAGCATCATATTTAGATGTAACAGAGTCTATCTTCTTCAATTACTTTAAAGTACTTTCATTTAAAAAAACATTTTGAATTAATGCAGTTATTGATATAACAGAAGTAGTTTGTGTTTATTCAATCTAAGTTAACTGAGGACATGAAGGGGTAAAACAGGCAACATGAAAACCCACTTCAGACCCCAATTTTTTTGGAGTTTTTGAAATTCAATTTGTCAGGCATGTAAAAGAGGGTACATTTGCCAGGCATGTAAAAGAGGGTACATTTATAAAGCAAGCGTTAAGTTTGATGAAAATTTGTTGAAAGATCAATGAAAAATAAGAAAGAAACCAGTAAAAATTTCCATTTTTCGCTACTGGATTCAATTATCAAGTTAAATGACTGTTAAACAATCAACTTATTGTTGGCTACAATTGAGTGAAGTTTGTATTAGATTGCATGAAAATTGAAGGAGATTTTAGTTTAAGATTTGTGTTGAAATCGATTTTTTGTTTTTCATGGTTTTTTGTTAAATGCAGTGGTATAGAAATAAAAATGAGCTATCATTGAGCTTGTCATGATGTAAGTAACCTATATACCAAGTTTGAACAAAATCAGAGGAAAAAAGTTGAATTTATCGATTTTTGATCAGCTTTATTGATTATTTAAAAAATTATTGATTTTTTTTACTCCAAGAACCTATCTCTTACACTGTACAACATATGTGCCAATGTTTGGTCAAAATCAGTTGGATGGATCTCGAGTGAAAAAGTTGCACACAGACAGACACACAGACATCCTCTGTTTTATATATATATATATATATATTACAAAAATTCAAAACATCTAATCTAATTTTTAGAAATAATTCATCACCTCAAAAATCCACCCTCTGTAAAAATAATGTTCTTTATGAATTCTCATGTCTCTTAGGAGAATGTATCTCCAACACTAATAATCAACAAACAATATTAAATTCTTACATTGGCCACAAATGTACTACACTCTCTTGTAGATTAACTTGCCATTTGTCAAAATTAAAGGCAATTCATGCTTAACATATCACAAATAACCAAAATAATATAAACATAAGAGAATAAAATCATTTCATTTACCTTGATAAAGTTCTTCAAGGGATGAAACACATCGCTAAAGAAAAGTTTTCCTTTTGTCTTTATTCATTCATACTTCAAATTCTCAAGGCCCTCATTATCAAAATTAACCAACCAACACTCAACAAAATTTATTATGAATATAGCAACAACATATTAAAGTACATATAATATTTAATGCCATTTTACATTTCTACCAATTGCTGGTCAGCTCCCCTATATTGCAATGCTTGTTTTGCAAAAAAAAATTCCATAACTACAACAGATAAATTTAAAATTCTAAAATGCCTATTCACATGTGTTTTTAAAAACACTGTCTCAACAGAATGCAAATTTTATCAAAGTTACAATAAATTTGTCTTTGTAATTTACTCCTGAGGATGATCTTAGAAAAGATCAAAAGTACTTGGGTTGAAAAACTATGGTGCCTTCCTTGATGAAATTCATCTTAATATCAAGAAACTCATTAGACAACTGTAATTGATCAGTATGAAAATAAGTAGTCACAATATGTTTATACTATTCAATGAAACATGTTTCCTATATATATATATATATATATATATTAACAAGAAGAGTGAATATCTGGAAAACTGGATGTCAAAATTGCTACACCTGAAAAAAGAAAAAAAAGGTATAAAACCAATAAGGATAAGGTATAAAGTGATAAGAAAAAGGATGAAAAGGAGAAATAACCATGACAATCTATATACACATATACATGTAGGTGAGTGCATGAGTGTGCCGATGCATACACTCTATGAAAGGAAAAAAAAAGTCAACCTTGCACCAATGAAAAGTGCATATATAAAAGAATGAGAAATATAAACAGTCAATTACTGATAACCCCTGACAAGTGGACAGAGTGATTGCTAAAGTGTCTGTCTACAAAGAGAGAGAGAGAGAAAAAAACAATGGATTTTATTTTTTAGTTTTTATGTGTATGCAGGGTGCTAGATGAAATCAATACGTTTTCAAAATAAATGAAGCATCTACTCAAATATGGGTATCCACTAAAAAAATGTTTGAAGTAATATATATATATATATATATATATATATATAGTCATCCACAGACAGACTGTTTCACTGTATTGCAGCTTCTAAGTGTGGCTAGACATCTGATTGCTTCAAGCCAGGATCAAAACCTGGCTGATTTGACATCTTACCTCTAAGCCATTATCACAGAGCAGAAAGAAAGGGAATTTTAATGTTTTTCTCCATGTAGTTTTAAAGTATGCTATATTTACATTTAAAAGTGCTCAGTATCAGAGATAGAGCATATGTAAATATAAAAGTGGACACTGAGATCAATATCAAGAGATGAAAGACTGTGTCATGCTTGAATTCAATCTTCATGGCCTGAAGTTTATATTTAAGCATGAAACAGGTGGTCGCCACAATCCTGTTATTCTTAACATTGTAATATTTAATTTTTTTTTTTAATTCCCTCTTTTTAAGGTGTTAAAAATATTAAGCTGGTCAACATGATGTACAAATTCTTAGGACGGCTTTAGTCTTCTAAATTATATGAAATTTCAATGTCTTTATTTATTATTTTGTGTATGCATATGCGTGTGCAGTAGAGAAGCTTTCTTGTAAAATAAATATAGTCTACAGTATCCTCTGGCATGATGTAAATGAATCATTTTATGACTTTCAGAAAACAGTTTTATCCTTGCAGCAAGTGTTTGAGCTTTCCAATTGCCAGTTTAGAAAAGGCTCCAATCTTAATAGCCTTGTGTAGGGAAATTGGCTTGTTGTAGAGGCTGTTAATCTCCTTCCCATTTTTGCCCAGCCTGTAAGATTTCATTTCTGTCTTGGCTTTTGCATTCTTCTTCTTTTTAGATTTCTTTCCTTGTTCTTTTTTCAGATTTTCTATGAAGAAAGGTAATTCACATGTATTTGAATTTCTATATTAAGAATAATTTCTTTCTTTCTTTTTTTTTGTTTTTTTAACAACAAACAAGGTGAAATGTCTGATGTTGTTTGCAAAGAATGTCAAAAAATTCAAATTTATAGTTAAATGGATGGACATAAATAAAAGGGAAATGAAAAGGAAGAAAAAACATCGTAATTTATTACAAAAGAAAAGAGAAAAAAATAATGAAAACCGGTCTGTGCTAACCGGTTATCCCTCCTCATTCATCAGAACTCGATTGAGGAAAGGAAAAAAAATTTTTCTGTACAGTAAATTTACAAAGAAAAAATGGAAATAGAAAATATATTTTGGTGGATATAATAGGATTTGTTTATAAAAATCTAATAATATAAGATATAATGTTGGATTAAAAAAATCTCCATTTAATACACACACACGGACACACACATATATAAGAAGAATAGAGAATTATAAGCAGTCAATTGTTGATACCCCCTGATGAGTGGATGGGCAGGTCTGTCTAAAAACTCTGGAGTTAGGATGCTGACAACTAAGAGAAAAAAACTTTTACTATATATATATATATATATATATATATATATATATATATATATATATATATATATATATAAAAATTTCAGATAGAGTATATTTGCCTTGATAAAGTTTCTCAGAGGATGAAACACATCAGCTAAGATAAGTTTTTCTTTTGTCTTTTTCATATATATATATATTTTTTTTTCTTTATCACCAACCCAGTCTTCTTATCAAATGAGACATCCTCTTAAATAGCTCTGTATATTCTCACTGACTGCTGTCAAAAGTAAATTCAAAACCCCTATTCTGACACAGTCAGTCTAGGGCTGAGGAGGACTGGGATATGGTTGTGCTAGTCTGAAATAGACTATGCCCACATAAGGTAATTTTGAATTTTTTGCTGTATAAAATAATATATATATATATACAATAAATCATTCATACAAAAAGTAGATTAGTAAAGTTAATGATATAAAATGTTGAAATCCTTTCGCAAACAAAATTTTAAAGTTGCATGAACCTACAAATCACTCGAATGTTATGATCCTTGTTTTTAATATCTATAAGCTGTATAAGATCTTTTTTTAATATACAAGTACTTTCAACTGTATATTCAGTCATCCTCAGACATGGAAATTGTTTTTAGTCAAATCCAGGTAGCATCAGAAACAAAAAAATTAAAAGTGAATTGAAATATGTTTTTTTAGAAATGTGTTGTTGTTAACGGATAAAAACTTTTGGAGCATGCAGTCGCAACGCTAAGTTGGAATTTTTTTGAAAATTTAAGAGAATGCATTTTTTACTAATATGGTAATTTGAGAATTTTTTTATTGTAGGAGTTTATCACTCAATGTGGCATGAACTAAATTGTTCAATAAATAGAGTAATGCCTCAGTTGTTATCCCCAAAATTTGTATGTCGGTTCAGTTCTTTTAAATCAAATATCTATATATATATATATATATATATATATATATATATATATATATACACATGTTTGTTTGTGTGATATATAGGTATAATTTTTAATGTATTATTTCAATTTTCAATTGACTTGTTTTGCATCCAGATGAATAATTTCACTAAATTGTTCATTTTTTTTGTTTTAGTTCAATGATTTAGACTGTCTAAGTAATTATCAAGGCCTAAATGTCATCAGTATCATAGACAAAATATTTGTTAGCTACATCCCAGCATTATTTAAATGCCACATTATTATATTTTATTATATATTATATGTATTATAATTGATAAAATATAATAATATTATAATATTATTTATATGTATTATAATTATTTTATACACATTATAAATGTTTTCTACATAATATGCTTTCTCTTGTAGTGGAAAATATTTAATGATAGTTCATTCTCTTATGTAATAATAGCTTTGAATATTTTGAGTGTTTTTTATGATGAGATATGCAGACTATTTTGGTATGATGTCCTAAATGATATATTAATATTAATAGTTATATTTCTTTTCTTAGTGATGCGATGGTAACTTTGGTAGTTAGCAACAGGGGAAAGAAAATAAGAATAACATTAAGGGAATGTGATAGCCTGTTTTCACTCCTCACTCATCAAAACTTGATTGAGAAAAGCAAAATCTTTTGTGTACAACTGGATAAAAGGGATGCAGAAGAAAGAAAATACACACTTATCAATAATATCTTGAGATGGCCATATTTTTTCATAAAAAGATCAGTCTTTGCAACCATTCTTTATATATACATATGTGTGTATATATATATATATATATATATATATATATATATATATATATATATATATATACACATACATACATGTATATATATATATATATATATATATATATATATATTTATATATGTGTATATATATATAATTATTTATTTTTAAAGAAAAAAAATTTATAACATAAATATGTTATAAAATCACTACAAAAATAGCCATTTTGTTTCAACACCCTCGGTGTCTTATCAAGTGATGACGTTGAAACCATTTATTTTACATTCAACGTCATCACTTGATAAGTTATACATGGCAGCACAAAATCTCTAACTCTGATCTTTTCATCAAATGTGGCACCAGTTGTATCAAATCGAAAATCCTCATGTATAGCCAAGTTTTTCATGGTAAGCGTAATGTAGGCTGTCCTTGGTTACACTTCAAGGACAAACTCAAATACAGTTTAAATTCTGCAAACATCTCCATAGAGGAGTTTGAACTCACTGTTGAAAACCAAGCAAACTGGAGAAATATCTGCCATCAAGGTATAACTAACTTTGAAAAGAATTGTCTCAACCATCTGAGAGAATTAAGAATTGACACTAAATCTCAGGCCATTATATCAGCCCATATGACAGTCAACCCTTCAGCATCTCCATCATGCAGACTTGTTTGCAAATTCTGTGTAGGATTGTTGTCTCATACAAGACATAAACATAAAAAATGACCTTAAAGACACTCATATGTTGAAAATGATGGGAAAGTCCATTATTATTATATGTAGTTTTACTTTATCTGTTCTAGTAGGGCCATGAATCCCAACATTTTAAAGAGTTATTCACCTCATCTTCAAAACATTGTGAAGGGAAGGGACTTTTTGCTGCTTGCTTACTAGAGCATTTATATTTACTAAAAAGACGCATGAAAACTTCTTGGTTTTCCTATCTTAATTCTTCAGTTAATGACTGAATAAGCTCATGATGTGTTCTATGAAAATAAAATATCCATAGAAATTCCCTTAATACATTGTTAAAATATTTGCGTTTAACTTTAACAAAATATTGCAATAATGATCATAAATACAAAGGCTGGTCATTATATTAAGAAGTGGGTACAAATGAAAAGATTTGAAATTGACAACTTTTTCCATTTCACTGAAACACTTTTATCTTCCTTTCATTCACCTTCCTATTTTTCTACACAATCAAAACAGAATATGGGAACCAGTATTATGAAGTGCCAGAGAAAAGTGATAATAATGACAAAAATTTCAATATGAGCTCTGGTAAAAATATGTAAGGATAACAGGAAAAATTGTAATATGAGCACTGGTAAAAAATGGTTGCTGAAGACATTAGATTTATAATACCCAGAATACTCAAGGACACATGGCACAGTGGATAAAGGTGTTAGTTAGATCCAGTGGCAGGACCCAAAGAGTGTGAGTTCAATACCTGTTTAAGGCAGTGGAGAACTTGGGGAATTAACAGGAGATAACCGATAACTGACATCCATTAAACATGGAACTAGAACAGTCTGCCCCAGTGAGCGAAATAAAGGGTTAAGTTCAACATTCCAACCAACTGAAGAAGGCCAGAGCATACAATGGCTGAAAAGTAATAAATATGGTGACAAAGATGAGGACAATAGTCCATACAATGTAAATAATGTACAAAACAGAATAGTCCATTATTTATGAGGTATTATCAGGAGATGTTAAACACTTTTATCTTCCCTTCTTCCTTTCTTTCTTTCTTCCGTTCTAGCTAAATCTGTGTCTTACAAATATTTGTCTTAATAATAATTTAACAGATTGCGACATCTATCAGAGAGATGAAATTTAAATTATTATTGCATTATTCCAAAATTTGAACACATCAGCAGATAGCTATTAATGTCAACAAATGAACGCAAATAGTTAGTAATTAAAAAAATTAGTAATTAATGTATAATATTATCCGTAACTACATGTACAAGAATGTCGTTTTTGATAAAAGTTAAAAAAATAACCATAAATATATAAAAAAATGTGTATATTGTTGAAAATTACTTTTTCTACAATATGGCTATTTGTGCTATGTTATAATGCTTATTACCTAAACAGTAATAATACTGAATAAATGTTTTTTAAACATTAGAATATATTTAATCACATCTCCCTAATAGCAGTCATGTTCTGTAAAAATAATTGAGCAGACAATGTTATTTCATTCATGTTTTTTTTGCCTAACTTGGTTTCTGCCAATTGATACTGTGTGTCTGAAAAATGGCACCTTTATTGTGGTCACCATACCTTCTCAGTGTTTTGGTAATGATCAAAGTGTAGTATCTGTTCTTATCAGCTTAATTTGATTCTCTCCCCACTTTTATCTTTCCTTCCTTTTTCTTTCATTTTCTCACTGAGAGCAAGTAAGGTCTTTTACTCTCTTTGCACACAATCAAAACATGGAATAGTCCCTTATTTATGGAGTATTGACAGGACATAATGGCCGTGCTAACTAACGAAGGGAGGTACAAGCACAATTAAACTAGAATTAATTTAAATACATATGTACATTTTATGACCTGCCAAACTGGTGGATGAAAATTAGGTAATTTGATAAAAGAATGGACATAGAATGGTTTGAACTGACCTCTACAATTGCTCAAGGCCACCAATCATTTCAGATTGCAACTTCCTGCCAAGCTGCAAAAATTGAGATTTTTATACAACACTACATCACCAAAATATGCCCTAATTGTATGCATCTATGTAAATATCTTTCTAAAAATACCAGGAGAGGTGCTGTTAATGGGCAAGAAAATGGAATTACAGTGCTGAGTTGATGGTTTAGCGATAAAATCTTTGTCTTGGACAGTCTAGTTAACCATGCCATCTGTTCTGCTGATTTAGTTACAAGAACTTTATGGCTGTCAGAAGATTCAATGGAACTTATTTTTCTGACTTTTTCTGCTATGCTTTACTTTTACAATAATCAGATTAAACAAAAAAGTAAGTATTGCCATATTTGGGCTGGAGCTGCTCAATCTTCATTTGTCAGCCTTGATAGAGTTCAAAATCATTTAGATGCTCTTGTTGTGGGTAGACTTCCTCTCTTCTCTGCAGTTCCCTCCCTCACAGATAGAACATACCAAGTGCAGCAATAGCTAAATAAATACCAGGTGCAATTTGAAGAGAAATTAATGGCCTGATCAAGATATTAACACTCGACACAACTTCAAACATAAAGTTAGGAAGGAAAGTCCCCCTATCAATACTGGAAACGACTCCTCCTCCATCAAAACTGGAAAGAGCAATAACAGCTATTAGACTTGAGAAACCTGTTTTCCTAAAAAAGTGTTTTAAGAGAAAAATGTTATAAATTTCAACCAGAAACAATACTGGCTATTCAGTCAATGAATGCCAAATGTTTCCTTATAGGGAAACAGCAAAATATTGCCATTACCATTTTAACGCTTAGCTTCAGAAATTTCTGAAATAATTTTTGTCATTAATTTCTGCATTATTTAGAAATATCTAGTTCATTATTTAGAAATATCTAGAAATGTCAGTTGTATAGAATCACTTTCTCAGATCAATAGTTAAAAATGTCTTCCAACGAATGAAGCCTTGAGGGTCTTAGCAAGGACTTTCTTCAAACCTTGTGAACTGGTGCCACAGAATCACAAAAAAGAATTTACCATATTAACAGAAACTACATCACCTTGAGGACTTTCAACAACAGCAATACATTTAATTTGAAGAGAAAATAATAATATAATCAAGATGTTGACATTCCACACTGTCTTAAACAAAGGGTTAGGAAGGAAACCTCCATCATTAATGGAAAGTGTAATAATAGTTTGTGGACTTGAGAAACTCGTTTTTCTGAAAAATTGGTTTAATTGAAGGATGTTATAAATTTCAACCAAAAGTAGCACTGACTGCTCACTCAATGATTTCTGATTGTTTCCTTATAAAAAAAAACAGTTAATATTACAATTAGAGATAAGGAGAATAGATACTATGCTCTGATCTCATCCTGATGATCAGGAGTGAAGAAAAGTGTAACTTGAGTAGCACTAGCTATTTGTTCAATGAATGCTGATTATTTCCTTATAAGGAAAAAGATGAGTTTAAGCCTGTCATCAATGAGGCAAAGTCATTATTTGCTGTTAGATTGAGAAACTATGTAGCCAATCACAGGCTTAGTTCTAGTGATTACTGGCATTTCTGTAAGAGTTTGCTGAACGAGAGAAAATCTCTAGTCTCTCCTCTTTTCAACCAGTTTCAAGTGTTGTTATATACTGCTCATAAAGCAGAATGCTTTGCTTGGAAATTCTCTTCTAACCCCCATTTTCAACATCATGTGTATCTCTGCCTGAGGAGTTAGGTGGTCAAATATAGGTGGTGATGTGGTCACAGAAATTGTTTAACGGCTATAACTAGGTTATCTTGCTTCTGTGGCATGATGCAGAGTTCTTTTGTCAGATATAGGGTCTTCCAGCAGCCACCCTCTTGACCCAAAGCAGCACTACCTCCTCAAGACACTTGATGTAGGCCTGAGGCCCTCTGGGAAGATGACTGGTGGCATAATGTCAACATCACTAGTGATCACTCCAAACACTTTCATAATTGCCATCAAACTCATCCAACTCTTTCCAAATCCTCTGCACTGTCCTAAGATTGCCACCCAAACACTCTGAAATGTTCATATTGGAGCTTCTGGCACAAATGCCAAACAGTATAGCATGCCATCTTCAAATTTCTGGTGGAGTGAATTGCGTCATAGTGCTCTTTTTTCTCACAGGGGGTGCCCAAATGACTATACTATACTAACGATAAAAATCAGGGTGTAGATTATCCATCCTACCCCCATATATCTTCTTCTTTGCTGTGCTTTGTCCCTTCAAGTCATATGTGACTATGATCCTCCACAACTTCCAATCCCTTGTAGCTCTTAGCAATGTCTGTCCCTTTGTCATTCCCCTTGTTTTGCCATCCATTCACTAGCTGGATAGGTGCCTTCCTCTCCCCCTTTTGAGTTCAATAAGTTTAGTGAGTGATAAATTCTCCAAGACCTCCTTCCTGAGTGATTATCCATTATACCACACACATCTTAGCATACAGCAGCTTATAATCCCAAGCAGTCACTTATCTAGATACTGACTAGGCTTGATGTTGCTTTACTTCAGTGATCGTATGAAAAAGAAATGTTTCAATATGATATTTCTCATTCCAAGCTGTTATCCATTACACCACACGCATATCTAAGCTTATAGCATGTTATTTGCAAGGGGTCACCAGTGTAGGTATGACCAGGCTTGGTGTTGCTTAACTTCAGTGATTGTACAAGAACTGGTGTTTCAACATATGGACAGATATTTAGAATATAAATTGTGATTGTAAAAGGAAAATATTTGTGGATAATAAAGCATCAATAAATAAGTGAATATTCCCTATGGATTCCAGTCTGCTCACATTCAATACTTGTAAGCTAAGGCAGTTGACACCTGACTCAATCTCAGTATCAATTTCTTACTCACTTCTGGCATTGCTGTTTTGGATGATTGACATGCTGTGATACACATGCAAAACATTTACATGAACTTCTACCTTTCATTTTCTTTTAACACTTAAGAAATATGAATGTTTGTTGATTATTGAGCAAAATTTTGATAAAACTAAATGAGGTTGTTGCCTGAACATAAGAGGAGAATGAATGTAAGTGCAGATTATAAGGAAATGTAGGATAGATAACAGTTGTCCCTAGACTTGTAGAGATATGAGTATAGTGTTCAGGGAAGAGTCTGTTCCCCATCCTGGGTATGATGATAAACTGCATCTGCATCCTGGGTAAGCCAATAAACTATATCCAACAGCAAGGCCTCTGATCAGGAGGTTTTGAAGAGCGTGGAACCACCACTTAATTGTTGGTGTTCCCAGGTTCACCCTGACCCGGGGGTAGCACCTGTTAAGGTCCCAGCTATGGGCAAATAGTTAATCCCCAAACTGGGGTCAAAACACTATGAAAGTATAAAAATAAGTTTTAATACCAGAAATACTTTGTAAAAAATTAGTACCAGCAATACATTTTTGGAAAAAAAAAATTACCTGCAATACATATTTGAAGGAGAAATATTACCAGAAATAGATTTTTTTGGAGGAAAAAATATTACCAGAAATAGATTTTTTTTGGAGGAAAAAATATTAGCAGAAATAGATTTTTTTTTTTAAGGAAATAGATTTTTGAAAAAAAAAATATTAACGACAAAAATGTTGTCAGTGTTAAATAACCCATTGAGGTTGATATGCCTTAAAACAACTCAAACCAAACCAAACCAGAGTCTGTTCCTCAAGGTAGATGTTCTCAGTAAGAGTAGGTAGATGTTCTCAGTTGAACTTCCTTACCAGTGGACTATGAAGAGAATGAGAGTGTTTTGACCCTTTGCCGGACACTGCTGGCGACCAAAACAAGAACTTGCGAGTGATCAGCTGCTCTAGTCATGAAGCTATGGTGCAAGATGGGTTGGTCACCCAGCAACCACCTACATTGAATATGTTATGACACAGTGTAATGAAAGAGAAAATCACCTGCCTCGAAAATGTTTGTTTTGTGCATGGTCTGCCGAAGGAAAATTAAAGAAAATTGTTAGCTAAAAACAAAAAGCTGCTACTTTAAGTATCAGAGAATCTATGCTAATGTTCTTTCCTCCCTGAATTGTGTGGCCAATCAAAAAAAAATCGCTCTATGAATAAAGGCCATTGCTTTTGCTTACCAAGAGAAAATAATTTTTGAGGTTGGTGAGTGTAAGTGCATTTCTGCTGTTGCAAAGGGAAGGTTGAATCTCTGACCCTGTTTTTCATTACTATGTTTGCTGCTGGACTGTTTACAATATATGCACGATTGAACTTAGTCTTGGCACACAGATTTTTTTTTGTTTCTACTGACCCCATTGGTTAATACCCAAACACAGAGGTTGACACCCTAATGATCTTCCAACCTTGATGCATGATAGACTCATGAATGGCCATGTTAGCTCAACCAAATAATATGTGGCATGGCAGGTCGTTGGTGTGGCGAATGTGAAGATACAAGGAACGTAAATTAATTGAAAGCCGCCTTTGAAAACATTCTGAAGATTTCTGGATCTGATATGAGGAAGTTCATTTTTGGTTGAAATAAACAAAGATGCTGGTATTTGTCTGAAGAAAAGAAATCCTAAAAGAGATACGTGTATTCCTTTTAAGCTTTGTCTTTGTTCAGTATAATTTTTCTTGCTTACCAAAAAATGTTGACGAAATGAAGATAGATCCTTTGAAACAAGCAACTAATGATATGTGTAAGTTGGTGTTAATCTTGTTCTCCAGCAGTAAAAACCAAATATTCAAAGACAATGAGAGACAGAGAAAAAAAAAAGTTCAGTCAATTACATAAGATCCTTGGAAAAAGAAAACTTTCTTTTTCGTTTTTTTTTTTTTTATCTTTACATGAATTAGATTTGGGGAATCATACAAGAAACTTTGTCTTAGAAAGTCGAGAAAAATCTTCCAAAAGCTTTTTATTTTTTGTTTTTAAATATATTCTATAATTATTTTCTTCTATAAAACTGCATAGATGGAACTGTCTAGTTCATCAATGGTTGTGCTAGGATCATTATTTTCTATATAAACAATCCATTTTAGTTGTTGCTGCTGTTGAAAGTCCTAAAGTGATAGGTAAAGTTCTTTGTGATTCTGTATCACCAGTCTATATTGGTTCAAAGAAGGATAGTCATTTCTAAAACCTTCAAGCTTCATTCACTGGAAGCCATTTTTAATCATTGATCTGAGGAAATATATATATATATATATATATATATATATATATATATATATTAGGTCAAACTTCAAGTGACAACGATTGCCAGTTTCATATGCTTTTGCACAATCATCAGGCAGCCAGTAGTTGTAGTATGTGAAAATAAGAATTGTTGTACCACCAGGCAAGGCCAAAATGGTAAACCAACCAAACTCACTAGGCAGAGGGGCAGATAACCTATCTGGCCAAGATCAAAATAGCCAAGAAAAAAATTAAAAAAAAAACACCAGAAAAGATTTACCAGTGTGAAAAAAAATACTCAATGTCATGCTGAACAATAGCACCATAGTAGAGGAGCTTACTGCTTCAAGCAAAAAGGCTTGACAATACCAAGCTACAAAGTCACATATATCAGAGCATTTATAATTTAGAAATAGGAATAAGCATCTCTCAAAAGAGTCTGCCTAAGATTGCACACAGTAAAAAAGAGTGCTCAATGCTATAATAAATGGCCAATAAATTTTATTGATCAACTCAGATAGGGTGAAAATTTTTTCAGAAATTGTCTAAAGTTAATTTCAGAAGAAATATGGTGCAATCTTTCAATTTTTAAGTTGTCATCAGAGTAGGTAGAGACAGTTAATTAGTTTTACAGAACTAGTGAGTTTAGTGAGGTAGGCAAAGAATGTTGCAACATAGGCACTGTGATGTGTGTGTGTGTGTGCGTGTTTTATATAGATTTGAGGATGTGGGTTCTTCAGTTATAACTGTTTTTATTTATAGATGGTTGTTTTTGTTATAAGAGTATTGCTTTGAAGATCCTCAGTCTGTTTATACTGTTTGATTATGGTAGTATTTTGGTATTGTTTCTGAGTAGCTGCCTAATGTTACAATGATCCTGATATGGAGAAGGATTATTTGTAATTTAAAAAAATGTCTGTTGTCTTTAATAACATTTAATTTAAAGAACATTTGCTGCCTAAATTCAGAGAATATATATATATATATATATATATATATTTTTTTTTTTTTTTCATTTTTCTTCACCCTTCTTTTTTTTTCGTTTTTCTTCTCCATTCCTCCCTTCCTTTCTATTACACTCAGTGTCATGCTTTTCGACTGTCATACGCCTGTTTATTTATTTTTGAAAAATAATAATGTAGCATTCTTAGTGATTTTTTTTTTTTTTTTTTTAAATAAAGTGTTAAGGTGGTCATTTGAAAAATATTGCCTGATCAGACCATGAGGTCAAAACCAAGGTCATGTATTCAACTAGCCTCCTGACTTTTTAAAGTTAAAAGCTCTACATGTTATTTTTACTTTTATTTCTTTCTTTTTGTGATGTTGTGCTAGCACAGCTATTGATGCCCCCTCCCAAGGGTTCTGTCTACCCAATTTCACTCACAAGGCTCGAGTCAACCCTTGGTGTGGTTTTCAGGCACTTTCCAAAGGTGCCGCATGCAGGGATCAACATTCCAGTCCTATAACATGAGGAAGACTTCTTCCTGACAAATTGACCATAGTGAGATTCAAACCTGTGTTTCATGTTCAGAATGTGAACATTCTAACCACTCGGCAATGTGGCCATATATATATATATATATATATATATATAGCCTGATAATTGCATTTAAGCATGAAACACTGTTGCCACTGGAAAAATGTTTAATTTATTATAATTAGAATGATATTTTAATTAACTTTAGTTTTTTAATGTAATTTTCCACAGTTGTTTGCATCTGGTGATAGGTTTCATCTGGTTATCAAATCTGAAATACATTTTTGTGTCCCATCACCACTGGAGGTAGGTGAAAACTATATGTGGATATTGGTTTCCTTTGGCTATCAAATCTGGAAATAGCTTTCATTTAGGTGTCACATGAAGATAGGTTTTGTCTATCCATCACATCTGGAGATAGACAAAAAATATATACAGAAATTGTTCTTGTCGAGTTCACTCTAGATGTCACGAGTAAACAAAAGTTAAATCTGGGTAGAATTTCATCTGGCCATCACATCTGAAGATAGATTTTGTCTAGCTATCAAATCTTGTCGAGTTCACTCTAGATGTCACGAGTAAACAAAAGTTAAATCTGGGTAGAATTTCATCTGGCCATCACATCTGAAGATAGATTTTGTCTAGCTATCAAATCTGGAGATATGTTTTGTTGACCCATCACCTCTGGAGATAGGTTTCATCTACCCTTTATATCTGGTTTTAAGTTTTGTCCGCCTATATTCAGATGTGATACAAAGATGTAACTTAAATCTGGATATTTGTTTCATCTATCCATCAAATCTAGAGATACGTTCTATCTAGGGATAGTTTTTATCTGGCTATCAAATCTGGAGATAAAATTGGTTTTGACTACCCATCACATCTGGAGATAAGTAGATGAAAGCAATATTTGGAAATTGGTTTAGTCTGGTAAATCTGGAGATGTTTTGTTTATCCTTCACATATGGAGATAGATTGATTTTATTTGATTGACTGGAGATTGCTTTCATCTGGCTATCAAATCTGGTTTCCTCTACCAATTACATCTGGAGATAAATGAAAAATGATATCCAGAGATTGGTTTCTTCTGGTCATCACATCTGGAGATTGGCTTTGTCTACCCATCACATCTGGAGATAAGTTTCTTCTACGCATTACATCTGACAACAGAGGAAACCTATATTTTCACGTATAGAAATATTGTTTGTATTGACGGATTCAACCATTTTCTTTTGATTTTTTTTTTTTAAATATTTGTTTTGTATGTCGGTTTGGGAGAGTGGTGATTCTGTTAGGAAAGGTGGTATTGCGAAAGAAAACAGGGTGTAGATTAATATTTGGATAATACAATACAAACAATATTTCTACATGTGAAAATATTCTCTTCAAACACAAAGTGATTGAGGTAATCTTTTAGTTGACCATATAATGAATATACTATAGCATTTATTTTAAGACATTTTTATGTTTATACATTCTTTTTTATAGATAAAAATATTTAAGTAAATGCTCTGTTTATAATAAACAGTATTAAACATTTACTGGCCTAAATGTCCAAGAAATTTTCATAGAAAATATTTGTCCTCCAACAGGAATCAAACCTGTATCCTATACAGAACCGTCATATAGCCTGACGTGCTTTTAGTGATTTTACCACAGGGGAGCATTTTAGTTAAAATAAAAAAAGAATGTATAAACATAAAAATGTCTTAAAATAATTGTCAAACTATAGCATTTCGAAAATCTTTGAGTTGCTAACAATAGTTTATTGTTTATAGATACTTTGTTCTGATAAATTTCATTTTTTTTTTGCCTTGAAAATGTCCAAATTGGATGGAATGCATTGGCTAAAACTACAATTTTCCTATTGTCTTTTTTTCCTTTATACATATTGTCTTTTTCTACAGGTTAATTCTGAGAAATTTTTACTAATATAAGATTTTCTTCTTGTTGACATTTGATATTTTTGTCTCAAATTCTGTGTGTTAAGTGGATTTTGTTTTCATTCTACATCTGAATATACTTGTATAATGTCAAGTATATCAAGAGAAACAACAGTTTGGCCAAGAAATGTCAGTGCAAAGTTCATTTGGTCTCGGTGATGAAAATTGTCTGTTCAGGAAAAAGCACTTGCAGAAAAGGTCATTTTTGGTTGAATTCTAAGTGATTTTTAAAATAGATTTTCTTTTTTCTCTTACTGAGTATGTATCTATGTTTGTATGTCTCTCTTATTTTCTTTGATCAAAAGACCTTTTCTTTTAACTTTGGATGTTGACAATTGTTTGTTTTGATTCATCTTTTATCTCTTTGTTTTTTTTATCATGACTTTATATATATATATATGTATTACTTAGAAGTGGGCATCATACCTGTCTGTTGGCCTGCTCATTATAGAAATCTGTCAAAGGACGAATATTTTCTATGAAAATTTCTCGGACATTCAGGCCGGTAAATGTTATTTAATGCTGTTTATTATAAACAGAGCATTTACTTAAATACTTGTATCTATAAAAGGAATGTTAAGCATAAAAAATGTCTTTTATATATATATATTATGAAATGGACAAAGCCCAACAATTATTTTAAGACATTTATATGTTTATACATTCTTTTTTATAGATACAAATATTTAAGTAAATGCTCTGTTTATAATAAACAGTATTAAACAACATTTACTGGCCTGAATGTCCGAGAAATTTTCATAGAAAATATTCGTCCTCTGACAGAGATTGAATCCATATCCTATACGAAACCGTCATGTATCCTGACGTGTTTTTACCGATTGAGCCCCAGAGGATCGTTCAGTTAGCAAGGTCGATTTTACTGCCTTTAAACTACAATCTTCCATGATTCTCTGACATACATTCATATCTGATCAGTGCGTATCCAAATGTAAACAGATGACATCACACATTATAAAAAAGAATGTATTAACATAAAAATGTCTTATAATGTCGGACTTTGTCGATTTCATAATGTCTGACATTCTGGCCTACGTTTTGATTATGTCATTATTTTCACTTCAAGTTAGATGTGCTATCCATTTTAGTTGTTGCTGTTGTTGGTAGTACTCAGGTGATGTGGTTATTGTTATTTGGTAAAGAACTTTGTGATTTTGTATTGGTAGTCCACAGTGTTCAAATGATGATGATCTTTGCCAAGACCCTCAGGCTTTACTCGCTCAAACCCTTTTTTCACCATTGATCTTAGGAAACAGCTGTATACTATTGACAGTTTAGATATTTCTGAACGGGTCTGGCACCATGCATGACATCCATATTAAAGTCTCTATCTGACAAAGGCTATTTAAGAACATTACTTGAGTTTTCACGTTGATGTTTTCGTTTCATATCATTTTGCAGTATTGGTCAAAACTACCTCTGGCATGGCTTATTCTATGTTCAATATCTTTTTCTGTTATATTTAATTTATTATAGTGGATCTATATGCCGAGGTATTTGATGGTGTGAGCTTTCAGGATGTGGGCGATCATAGCTCTTCAGAATTTCTGTTCTATTGTTGCTTTTAGCCATACTTTCTCCTTTACGATCTTTCTTTCTCTTATTGACACTTGCTTCTTCTCTCTCACTTTCTATGTGTCATTTTGATCACGATTCTTCACAGCCTCCTACTTTTTGTTGATCTTATCAATTATTTCTCCTTTAGGATATTTTTTTTTTTTTGTCTTTATGCCACTTGTTCTTCAGTCTGTTCAAATTTATCAACTAGGTTCTCTTCCCTTTTCTATGTATCCGGATATGAATGATCATGGGTCTCCCTAACATCCTCTCTTTTGTTGTTCTCAGCAATACTTTCTCCTTTATTACTTGTTTCTATCTTTATTACTTGTTTCTATCTTTGTGATACTTGTTCCTTTGTCGATTTTGCTTAAAGTGTCAAGTAGATTATTTGCTGCTTCCCTCTACTTCTCTTGCTTTTGATGTGCCCTGTAGGTGTTAAATTCTCCAAACCTTCTTTTCTCATTATGTATTCCCAAATTTCCAACTTTTTTCTTTGTAGTTTTATTCTCCTTAAAACTTGCTCATTTGCCATATGTTTTGTCTATGTTATTCATATTCATCAGTAAAACCACATCTTGGTTTATTCACGTCTTCACTTGTAATCAAATTGCTCAACATACAGATTTTTTTAAAGTATCAAATTTTAAGATAAAAGTAATTTAATTATTTACATTGTTTGAACTAAAATCCTCACCTTTGAACTATAACCACCTATACGTTTTTGGAAAAAGACTATTACCAGTTATATATTTTTGAGGAAAGAAATATTGATAGAAATGGATTTCTAACAAAACAAAAATATTATTGGAAAGAAAAAAAAGTCGTTGGCATTAAATGACCCATTGAGGTTGATATGCCGTAAAACAAAACAAAACAAACAGAATCAAGGTGAAACCTTTTTTTTTTTTCCAGAATAGGGTCAAATCTTTTTTTTTTTTTTTCCAGAATAGGGTCAAATCTTCTTTTTTTTTTTCTAGAATTAAGTTGAAATCTTTTTTTTCCTCTCTTTATAAGAAAAACTAATATCTTTGATTACTTTTTTTTCCAGAATCTAGTCGAAACCTTTCTGACTGGCGTTTGGAGAGTCTTGAACAACTGCAAGAATCAAGTTCAGAAGACGAACAATTTTATGATGCCCTTGGTATGTATATTCTCATGCATTTATGGCTGATGATTTCTGTTTCAGGTTTCCAGCATCTTCCTCAGTATCTACACAAACCCCAGCAGCACCACAATGACCAGGGAAGTTTCAATATTCCTGTGAATATACTGACTAATTTTATCATGTCAATCTTTGTAGTCCTTCAGTTGGAATTATTATCATTTGTTTCAACCTGTTCTTCATATAGTTTACATATTAGGGTCTCTACTATTCTTATATGTAAAGAGTGAAAATGGAACTTCTGTGAAGGCAGTGTCACAACTGGCAGCAAAGACTTGTCCTGCAGTTGATTTGGAAAAGCATATATCTCCTATCTTGGCCTCACTAAC
>OZ010604.1:74852748-74940248 GCA_963932145.1 Acanthosepion lycidas | reverse complement strand
AATAAAATCCAAAGAAGAATCTGCAATGTTATTGGTCTTGAACTGGCATCTTGCCTTCAGTTACTTTTTCACCACTGTAATATAGCTTCACTGTACCTTTTCTATAAATACTTTCATGGTAATTGTCTGATGAGCTTTCCTCTGTGGTACCTAGAATTTATGAATTTAAGTGCAGTACTAGATTGGCAGCAAGGTCTCATTATTTTACAGTTGAAATGGTTAGATATAAAACTTAAGTTCTATGCTAACAGTTTTTTCTATCGCACTTCTTGCTTGTGGAACTCTCTTCTGATTTATTGCATTTTAGTCAACTTTAATCTTAAAAAATTTAAATGCGATATTAATCATTATCTATTGTTTTCATAAGTCTTATTTTCTTGTTCCTCTCATTAATAGTGTTTTTTCCTCATATCTCTAAAACTCAGTAACCGCCTTGCATCTTAAGGGCATTATTGTCTTGCTTGGGGTGAAATGATTAAAAAAATATTTTTAAAAATACATGACTTCAAGTCTAGTTTTTATTCTGAAAAATGACATCTTTTTCATTTGCACCATATTGACCTGCATTGGGAATGCTATATTCACAAGAATTTGAACCCTTTTTTTTTTTTTTTTTTTTTTTTTAGGGAGGGATTTGAAAAAAAAACAACAAAAAAAAAACAACATAATATTAAGTTAAAAAAAAAACAAAAAAACTTTCCACTGGTACAATGCAGGACAAATTTTCAAGACTTATTTTAGGGAGAATAAAATAAGTCTTGACAATTTACAAAAATACGTTAAGAAAAATGGTAACAAAAAAGAACGCTGACACTGAGAATCAGAAAAAGACAGTTGAAATATCTTGAACACATAATGGAGAAGGAAGGTTTAGAGAATTTGACACTCAAAGAATATAACAAAGATAAGAAGGACATAGGGAAGCATTGGGCCACCGACTTGACCAGCTTGTATAAATGGATAACAGAAAAGATGACTGATGTAAAGGAATAACCTGTCACCCGCATTAGTGACTACACTATAGGTAGTAACTACCTATAAGTATCTGCAAGTCACTGGACTACAGAGTCTCACTGGGATCTGTTGAGTAAGACTCAGACTTACGTGAGAACTATCGACCTTCCAATAGTAGCACTCACTGCTGGATTAACTTGCGACGACCTTGTGCATAACTGTTACCTTTATTCTTATTGTATTGGTTTTTACAATAGGCCATTACTTATCTTATCCACCGTGTTTTTCAAGTATATATTCCTATTAGCATGGAATATAACATAACAAAAGACAAACAAAGTTACAAGTAATAGAAATTCTGTGTGTTTCGGCAGCAAGTGTTTTTTAAGGCAAATGTTATTAAAAACAACAGATGTTTTGTGTCAATTAAATTTAATGATTGACTTTTCCAAATTATGAATAATCTTTTTCAAACAAGGAGGATATTCCATCAGAAATTCATTTCAGAAAAAAGTACAAGAAATATGGTCAAAGCTTTTGACTTTAAGTCACCATCAGGATTGGTAGAGATGAGTGGTGAGTTTTGTAGAACTAGTCAGTGTTGGGATGTAAGCAAAGAGACCCCCCTCACACACACACCCAACAAGTATGTTTTACATGGCTGAGTGGTTAGAATGTTTGCATGAAACCCGGGTTTGAATCTCACCATGGTCAATTTGTCAGGAAGAAAACTTCCTGATGTTATTGAACTGGAAGGGTTGATCCCAGAATGCAGCACCTTTGGAAAGTGCCTAAGAACTATACCATGGGTTAACCCAAGCCTTGTAAGTGAAATTGGGTTGACAGAACCCTTGAGCGCCGTTGATAGCTGTGTTAGCACAAAGTCACAAATCATCATGGCCGAGGGCATGAGTATGCTGGCCTTGTTCAAATTGTTGATCATGCTAGATAACACACTCTGTCCCAGAAACTGTAACTAAGGTCTGCTCAGCATAGTTGCAGTATGAACCACAGGTTGGCTCTGTGGGTGTTGAATAAACACAAATGCACCTGAGTAAGCATCTGCACGAGGGATTGGCTAGCCGCTCTATTAGACGGGTATCCTCAAATACGAGTGGCCAGCTATATATTGCTTCAAGGATCAAAAGTCAATTTATGCTATTTGATTTTGCTTGTATTTTGGTATTCTTTCTGAGTGTCTGTTAAATATCACTATAATCTATATGCTGCTTATTAGTTTTATCTGATTGCACTTGAGTCTAATAGGTGGCCGATCATTAAAATTAACTGACACAAAATGTCTGTTGTTTTTAATAATATTTGCCTTAAAGTGATAGGAAGTTATGGAGAGCTATGATTTCCCACATCCTTAAGGGATATGACACATAGAAGATTTTAATAAGGGATGACTAAGTAACTACATTGAGAAGACAGTAGATAATGATTGACATTGCATTTAAATTTTTGAAGATCAAAATTGGCTGGAAAGCATATAGCTAGAAGAGTGTTCCACAAGTGAGAAGTGCGAAAAAAACTAGGCAATTCAACTGTGAATTAGTGAGATCTTGCCACCAATCTAGTATTGTACTTAAATTCATAAAATTTAGGTACCATAGCAAGAAGTTCATCTATAGAATTCCCATGAAACTATTTATAGAAAAGGCACAGGGAAGCTATGTTATGGTGGTGGGAAAGGGACTATAATTCATTCTTGTCTAGGGCTCAAAGACTTGGTTCAACATTATCAATACTAAATAGTTTATGGCTCAAACATTTGAACTAACATCATCAATAATAAATGGTGCTTACACTAGTATGCACCAGGCTGTCTTTAACTTCTTGTTGTGGAGATGAACACACCCTCTTCAGAAGAGAACTTGAACTCATCCAAATACATAAATACAAACACCAAGAATCTTCAGAAGATGGAGTAAGGAAGTAGTGAATTAGACATCTAGTTTATCTACCTACTACCTATTTCAGTAAGTTTAAATTTAAGGCACAATACAGCAAAAATTGACCAAAATGGCACATCAAAAGTACAAATGGTTAAGAAAAAGAAAATAGTACTAAAAGAAAAAATTCAGAATAAAAATACTGCAAAACTTAATCCATGCTATGGTTGTGGTATGCTTCATTTCAGAAAGGACTGCCCATTTAAAACCAAAAAATGTTTTAAGTGTAGAAAAGCAGGTTACAAATGAAGCTACTGCACGTCTAAAAGCAAAGGAAATACATAAATTAACTTGCTGAAAGTAGTGCTGCTAGCTAAAAAAACTGGAAAGTTCAAATAGAAAATTTGTGACAGTACAAAAGAATAATGCTATGGTGAGATTTCAATTGGACACTGCTAGTGATATTACAATTATTGATAAACAAAATTGGCAAGCCTAACTTGAGAAAAACTAACAAAGTTGCAAGAGAAATATTGGACAAGAAATTGATTTTTCCTGGGAAAATCATGTGTAACATTGCCCTTGTAGGTAAAACTAAAAAAGCAGATGTTTATATATATTAAGAGTCTAAGTTAAATTTACTATGTGTTGATTAGCTAGAATTATTTGAACTATAGAACTGGCTGATTAATTCATTCTGTGGTACAATTTCCTGTTTGTCAGGGAAAAAAATTACAGTTAAAGAAACACTGAGTAAACTAAAAAATAAATTCATGGCTACTTTTTCAGAGGAGTTGGTAAAATGTATAAAATCAAAAGTACTTTTTAAATTAAAAGAAAATGTGGTACCAGTGTTTAAGCTTCAAAGAAATATACCTTTTGCGGCATTGGAGTCTATTAACACTGAACTGGACAGGTTAGAGAATCACAGAGTTATTGAAAAAATAGATTACTCAGAATGGGCCATGCCAGCAGTTTATATAAGAAAGAAAAATAATAAAATTTGGTTATGTGTAGATTTTTCAGCTGGATTGAATGATTGCCTTCTACTACATGTATATCCCCTACCAAATCTACAGGATATATTTGCCTAATTAAATTAGTAAATTTTTTTTCAAAAATTGACCTGTTTAAGGCATATCTTCAAATCAAAGTGGATGAGGAATGCCAGTAGTTTTTTACTGTTAATATGCATAAAGGACTCTACAAGTTTAAAAAAATTACCCTTTGGTGTAAAAGTAATCCCGGATATTTTCCAGCAAATAATGGATATGATGTTGGCTTGACTAGATGGTGTTGTCGCTTATATAGATGATATACTTATTAAGAGTGCTATGAAAATACAACACATAAAACTGATTCAGGAAATATTTCAGTGTCTACATGATAACAGTTTCAAAATCAGTGAACAGAAATGTCAATTCTATATAAACAAGATTAAATATTTAGCTCAGATGATCAATGAAAAAGGAAGAAGACCAGATCCCACTAGAGCAAGTGCCATTAAAGACACTTACCCAACAAATTTGGTAACCCGGCAATCATTTCTCAGATCTGTGAATTATTATAATATCTATGTGCCAGAAATGTACAAATTGTGAGCACCTCTAAATAATTTACTTAAAAAGGATACAAAATGGAATTGGTCAGTGGAATGTCCAAAAGCTTTCAAAAGAATTAAAAAAAAAACAAAAAAAAAAAAAACTACTAACTTCAGAGTTATTGCAGACAGATTAAAACCTGCGCCAACAGATGATATCATTGCATCGGAGTGGTAATAGGCCATACATTCAAAGACGATACAGTGAAAGCAGTTGCACATGCTTCAAGAAGTTTGACAAATATGGAACAATGCTACAGTTAAATTGAAAAGAAAGCACTTGCTATAATTTTTGCTGTAAAGAAATTACAAAGGATGATGTTAGGAAGAAAATTCATCCTGCAAACTGATCATCGTTCATTATTAAGTATATTTGGTTCTAAGAAAGGGATTCCCACACATACTGTAAACAGACTACAGCATTGGTCTACGATTTTACTGAGCTATGATTTCATAGAATTTCTATCATCAAAACAATTGGGACATGCAGATGACTTATTGATATTGAAATCTAAAGAACATTTTGAAGGCACTGTGATTGCTTCACTGGAATCTAAAAGTTAAATTAAAAGCCTCGTGTGTAACGCTGTTAGAGAATTGCCAATCGCAATAGACAATATCAAAACTAATTCTAAAAAGGATAGGTTTATTCAGAAAATTAGAAATGACATATCAAAATGGAATGAAACTAAAATGAAACCTACTAACAATAATACAGCATTTTCTATTTGTGATGGAGTACTTTTATATGTGGAAAGAGTAGTAATTCTGTTATCACTACAAAAAAGGATTAATGTATTGACCAAAGTTGGACAGAGATATTCAAAACAGAGAAAATGTAATGGTTTTAATTCAGCAGCAAAATCATCAATTATCAGGCATGGCCGATCACAGATAATCCATGAATTAGACGACATCTGAAACTTTGCTGAACCACTAAATGGTTCATACTATTTAATTGTGGTTGACAGTTTCACAAAATGGCCAGAGATTTTGAAGTGCAAATGACCTACTACCTCAATAACAATTAAATTCTTGTGCAAACTTTTTGCAAGGTTTGGAGAATCTTACAGCGTGGTATCCAATAATGTAACTCAATTTACTTCTAGTGAGTTTAAAAATTGCTGCAAAAGCTATGCAACTGAACATTTGATAATGCTGATTTATCATCCGAGATCAAATGGTTTAGGAGAACAATGTGTTGACACCTTCAAAAGAGTATTAAGAAAAGCTAAAGGCTTGGAATCTGAGGAAATGGCATTACAAGAATTTTTGAGCGTGTATCAAATGATATCAAATGCAAACATCACTGCAAAAATATGACCTGCTGAGCTCATGTTTTCTAGAAAAGTGAGATCTATTTTTGACAAATTGCTACCAGGGCATAAGAAGAAAGTTTGAAAATTTCAACCTACCAGATAATTTAAGATTGGTGATAAAGTTTTCTTTAAAATCTCGAAAGCTGGAAAAGAAAATTAGCAGGAAGGAAAAATTACTCAGTGTTTTGGTTGCACGTTGTTGAAAGTGGACAATTTCATCATAAATGATATATAAATCAGTTGAGGTCTAGATATGTCCAGAATACACAACCAGTACTGTTAAATTTACCAATGGACATACTATACAATACTTTTGAAGTACCTATTCCTACAACTGAAAATATACAATACTTTTGAAGCACCTATTCCTACAACTGAAAATATACAATACTTTTGAAGTACCTATTCCTGCAACTGAAAATATACAATACTTTTGAAGTACCTATTCCTGCAACTGAAAATATACAATACTTTTGAAGTACCTATTCCTGCAACTGAAAATATACAATACTTTTGAAGTACCTATTCCTGCAACTGAAAATATACAATACTTTTGAAGTACCTATTCCTACAACTGAAAATATACAATACTTTTGAAGTACCTATTCCTACAACTGAAAATATACAATACTTTTGAAGTACCTATTCCTGCAACTGAAAATATACAATACTTTTGAAGTACCTATTCCTGCAACTGAAAATATACAATACTTTTGAAGTACCTATTCCTGCAACTGAAAATATACAATACTTTTGAAGTACCTATTCCTACAACTGAAAATATACAATACTTTTGAAGTACCTATTCCTGCAACTGAAAATATACAATACTTTTGAAGTACCTATTCCTACAACTGAAAATATACAATACTTTTGAAGTACCTATTCCTGCAACTGAAAATATACAATACTTTTGAAGTACCTATTCCTACAACTGAAAATATACAATACTTTTGAAGTACCTATTCCTGCAACTGAAAATATACAATACTTTTGAAGTACCTATTCCTACAACTGAAAATATACAATACTTTTGAAGTACCTATTCCTGCAACTGAAAATATACTACACTTTTGAAGTACCTATTCCTGCAACTGAAAATATACAATACTTTTGAAGTACCTATTCCTGCAACTGAAAATATACAATACTTTTGAAGTACCTATTCCTACAACTGAAAATATACAATACTTTTGAAGTACCTATTCCTGCAACTGAAAATATACTACACTTTTGAAGTACCTATTCCTGCAACTGAAAATATACAATACTTTTGAAGTACCTATTCCTGCAACTGAAAATATACAATACTTTTGAAGTACCTATTCCTACAACTGAAAATATACAATACTTTTGAAGTACCTATTCCTACAACTGAAAATATACAATACTTTTGAAGTACCTATTCCTACAACTGAAAATATACAATACTTTTGAAGTACCTATTCCTGCAACTGAAAATATACAATACTTTTGAAGTACCTATTCCTACAACTGAAAATATAATACGATTTTAGGATAAGCAAAAACATAATCTGACAGAAATGTTGGAAGTGGACCCATGGAAAAACGTATCGTCTAAGGAAAGTGCATATCTAAATAGTGAGTGGTTGTGGATATAAATGCACCACTCCAGAAGAGGACTTTGACTCATCCAAATACATAAATGCAATCACCGAGAATCATCAGTAGAAGGAGTAAGAAAGTAGTAACTTAGACATTTAGTTTAACTGCTTACTACCTATTTCAGTAAGACTACATCGACACCAAGTGACATATTACTTATTGATTGTGTTTTCTTCATTCAACGCAATGAAGACATAACAGATAATAAAAACCGAACACCTTTCAGATTGTAACAATAATAATTAAAACCAAATATTCATGATGATTGCAATCAAACACATCAGATCAATAAGGTTGACATTTGTTTCATCTGACCAGAGGGGGGGGCCTGCTGTCCTAAAACTTTGAAATTTTATCTTCAGGCAATGTTTATAACAAGCCCTCTCTGTTTTTTTTATTGATTTGTTTTTTTTTTACTGCTTGTCAGCCTTTTGTAGGATTTTAGAAAACATTCTGCCTGTGAAGGGGTTATCAGAGAAAATACAAATGAGCTTTGGTCCATATAACATCAGGACAACCTTCAAAAGCTTGACGACACTTCACAGATATATCTCCCGAGTAAGACCCCCTCATAGAGGAGAACATAACTAAAGACTGTGTGTACACTATCGCATGCAGCTGTGGAAAGAAATATAAAGGGGAGACAGGCCGCTCCCTTAAGGTAAGGCTTCAAGAACACAAGAAAGCTGTAACATAAGAAGTGGAAAAATCAGGCATGGCTGACCACATATGGAGAGAGAAGGGAGATCACCACCCTCTGTGGGATCAGATTGAGATCATTGACAAGGAACACCATTGGAAAATTCATAAACAAGGAATCAGCACATATGCTAGGCCACAAAAATCTGAGCTGACCAAGCATAGAAATGAATACAATATAGGAACCAGTAATAAGAGAAAAGTGATAACAACAAATTTTGCAATATGGGCTCTGGTAAAAACATGCAATGATAACAGCCCCAAAAAATTGCAATATGAGCACTGGTAAAAATGGTTGCTGAAGACATTAGGTTTATAATACCCAGAAATTCATACACAGATGTCCTCAAGCACAGTGGATAAAGGTGTTGGTTAAATCCAGTGACCCCAAAGAGTGTGAGTTCAATACCCGGTTAAGGCAGTGGAGAGGGAAATTAACAGGAGATAACTGATAACTGACATCCATTAAAACATGGCGTGTGGAACTAGTCTACCCCAGTGAGCGAAATAAAGAAAATAAATTCGACATTCCAGCCATCTGAAGAAGGCCGAAACGTTGTAATAAATATGGCAACAAAGATGAGGACAATAGTCCGAATAATGTAAATAATGTACGTAATACCTCATTTCATAAATATAGACAGATGTTAAAAATTAGATTAGGGAAAGTAACAATGTAGCATTTAGCCACTTAATGGGAATCATATATTTCCTTGTTAAAGTAGATTTAGTTCTTTTGTTCTTTTGAAATACTTTTTCCAATTATGCTGCATCAGTTTCCTCTACAACCTTATATAAATAAGATATATTCTTATAAGCAAGTTTTCTTAAGTCCATCCAATGTAGTTTGTCTGGAGAATGTTTTAAATTTTATTTTTTCCAATTTATGGATAAGAAATTATAAATAGAAACGAAAATAGTGAATAAACCATCTGAAGTTAATGTTTTTCATCAAATAATTTTGACTGTCTCAGTTTCTATCAAGAACTGGATGTTGTCAATGTGATGAACAAGATAGTGCAGTTCATACATATATTGATGGCCACATCACATACAAAATAGAACTATTGGCATAAGACAAATATTAGGAGACAGTAACAAAATATTATACAGTGCTCACTGCAAGTAAAGACACAAAATACTCAAAAACCACCTGCATTAAATATCTTTCACCATAAAAAGCAGCATTTTAAAATGTGTGTAAAATATATAAAATGTTCATTTTCCAGTGCTGCCAAACTTGGTGGAATACATAACATTGCTGATGCAGGTGTGTTAGAATTACCTTCCACATAATAGTAAGACATTAGTAGCAACGGTGTCATCATCTAGCTAATGTCATGCCATTATGCGGGAGGTATTTCTAAAACCACATTGCATAATAAATTGTATATTTAAATTTGAAATGTAATGTTCCCCAACAATTTAATTTATTTTTAATCACTCTAAGCAAGGCAATAAAGCCACTAAGATGAACAAGATAGTGCAGTTCATGCATATATTGATGGCCACATACAAGCAAAATAGAACTATTGGCATAAGACAAATATTAGGAGACAGTAACAAAATATTATACAGTGCTCCCTGCAAGGAAAGACACAAAATACTGAAAGCTATTATTATACAAAAGAAATAACATGAAATAAAATAGCTTTTGCTACATAAGACAATATTTTAAATGGTGTATTAAATATTTCATGTGTGTATAAAGTAATAATACTACCTTTAAAATATTGGATATATTCTGATGTAGTCAAGCTCTCTGAAACTGTTTTATGCATCACATCACTTATACAATATGCATATATTTCAATTAATTTGAATTCTAGCATTCCAGAAAATGCCAGGATGTAGCCAACAAAATTTTGTCTACCATACTGATAACATCCAGTTCTTGCTGATGGCTGAGACAGTCAAAAATACATGAACAAAAACAAAAGAAGCATACACAGTTTATCCACAATGTTGATTAGGATATACATGTTTTGAAAATTAGAAAAAAAAAAATTTTACAAACTTTGTTGGTTGAATTTAACGCAACTTGTCAGTATGCCAACTTTCATATGTAAAAGAATATATATATATATATATATATAATTATTGTCAAGGTAATTTTTAGTGAGAGCACTTTTTAAGTAGATATTTCTGTTAGTTTTTATTTATTTTTTTAATATCTGTCTTGTTTTAAAAAAAGGAATACAGGTTTGGTTCCTGTGAGAGATGTACTTTCGTTCTCTAGATATTAATTTCACTATTTAAAAAAAAGAAAGATAAAATGCAGGATGTCAACTCAAAGACATGTCTACCCACTAAATATAACATTTATATTAATAAAAAATAATGGCTGTTTCAAAAAATCCATTAACTTTATTTTTTAAATCATTTCACCCAAAGCAAGCCACTAAGATACAAGAGGTTACTGGGGGTGAAAGAGAAAGAAAAGTAGAGAGAAAGGACAATAAAAGAACAGAATTCAAGAAGACAGATGATGGCAATTGACATTGCATTTAATTCTTTGAAGATCATAAGGCAGCAGGGGAGCAAGGAAATGTAAGAGAGTGGTTTCACAGGAAAGAAGTGTGAGAAAAGAAACTATTAGAATAGTTCTCACTAGTTCAACAGTAAAATGGTGAGACCTAGTCGCCAATCTAGTAGGATGTTTAAATTCATGTAGTTGAGGTACCAAGGAGAAAAGCTCATCAGAACAATTGCCATGAAAATATTAATAGAAAAGGCAGAGGGAGGCCACATCAAAGCTTTAAAATGTTTTAATGATATGGCAATAATCAAGTAGAACTCTTCAGGTGAGTGTAGGGTCATTTTTTTTCCTTGATGTTTTTTTGTTCCTATTTGTGTTGTTATTGTGTTAATTCCACTGATTTTTAAATGTGTTTTGTATTTTCCATGCACTCCTGTCCATGCCCCTGCAGAACACTGGGACAGTCTGTCCTTGAATGGAGAGCGACCTCGTCTTATGCACTCTACCTCTGTCGAGCTGATCTCTTCCACTGATGAGTTCAAAGAAGATTCTAGAGACAAAGGTGTGTTATTCAAAGTGGTTCCATGAATTTGTAAATTTCCAAATAGTAAGGTTAATTCATAGGTAGAAAAACTGGCAAACTTGGATCTTTGTGCCCACAAAAACAATGTCAAAAGGACAATTTTTGCCTTGACACCAGTATTATTTTAACTACCTTCACTCCTCAGCCATGTTTATTGTTTTAAAAAAGTGATGATTATATATTGTAATAAAACCTAATTATATGAAAGTGAATTTAATACATTTTCTTTGTTCTTGAGAATTGACAACAAAAATAATTGTTTTGCTATCTCTCTGCATAGTAGTAGTCGTAGTACAGTTTTCCATGTCCTGAATAGCAACTGGGTTGCTAGGCATAGCCCCTATGTTCACCAGTTGTTCTCTACTTATACTTGTCTACTTTGCATATGATACTACAATAATAAACACTGTTTATTAGATTGTTTATTTACACTATTTATTTCTTATACTGTTTAGTGGAATGCTTGGCAAAACATCGGTTAATTTACAATTGATTCAAACTTTATAAAATGGCATTTAATAAGGATTTCCTTAAAGTTGGTTTGCATATTTTAATAATTTAGTAAATGTTTTTGAATTTATGAATAAAAAATTGTTTCATATTTATTTTTTTATAAACCGGTAAATGATAAATATTGAATTGTATTAGTTTTTAGAATGTTGTAAATATAAAATTGTTCTTGTAAATAAAAAAATCTTATAAATAAATAGTGTTTAAAATTTTTGTTGTCAATTCTCAAGAACAAAAAATGTATAAATTCACTGTGACAATAAAATAAACCCATGCCATCTCCCCTCTTGCTTGTAACCATTCATTATAATAAAATAAAATAAACTTTTTCACCGCTAAAGCTGAATTAGTTAAATACAGCTTCATATGCTTTTACTTAGAGTTATTGCTGTATTACATTCAATTTCATCAAATGTTTAGTATTTATTACTAGTCTAATCATCACTTTTTAAAACTATACAGGAGTGAAGGTAGTTAAAATAACAGCATTGTCAATGAAAAAACTGTCTCTGGTTTTATGCAGGCACAAAGGTCCAAGTTTGCCAAAAAATTGTTATGATTTGAGGTTCTGTTTTCTCATCCACTATCTTTCTTCTTCTTTAAAACTACTTATTTTTATATGGCAAGAATTACATTTGGTAATGAGCAGTAGGTTTTGAACATCGACATTTCTTATGGCAGGGGTCGCTGTGTGAATCATTTAGAAATTTAATAACCCCTAGTTTGTGTATATGTTCATGCCTTATTTCCCTGAAGTGTTTAATCCTTTAAAGCCAGAAGTGTTCAAATGTTCCTGCAAGTTTTAGAAGCTTAGAGTCCAAGAGAGTCTAAATGTCCCCCACTGCAACAGCAATAAGGTAGCACTGCATACACAGTTTTAACACCTGTCATGTGATCATCAAGCCTTGCTGGAAATTGGCATCTTATTGGAAATCTACAACTTTTACAAAATTTCATAGCTAGTAATCCCCAAGGAGGCTAAACTTGGTATAATTTGAAAGAGAAATCAATTTGCTTTCTATTATGATGATAAAACTTAGTAGCCATAGATATTCTATATACACTGACTAAAAGTTGCCTGTGAGCTATAGTTATAGCTCTCTTTATGCTAATTACGTATTAGCTAAACCAATCCCATTGTATCTCTCTGAATCTTTTGGGTTTCACACATGGATCTATGGTTTCTTCGAAATCCCCCCCCCCTTTCTCACTAGTTTCACTAGTATTTCTCGTTATGGGGGACCTTGATCTAGTTCATGGAATTCACAACATCTGTTGGTATCTCTTAATCTTCTTAGATATTTCCTTGTAGGCTCCTGAAATTCTTGTTTCAATGCTAAGAATTTGGTTTCTTTGGCTATAACCAATCTTTTCTTTGGTTGAATATTTCTCAATATTATTTCTTTGACTTCCTTAAATGTCAAGTTTTCAATTTCAGCCAGGTAAGTCATTAACAAAATCTACCTAATAGCTTTGCATCATGCAGTGGCCAAAAATAGATCTGTGATTTTTTTTCTTTCCCCTCAGGTGTTTGGTCATCTTGTAACTTCTTTATTCTGGCATGTGCTTCAAAGAATTTTATCCAAGTCTTTGTTTTCAGGTTCTTCTTCCATCAGGTGATACCATTTTATTATGATTATCAAACTTAGTAGCCATAGATATTCTATGTACACTGGTTAAAAGTTGCCTGTTAGCTATAGTTATAGCTCTCTTTATGCTAATTACCTATTAGCTAAACCAATCCCATTACACTTTCATATAAAATAAATTTGTAATACTTGATTTCCAACAGCTTTTAAGATGCATTAATTTACTTGCACTAACATCACATATTCAGATTTTTCAACAATTCAGATTGGATTTTCAGAGTTTAACAACTGAAATCGCTTCAAGGTTAGAGTTGACAGAATAACAGTAAATGTTCTCCTGCCAGTTGCAAGATGACACTAGTAGTTAATCTCATGTTCCAATTGGAAGAATTGTGATCATTCTATTTTCTATATCAGTGCTTACACTTGTGTCAGTTGTTAATGTACACGTCAACATTTGTCATAGGCTTATTATACCAGTGGAGTAAAAACAATTATTATTTAAAAATTTTGACTCATGATATTCAAAACAATAAAAATTTGGCAAAGTTTAATTAACACACCTGCAAAAAGAGTGGTGTGTCACAGAATGGATGGTTACTCTGTGGAGAATAAAAAAACAAAGAAAACAGCAACCAGCGAGTAAATTCAAGCTGGTATTCCAACCTCGAGTCGTTCCTTCTTGAGTTCTGTCTCAAAATCGTACTAACAGACTTTTTCTAGCCATCAACCATAAACGTCACTCCAAGCACCCTGCACTGGGAAAAATTGGTTGCTTTTATATTTGTCCATATACCCATAATGCCTTGCGTCTTCATGTGATCCCATAATTCATTGCGTCCCAGTCCCATGATGCATTGCATCTTTATTGTATAAAAATGCAATGCAAGTCCCCCCTCATTCTTTTACGTTATCTGGCCGAGGATGGATTATGGCAGAGCGGTAAGTGCTTTTTTCTCCCTCATTTCAACTGCAGTAGCTTTACATGCTAAGCAAATACGGGCTCTTTTTTGGCGGGGACAAGGCAAGTCGCAACCAGTTGTGCTCGTCCCAGGTTCTGTCTCATCACATCTGCCGCACTCCCCCCTGATCTCCTGATCACGCAGATGACTGTGCGGGTGTGGTCTTTTGTTCCGGGTGCTCCTCTGAAGGGGGATTAGTTGAGCTTCTTCATCAGAGCTCTCATTAGACACGTCCTGATCTATTGGCAAACTACTGATATCAGAGCGATCGGTTGTTGAACCCAACTCTACGTATATTGGCTGTTCACTATCCTCCATGTCTTCTTCGTCAGTTGTGGGATTTGAGCCCTTTTTTGGCGGGGACAAGGCAAGTTGCAACCAGTTGTGCTCGTCCCAGGTTCTGTCTCATCACGTCTGCCACATACTCCCTTGACATTGCCATTACTTTATACTCCCTTGGTAATTTTTCCTTTTTTTAAAAAGGCTATTTTTAGAATTTTAATAAAATTCAAACATGGTATTGGATTTATGCATTTTTTTTTTCTTGAGAATAAAAAAAATTTCTTTTACAATAACTTTTGTGCAAAAAGGGTTTGAATATTGATATTTCTTATGGCAGGAGTCGTCGTGTCAATCATTTAAAAATTTAATAACCCCTAGTTTGTGTATATGTTCATGCCTTATTTCCCCAAAGTATTTAATTCTTTAAAGCCAGAAGTGTTCAAATATTCCTGCAAGTTTCAGAAGCTTAGAGTCCAGGAGAGTCTAAATGTACCCCACCCCAACAGCAATGAGATAGCATTGTATACGTAGTTTTAACACCTGTCATGTGATCATCTAGCCTTGCTGGAAATTGGCATCTTATTGGAAATCTACAACTTTTACAAAATTGTAGATTTCTAAAAGCATATCTCATAGCTAGTGATCCCCAAGGAGGCTAAACTTGGTATAATTTGAAAGAGAAATCAATTTGCTTTCTATTATGATGATAAAACTTAGTAGCCATAGATATTCTATATACACTGAATAAAAGTTGCCTGTGAGCTATAGTTATGCTAATTACCTATTAGCTAAACCAGTCATCTAGCCTTGCTGGAAATACAAAATTGTAGCTTTCCAAAAGCATATCTCTAAGCTAGTAATTTCCAAGGAGGATAAATTTGCTGGGAAAAGAATGAATGTTAAAAAAGGCCCAATTAACAAAACTCTCAATCACTACATGAAATTTAAAAGCAAAAAAATTTATTACAAAACACATTAACAAAATATATAAGATGTTCTTGCACAAAAATTTCCTTTTCTGCACCTTATTTAAAAAATAAAACAGTATGACATATCAAGAATTATACATGTGATTTCAAAATATTTCAAACAATTTTTGAAAAATGAAAAACAAAAGAAAGCAATACAAAATTTTGATAAGGCAGAAAATATTTTTAAAACTTTAAGATGAGAAAAATCACAGAACATAGGGAGCTTTGGCAATTTTGAACAAATGATGTTGTGGAGACTTTTTATAATTTTTCTTTTATAGAACACAGTTCTATCAACAAGTTCCAGACCCTTTTTTTTTTCTTCTGCTTCTCAGTAATCATCTTTCTGGTTTATTGTTTTACCTTCAGATTGAAATTTTTGTATCAGTTTCTCTCGGCTGAAATATTTGGTTCTTCTTTGAAAATTTGATCTTCTTTGAAATTGAATACCTTTTTTTGCAGCCAGGTAGGCTCTATCCCGTTGTGTGACTTTTCACCGACTTCTTAACTGTCTAACCACCTTTCCTTTTTTGAAATTTGATTGCATGCCTTCTGAAGTTTATTTGTTGGCCCTTCTATTTGAAATGAAGGGACTCTAAACAAATCTTAACTTCAAATTTATGATCCCATGCTTTTCATTGGATAATAAATAAAAATTGTATGTATTTTTTTAATTTAAAAAATGAAATCGAAATAATCCTCCTTGCCTGAAATAATTTTAGTGCTTCTTTAACAGACAATTCTAAAAATAGAAAAGTTTACAGACAAATATAACAATTTTTCATAAACCGTTTGACTTTCTTTAAAATACACTTCTCTAAAAAGTACGTGTATAAGATGAACCAAGAAGATTAAAATATTCACTTATTTATACATTTTAATTAACTAGTATTTTTAATTATTTCTTATTGACAAATAACATTTTTTAAAAGAACTGATAGCAAAAATGTTGAACACTATTAGATTGTTTATTTACCAGAATAATTTTATTTTCACAAAATTACAAAAATATATGGACTAACTGCAGTGTAATAAAAAAATATTAGTGAAAACAATTTTTTTAATTCTGAAGTTTATAAAAACTTTTGTCAACTATAAAACAAGAAAATTTAAATAAACACATAACAATGAGTAACTAACTATCAATTTAAAAAACATGTATTTTCTGGGCATAAATGATTTTTTTCTCAAATTATTTTATGTCCTAGATTACTTCTTGTTTTAATTGGGTCTGGGTGTCTTGGTTTTGATGATAAATTCCATCTGGCAGCAAGGCCTCTGATCAGGAAATTGGAGGTTTTGAGGAGCATGGAACCACCTCTTAATTGCTGTTGTTCCCAGGTTCACTCAGATCTGGTGTGGTAACACCTGTTAGGATCCCAGCTATGGGCAAATTAGTTAACCACCAAACTGTGGTCAAAACAATATGAGCCAGCAATAACTGAGCAGTACTAAATAAAAATATGAACAAGATGATATCCTTAGAGATGACCAGTGGAAACTATAGATTAAAGGGTTTAGTTCAGAATTCCCTGTAGGTTACCAAAATTTAAATACACTTGAGGAAGGCTAGAGGGCACAATGGCCAAAAAGACCTCATTCCAAAAATTTAGGGAGAAATGAGCTTAGAAGTATAGATGCTATCCATGGAAAAAATAATTATTTTTCAGAGTATTTTGTCTTTGAGAATTTTGGATAAGAAATTATGTAGCTGTAATTAAATATATCTCTATGTGTTCAGGTGTATAGATAAATAGATAATGGAAACATTAACATGGTTGATAAAAATACACAGAAAAAGATAGTAAGACTTTGGATAAGAAATTCTTGGCCTGTATCATAATCCATGCATTAGCAATTCTTTTTCATGAGCTAAGCTTTCTTATTTTACATTTTGCTGATCACTGTCATATATTTTTAATGTCATCTCTGCTACTGTCATGCTTTCATGGTTTGTGCCTGTCATAAAATGTTTATACAATTCTTTCTGGACAAATGAGCATTTTTGTGTTAAGCTGGGATGATGGGATTGTATATTATCAGTTTTTTTCTGTTTTTTTAATCAATTCATCCCAAACAAGGCAATAATGCCACTAAGACACAAGACACAAGGGGCATTTGGGAGTGAAAGAGAATGAGCAGACTTTATAAGGAACCAGAAACACAATCCTAAACAGGAAACAAGTGATAAGCATCTACTCTTGTTCAAATGAATGAGGAAGAGTGTGAACCAGGCAATAGGGGAACCTATCTATTTCTATTGAGGTAAAAAAAAAAAAAAATAAATAGTAAATAAAATTTCAGAGTTAGAAGTATAGCATTAAAGTAGACTTTAGAAGGAATCAGAAACCAAAATACAGGGATAGGAAGACACATCCCTCATCACCACCTCTCATACCAAACCTAATGATTTTATTAACACCTAGGTAGAAATTTACTTTTGCCAACAGTCTAGAAAAGAGTTCATGGCTCACTAACAAATACAGAAAACGAACAAGACACTAAAAGAGCATAAGGAAAAATTATTCCTTTTAAGAATTTATTCCTTTTATTTGCCAGAAGAAGGTTATGAGACCAGAAACCCGTATAGCAGAAATATGAAGAATAAAATAGGATATATATGCTAAAATAAATCTACATTATAACCAAAAACGTTTGCAATTTCTCTCTTTTTTAAAAATATATTTTTCTCTCTCGTTGGAACAACTATGACCCTTTCCATATATATATATATAGTTTTGCTATATTTATGTATAAAAGTGCTCAATATCAGGACAGAATGTATGTAAATCTAAAATTGGACGCAGAGGGCAACACAAGTGGTGAGATTCTGTTTCATACTTGAATGCAGTCTTCAAGCCAATCTTCAAAATAACCTTCAGGCCATCTGAAGATTGCGTTCAAGCATGGAATAGACTAGTAGCCTGCTTGGCTTTGACCTCACTGTCCAATTTTATATATATGTATACATACACACACACGCACACACACACACATACATATATATATATATATATATATATATATATATATAAAAAACAAACAAAGTGGAAAATTTTATTCACAACAAGTTTCACCTTTGTTAAGTAGTTAGCTAGACATATTCAGATTCAAATCTTAATGAAAGTGAAATACACTGTCATGAATATGTATGTATATATATATATATATATATATATATATATAGTGTATATTTAGGCAGCAATTTTTCATTAATGCATGTTTCATTAAATAATATAGACAAGTTTTGTTTATTTATTTTAAATAAGTTCTTTTCATATTGTCTGATAAGCTTAATCACATTATCATTGAAAGACGAAAGGAAATCACCATATTAATACATGTTTAAATCCAATCTAAGCTTTCGGCTCACACAAGCCATTATCAAAGATGACAATTTCATTAGATAGAGTATGGGTAGGAACCCGACAAAATGATAGGAAAATGAACAAGTAAGAAACAGATCTTAATCTAACATTGAGGAGACTTCATGTGATCTGAAGACCCACAATCCAGGAACATAAAAGAGATTTGCATTTAGATAAACATTAAAATTCTCTTGTATTACTCTGCAACAACATAGGACATAATTTTCATCAATGCTAGCCTCATCAAAAAAGAACATAACTCTTTGAAGATAAAATATTATGAAAATATATTTATAGCAACATTACCAACTATTAACACATGTTTAAAAAACGATATTACATCACCATTTTTCTACAGATCCATTATTGATGAATCTAACTTATCTCTTCTGAATACATAAAAATCAATAGATATACTATAATGAAAAATTATTCAAAATATCCTGCAGCGTCTCACTAACCTCTGCATATTTTAACATCCAGAATGTCTTCTTACACTTAGTTACTTCCTTACACATGACACATATCCAATAAAAATATCCTACTGCATCTTACTCACTTTAGCGTTGAGAACGTTTGTCACATATTTAAATATTATCTGTTACTTCAATACGAGTGACACATATCTAAGCACTGAAATAGCCTAACTGTTGTGGTAGGATCCACCTAATTTGCATAGTGGAGTACCGACCATATAAATATGGTTGGTACTGGGAAGAGAGGGGAGGAATCAAGAGATTCAACCAGAGACTCTGCCCGACTGCTACTCAGTCAACACATTCTCCAGGAACGGTCTTTCCAGGAATATACAAAAGACTATATGTAAATATTGTGTACACTTTCTTGTTTCAATACATTTTGTTCTAAGTACATTTTGTGTTGCATTATTATTCCATGCATTAGTCAAGTTTCAACACTAACAAAACATACAATTAATCTGTGTCTCTTTGCTTTTAATCAGTTTTTTTATCAATTCTGTCTTGATCTCTGATGAAGCTTTAATAAAGTAAAACATATTAGATGAAGATCTGTTTCCAATTCGATCATTTTCCTATCATATGCTGGATTCTCCCATTGTTTTTTTTTCGACATATGAGGGTCATGCAAGTTAGTTCCTAGGAACTGACAGCCAGACACCAGCACATATGCATTGCCTTCACCACTATAATCAATTTTAATTTATTGTATTCCCAACTAATGAATAAACATACTTTTCATATAATTAATTGTACATTGATTCATAATAACTAAATATGCATAGAAAAAAAAAATTGAATTAATAGAAATCTCATTCATCTATTTTAATGTGTGAAAAAGTATTTGTACAATGCAAATTTCAGATTTTAAAACATTTAAATTGCTTTAAACTCTAGATTATTCAAGTGGAATATTCTAGAATGTTTCAGTTATGTTATCAGTAGTTATTTTTAGCCTAAAAATACAAACAGAACATTCTGTAATTGATATTTGTGCAAGGTGGTTTTCATCATGGCACAAATAAAGAATTGACAAATTCGCAAAAAGAACTGATAGTTAAGCTCTGGAAAGAAATGAAACGTTACAGGCAAATCTCAGACATTCTGAATATTCCATTTACTACCATTAGTTCATTCATTGCAAGGTATAAAAAAAAAACCTCAAAATTGTTGAAAACCAAAGAAGAACAAGTGCTCCACAGAAGATTTCTACAAGATCTCTGAGGAAATTAATACATCAAATTAAACAAAATCTGATGGTTACTTGTCAAGATTTGCATGATGATTTGCTTTCATCAGGAATCTGTATCACTAAACGTACAATAAGCAATGAAATTCATAGGAACAATCTAAAATCACACTCCCCTCGGAAAACTCCACTGCTATTGAAATTTATTCGTGAAGATAAGGATAAGGAAAAATCATATTGGAAAGAGTATTATGGACAGACAAAACCAAATTTGAGTTTTTTGGGAGACGTAATTCTAGAAATCATGTATAGAGGAAAAATGGTGACGCCTTCAAACAAAAGAACACTGTTCCATCAGTAAAACTTGGTGTTGGCAGCATCATGGTTTGGGGATGTTTTTCTGCAAAAGTTACTGGCAACATATCAGTAATAGATGGTAGAATGAATGCTGCAGCATATCAAAATATTTTGGAAGCAAATTCAATGATTTCAGTTGAAAAACTTGTATTTGCTCCTGATTGGGTCTTTCAACAAGATATTGATCCTAAATACACTGCAAAATCTATGAAGAAATGGCTTGCTAAAAATAATGTAAATATCCTGAAATGGCCAAGTCAGTCCCCAGGTTTAAACCCAATCAAGAATCTGTGGGGTTATTTGAAAATTCAAATCCAGTTGAGAACTTCAAAAAACATCCCAGATCTGAAGACCATATTCGAAGAAGAATGGAACAAAATACCAACTAAAATTTGCAAATTATTAATTGAGATACACAAGAAGTGTTTGGATGTTGTAGAAGTTAATAATGGCTATTCTACAAAGCATTAAATGAAGATTATGTATTCTTTTTTGTATTGCACAAAGACTTTTTTCACCCATTAAAATGGATAAATGGATTTATTTCTATCAAATTTCTTTCTGTTTTCTGTGCATATTTAGTTATTATGCATCTATGTAGAGTTAATTATATGAAAAGTTTGTTTATTCATTAGTTGGAAACCCAATAAATAATTTGTATGCGTACGAACATTTGTTTCCCCCCACTGTGTGTGTGTATGTATGTATATATATATATATATATATATATATATATATATATGGGCATGTGGCCAAGTCCTTAGAATGATCACCTTCTGATCATGAGACCTGAGTTCGAATTTCACCATAGTCAATTTGTCAAGAAGGTGACTTCCTGATGTTATCATACTGGAAGGGTCAATCCTAGGATGTGACACCTTTTGGAAAGTGCCTAAAAACCATACCATGGGTTGAACCAAGCCTTATGAGTGAAATTGGGTAGATGGAACCCTTGGGGCCTGTCGATAGCTGTGTTAGCACAAAGTCACAAGTCATGGCCAAGGGCTTGAGTGTTTAGGCCTTGTTCAAAATTTTGATCATGCTAGATAACACACTCTTTCTCAGCGTGTTTCACAAATGCACCTGAGCAAGTGTCTGCAGTAGGGTTTGGCTATCCTCAAGTATGAGTGACCAGCTATATATACATACATACATATATATTTTAAGACAATTTTATGTTTATACATTCTTTTTATAGATACAAATATTTAAGTAAATGCTCTGTTTTATAATAAACAATATTAATAACATTTACCAGCCTGAATGTCTGAGAAATTTTCATTTAAAATATTTGTTCTCTGACAGGAATTGAACATATATCCTATACGGAACCATACTGTTTATTATAAAACAAAGCATTTGCTTAAATATTTGTATCTATAAAAAAGAATGTATAAACATAAAAATGTCTTAAAATAATTGTCAGACTTTCCTTTTCATAATATATATATATATATATATATATATATATATATATATATATATAAAATGTACATAAAACGTGTGTGTAAATGAGAGATGGGGACTTAACCTTCAATGAAAATCTTTTAATAAACAAAGCAGATAACTTGAAATATTTTAAGGATATTTTACTTATCTTTATAATAATATGTATGCTTAGGAGTAATGTGTTTATAAAACATCCTATTTTTATAAAATGGTTTATGGCCATATCATGTTGAAACATCACTTGAACACTTCTAATAGTGATTGAGGAAATTTTGTGTGGTATTCAAACATCTCATGGTACTAATAGGAGAGTTAAAAACTACTTACCATCTTTCATTCATATCACACCTGATTTATCATCGCTATTTTAGTAGAAGCTCTACCTTAAGTGATTCTCAAGCTTTGTATTTGGTGAACTTTATGTTGTGGAATAGCATATCAACCTCTATGGGTTTATTTAATGCCAAAATCTAAATATTTTGATTGGTTTGGTTTAGTTGATTTCATTTAGCGGCATATCAACCTCAATGAGATGATTTAATGCCGAAATCTAAATTTTTTGATTGGTTTTGTTTGGTTGATTTTGTTTAGTGGCATATTGTCATGGGTCCTTACCTATAACTACAGAATAAACTCTTCCTAAAACTATGTATACTATGCCTCTCAAGTGAGAGGGTCGAATCGAGTTGAGCCAATAGTAGTTCACTCCAAACCAGACTGACAGTCATACTAACACCTTCCACATCTTGTATTATTATTTCATGTAATATACCTTCATTATTTCTACTCTTGTGTTTGTGTTGTTCTTCCTTGGTCCTAACCAGGACCATAACACATATTGACCTCTATGGGTTATTTAATACTGAAATCTAAATATTTTGAACAAATTTATATGCCTTCAGCTACAGATAAAATGTATTGTTGGTTATTTTACTATCAATAGGTGTTGTCAGTAATTTAAAAAAAAATAAAAATGAATTGCTGGTATTTTTAGTATAAAAGTGTAATTTTATACTTCCATAGTGTTTTTTGTTTGGGGGTTCACTATTTGCCCATAGCTTGAACCCTAACAGGTGTTACCACCCTGAGTCAGGGTGGACCCAGGAACAGCAGCAATTAAGAGGTGGTTCCACACTCATCAAGACCTTCAATCTTCTGATCAGAGGCCTTGCTGCCAGATGTAGTTTATTATTATACCCAGGACCATGTTCCACAAGGTTAATAGAAAGCTTCTTTCTCCTAGAAAAATCACAAAAAACTCTGGCCACAGTAAAAGTTGTGTTATTCATTTTTGGTTTTGATTTCAAAATATTTATGATACTGGATCAGCTATTCTGGAATTTCAAACAAAAAGGTATTTTTTGAATTTTATGCTTGCTTCCTATTTCATTTATGCTGGGTAAATCAGACAATTTTTGTATATTTCTCTTCTTTTTTTTTTTTTCCATCTCTCTCTTGCAGGAACATCATTTGAACGTAAACTTGAGAAATATACTGCAAAGTCCGTCGATGCAGCTGCATATTCATCGCTTAACATCAGCTCAAATAATCGCTCTGATGTCCTCTTTATGGTCCTTTATGGAGGTGAGTGATTTTCTCTCTTTCTTTCTTTTTTTTTTTTTTTTTTTTTTTTCCATTCTTCCTTTATTGAATATCTCGCTTTTTTGTAGTTTGTAATGAGCTGGAAAGGGCACCTGATATTGCATGTGATAAAATCACTTACATGCTCATCATTCAGAAATTTTATTTTATCAACACAATTAGAGCCTTAAAGAAAACAATCCTTCATCTGATCTAACAGTTTTGCCAAATAACAAAATGACTGTATCTCTGAGATGAGGTATTATGATTACTTGTATAATTTACATTATTTGGACTATTATCCTCATCTTCATTGCCATATTCACAACATTTCAGCCTCTATTCACAAAGTTTTGACTGTTGTACGCTGAAACGTTTTGAATATGGCAATGAAGATGAGGATAACAGTGTGAATAATGTAAGTAACAAAATGACATAATCACTTTCAACAGCAACAAAAAGAAAATAGTGCTTATGACTAGAAGAGAAAATAAGGAAATACTGTATATATTCGAGTGTCATGCAAGGTTTTATAATCAATATGTTTTTACACAAAAAACTGGGGGGGTGCACTATACACATGTGATTTTCTTTTTTTAAATAGGTGAAAAGAAATCATGCATATTTGGTTCAGTAACTGGTTGCACAATATACAGGCAAATTATTTCTAGAGGGGTTAAAATTCATGCAAACATAATTCAAGGGTCATCCTATACCTGAAGTTGGCTTATACAGAAGTATATACAGTAATGAATATGTTGACTTTTCACACTACCTTAGACAAAAGATTTGGATGGAAATTCTTGTTAATACTAGAAAGAGCTATAACAGCTGAGAAATCTATTAGGTTGGTGCAAAAATAATGTCGTTTTCTCACATAGTAACATGTGAGAAAACGACATTATTTTTGCACCAACCTAATAATTTCTGGAAAAACTATTTCAAGGAAAAATTTTTTTATAAATTTCAGGTGAAAGTAATGCTAGTTGTTTGGTCAATGAAAACTGAATGTTTCCTTATAAGGAAATGGCTAATTTTACCAGTACCATTATCACTGTTTGCAGTAAAATAAGTTTCTAAGACTTTAATCCAGTCCCAAGATGTACATTTCATACAAAGAATTAAGATTAAAAATATCTTTTGGTTCCAATCTAAATTAAAAATGGCCTCATTTTACTTGAGACTTCTTCATTGTGTGTGTTAATTATTTCAAACTTTCATTCCTCATTATGTGTCTTCAATTTAAAATTTGCATAAGTCCAGTGAGATGACACATGAAGAAGTAGCTGAGAAGTTATCTGTTAATCATATTTCTGCTTTACTTATGGCCAAGTAAAACACAGTATATTGACGCTAACCTATTTCTAACATGACTATGACTAGGATCAAGTGCTGACTTCCCAAACTCTTGAATACCGAGCTGAAATGGACTTTCTCGAGACTATTATCAATATCCACATTTTGTGACACTGAATATCAAAGGATTCACTCTGAAGCAAATAAATAAAAATATATTATTTATTTTATACCCTTGAGTCTGTTTTATTCCAAAGTTTCCAGTAAAGAAAATCTTACCAACTCCCACACTATTTACATTATTCAGAGTATTGTCCTCATCTTTGCTGCCATATTTATCACAACATTTCGGCTGTTGTGTGCTCCGGCCTTCTTCAGGTGATTGGAATGTCGAACTGAACACTTTATTTTGCTCACTGAAGTAGACTGTTCTAGTTCCACGTGCCATGTTTAATGGATGTCAGTTATCATTTATCTCCTGTTAATGACAATAGTCCAAATAATGTAAATAGTGTACATAATACTTCATCTCAGAAATATAGACAGATACAGAAGGGCTGAAACGTTGTAATAAATATGGCGACAAAGATGAGGACAATAGTCTGAATAATGTAAATAGTGTACATAATACCTCATCTCAGAAATATAGACAACTCCCCAAAATATCACAGAACACATTTCTTCATGTCTAAGTCCTGCTCCCCTTTCATTTTTCTCTTTTCCTGCACATATGACCCTGTGTTTGTTACTTAAAAAATCACCAGTTTTTCCAACTAGTTTTACATAAATGTGAATTATTAATCTGTAACCTATTCATTTCCTGCTTTATATTCTCTCACTGGCCACATTGATTTAATTTTCTGACCAAGAAGTATTTTTTGCTTGATGCAACCAGTTGGTAGATGACAGTCCCCTGACACCTGCTGCTCATGTCTTCCCTTACTGTGTGAGCGCGATCAATTCCAAGGAATCATTAGACCACTGATTTTTATAGTTTTGCTAACATTCACAAGATGAGAGTCAGGTGACACCTGTTGAACAGCTCCCTCCTTACTGAATGAGAATAACCTATACAATATTTTTCAGACAATTGAACTTTTTGCTCTAAGTATACCTGCTGTTCTTAGAATGAATTGGCAAATATGTTCTTTAGCTTTCATCAGATGTGTTCCACAAGGTAAAAGAATGCCTCTTTCTTCAAGAAGAGATAAAAATGGCAATTGGATAAGGTCATCAATCCACCAACTGGACCTCCACAGTTTCAGATAATTCCAAAGTGTCTGTCACCATTTTAAATTTTTTTCTTTTTTCCTTATCTAATTTGGGTGGAATCCGCTACAGTGTTATGCTAAGAAGGAGTTGATTGATTGTTAGTTTTTACAATTTATCAACCTCTTGCAGGTTATAAAAAATCCAGTAAATATTTTAGATTGTAAGAATTTATTTTGGAGATAATAATTATTTACTGATAGAAGTTCCACTAATTAGCCCATATCTGGGGAGAGATGAGATGCTAACAATAAACATTCAAGGAGGCTTGTCTGAATAACTTTGGGTGTTAATTACATTGTTCAGACAGTTGTCCTCATCATTGTTGCCATATTCACAACATTTCAGCCATTGTATGCTCTCACCTTCTTCAGGTGATTCCTTCAATATCTGTCTATATTTCTGAGATGAGGTATTGGGATTAATATGTTCACTTGAAGAAGGGCAGTGCATGCAACAGTTGAAACGTTGTGAACATGGCAACAAAAATGAGGACAACAGTCCAAAGAATGTAAATAATTACAATACCTCATCTCAGAAATATCGACACAAACTTTGGGTATGATAATGACTCTTCTTAAAGTTATTGACAATATGTTCTGCAATAATGTCTTTTTTTTAATAAATTTGATGTTGTTTTTTTCTTGTATATGTCTTTGTGTTTTATGCCAAATTTTATTTCTTTTCTTAGGCTGTCTTTTGGAAACAGGACAGGAATTCCCATCCATCCGTGGAGATTACGCCACTTTTAAAAACACCTTTGACACTGTGATCAATGCTCATTATCCATCAGCACTTAATCACGTCTTTTTCCGCCTCATCCATTGCCCCTCTTCCTGTGCAGAATCACTCAACATTCTTTCTGGGTAAGTCTTTTCCTTACTTTGACTTTACCATTTGGTGGACATTCATAAACTGTTGTGGGTACATTTGATCCACAAACTCAAAGTGGCCATATGCCAAACATGCCCTCTACACATGGCATGCAGTGCATGATAAATAGATCTAATGTTGTCTGAAGTTCTGTTTACATTATTCACAACTGGACTAATATCTTCAGCAGCAAGGCCTTCAATCGGGAGGTTTTCAAAGGTGTGGAATCAGCTCTTAATTGCTGGTGTTCTCAGGTCCACCTTGATGAGAGGTGACAGTACCTTTTAGGGTCCCAGCTATAGACAAATAGTTAACCACAAACTGGGGTCAAAACATTATGAAAATATAAAGATAGATTTTTATAGTAAAAATACCAGTAATCCATTATTGAAAAAAATAACCAGCAATACATTTGACTTTCAATAAAACCTAATATACAAACTGATTTCTTACAAAGAATTCATATTCTATTCATATGAACCTATCCTAAAAATCTTGTCAGCATTAAATAACCCATTGAGGTGTTGATATGTCATAAAACAAAATTTTTGTTAGTCTGAGTAACCATCAAGGAATTTTTAATTACACATCTAATTCATTTTGAATATGTTGTTCTTATAACTCTAAACGTTATTTTGAGTGGATGCTCATATTTGAGTAGACTCTCCGTTTATTTATTAAACAGTATATTTATTTTTGTCTCTTGGCTAGAATGCATGAGAAATCTTATTAAAGAAAAATTTTTGCTCTCCAGCAGGAATTGAATCTGCATCCCTCAGAACAGAGGGTGTTACCTTTTAGCTTCTTACGCCTTCACAACAGCCACAAAGAGCACAGTCAGGCAAGGCCAAATTTTGTGCTTTCAAGTGAAATTTCTTCTTTCATAGACCTCTTGATGTTTTTCATATCTTCACAATTTGGTAGCCAAATTTGTTAAGAAAACAAAGAAAACGGGGTAAAAGTCAAGCAACATGTATCCACTAAAAATAATATTTATAGTACTAAGAAATGATTTCAAATATACATATATATATATATATATATATATATATATATATATATATATATATATGCTTGTCTGAATCATCTTCAAGAAGTGAGAGCAAGATCTAAAAGGTCAACCAATCTAACAGTGATCTCCTCTCACAATCCTCACACTTGCTCCATATGTAGCCTCCTTTGAAAATCACTAGCGGGTCTTAAATGCCACTTAAGATTATCGCACAAAATTTCATAACTGAATCAATAAGCTGTCAGATCCTCATACGTCAAAACCGACGGGAGAGTCCATTATATATGATGAAATATAGTTTTAAGATATGCTATATTTATGGTTTGAAGTGCTCAATATCAGTGATAGGGTGTATATAAATATATAATTTAGCGTACTGGGGCTGCAGATCATTATTTAAACATATATTGTTAAATATAACCGATAATGAATGTCTATTATGTCTGATCATGAGCCTTTCTAAACTCTATATATTTGCTGTAATTTCAGGTGAAAATAAAGACAAAAATTGTCCAACACTCAACAAAATTACATCTCAAACTAGTCACAACACATTTCATTGCATCTAGACATATGGTTCTGTTGTTAATATTTTGGTCTCTCATGTGATAGAACTGCATCATGAATTTATGACCTGCATCTGCTATTCTGCAACTGTTATTGTTGTATAGCCATCTTCAATGTCAGCATAACAGAATATCTTTGTTGGTGAATATTTTTAAATGTCTGCATGACCACTCTGAAGATGCCTCATGTGAGTCGAAAGCTTAGATCAAAGAACAGCTTAATAAAAAAAATATCCAAATATTGGACAATTTTTATCTCTATTTTCACCTGAATTTAAAACAAATATATGGAGTTTAGAATGACTCATGATCAAAGAATATTAAACACTTAAAATCCCATAGGTAATAATCTTTATTAGGTTTTCTTTGTAGGGCTTAATGATTGAGAGCTGCTTTTTTAGAGCTCTCATGAAATAAAGATTATTACCTATGGAATTTTAAGTGTTTGATATTCCTTAATTAATAATATATATGTCTGAAGATTGCATGAAACAGACCGTTATCACTCAGTGTCCACTTATTTTTACACGTCTGAATATTGAGCACATTTATTCATAAATATGGTAATATTAGCTGTTTTCCTAGAAGGAAATATTCACCATTCATTGACTAAGCAGCCAGTACTGCTGTCAGTTGAAATTCATAAAATCTTTCTTGTAAAATAATTTTTCATAAATATAGGTTTTTCATGCCCTATAACTGTTATTGCATTTCCCAATATTGATGGGATTTTCCTTCCTAACCTTTTGTTTGAAGTCGTGTAGAATGTCAACATCTCAATTATATCATTATTTTCTCTTTGAGTTACATGTGATATCCATTTTAGTTGTTGCTGCTGTTGGTAGTCCTCTAGTGATATCGTTTCTGTTATTTGGCACAGTTCTTTGTTTTTCTATCATACCTTAAAACTATATTTTATCATTTTTACATATATATTGTGTGTATTTAGGCAGCATCTTTTCATTCATACACGTTTCATTAAATAATAGAGACAAGTGCTGTCTATTTATTTTATGTAAATTTTTTTCATAACGTCTGATAAGTTTAATAATTCAATTAATTCAATTATCGTTGAAGAAAGAAATTCACAATATTGATCCATATTTTTTAATACAATCTAAGCTTTCGGTTTACATAAGCCATTATCAAAGATGTCAATTACAACATATTAAACAATATACGGACAAGACAGTGATGATAGTCTGTCATTGTTTACATAGATGATTTCTAAGCAACGATAAACATGTGCATATAAGACGCTAGAAGCGAAAATTGCACCGCATCTCATGACATCACACATGACCACACGAGAGTGAATTGGAGAAGTATGAAGTATGGAAATCCGTTGGTATAAACCAATGGCTTCTGTTACCAATTATAGACATATAAGAATATTTGTAGAGATGCCATGATTGATTTTGTTTAGGTTGGGTTTCAACTGTTTGATGTATAATACTTCAAGGATTTTTAGTTTTTGTCTATTGTTTTCATGTTGAAGTATAATTGTTGTTTTCGACAAGTATTTTACGCAATTGTGTGTGTGGGCAGGCATGTTGTTTTAATATATATATGGTCATATGCTTTGGGAGGTCAACTGATAAAAATCATCTAAGGATACAATAAGGTTAAAACCAAGGTAGCGAAATCAACTGGTCTCCTAATTTTTTAAATTTCTAAAGCATATATATATATATATATATATATATATATATATATATAAACAAAAGAATCTGTCTTCAGTTCAATAAGCATAAAACAAAAAAAAAAACTGATATCTAAATGTTATTTATTTATTTTTTTTTCACACATGTATTGAGCACTTTTTAATACTACTGTTCCCTAGTCCAATTCATCCCTGACCATTAACTTTTTATGTATTTGATATATATATATATATATGGGAAAATGATATGTAATTTTTTTTATATATCAAGAACAATTTCATGGGAAAGAAGTATGACAAAGTAGAAAAACTTTTCATGTAATGCGTTTTGTCCTTTAGGAATTAATTAACAAAATTTATCTTTACATTGATGTGATTACACATGCACCTGAAGGAGAGGGGGATGCTGAGAATTTTAAATGAAATTTTTATTTTTTTTATTTATATATACATGTTTTGGGTTTCATCTTCGTAAAATTAAAGAATTTGCAGCTAACCAGATTTCATATTACTTCATTTTTCATATGCATTTTGATCAGACATGCAAAAAATTGAATTTTTGTTTAATTTCATTATCAGCTTTACCTGTGATTATTCCTGTTTGATCTTTGTAGTCTGAGTCCCTATTCCTCTGACTCATTGGGTGTGAAGGATGGAGACCCGAACCTGACCCTGACTCAAGAATTTATCCCTCTTGGAGCCATAGCCTTGTTTGCCTCATCAAGTTCGGATTTTGATGAGCACGTATCTGTCGTCATCAGCAAAGCCAACCATGTGTACCAGGAGTTCCTTCGCTCGGATGAAGGACAAGGATTTACTGGCCAGGTAACTATGTTTCAAAATCATTAGTCACCAGAACTGATGTCGACCCACAATCTGCCCACAAAAAACTTACTGTTATGACTATTTGGTCAGAAGAGGTTCATTACCATTGTAGTGAAATTATTTAACCTATAACAGTATTTCCCAAACTTTGTTTTATTCATTTCCCCCCAAGCAAGGCAATAAAGCCACTAAGACACAAGAGGTTACTGAGTGTTAGAGAATATAAAAAGAAAAAGAAAAGCATAATTATGAAGAGAGAACAATAAAAGAACAGGAATTACAAAGACAGAAGATAGCAATTGACATTGCATTTAAATTTTTGAAAATCAAAGTTAACTGGAAAACAACAAGCTGGAAGAGAGCTTGAGAAATGTGAAGTGCAAGAGAAGAGACAGTTAGTATAGAATTTATGGTTACATCTCACCATTTAAATTCTAAAATGATGGGATCTAGCTACCAATATAGTACTGTGCTTAAATTTGTAAAGACAAGATAGAAAAGAGGAAAGCTTATCAGAACAATTGACATAAAAAATATTTATAGAAAAAGCACAGGGAAGCTGTTTTATGGCAGAAGGAAAGGGACTGAAGCTGAAATGCCAGGTCAGGACCAATAAGATTGCAGATTCTTCTTTTTCAGGATTGAATTAATATTCAATAACCATAAACAAAATTAACAAAATCTTTTGGTAAATAAGGAATACATATTGCTTAATAAGATAACATTGAAATACAAAAAGAAAATTGTTATCAACTTTCACACCCATAAAATTTTAAATGAAATCTTAGGCTGTAAATATGACAAGTTAGGGTCATTTTGCAGTCGATTTTTCAAATATTTCAATATGATTTATGTCTGGATTGTGAATTTGCTTTATATTTAGAAATTCTTGATAAAATCCAAAGAATCTGCAATGTTATTGGCTCTGACCTGGCATCTCAACTTAAGCCACTTTTCCACCACCATAACATAGATTCTCTGTGCCTTTTCTGTAAACATTTTCATGGTAATTATTCTGATGAATTTTCCTCTATGGTACCTAGACTTTACAAACTTAAGCGCAGTACTAGATTGCTGGTAATGTCGCGTCATTTTACAGTTGAAGTGGCTAGATTTAACCGTAAGTTCCATGCTGAGATTTTTTTCTATCACACTTCTTGCCTGTGGAACTCTCATTCAGCTTCTTGCTTCCCAGTCAACTTTGATCTTCAAAAATTTAAATGCAAAGTCAATTGTTATCTTCTGTCTTCTTAATTCCTGTTCTCTCTCATTAAGTGTTTTGTTATTTTTTTCTCATATTCTCTAACACTCAGAAACCCCTTACACCCTTATGCAAATTGAAACAAAACAAATAATTCCATTATTATTTACTTTCTTTTGCATATTTTTCCAATGAAACATGACCCAGTGCATGATGTTTATACTTCCATTCCACAAAGTTGGTTCTTGCAGATTGGTCACAGATTCTCGATTGGATTTAAATCAGGAGAGTTTCTGGGCCAGTCTATAGTACTTTAATTTGCTCACTGGTAAGGCTTGCCAGTGTGTTTGTGCAGCATTACAATTTTTGCATACTTCCTTGTAGTGGCATCCGTCATAGACAATGGCCGCAGGACAACTAATCGACAGTTGAGACAATAGTGCCTGGGTATGATGAAAATCTGATGACATCACGGGTGACAACATTTTTCAAGGCCAAACAAATTTCATCATACACCCCAAAAACAGATTCATATTACTGCACACCACTGCAAATGACCTAATCTGAGGAAAAAATAGAAATTAGTTAAACCTTGTCACTCCAGTGGGTCTAAAACTGACCGTATGTTGAAAGAAAGGAAACTAAAGTGGTTGTTTCAACTAATTTGTACAAGGGTGTATGTTTTAGTGGTTTTTATTGCCTTGCTTGGGGTGAAATGATTTGGAAAAAAAAGAATGCTAATTCCTCATCCCAGAAGTTCAGACAGAAAATATCTGCTATTGATAATGTTGTGGATTCCGAGATGAATTCGGTCTCCAAGGAATGACAAACGCAATAATTAAATATAAGAAATAAAATGTATTTACACAATCATACAAAGAGTAATACTGTTAGTAAGTTGAGGAATGTGGTTAGTAGCAAATACAGATAGATATATACAGTCTCAAAGTAAGACTTCCTTAGAGTCTACGTGCTTGTAACTGACTTCTACAAGAGGTTACCTCACACTATCTCCGTTCGTATATTCTCTCACTCTCCGTATATCCTCTCTCTATCCGACTACCGACTGCTCTCACTGACTGTAACTCTGGGTATTTAACGGCAGCAGTCCAGATACACTTGGTAGAGTCCATTTATATGAAAAACAGGTGGACCCCATAACAGATAACATGATAGCTGATATAATTTGAAACAAATTTCTTTTTTAACCTGAAATTTTTAAATTTAACATTTTTTTTTTTTCTTAAATTTGAAATGTTTTACCATTTATTTCATTGCATTGAGGTTGGCTGGTGCAATGGAAAATGTCTTAAACTCCCTGAGTGATCCTAACACTAAATTGGTTACCTAAACCTACAATGGAGCAGCTGCGATGGCAGGAAAACAAAATGGAGTATGAAAGAAATTGAAGGAGAAATGATTTTCATTCATTCAACAGTCTCATTCATTGTTGTACACAGTAGAAGTGCTGAGAAATTTCTTTATGCACCATGTCCTCTCAGGATGTAGGTGTCTCCCACTTTGTCCCCAGCCTCTCAACCTCTGGCGTCTTCCTCTTTGGGTTGAGGTGTCCACTCGGTCCGAACCGAACTTAGGGGTAACTGGCCGTACGCTCCCTGAGTACCAGTCGATTATTTCGACCGGTCAACTGGTCAAGTCCTACTCACTGCCCACGCTGTGTTATTAGGTTGGTGCAAAAATAAGGTTGTTTTCTCACATAAAGTTGAACGTCAAAAAACGACATTATTTTTGCACAAACCGAATAGTTTTTAGATCCAGTAAGTGGGGTGTTGTCCATACGTTCATGGTCAACTGAGGATGTGGACACGGCTGTGAGAGTTGGTGCTAGGAAGTTTAGAATGTGGCAAAATAAAACAAGAAATAATATCTGCAGAAGCCAGACAACAATGGAAGAAATATTGACGTCTTTTATATAAGAAGATAACATCAGAAAAGAGGTTACAGGGAGAATAAAAACATTTAACATAAATGAGAAAAGAAAAAGATAAAATGCATCCAGCAAATTCCCAACAGAGAGAGGGTTTACGTGTGATAAATGCGTATTGAATTGCCTGGGGTAGGTTTATAACTAATAGTCCAGTCTCATACAGACTTCTCAGAACAGGGGGCAGTCTTCTTTCTCTCCTCCAAAATTCTCCCGCAAAAATCTTGACTCACTGCGACAATAGTCTCGTGACTCTCTCGACTACAGTCCCCCTTGTAACACCACGACCCGTAATGATCACCTGCGTGTGCTCATGCACATGATGACGATGTGCTGACTGATCGCGGTCTCTCTCTTCCATCTGCACTCGACGGCAGACCAACCAACCACTCTCTGCCTCTTCTGTCTGGCTTGCAGCCCTGCGACCTGTAACGGTCACCAGCGGGTGCTCACGCACTCGACAATGATGTGCCGACCGATCGTGGTCTCTCCCGTCTGGCCTCTTCTATCTCGCTCGACCGTCTGCCTTTTCTTCAGCATAACTATGCGTTTATATAGATAAATCTGGTTGATCCTGAATCAACCCTTGGCCCGGCATGCGATTATCATGAGTGCCAAAAACTATCCCTTGATATGTAAACTGATTCTGCAATTATTTACCTTTTACATTAATATAAAAATAACAAAAATGAGAAAATCAACAGACAATTGCTGATATCTCTTGATGAGTAGACTGAATGATTACCAAAAGGTTCATCTACAAAACTTCAACAAAAGGTAGAAGTGCTAAGTGGTGAATATAATTTAAATCAGCAAGATCTTGAATACTGCCATATATATATATATATATATATCGAAAATTTGCATGTCGGATCAGTACAAGTTTGGTTAAAGACAATGAAAATTCTTTGTTAAAGATTTTTATTTTTTTAATATCTTGGACCATTTTCATAATCCTCAGTGACTGCAACTAAACATGTAGAAAAGAAACCTGCTACCCAAATACTATATATATATATATATATATATATATATATAAAATATGTGGTGCAGTTCAATTTATATTACAATGAATCATTCATACAAAAAGTAGATTAGTAAAATTAATGATATAAAATGGCGAAATCCCTTCGGTAACAAAATTTTAAAGCTGCATTAACCTACTTATCATTCGAGGAATATTATGATCCTTTTTTTTTTAAATTATAAGCTGTATAAGGTCTCTCTTTAATATGCAACTACTTTCAACTGTGCATTCAGTCATCTTCAGGCATGGAAATTATTTTGTCATTGGTAAAATTCAGGTAGTATCTGAGATGAAAAAATTAAATGCGAATTGAAATATGCTCTTTTTTAAATGTGTTATTGTTAACGGATATAAGCTTTTGGAGCATGCATATCAGTATGCCATTAACTTTACTAATCTACTTTTTGTAATGATGGATTCATTGTAATATAAATTGAACGGCACGACATATTTGAGATATATATATATATATATATATATATATATATATATATATATATATATAATCAGATGGAATGAATCTGTAGAAAAGACAAAATACATAAACAGAGACAAGAGGAAAAACTATACTTAGCTGATGTGTTTTGTTCTCTGAGGGGCATTATCGAGACAATGTGATCAAGGCACATTGCCTTGATAGTCTCTCAGAGGACAAAATGCATTGGCTACACAACATCCTACACATGTGCACATGCACACACACACAAAGAAAAAATCAGTGTAACACCAATAAAATAGTACATAAATTATCTGTGACGATAAATATTCGCACTTACCAGATTTGAAGCGTCTAAGATATTTTGCTTGTCAGGCTGCTGTTTTATGATGGATAAACCCAAGCTAGACAGTTTGTCATTTTGTCAGCTACATCCTTTCCTCTCATAAGTTTGGTCCAAGAAAAGTACATTCTCTGACATTTGTTTATTTTATGCTGCTTGGCACGATTTGTCTAGTGGTAGTCTGCATGCTGATTGGTTGAGCTGGGGACTCGGATTGAGAATGAGGCCAACGGCAATGATTGGTGTGTTGGCTGTGTTTTTGGTCAATAAAAACGGTCTGGGACATTGGCTGGCAGTGCAGCTGGGACTGTGGTTATGTGCACTGTTAAAGAGTTTCGTATTAAGTTACGACTGTTTATTTTTGTCTGGAAGCTGGACGCTAGCTTCGAACCTACCGCTAGAGTGAGTGGTGCAATTACCGGTGTCTACCGAAACGTGGGAGGAACACACTGAATGTCAACATTATCTTTCTTAACTTGAAAATCAACAGACAATTGCTGGTACCTCCTGACAACACAAATGTTCATGTACAAAACTCTGTATTAGAGGTGCTGAATATAATATCCTTCAGCTAAGTGACAAATATTTACTGGACTTGTTTTTGACATATGAGGATCAAGTAGTTCAGTTCTTAGAAGCAACAGCCGGGCTAGTCACACATATCATTTGATTAGAGTGGGGAAAGCTTGTGCAGAACCAACTCTACACTATTTCTTTTTTTTTTTTTGAATAGCCAAATACAGAGAACTGGTGCACAGCATGCTACAAAGCCCCAAACAACCCTCTGCAGGTTTTGAATTCAAAGTTGTCCTTCTAGTCTGTTTGCCACCCAAAGCTATAGAAGACAGTCTGTCCTGCTATTTAGCTACATAACTCTAAGGGAAGAGATGGTTTCATACCTTTCTGAAGGCTATTAACATGGAAGTGAATGTAATGACCTTGACTGGTATTTGAACTTGGCTCTCCAATCCCTCAATCTGAGCTGTTATCCATTACTCTACTGCAACAAATATATATATATATATATATATATATATAAAATAGGAAAGAACTTGTTAGGTAAATAATCCAAAGTTCTTTAGTATTTTTATTATTTTTAAAAAACAGTTCTCGATACAAAAGTAGAGCCTAAATATGATTCCATTGCTACATAAGAGTTCTCATGTTTCAAAACAAGAGCTGAAAACTTCAATGTAATTATTTGAATTGAATTGAATTAAAGTACCAAGCTCTGTTCCATAAAAAAAATTTTGCTTGAAGATGGAACAGAGCTTGGTACTTTAATTCAATTTAATTCAAATAATTATATTGAAGTTTTCAGCTCTTGTTTTGAAACATGAGAACTCTTATGTAGCAATGGAATCATATTTTTAAATAAATAATTATTTATATATATATATATAAAAGTGGACATTGAAGTCAGCACTCACAGGCAACAGGCTGTTTCATGCTAGATGCAATCGTCAGGCCATATAAAACTATATTTCTTAACACATTAATAAATATATATATACATCTTTGTGGTGCGACTTAAGTTTTGTTGGTTACCCAACTCTTCAGGCACATCTACCTCTATACTTATATATATATATATATATATATATATATGTGTGTGTGTGTGTAAAAACTGATTTCTTTTTTTTTTCTTCCTCTTAAGGTTTGCTTCATTGCTGACAGTGCAGGTTCACTGCTTGCCTACGAAGCTCTTTGTCTCTCCAACACGAAGGACCAAAGGAACAGCAGTCGATATGGAAGTCATGGTAGTGTCTATGATGCAGAGGGCGTTGAAAACAATACAGGTGGTGCAGGCAGTCACCATCAGCATCAGAGCAACCCAGACCTCACCTCTATACCACAAGACAATGGAATGTCTTCTCCGGTCAGTAATGATGTGTTCACCCATGAAATTGAAGGCCACAAGACACCTGAGGTTACCCGCAAGGCATCAACCAACCAGCATCTGTCTGTCCATGGAATATCTGGAAACTGTGGAGGAAGCCATGTCTCTCAGAGAAACAGTAGTGGTAGCCATTACGACTCAAGTCATGCTGCCCACTTGAATTTTGAAGTTTCCGACTTCTTTATGTTTGGAGCACCTCTTGGACTTATACTGGCTTATAAAAGAAGCTGTAAGTAACTTTTACTTATTATTTTCTTTTTATTTAATTTTGTTTTCTTTTTACATTTTTTTAAATTTTTCCCTTGAATGATGTTAGCTAGATTGTCACAAGTCTAAGATGGCCGATTTCTGATTTAATTACCTTCATTGGTTTGTTTTGTATACCTTTATCGTTACTTGAAGCAAATACAAATTCAAATCTAACAAACCGTTCTTTTAGATCCAATAAGAGAAGCGTATTTTGAACTCAAGGCTTCTGATTCGGAATTCAACAGATTCATCTGACATTGGGATAAATTGCTATTGTTTGAAAAGATTTATGCACTAGTTGAAAAGCCTTTCAAACAACAGCTTATATAATTTGACTGACCTTGACTTAAGGAACATTGTGCACCAGAAGAGCCAGAGGCAAGTTTTTTTGTTCATCTATCAGAGATATGCACACAATTGTGCATGCACACAAACATATACAGAGACACTCTCTCTCTTTCTAAATACACAGGTCATCTAGTCAAAGAGTGTCAACCTATCAATGCTTATTTTTATTTATTTCCTCACTAAAGTCTAGTCATACTTGTTGGCACAAATGATTTTCTAAGCACAGCTTAGATGTGGCACAAGGACAAAAGCATGGGGCACCCAATGAGGATTGAATTCACTACTCAGTTGTAATGGCTTTAGCGAGACAAACTTGCTAACCATTACACCACATCATGGTGCCCAAATGATTTTCTAAGCATAGCTTTGATGTGGCACAAGTTCGAAAGCATGGCGCACTCAGTGAGGATTATACTCACTACTCAGTTGCAATGGTTCTAGTGAGACAAGCTGGCTAAACATTACACCATGTCAAGGTGGACTGTAATGGCTATTTTTCAAGTGTAGCTTAGATGTGGCACAAGGCCAAATATATTGGGCACCTAGTGAGGATCGAACTCACTTTTCAGTCGTAACTGATCTAGCGAGACAACCATTACACCACACCTAAGTGCCCTAATAGTGACTTTCCAAACATAGCTTAGATGTTGCACAAGGCTGAAAGTAGGGGTACTCAGTGAGGATCGAACTCATTACTCAGTTGTAATTGTTTTAGCAAGACAAGCTTTCTAACCGTTACATCACCTCAAGGTACCCAGGTCTGGTCATACTCTTACACTTCCTGTAACCCCCTGTAATCCCCCGCATGGCATTTATGCCTTGCCCCAGGTGAAATGAATAAAAAAAATGTTAAGAAAAAGATTTTATGCTACTGCGAATGACTTGTCTGTTCAACCCAAGTTAAGGTTGAATACGGGTTTTAATTTATTTCTTTTGTTTGTTAAATCAGTTAAACTTAGCTTTCGAATGCATGTAGCTTGATTCCTCTCATTGTGGGCCAGATGTACACATCAAGAGATAAATCTAAGACTGGGGTCATGTGTAATATCACTAACTGTTGAAAAATCATGAAATCATAATGTGATACACAAGCTAATAGAGAAAAAATATATAGATCTCCTTGGAGTGGGCTGATCTAACTGTCACTAGCAGCTCTAATATATATAAATAAATAAATAGAAATTAAGGGGGATTTAAATAATCATAATTAATTCATCGATTCCAGGAGAATCCTCAACAGAATGCAGAAAGCACTGGACGGCCATTTTGTTCTATTTTTGTGACTCATCATCCACTACCAAAAATCGAACCCAGACCGTTACAATGTGATGCAAGCATCATACCGAGTGGACTCTGATGAGTCACGCAACAGAATTTGTGAAGAGCTGATACTATAATGAGTCTGGTTTGTTACCTCTCTGTCACCGAGACTCGTTGGTCCAGTTGATATGACCCTTGCGTCATAATGTAACAGTCCGGGTTTAATTCTCAGTAGTGGATGTGCACTGCTGATGAATCCCAAAATAGGATGAAATGGCCATCCAGTGCTTTCTGCATTCTGTTGAAGATTCTTCTAGACTCGATGAATCAATTATAAATAAATAAATAAATACAAAAAAAAAACACTTTCTGATTTGTGTTCATTGATGATGTAATGAATATGCATACACCTGGGGTCCCCCCCCCACAGTAATATGATTGGCTGGTGTCAGCCATAAATACAGACTGATGTGGAGATACAAGACTACGCCTATTGACGACGCCTATTGCCTACCACTATGACGAGGACCAGTCCATTAGAGTTACCTACTAGATTGTCCTACCTGGTTACAGTAGTCAACAACCACTCTGCTACTTCAAACAAATATATCCCTTTCCAGGACATATCAATTGATAAAGTCATTTAATTTATTGCCCCTCTTATTCTCAAAAATCACAATGCATTTTTCTTACACACAGTTTTGTCGTTCTTTCAATCTGAAGATGCCAAACAACACAGATTAGCAAAGTGCATTGGTTAAAAAGCTCTTCCCCTTAGTCCCATTATCTCCTCTTTTGTTTCAATTCTATATCCTACTAACACTCATCCTGTCAACATGGAAAATGCAAAGACAAAAAAATCTATGGTAATCAGAAAATACAAGAATCCCTTGCTTTTATTTCAGCCTTTCCTTACAAAGATCAAAAAAATTAATTCTGAACTACATTCATGATAAAATTCCAAGAACCAAACACAGAATACAAAGAACATCGAACCATAGATACCCTGGGTATGTTTATGGGTACCTTAAATCCATATATAAGAATGTGGTTGTCAATGATGTCACAATTTTAGTAAGAATACCCAACAATTAACCTGCAGAATTTTTTACCAATTTCTTCAGATTTATACATTTTTTTACTCAATGTTTCCAATTGATATATTCTTCAACATTTAAATTGGAAGAATTTTTTTAAAAAAAAGTGGCTTTGGATTATTAAGCTTACAATGTCACTATTAGCTTTTTATGAAGAGCTGGTGTCAACCAATGTGGTGGATACTTATACACAACTCCAGATCAAGGGAGATAATTAACACTCACCATGGCTATTAATTCTGGTGGAAAGCAAGTGAGTATTTATTAATTCTGCTTTCTTCTTGCAGTTCCTCCTGTTCGTCCTGCCTGCCACCAGTTGTACAATCTGTTCCATTCCCATGATCCCTCTGCAGTTCGATTGGAGCCCCTTATTCATGATGGATTCAAACATATTTCTCCAATCAAAGTCCCTCGTTACAGCAAATTTCCTCTTGGTTATGGTGAAACTGTACATGTTGGTAAGTGCTTCCAGAAATGTTCTTGTCAGGACATTATATAATTCTTTTTGGCAAACATTGACTTACGTATTCACAATAAGACAGAGCGTCAAAAGGACGATTTTTTCCATGATACCGATTTTTTTAACTACCTTCAATCTTTGGCAATGTTTATCATTTTAAAAAGCCATGATTAGAATTGTCATAAAACCTAAACATAGGAAAGTGAATTTATACATTTTCTTTTTTGTTCTTGAGAATTGACAACAAAAATATTAAACATAATTTTTTATTAGATTTTATGAGATTTTATTTACAAGAATAATTTTATGTTTACAATGTTAGAACAACTAATACAAATGAAACTAATGCAATGCAATATTTATCATTTACCAATTTATAAAGAAATAAATGTGAAAATAATTTTTATTCATCAACATTTATTAAATTATTAAAATATGTTAACCAACTATTAGGTTGGTGCAAAAATAATGACGTAATAATGTCGTTTTCCGACATATTTTTTAACGTCAAAAAACGACATTATTACGTCATTATTTTTGCACCAACCTAATATAAAGTAAAACTTTTTTTTTTTACCATTTTATAAAGTTTGACTCCATTAGCAAATATAGCCAATGTTTTGTCAACCATTCCAATAAACAATATGTGACGAAAGACATGACTTACCTTGGAGTTCAAAACGAGCACAAATGTGTCTTGCCTGCAAAGTCATAAGGAAAAGAAACAATATAATAAATAGTATAATCTGAGTAAGTCCATGTTTCCCCCATCATTTTTTAAAGGGCATAGTGATTATACCCCACCACAACTTTCTTTTCTTTTTACTGTCTGTGAATTGCTGTTGCCTTCTTCACAGCTTTTGAATTCAGTGTTGTATTTTTCATAGAATGGCTGCCAGCCTATCCTGCTGTTTAACCCATAACTGGGGGGAAGAGATGGGTTCATGTGTTTCCCATTGGTATTAGTGTAAGAGTGAATGCAATAGATGAGGATGAATTTTGATTTCCACAATATTTCACATGTTTAATTATTATTTGTCAGAACATTTAAAAGAAAAAGATATCCCCCAGGATTCATTTCTTGGTCCAACCTACCTTCTACTTTGCATAAATGATCTGCCTAAGAGTATGCACTGATCATTTGTTAATATCTATGCTGATGATACAATGGTATATGTGTGTGAACCTCCAAAACTCTAAATGACCAGAGCTTGGCAGCTGATCTCTCCTCTGACCAACCTCTAACCACTCAGTTAGGGAAAAACTGGCTGCTCAAATTCAATGCTTCAAAAGCCAAACTAGTTTTGATCCATCATCACAGAGTGGGCCTTGAATTTTCACCTATTATGATTAACAAGTGTTCTCTCAGGGAGGCCTCATGCCATGAGTACCTGTTGGGACCTCAAGACACAACCTCAAGGCTAACTGTCACATCATGTTGAAACTGGTTCCTGTACAATCACTAAAGTTAAGCAACATCAAGCCTTGTCAGTACCTAGATAGGTGACCACCAGGTGCTATAAGCTTAAATGTGCGTGTGAAATGAAAATAGCTCAGAATTGTTAACAGGAGAGCCAAGTTCCAATTCCCATAAGGTTAGTTAGATTCATTTATGTACAAATACCCTTGTGAACAGTATGACTCCATCACTTCTCTTCCCAGCTATGGGTTACTTAGTAAGACTGGTATCACTAAAATCATTATTATCTCAAAAAGAAAAAAAAAATCTTATGCTCTAAACATATTTTCTGGTTTCAACTAACCTGCAATGAATTGATAAGCCATAGAAGCTGAATCCGTCACTCAAGAGACTGGAAAAATGTGGGATAAAAAATAATATCCGTTAATACCTTTGTAATTACAGCATAGTTTTTTCTGGTCTTATATTTTTTTTACACGACAATTCAGCTGTCAGATGTGCTGAACAGTTGTTTGGATTAAGATAGGCTCCTCTTGTGGTAGGGGAGCTTTCTGCAATATTACTTAAACTGGGTAGGTGTCGGAGATTTTATGCAATATTCCATCAATGATGGTGAGGCTTAATAAAAGTTGTATTTGGAAAATTGTTTAAAATGTCAAAAGTGAAAAATTAGTAGTCTTAGAACAGGGGTTCTCAACCAAGCGGTGGAGGGATTGCTTTCTGTGGGGACAGGGGGAAATCTTATTATTTTTTCCTTGTTTTTTTTTTTTTTATTTACAAAATTTTTTTTACTGAATTATAACAACATGACATAGGCACTGTGGAGTAATGGATAGCAGCTCGAATTGCGGAATTGGAGAGCCAAGTTCAAATTCCAGTCAGATCCATTACATTCACTTACATGCTAATACCCTTGGGAAAGGTATGAATCCTCTTCTTCTATCCCCCTAGCTATGGGTAAATAGCAGGACACACTGGGTTCTATAGTCTATGGCAACTGGTCTACCACAGAAAGAAATGGCAACCTACTGCAGGAAAAAAAATCTGCCTCGTCAGTCATGTATCAAAAGATACATGATCGCCTAAGTGTGCATCACGCATGGCACATAACTGACTGAAAGCGGCTTGGATTGAGGAATCAGGGAGCTGAGCTCGAATACAACTCAGATCCATTACATTCACTTACGTGCTAATACCCTTGGGAAAGGTATGAATCCTCTTCTTCTCCCCCCAGCTATGGTTAAATAGCAGGACAGACTAAGTTCTATAGCCTTGGGTGGCAACCAGACTAGGAGAAAGAAAAACTGAATTCAAAACTGGCCTGGGGAGGGTTGGGCTCTGTCAGGCTATCTTGCCCAAGAAACACCATTTCTACTACGTCTGTATTACATGTGGTGCTTCTATGACCCTACAAGTCACAAGATAAAAAAAATAAAACATAACTATACTAATTGCTTATTGAAATATGCTTCAGTTTATTTAATAATTAATTATTAAATAAAATTAAACAAATTAGAAGCAAATTACTGTACATGTATAAATCCATCAACATTTTCTAAATAAATTTGTAAAACTTTCTAATAAATTTGTAAAACTTGTCTACAGAAATAATCCATATATAGGTGCTAATACGGAAAAGAATGAAGATTTTCACTAAAAAGAAAAATGCATATTATTTGGAATGCATCTTTAGAGTTAGACAATCTCGGAAAGTGGGGGAGATGGCATTCTGACGTATGGTTAAAAGGGGCATCAAGCAAAAAAGGTTGACAACTACTGTCTTAGTAACTTCGGAGAGGTTTAGAAATTTCCTAAAAAAAAAAAAAAAAAAAAAATCAATGTTCTCCACCCGAAGAGTTTAAATATGCAATGCAGTTATAACTTATTCCAGATTAAAAAAAAAAAGATGATTAATTTTCACTTTTAGCAGAAAATTGATTGTCTGTCTCTTAAATTTCATATTCATGTTTGCTCACAAATTCACAAATATTGAGTCTTTGAAGATAGCTTTCTAAAACCTTTTAAAAAATTTACAAATCTTGAGTCTCCGAAGCAAAATTTGTAGATCTTCAGTCAAATGGAATTGAATCAAGATATAATTTCAAATAGCCAGAATCATGGGATTTTTGGTCAACACAGTTGTATTAATCGATATTTTCTTGTCTCTTACAATCTTACATTTTTTTTATTTTTTTTTGTTTTTTTTTTCCAGTTGAAACCATTCACTGTAACCTACGGCTATTCACTAACAGCCGACGTAGGTCTGCCTCCCCTTGTCAACCGTCCCTGCAACGGCAGAGCAGCTGTACAAGCCTCTGCAGCCAGGCCTCTTGTCTAGACGAACTGACTGTGTCCAGTATAACAAATGGTAAGTTGTGCTTGTTGCTCAGAATAATATAGGCCGGCATGAGTTACCTCCCTTAGATTATGCGTCCATTAATTTTTTTCTTCTTTTTTTTAACTATAAAATATATTAGGAAATTTTGTTTCATCTTTCAACTGCATTCAGCGTACCTTATATTTATGCTACGGTTGTAAAATTTGCTACCTCTCTATTTCAAAACTGGGTAACATCTACGAAAAATAAAATATAAAGAAAGATTATTTTGTTTTCATTGATGATTAAAAAAAAAAATGAAAAAAACAAACAATTTAAAAATAATTATGAAAAAAAATCTTTTCTGGTAAATAACACTTTTTAGGACATTAACAATATAGGCACAATGAAAAAAAAAAAGGACCTAATCTAATCAGTAAGTGACACCTTTATATGACACTCAAAGTATTAGGCTGGTGCAAAAATAATGTCGTTTTCTCACATATTAACATATGTGAGAAAACGACATTATTTTTGCACCAACCTAATAAATGTCCAATGCATTATTCACTTCATTAAATCTTGTTTTGACTAGAAGTCACACTGAAATCATAGCTGCTTGCTTCTAAACATGTCCATCTTCTCAGGTCTGTTTGTGTTTCTTCAGCAACCACATAGCCAACATATGGTTTATACTTCAAATACACTGAACGGAAGTGGAAAGATTATATTGAATCAACTTCTAGGACAGTTGGTTCACTGTGTCATGCAAGACAATTTTTCTTGCCAGAATCTATTTTACACATTTACCATTCATCCATGTTTAGAATATTGCTGTCACATATGGCCTGGTGTTTCTGCTATATATTTTGAGAGCCTTTTTAAAATTCAAAGAAGAATCTGCAATGTTATTGGTCCTGACATGTAATCCTGTCATCAGTCACTTTCCCACTGCCGTAGCATTGCTTCACTCTGCCTTTTCTATGAATACTTTTATTGTAATAGTTCGGATATACTCTCCTCTATGATAGCTCAACTCTATGAGTTTAAGTGCAGTATTAAATTGGTAACAAGGTGTCATCATTTTATTGTCAAAATGACGATGTAACCATAAATTTTATGCAGTTTCTTTTCTCACACTTCATACCTTTCCCAAGGGTATTTGTGTGGATGTGAATGTAATGATTCCAGCCAAAATTTTAACTCAGCAAACTGAATTAAAATTCCTGTGCAAACATGAAAACAAATTACTATTCCCATCTACTATTGTCAAAATGATAAATTATCCAATCGATTTTAAATGAAGTGTAAAAGTTGATGTATAGAAAGATTTTGCAATATCTTGGCCATCTGCTGTATAAAGAAACACAAACGTATTTGTATTTCTATTCTGAAAAATTAAGTACAAAAGACAGAAGAAAGAATATTATAAGGTAAGAAATTTACAGGAAAAGTTGGTATTTCATTGCTGTTTGCTTTTCTTTATCTATTTTGTTCTTGCTGCCAACTTTAATTAACATTTCTGAAGCATTATTTAAAGTTGAATAATTTTGTCTTTCTGATTCCAGTTTGCTAGTTTTTAATTTTTGGATACGTTTTTGTCTCAAAATAAATAAAATATTTTCTTTTTTTTTCTTTTTTATTGAATCTGCCAGGTGAAATATTGCCCTGGGGGCTACGTTATTTTTCTTGGTTTGAAACTGTAATATTTTTGCACAAATCAAAATGACTCAAGGTGTTATTTTTGTTCCTCAAACAAATAATATATCTACATTATTTGAATAATCCTTGAAGCATATTAAAAACCTTTTAAGAGGAAATTGAACGTAGAATAGGCTGTGCCAGAGGTAGCTTTGCCTAACTGCTACAAAACTAAAACAAAAACCTGAAAACTTTTCTTGCATAACCTTGTTGGAAACTTTCATATACCGAAGAAAATGCCATCTTACCTCGTCAAACCAATTAACAGTGCATCATGTGTATCCTATGATGGAAAATGTGGTGAAAAAGAAAATTACTTACCAAAAAAATGGGCACATATTCTGCATGACATGCTGAAGACGGAATATTTAAATTAAAGAACAAGTCTGTTACAGGAGTCACTATAAAAGTATTTTGATATGCAAAAATTGAGCATCCACTCCCAGCTGTCGATGAATGGAAAAAATGCTCAGCTGATAAAAGTAGATGGTGTTCTCAAATCAGGGGCAAAATTCGGGTATTTTGACTACCACGTTTGTCGGAGAGTGAGTTATTTTTCTGACTGGTTGCGTGCATTGTGATTTGTGAGATAGTACCTGTGAATCAAGTTTTCAGCATTTCTTTCTGTCCCTGATATTCAAGTCTGAACTTAGTGATTTATTCTCTGTGTTGTGGAAGTAATCTGCGACAAATATTTCCTTTGCAATCTCAGATCGCTTACAGTTATGAATGGCACTAAACCCATTCAGAAATATCTCAACTCTAAGCTGTAAACAGCCACTTTCTAAGATCAATGGTTAAAAATGGTTTTTAACAGGTGAAGCTTGAGGGTCTTGGCAAAGATCAGCCTTGTCTGAACATTGTGATATGGCACTGCAGAATCACAAAGAATTGTACAAAATAACAGAAACCATATCACTTGAGGACTACCAACAGCAGCAACAACTAAAAGGGATAGCACATATAATTCAAAGAGAAAATAATGACATAAGATAACATTTCACAGCACGTCAAATAGAAGGTTTGGAAGGAAACCCCCATCAGTAGTGGAAAGAGTGATAAAAGTTCCTGGAATTAAAAAACCTGCTTCTCTGAAAAATTGTTTTAAGAGGTTTCTTAAATTTCAGCCAAAAGTAGTACAGGCTGCTCAGACAATGACTTCCAAAATCTTTTCTTATAGGGAAATGGCTAATATTACCATTTCCTGATTTAAGATGTGCAGGTGGCATAGTGGATAGTGGCTTGGAATGAGAAATCAGAGAACAGAGTTTTAATTCCAGTTGAGTTCATTACATTTACTTATGTACAAATATCCATGGGAAAGGTGTAAATCCATCTCTATCTCTACAACTCTGGGTTAAGTAATAATGTAGCCTGGGATATTCAGCCTTAGTTGTCAGCTAGTCTAGGAGAAGGAAAAGTCTGAATTCAAAAACCATATATAACCTTGTTGAAGCACATAATATATTCAGTTAATGAAAGGATTGTGGAGTTGACAATGATCCTATGGTATTGAATGGGTTTGGCCTTGGTTGGTTGTTTTTCCTGATGGGAATTATAAAAGGACTTTTCCTTACAGTATTTTGCATATTCACACAAGATTGGTGCTTATTGTTGGAGATTGGGTAACTGCAAGGCTTATCAGATCTCCAGCACCTTCCTCAGTATCCTTTATTGTTATAGTTCATACATTTGCATATTTGCACAAGATTGGTGCCTATTGCTGGAGATTGATTGGTTGGTTTTGTTTAGCAGCATATCAATCTCTATGGGTTATTTAGACAAAATGTAAATGTTTTGTACAAAATTTTATTTCTTTATTTTTTTTTTTAATATAATTAAGGCTGTAGTGATACAAGTTTTACTAATTAACCCATACATGGGGGAGAGTAGTGGTGGATTCATACTTTTCCCAAGAGTATTTTCCTGTAAGTGAATATAACGAACCCAACTGGAATTGTAATTCAGATCTCCAATTAACAATTTTGAGCCATTATCTATTATACCACCTGCACCTCTGATCTCACAGCATCTAGTCCCAAGCAATCACCCATTTAGTTACTGACCAACCTTGACATTGCTTAACTTTGGGGATCATACAGGAACTGGTGTTCCAATATGATTTGGCTGTAAGCCCTGCTCGAGATTGAGTAACAGCAAGTTTTCTCAGATCTCCAGCACCTTCCTCAGTATCCTTTATTATTATAGTTCATGTATTTGCATGTTGATACATGATTGGTGGTTATTGCTGGCGACTGAGTGACAGGAAGTTTCCTCAAATTTTTATTTTTTATTTTTTTTAATATAATAAATAAAAAGCTTTGTATATTTTCAGTAACCAATCGTTGGTGGGGCAACAAACGTCTGGATTATGTGCTTTACTGCCCTGAGGTTCTGCACTCATTTCCAACCAATGCTCTTCCCCAACTGTTCCATTCTAGTTTCTGGGAATCAAGTGATGTGGTCTCCTTTATTCTCAGACAGGTAAGAAGATACTTGCATAAAAACCTGGAATATTGTATTACGTCATTTTTCAATGGAGAGTGATTGTGTCTTTTAGAATATCATTTATATATATATATTAGTTTTAAATTTCACTGTTTTCATATTTTGATATTCTGGTGAATCTTAATTTTTAAGTTAATGATTAAATAAGCTCACAGCGAGTTCTACGACAATAAAATATCTGTAGAAGTTCCCCCATTGCAACGTTAATTATTTGAGCTTAACAACTTTAACAAAATATTGTAATAACAATCACAAACATGAATGCTGACCGTTATTTTAAGAAGTAAGAGGGTACAAATGAAAGGTTTCAAATTGACAACTTTTTCTATTTCACTGAAATAGCCGTTAAACACTTCTATTTCCCCTTCTTTCTTTGATATCAAGTAGTGTATGTCTTTTTTTTCTAAGCAATTAAAATGGAATAGTTCATTATTTATGAGGTATTGGCAGGAGTCTTTCTTTCCTTCTTTCTTTCTTTCTTTAACCCCGTCTTGCAAACATTTCTCTTAATAATAATTACTACCTCCCAAAATTAAACGTCAAATACAAGAAAAGTACTTAGAAGTTTAAACACATCTTTATATATATTAGTTTTAACCCGTGAAAATTTCCTATTTATTTTAGGGTTAGGGTTTTCCTATTTTAAATTTCTGATGAATATTAATTCTTCAGTTAATGATTGTATAAGCATCATTAAATATTTGTGCTTAACAAACTATTGCAATGACAATCATAAATATGAATGCTTGTCATTATTTTAAGAAGTAAGGGGGTACAAATGAAAAGATTTGAAATTGACAACTTTTTCCATTTCACTAAATAAGCTGTTAAACATTTTTATCTTCCCTTTCTTTTTTTCATCTTCTCACTGAAACCAAGTAGTGTCTTTTCCCCTATTTCCATGCAATAAAAATGGAATATTTATGAGGTATTGACAAGAGATGCTAAACACTTTTATCTTCCTCTTATTATTTATAAATAAGAAAACCTGGCTCAGTACATACTTCATCTTTGAATTGAATTTTCAGATGACAGGCACCCATTTTGAAACCAATGTATTTTTCATTATATTTTAAACAAAAAATTTCTTTTTTCAAAATCCAATTAAATATTATTTAATTGGATTAAATTAACTAATTTTTATAAAAGTTTATATTTCTATAAATGCTATTTTATATTTGGAACATTTTTAATTAGCTTAAGTTTTTTTTGCAGACACAATTATGGCATAATTGAATTTAATTTTAGCATAAAAAACATTAAAAATATTAATTTTCATTAACAAAAATCCTTTTTATTTTTATGATGAAGTCATTGCTAATTTTTTGCAGTTAAAACCAAAATTAAAACTTCAAAAAAATATTTAAATTATTTCAATTTGTTTTTAAAATTTTATAAGAAATTGTATGATCACTGCCTTCTTTTGAATATCATGTCTCTTCAGGACATAGTTGATAATGACTCTCCACACTTTCCTTTTTCCAACTTAGGTTGGAAGATGAAGATTCATCAGTGATAAATGGATTAACATATATTTCTTTGTGGGGTTCTTCTACCAAATCCCTTCAGTCATGGCTCTCCACAGCTTTTACATCTGCAAATTGATTTCTTGGGAGAAATTGTGTAGCAGTTTGCTGTTGACTTCTCCATAGTTTTGAATTCAGAATTGCCTTCCTAGACTGGTCAACAAAGAGGCCTGTTCAGCTTATTATTTATCTATAGTTATGAGGAAAAAGAAATGGACCTCCCAAGGGCATTAGTTGATTGAAATGTTTTCTATGGCTTATCAACTCTTTGTAGGTTATTTCAAGCCAGAAAATATTTTTTAGCTGTAAGAATTTTTTTTAAAGATAATAATGGTTTAGTGATACAAGTTTTACTAATTAACCCATAGCTGGGGGAGAAGTGGATTCATACCTAATCAGAATTTGATAAACAAAAATTATAATGTGGATATAAAGTGGAGGTTTAATTCTATATTACAATCAGTATATAAGCTGATCCCTCACTTTGTGGCCATGGTAATTTCTATAGCTTTATATTTCAGAGAATGTAAAGAAATTGAAAAGACATTCCTGTGTAGTTAATCAGTATTCGATTAATTCGTTTTTCTATGGCTTATCAACCCTTTGCAGGTTATTTAAAGCTAGAAAATATTTTTAGATTGTAAGAATTTTTTTTTTTTTTTTTTTGAGATAATAATGATTTAGTGATACCAGTCTTATTAACCCATAACTGGGAAGAAAAGAGCTGGGTTCATGCCTTTGCCAAGGGTATTTTTGCATAAGTGAATATAACAAACGCATTGGGAGTCAACAATTCCAAGCCATTATCCACTCGTATCCACTTATTTACATCACTTGCATATTCAATCTTACTGCTCTGGGTATTCCCAAGTGGTCACCCATCTAGGTACTGACCAGGCTGAATGTTGCTTAACTTTGATGATTGTCCAGGAATCTATGTTCCATGTGATATAGCTGTAAGCCTTAAGAACATTAGTGCAATGGGAATGCAACAGCCTGCCATTTTCATTTTCCATGCCAATAGCTGTTATACCATAACACCATAATTTTGGTAGAAGTCCTTAGAATTCTGAGTTTCAAAACAAGTGAACAGGCACTTCTGGTGCAACACTATCTATATTTAATGTGCCTCAATTGACCTTGTGCCAAACTAAGCTTAGCTGAATATATTCTTAGAGAGTAAATGAAATTATAGCAGAAGTTTCTACTATATACAGCCAAGATGATGAGGCAACTATGAAACAGTTTGTTTTTTTTTTACTTAAAAAGAACCCTTATACACTAGTTCTTTGACTAATCTTTGACTAGGAATTTTTTAACAAAGTAGTTTCCATTGTGCTTAGACTTTTCTGGATCCATTTTGCCCTTAGAAACGGGGTTTCAAAAGTGATGAACAGTTATTCAATTAACAATGCACAAATACACGTCTCGGCCAATAATTTTCACACTGTACCTAAACTGAAATATCCCTGCCAAATTTTTCCTAACAATATAATTTTTGTCAGCGTTTTCACAAAATCAACTTCTCCTAGGGATGCTGACCTTGGTGTGAAATCTTACTATCTTGAGTAAACCGGACTGGCCTAAAAATTAATACTCACTAACATAAATTTACTTTTTATCAAGTTGTAATGGAATGTCCCACATTCCCTATCGCATATCCCTGTCTTTCAGTAGTGTATTCTCTTTTACAATAAACCTATTTTTCTTTCATCTATGCCTGTGCTGCTGTTCCTTTCACTCGAGTACCACCTTTGTCTGTTTGTAACCTTCTTTAAGGGTTCAACACAAGTCATGATGACAGTTTAACAAGGCAATTTACCTGTTTATTCATTATCTTTTTTGCTCATACATAATATATATATTTTTTTGTTTTGCAGGTGTTTCGCCAAGAGTCATTTTCTTCAACCACAGAGGCTGAAATCAACAGAGGGACAAGTCGGAAATTCTCCCCCTCCAAGCCATGTGAGAAATGGCTGAAACGAAGAACCACCATCAAAGTGCGGGTAAGATGATCTCTCTCTCTCTCTCTTGCTACCTCTGCCAACAGGAAAAATTAGCAATTATGACATTTTCAGATACAAAGAACCTTTTGAACCAGAAATCTGAGTCTTGAGTCCCTGCATACATATTAAGAAATTCTTCTTAATATGAGGCTAGATAAAAAAAAATGTACATTTCAATTAACCTCCCATCAATACTTTTATAATACCCTTGCTTTTCTTCTTTTCCTCCTCCTTCTTCTTCTCCTTCCTTCTTCTTCTCCTTCCTTCTTCACATCTTCCTCATCCCTTTCTATTACACCCATTCTTGAGCATTTGTTTATTTATTTTTAAAAACATAATATAGTATTCATTAGATTTTTAAAGAAAATAAAGCGTTAAGTGGTCATTTGATAAAAATTGCCTGAAGATACCATAAGGTTGAAACCAAGGTTGCAGATTTAACTGATCTGATTTTTAAAGTATATATATATATATATATATATATATATATATATATGGTGGCTGTCTGAGTACAGCTATTACTACATATCTTTCTGGAGAATATCTGCTGATATGCTGAATGAATGTGGCTCTTTAGCCCAGCAAGGGATGTACATACTCTGGCACAAACAGGGCACTTAAGAGGTCTAACAACAGGCGTTACATTATTTAAAATGTTGCATGAAACCACTTCTGGAACCACATGTCTCATAGCAAATGTCACATTTCAGTTGCTAGATATCTATGGCTTTATAGTCAATTGCCACCCTCCATCAGTGCGCTCTCAAGTGACTCCTTAGACAAGCCATTGACAAACACACTCTACCACAATCTGTACATGTCATATTGAGCTGTCTGTTTTAAGACTTGCATGCCTCCTCTTCCTCAAAGTGACACCTTCCACTCTGAGCAGCCTCATTCCAATTATTGCAATCAGATGCACATTATTTCTAGTACTCACAAGGAATGTTGCATTTCTTCAGTGCATACACAGGGTGGATGGAAAGAAACTATTTGTTATTGGTTGATTTTCATAAAATGTTTTATTTTTAACAGTATAATGGTAGAAATACATTGTTAAAATTCTATGTAGGCATCAGCATTGTCCCCCAGGGTTTGTAATCATCTGGGTATATCCTTGAACATTCCCTATAGCTTTTGAACATTTTCTTCCAATTGGGATGTTGAAGGACGATTGCATCTGTGAGTATCTACCATAGATCTCGTACTCATCAGCTGGAATGGCAAATTCTGATGGTCTTGGCATCTACTGAAGCACATGTTCCATGAACAGTGCACCATTGTTTCTTCACTTGTACCACAGACTGCCACACTTTGTAACAGGATGCTAGATGAGCACACTGATGCTGTGTCAGGCACTGTGCCATCCTGGGTATGACGATAAACTACATCTGCGTCCTGGGTAAGACAATAAACTACATCCAACAGCAAGGCTTCTGATCAGGAAGTTTTGAGAAGCATGGAACCACCTCTTAATTTGCTGGTGTTCCCAGGTTCACCCTGACCCGGGGTGGTAGCACCTGTTAGGGTCCTAACTATGGGCAAATAGTTAACACCAAAACTTGTGTAAAAATAGGTTTTAATACCAAAAATACTTTGTAATAAAAAAAAAATTATTACCAGCAATAATTTTTGAAAGAGAAATTATCATCAGCAATACTTTTAAAAAAAATACTAGCATTACAAACAGTTGTACATTTTTTGAGAAAAATCTGACCAACTATAGATTTCTTCAAGGAAAAATATTCCCAGAATTAAATTTTTGAAGAAAAATATATTATCAGCAATAAAAAATTTTGTTGGCATTAAATAACCCATTGAGGTTGATGTGCCGTAAAACAAACCAAACCAAAGAAGGTGCTGTAAGCTTTGATGTGCAGTTGATGTAATGGATAATGGCTAAGAATTTGAGATTGGAGAGTTTAAATTCAAGTTTGATTCATTATATTCATTTATGTACAAATACTCTTGGGAAAGGTATGAATTTACCACTTCTCCCCACTATGGGTTAATTAGTAGGACTTGTATTTCAAAAAAATATTACAATCTAAAAGTATTTTCTGGCTTTAAATAACGTGCAAAAGGCTGATAAACTTTAAAAATACAATCAATCAATCAAAAATCAGTACAATTTTGTTATCTCTCTTTTAACCTTGGACTAACAGCTCATTTGAAGAAAAACTGTCTTTTATCTTTCAATGCATCCAAAACCAAGTTCCTGTTGTTTTATCATCACCAATTTCATATTTTCATCCATCTAAACTGTTATAAAACTCGGGTCAATGATTAAAAATGGCTTCAGGTAAATGGAGCTCATAGGTCTTAGAGAAGACCATAATTCTTCAAACCTTGTGAACTGGGAACTATAGAATCACAAAAAAATCTACCAAATATGGGGAACCACTCTACTTGAGGACTTCCAACAACAGTAACAACTAAAATGGATAGCACATGTAACTCGAAGAGAAAATATGTATATAATGTTAAGAAGGAGACAAAACACAAATGTGCCTGAGCCAGCATCTTCAATAGGGATTAGGTAGCAACTAGTAAATACACACACACACACTAGCTGAAACTTCTTGGTCTTTGGGACTCACTTCCTGATGACCAAACTTCAGATCTTTTTTAAAGGTTTCTTGACCAGACCCAAAACTTTTCAGCACCTCTTCATCGAGATATGTATACACATGTATATTAAAAGTAGAAGTTTCACAGCAGATAACTTATTCTACCTAATGTTGTAACTGTTAAAGTTTCTTTTTTTTTTTTTTTTTTGTTTGTCCAATACAAGGCCTAAGAGACATTCAGGCTAGAGGATTACTGAATGAATTTGTTGTGTAAATGATAAGAATTAAAAGTAAAAAGTTAATTTATAACATTAATCAGCTAAGGGACAACTTTTATATCTGTATTGTATTAATGCTCTTTCTATGATATCAAGCACTTTATTGCATAAACTGCTTGCCTTAAATGTCTTTTATTTCAAACTTCTACTGACAGCATTTCTAGCTTCACGTCATCTTTGTTATAGCTAGCTATATATATATATTAGGTTGGTGCAAAAATAATGACATAATAATGTCGTTTTTTGACGTTGAAAAATATGTCAAAAAACAACATTATTACGTCATTATTTTTGCACCAACCTATATATATGAATTAATAATAAAAAAGAAAAAGCCAAAACTCAATAACATCAACTATGAACATGACCACGATGTGCTGTGTTTGAAAAATAATAATAATAATAAAAAATATTTCTATCACTCCATATGTATCATATAGAAAAATCTACACATTCAGTTAAAAATTAAAATGGAAAAACATCCTTGAAAACAGCTAATACAATAGGAGAATGGGCTCAGATATATAGAACATCTGGATAGTTTCCAGGCACTGTTCAGAAAAGGGAACGCATGAACACAAGAAAAATTGAATAAAAAGTTTAATTGCAGTACCTTGTCTGTCGGCTTTAATGAAGCATGTATAAAAGAGGGATTGCTGCCCAAATACAACATTTTTTTTATATATAATTATTATTATTATTATTTAAAAATATGTGTTCATCACTGCACAGAAATTACCATGTTTCAGAACTAAAAACTAAACTGTAAATTAAACCTGAAAATTAAAGTTTTTGTTCCATTCGCAAGGAATGTTGAATAACTTTTGAAAAAAATGATTTACTTTTTTAAGCTAAATAGTATTATATAGTTTAAGTTGGAAGTGGGAAAGGGATTACAATGTTTTAAAAGGGGTTTTGCCTTCTTTTGACAAATCATGATACAAGTATAATTTAAGCTGGCAAAGTGTAAATATAGGTTAAAGATGAGGTGTCAGTTTGTAATTTTTGCCTGTTGATACTGGCTTCCTTATATGAGAACGTGTCATCCTGTCAGATTTTTTTTTTTTTTTTTTTTTTAGGAGTATACATAAGATACGCTACAAGAGATTGGCATTTTTATTTATTTTTTATTTATTTTTTGAATACATATCTTTAAATAATGATATTATAATATTATGCTCTACTGTGTATTGAACACTGGATTTTAAAATAAATGCTAAAGAACTGTGGCTTATAAATCTGACTGTTCTTTCTTTTTATTTTTATTTTTTTTTGATATATGTATATATAGATATCTAGATAGATACACATGCCCATGGGCAAGAGGCTACAATGTTAGTCTTCTGACCATGATGGTCAAGGAGTTGATTTCTTCCACATAAATAGAGCAAATCAATTGAAGGAGACAACCCCAACATATAGAAAAATAGGAAAATGTCTGCAAAGTTATCATGGGTTGAGCCCAGACCCTGTGAGTTAAATTCAGTTGGTGAAACTGTTGAAGCTGTTGATAAACATGCTGGCATGTAGTTAAAAACCATCTTGTCAGAAGTTTCGAGTGAACTCAATTTGTCCAAATACAGATCATGTTAAGTTATGCACTCTCTCCTAGAAAGCATAACTAAGGTATACTCAGCATAGTTGTAGTATAAGTTTTGAATACTTCCAAGACAAAACTGTTTTTATATAATCACCACAGAGGACCTTTTCTGCCTACCATCAGCATGGCTGATGCTAACCTCCCACAGGAGTAACACTCAGTACATCCCTCATACAAGTGTTGGAATTTAAAAAAAAAAAAGAAGAGTGTTTAATATTAATGTTCAATTGTATATTTTTCAGAACCTTCAACCCAATCACCGAGCCAATGATGTGATTGTCATCGAAGATTCACAACAAATACTCACTGGCAAATTCACTTATGGTCCTTTTGACATGACTTATCTTTCTGGAGAAAAGGTAAGAAGACAATTTGAGATTTGTTGAGTCAGTATTTTATTGTTAAAATGATTCATCTTCATAAGAGAATACACGAAAATATGGCCTAAATTGCTTCCATTAGACCCTGTTGCCATAAAATAATGAATTTCTTTATTTATCTTGTGGAGAAAATCAAATAAAGCCAATATATAAAATAATAATAACAAATAAAAACAAAAATTAATTAATTTTCCCATGTTGCAAGCTATAAAGAAACTGGAAACAGTTTCTGGTTACATGTGCAATTTTTTGACCCCACTTCTGGAAAAGACCAAATCTTTCTCTTTCTCCTCTTGACTTCAAGATGTGAACCATGCAGTAATAGCTGGGTAATTTTAGTTTCCCTGGTCCAATGATGACTGAACTCTTTCTGCTTTCTAAGAAGATCATTCTGGAATGTTTTCAGCAGCCCTACTCATGAAGTAGAGATTCAGCAATCCCAACTCAGTTCCAGACTGGCTTGAACTTGACCATCTTTACCTGCCCATACTTTATTTCTAAAACCAAAAAGGAAAATGGACATACTCAAGGGACATTTAAATTTGTTTCAGTACAGTCAACATAAAAAAAATAAACATCCATAGCAGAAACTCAAGTTTTTTTTGTATGCTTCTACTATATTTGTTTATATATTGAACACAAAACCCACAAGCTTGCTAACATCTATAATGTTCTATGAGTTTTATCCATTCAGGATAGTGTTGGTCTTTTTACCCCCCCCCCACTCGGCTATCCATTCACATAAGCTTGTCAATTACTCTATTTACTTTATTCAGACTAATGTCCTCATCTTTGTCGCCATGTTTATCACATTGTTTCAGCCGTTGTACGCTCCGGCCTTCTTCAGGTGGTTGGAATGTCGAACTGAACCCTTTATTTCACTCACTGGGGTAGACTCTTCTAGTTCCACATGCCATGTCTAATGGATGTCAGTTAATCCTGTTAATTCCCCTCTCAAAGTTCTCCACCACCATAACCAGGTATTGAACTCACACTCTTTGGCTCCTGTCACTGGATCTAACTAACACCTTTATCCACTGTACCATGTGTCCTGGAGAACTTTGAGAGGGGAATTAACAGGATTAACTGACATCCATTAGACATGGCATGTGGAACTAGAAGAGTCTACCCCAGTGAGTGAAATAAAGGGTTCAGTTCGACATTCCAAACACCTAAAGAAGGCCAGAGCGTACAACGGCTGAAATGTGATAAACATGGCGACAAAGATGAGGACAATAGTCCGAATAATGTAAATAGTGTAGATAATAACTCATCTCAGAAATATAGACAGATTCTGAATGGCCGAAACGTTGTGATAAACATGTCGACAAAGATGAGGACAATAGTCGGAATAATGTAAATAGTGTACATATAATACCTTATCTCAGAAATATAGACAGATTCTGAATGGCCGAAATGTTGTGATAAACATGGCGACAAAGATGAGGACAATAGTCCGAATAATGTAAATAGTGTACATAATACCTCATCTCAGAAATATAGACAGATTCTGAATGGCCGAAATGTTGTGATAAACATGTCGACAAAGATGAGGACAATAGTCGGAATAATGTAAATAGTGTACATAATACCTCATCTCAGAAATATAGACAGATTCTGAATGGCCGAAATGTTGTGATAAACATGGCGACAAAGATGAGGACAATAGTCGGAATAATGTAAATAGTGTACATAATACCTCATCTCAGAAATATAGACAGATTCTGAATGGCCGAAATGTTGTGATAAACATGGCGACAAAGATGAGGACAATAGTCGGAATAATGTAAATCGTGTACATAATACCTCATCTCAGAAATATAGACAGATTCTGAATGGCCGAAATGTTGTAATAAATATGGCGACAAAGATGAGGACAATAGTCAGAATAATGTAAATAGTGTAGATAATACCTCATCTCAGAAATATAGACAGATGCTTGTCAATTAGTTGTCCTTCTGGCTATCCTGTCCCTTTTCAATATATACTGTGAGCATCAAATTTTCCAAGCCCTCCTTTGTCATTAGGTGTTTCAGAAATGATCCCTCTCTGTTTCTGAGTTATAAGTATCGTTTTTCTTTTCATTTTCCTGAAGACTTTATCTTATTTCTGTCTTTGAAATATGCAGTAATTCTCCCCTTTCTTCCTGGGGAGAATCTACCAAGTAGATGACTGTACCCTCAGATAATATGAAACCTTGTACATACAATGTTTTTACTTATATATACGTATATGTTTCTTATGACTATAAACACTATATTTACTGAGTGCATGTGTACCAGTGGTTCTCAAATGATGCACCTTGGTGCACTGGTACACCCTGGAAGATGTCTAGGTGCACCCTGGCATTCCAGAGAAATATGTGTCCAGATATAAGAAATAAAGATATTTACTTGTTTCTTGCTGTACCCATCTCATTCTTATTTATGTGAATTAGGCTTTTCTGCTCTCACCACAATTAAGTGCAAAAAAAGAGGAACTCTTCAATGTACTGATGAGGAAATGAGAGTTTGCCTATTAAATATAAACCCAAACATTGAAGAAACAGCTAAGACTCATCAGACTCATGTTTCTCAAAAATGAATAAACTGAGGGTATGTTTCATTTTATATTTTTTTATTGCATTATTTATTTTCTGCAATATTTGAATTCATTATAACATATTTTCTGAAATTTGTATATAGTGCGCCTACAATTATTGGTAGGTTTTCAAGTGTGGCCCAACTTCAAAAAGTTTGATAACCACTGTTCTAGACACATTTCCTTCAGTCGGATTTCTCGATATCTAGACTGTACATTAAACAGTCATTTAATCACCACAGTGAATCTTTTCTGCCTACCATCAGCATGGCTGATGCTAACCTCCAGGATAGCAACACTCTATGGCTTCTTGGGTTCTTGTTTACAACTGTCATGAAATTGAGCAACTATATTGAATCAATTTCTATGTCTACAGTGCGGAAAGTTGGTTTACAGTGTTGTGCCAGAAAATTTTTCTAGTCAGAATCCATCTTGTACATATATAAATCTACTATTCGTCCCTGCATTGAATACTGCTGCAATATCTGGTCTGGTGCTCCTACTATATGTCTTGAGAGTCTTGACAAAATTCAAAGAAGAGTCTGTAATGTAATCAATCCTGACTTGGCATCTTTACTTCAGTTACTTTCTCACTAATGTTACATTGCTTCTCTCTGTTTTGTTGATAAATATTTTCATGGCAAGTGTTCTGAAGAGCTTTCTTTTTTGTTATTTTAAAGAAACAAACTGTACATATGGGGATTAGTTAGGACTTTATAGAGACTCTGAGGTATTATGGTGGCTGAAGTTAGAATGAGAAGTACAAATGTGTTGTTTTGGTGCAAGGAATATTATAGTTTGTTTAGGCCAGTGATTGCGGCTAGCTAAGTTTAAGATAAGACAGATTGAAAATCATCTTTTCTCAAACACCTTTTTTGGCCTTGTGCCATATTTCCTGTATATTACTGAGAATAAATAATGCTTTCCTCCTTGATACCTTGACTACATGAATTTCTTCCATTTTCTTACTTCCCCGCCATCTGTCATCTTCAAAAATTTAAATCTAGTGTCAATCACCATCTTCTGACTTTCTGAACCCTGTTTCTTTATTGTCCTTTCCTCACGTCTCCTTGTCCTGGGTATGTCAATAAACTACATTCGGCATCAAGAACTCTGATCAGGAGGTTTTGAAGAGTGTCAGACCACCTCTTAATTGCTGATGTTCCCAGGTTCACCCTGACCCGAGGTGGTAGCACCTGTTAGGGTCCCAGCTGTGGGAAAATATTTAACCCCCACCCAAACTGGAGTAAAAACACTATGAAAATATAAAAATAGATTTTTATAGTAAAAATACCAGTAATACATTTTTGGAAAGAAAACATATTACCAGCTATACATTTAACTCCTGACAAAAAAACCTCATTACAAAAATACATCAGTGAAACCTGATCTACAAACTGATTTCTTACAAAGCATACATATTCTATTCATACAGACCTACCTTAAAAATCTTGTCAGCATTAAATAATCTATTGAGATTGATATGCCATAAAACAAAATAAACCAAACCAAACTCACTTCTCATTAAAGTCTTCTCATTCTCTTTCATTCATAGTAACTCTTGAGTCTTTGTGGCATTATAGCCATCTTCTGTCTTCCTGAAACCTGTTCTTTTATTGTCTTTTCTCCTCACTGAAGTCTTCTCATTCTCTTCCACTCCCTGTAATTTAAAAAAAGATATTTGATGATATTTTGTGTTTTTTTTGGTTTTACAGGTTGATATCTACATTATGAAGTCTCCTCCATCAGGAGAATGGGACTATCTTGGCAATGAGATGACAGATAATCATGGAAAAGTCAGTTTCACTATTCCTGAAGAGAAGCGAGTCACTCAAGGAATTTATCCAATCAAAATGGTTGTCAGGTAAGCCAAAAAAGGCTTGATCAATTCTCTTCAGTTCTCAACTAGACCTCTATGCTGTTGGCATAAATGTTATATTTACTCTTGTCTTATCGATAAGGAATAATTGCCAGCTGATCTTGAAAATGGCCTTCAATCTGTTAACTGTGGCAAGAAATGGCTTGTTAATTTTAACACCGTCAAAACTGCTCTCATAATTGTTTTAGGGAATCATTTATGCATTCCATTAACATGGCTGATGCTAACCTCCAATAACGCATTACACTTCCTAAATCTAACACTTTCCACTGACATAAAGTGGAATGATTATATTGAATCAATTGCTTTGAGAAAGGTTAGTTCACTGTGTTGTCCTAGACAGAATCTATTTTGCACCTTCATATGTCTAGCATTTCACTAGTACCTTCATGACACCAATAAAAAATCAGCATACCGTGATGAAAACCTGCTCCAAATGTAAGGAAAACATGGTTTTATCATAAGACAAAGGATCAATGTATTTTTTTATTATTTAATTAAATTTTTCACTCCTTTTGAGAATATTTGAAATTTTATTAAAAAATTTGTTTTTCTTGTGTCAGTGGTTGTACTAATTTTTAGCATAGCAAATTTTAGCCTCTTTTTTCTTTTTTTTGTGTTGATAGACACATTATTTTGGAGATTCTTCCAAAAATCTAATAATTGTCAGATTTAATGAAATTTTCAGGACTTCTTCACAAATGAATGAAATTATTTTTTCAAAATTTTTATTAGAAAATTTTGTAAAAATATTTTTTTTTTACTCCTTTACTTAATTTTATGAAAACTTGAGAAATTCAATGTGATAATTTTTAGTGACTATGTTAGTTAAAAGCAGAATTCTTTGAAGAATTTAAATCACTAAATATTTTTTACTGTAATATTGGTGTCAAGGGAATGACAATTCTTTTGATACAATTTTTTTTTTTTTGCTGGCACAAAGGTTAAACTTTGGCCAGAGTTTTTTTGTGACTGAAGATGTTGTAAATGTTGAGTAGAGGATAAGTAAAAATGCATTTGATTATCTATCCCCCTTTTTTTGTTGTTTTGGCAGAGGTGACCACACATCAACTGACTTTTTCTTGTCAGTCCTCCCACCAAAAACAGAGACAGTTGTGTTTAGCATTGATGGTTCCTTTACAGCAAGTATGTCCATTATGGGGAAAGACCCTAAAGTGAGAGCAGGAGCTGTTGACGTTGTCCGGTGAGAATCATTTTTTTTTTTTAATTTTTACTCATTTTTTCATCAGCAATGTGAGGAGGAGCAGCATCCTGCTTGAACCACTGTACCTCCTCATCAAGGTCCTCATGGTTCTCACATTCCTTGAGCTCTCCCCATCTGAGAGACAGCTGCTTTCTTTCTGTAACACCCTCTCTCTCTCTCTCTATATATATATATATATATATATATATATATATATATATATATATATATGTAAGCAAATATAAATGGATATAAATCCGACAGAATGGAGAAAAATATTTGGAAAAAACAAACAAAAATCCTTAAATGCAATTATGTTGTTTTAATATGAGTGAAATGTCAACGTCTGACGTTTCGGTTTAATAAACCTTCTTCAGGACAATATTCATTAAAATACAATTAACATAATCAGTTCAACATGACAAAGACGATGGACATAAAAACAAGACATATCCAAAACAGATAACTGAAAATTTTAAATGATCAGCTTTCCGTTTAAGCGTGGTCACGTTGTCGTCAAATGGGCGACGCTTTCAAAACGTATTCCTAAAATTTAAGTATTTTGAATGAAAACGAAAAAATGAAAAGAATTCTATTATGATGGAAAATTGTATGTACGTTTGTCGAGCATTAATCTCGCTAAAAAAGGGGAAATACTAAAGAAACCAGGTCTAGTATTCACCATGCGTGAGATGGATATTATACCTGCTTCATAAATCCTCCTAAGATTTTTATTATGAAAATTTTAAAATATGGTAGACGCAATTGTCAGGCGGCCCTGATGCTTGTGTTTAGCATGAAACAGCCTGTTTCCCTCTGAGTGTAGACTTCAATGTTCACTTTTATGTTTATTATATATATATATATATATATATATATATTGTTTTTGCATATATTTAATTTTATTTAAGCATAATAAAGATTTTAAAATAAGAAATATAGAAAATTGCATTTAAATATTTATTCTAATTCACAAAACCATTTCTTTTCAGTTATTGGCAAAACCTTGGCTACTTTATTCTTTATGTAACAGCACGTCCTGATATGCAGCATAAAAAAGTGATAAGTTGGTTGGCACAGCATAATTTTCCTCATGGAATGGTCGGCTTCATGGATGGCATATCCAAGGATCCTCTCAGACAGAAACTTAACTTCTTGAAGAATTATCAGACAGAGGTAAGATCAGATTTATTCTCGGTATCAGAAACCATTGTTTCACTTTCTTAGTTTTCTTTAAAATTTTTTGTTTATTTTTTAGTTATTTAAAACTTTTCTTTTGGTTCAATATAATACCTGGTGATAAAAGAACAAGCATACTTGTAAAATCTACCATATTTGATGACAAATAAGACCTACTTTTCTCCTCCCAGAAAATTATATATATATATATATATATATATATATATATATATATATATATGCATGTATACTATGGTGGAAAGGGGCCCTGTTTATTTGCGACTTCCTTGTATTGGAGTTGACTGAAAACTTATCCAAGCAAATCTAGTGTCTATGAGTGTTATTTTTCCACTCAGGTTTGTGGCATATTCAATACCAGGCCAATCCTCTCATCTATTCGTAAGGATGTTCTTCCCATTCATCAAGTGAATTCTGTTATATATAAGTATAGTTGTGGTTGCAGAATCAGCTACATAGGGAAGACAACCCAATGACTAGAATAAAACAACACATGCCAAGTAAGATCAGGAATCATACCTTGGTTTCAAATAAACACCTATGGATCCTCAATTTGAAAACACCTCATAAAGAACAGAAGGTGTGCTGAAGAATTTGGTGTTGACCGGGTTTGCTGTTTTGTCCCAGTCGCACTCTTTATTTCACTTAAAAGTCCTGGAGTCAGTGTATATGAAGTCTCGCAAACCTTATCTGTGTAAACAGCATTTGCTGGGGGCTTTGCTATAATTTGGTCTCTAGTACTCCCCGCCCCACTTTTTTCCCTTCTCTCATCAATCATTTGCAAATTTAAATTTATTATATTTTACCTTTTGTACTCCTGATTAAAAACCTTGAAGAGCAGGAGCGAAACTGGTTGTTTACTCTTTCATTTTTTTTTATTATATATATATATATATATATATATAGATAGATAATATTAGTGGTAAATATACATATATATGCAAAATCCACAGGTGCATATATACACATGTATATTTTAGAATAAAAAAATTTCCGTGAGGATAAAATCCAGGTAGAACTCAATGTCCAGGACAGAGTAAGGATATAATAAAAAGGCTTAAACACTAATATTCCATGGTCATAATTTATTCCATTGGAATCGTAAATACGATCCAATTCATCAGACCTACAAATTCAAAAAGAAAACAGAAAAAAACCTACTCCGGAAATAAAAATAGAATTTAGAGAGAGTGTAATTATGAGAGTGTGGGACGAATGTTAGTTTATAAGAGAGGGGTTTAACAGAGAGAGTTTTATTTAAAATTAGGTGTGAGTGGAAGGGGGAAAATGACTGTTGTCGGATGTCTAAAAATAGAACAAATAAATATATATATATATATATATTTATTTGTTCTATTTTTTTATTTTTAATTATGCCAAGTAATATTTAGCTAAATGTCTTTACAACAATGCTCAAGTTTTGTACCCTTAAGAATGTTTTTAAATATATATATATATATATACATACACACACACACATGTCCAGCTATGATAAAAAGGTTCATAACATTTAATTTAAAAGAAGGCTCAATACATAGTAGAGCAATATTATTTATTTTTGGATATTACAACAAAAACATTAAGAATCACTACCCAATTGCAGTTGTGTTTCAACACATAACAATGTGTCTCCTCAGATGAGTATAAATTACTGGTGAGTGAACAATTAATTTGGTTTCAAATGCAAAATACATCCTCATTTTTTAAAGAAAAAACAAAATATAAGGCTTGAGGGTTTTACCCTGATCAACTAATCGAATATGACCTATGCTAAATTCAAACTAAGTGAAAAAGAAAAAAATTAGAAATTTATTATTTTAGAAATGTGTCGTGACCAGGAATTGGCATTTAACAGCAGCCAGACATTAACTTAAAGACTGATAAAGATAGTTATTTTAGGGAAATGTTTATCAATGAAATGGAGAAACTTCTGGCCTAACTTAGTACTTACCATTTGGTTAAATGGAGGTGTGTATCAAAGTTAGGTAAGTACTAAGTTAGGCCAGAAGTTCCTTCATATAATTGAAAAACATTTCCTTAAAAGTAAGACTCTTAGTAAAATATTTAACAGAAACATATTAAGACTACAGTTATAGCTGCACCAATAATTTTGATAACACGACTATACTCACATACACACAGTAAAAAGAACCTTCAGATATTGGGGGCCATCTACATTGAAACAAAGCAAATCACACTCAACAAAATTACATTTCAAACTAGTCACAACTCATTACATTGTCTCTAGACATATGGTTTTGTTGTTAATATTTCGGTCTCTCACATGGTACAATGTCATAGAACCGCTCATGAATTTACGACCTGTGTCTGCTATTCTGCTACTGTTATCATTGCATAGCAATCTTCTATGTCAACATAACAGAATATCATCTTTGATGGTGAATATCTTTGTTTAAATGTCTTCATAACCACTCTGAAGATGGCTCATGTGAGCCAAAAACTTAGATCAAGGAACAGTATAATAAAAAATATTCAAATGTTGGACAATTTTTGTTTTTATTTTCTGCTGAAATTAAAACAACTATATGAAGTTTAGGATGGCTCATGATGAAACATAATAGGCATTCATTATCTGTTATATTTAACAATATATGTTTGAATAATAATCTGTTGTCCCAATACACTAATATTCTTTGAATTTATAAACTTTAAGGATCATGATTTTATTTTTATTTTTTCAAGGTTGTATTAAGCTGCTAAATATTTTTTTTCATTTTTCTCTTAATTTAGGCTCAACTTGTCTACAAAGCAGTTTATGGCTCTGCAAAAGACATTAGTATCTACCGAGAATTAGACATACCAAAACAGCAGATTTACATTGTTGGCAAGGTGTCCAAAAGGCAACATGGCTTGGCTCAGGTAAGGATGCAGAATAAATGTAGGATTGATGCCAATTTGAACCTTTTGTTTTGATTTTTATTCCTTCATAGAATGAAGATTCTGGTTTTGGCTCTGTGAATTCTTCAGAATTGTCCAGAAAAAAAAATGCTGCCTTAAAAGAAACAAGTGTTAGTCTGGAAGTGACAGATTTGAAGAATATTCTAAACTTGGAAGTATTGTGTCAGCTCCATGATTGCTTCTTGCCTCACAGTATGAGGCTTGGTGTTTTCACTGTTTTTTTTAAAAGGGGTTACAGAGAGTTGGAGTGAGAACAAAGAGGATTGATAGAGGAAAGGATGAAGAGAAGGTTAGGAGATAGATCAGGGCATTTGGAGACATCAATTGACATTACATTTGAATAGTTGGAGATTATAGCTATCAGGGAAACAGGAAGAGGGGTGGGAGTTCCAAAGGCGAGAAGTGTGAGACATGAAGCTATTGGAGTACAAGAGACGGTTACATTTAATATTTTCAACAGTGAAGGGGTGAGAGCGAGATGCCAGCCTAGTTGAACGCTTAAATTCATGAAGTCTGGGAACCAGTGAAAGCAGCTCATCAGAGCAGTTACCGTGAAAGTATTTGTAAAAAAGACAGAGGGAGGCAACGGTAAATCTGTGAGAGAATGGCTGCAGACAAGATGCCAGATCAGGGCCAATTACATTGCATATCCGTCTTTGGATTTTATCAAGGACCTTGAGATGATTAGAAGGTGATCCAAACCATATATGGCAGCAATACTTTATGCAAGGGTGAATGGTTGATTTGTAGATTTAGCAAAATTAGTTGATTTCTTAACCCAATGAATAGAAGTTGTTCATTTTAGTGTGTCATTCAAACAAGAAAATTGCTCACCACAGCACTGCATTTTTTTTTTAATTGATTTCACCCCCAAGCAAAGTAATAAAGCCACTGAGATACAAGGGGGTTACTGGATATGGAAATGTTAGAAACAGAAACATTGCTAAGGAGATACAACAAAAGAAGCATCATCAGGAGGACAGTAGATAGCAATTGACATTGCATTTAAATTTTTACAGATTAAAGTTGGCTGGAAAAGATGTAGCTGGAAGAGAGTTTCACAAATGAGAAGTGTGAGAAAAGAAGCTGTTAGCATAGAATTTACAGCTACGCAACTGTAAATTGATGAGATCTTGTCACCAGTCTAGTACTGCACTTAAATTCATAGAGTATACAGACCATAGTGAAGAGTGATATTTGTTTCCACTTCAAATATAGAAAATGTGGCACAAGGCCAAAAATGGGGAAAAAGACTTCTGTCTTAACTTTAAACTTAGCCAGCCACAAACACAGACCCAAATATACCACAATATTCAGAACACCAAACAACACATTCTTACTTACCTTTCTTACAACATCCACCATAATACCACAATGTCTCTGTGAAAGTCCTAACTAGTCCCCATGTATAAAGTTCATTGTCTGTTGGGATAGGGGAGTAAAACAAAAATTAATAAACTATAGTGAAGAGCTCACCTGAACGATTACCATGAAAGTATTTATAGAAAAAGCACAATGAGGCAACTTTATTGCACTGGGAAAGAGACTGAAGCCAAGATACCAGAACAGGGCCAACAGTATTGCTGATTTTTCTAATGAATTATGCATTTTCATGCAGGAAATGTACTTTTTGTATCCCACTCATTCAAATAAAAAAAAAAAAAATCATTGAGTTCCACAAAACAAGAATATCGTCTGCTTATTGGCACAAGGCAGAAACTGAGTTTAATGTATTGCTATGGTAACGGTAATATTAACTGTTTTCTTTCATGGAAAACTTCAGCATTTATTGATTGAGCAGTACTACTGTTCTTTGAAATATATAAAATCATTCTATTATAATAATTTTTCAGGAAAATAATTTTCTCAAGTCCACTTGATTGATAAGGGCATCCTTCTTAATCTTTTCTTGGAAGTAGTATTGAAAATCAATATCTTCATTATATTGGCTTACAGCCATATCATGTTGAAACACCAATTCTTATACGATCACCTAAGTTAAGCAATGTCAAGCATGGTCAGTAACTAGATACCAAGTACTGTAAGTTTGGATGTGTGGGTGGACAATGGCTTGAAATTGGAAGTTGGAGAGCTGAGTTTGAATTCCAGTCGGGTTTGTTTTCTTCATTTACAAGCAAATACTCTTAGGAAAGATATGAGTCCACCTTTTCTCTCCTCAGTTAGGGATTAATTAGTAGGACTTGTATCAGTAAATGATTATCTCAGAAATAAATTCTTGCACTCTAAAAATATTTTCTGGCTTTAAATAACCTGCAAATGTTGTCATTCTGTAGCCTCAGTCCACAAAGAAGAATGGTCCTTGCTAAGAGTTACAGCCATTGTCCTAGTCCTCCCCCAGCCCCAAATTCCCTATTTAAGGCTGATAACTCCGTACGGTTATCTCCCTTAGATGGCACTGCCATAGCAATTTTCTAAAAAAATTTTTATAAATTCTTATTATTTAATGGTAAATATAAAAACAGTTTTGTATGAAATTTTTAATTTTTCAAACACAGTTTTTTTTTATTGTATTCTTAACAAATTCCCATGTCCATACATTGTGTGGCTGTAAAAAATTCAAAAAACATTCGTATTGATTATTCCTAAGGGAAATCAAAAGAACTCTGTTCTTTAATGTTCTATTTAAAAAAACAAAACAAAAAAATATTTTCAAATATTTTAATTTTTGTTATAACTGCTGTTATAATGAAATAATCAAGTTGAAGATCCGATATTGTTATTATTTAAACATTTGTTTTTGGTAAGACTGACACATAACCAGCAGATGGATAGAGGATTGAATAGAGCCATGATTTGAACGTATTTATGTGTCTGCCATTGTTTTAGTCCTCCCCCAGCCCCAAACTCCCCATTCAAAACTGATAACTCTGTAGAATTATCTCCCTTAGTTGGCACAGCCACAGCAATTTTCTAAAAAAAAATTTTATAAATTCTTATTATTTAATGGTAAATATAAAAACATTTTTGTATGAAATTTTTGATTTTTCAAACACATTAGTTTTTTTATTGTATATAAACGAAAAAATTTTGTGGAGAGGCGGGAAAAAAAAATCTTAACAAATTCCCATGTCCATACATTGTGTGGCTGTAAAAAAATTCAAAAAATATTTGTATTGATTATTTTATTTTATTTATTTATTTATTTTTTTTTAAGTGTTTCACCCCAAGCAAGGCGAGAAGCCACTAGGACGCAAGGGGTTACAGAAAATTTGGAGCAAGATCAGATAGGAGTGATAGAGGAAAGGATGAGGAGAAGGGTAGTGGATAGATCAAGGCAACTTGAGATATCGATTGACATTACATTTGAATAGTTGGAGATTATAGCTCTCAGGGAAACTGGAATAGGGAAGGGAGTTCCACAGGCGAGATGTGTGAGGCATGAAGCTATTGGAGTAGAAGAGATGGCTACATTTAGGAGTTTCAACAGTGAAAGGGTGAGAGTGGGATGCCAGCCTCATAGGACACTTGAACTCATGAAGTCTGGGAACCAGCGAATGCAGCTCCTTGGAGCAATTGCCATGAAAGTATTTGTAAAACAGACAGAGAGAGGCGATGGCGTGTCTGTGAGAGAGTAACTGTAGACAAGATGCCAGAACAGGGCCAATTATATTGCATATTCACCTCTGGATCTTATCAAGGACCCCGAGGCAAACAGAAGGGGCTCCAGACCATATATATATGGCAGCAATACTCCATGCAAGGGTGAATTGTTAATTTGTAGATCTGGAGGATCAATTCCAGGGAGAAAAATTTCCTGGCGCAGCACAGGGAGCCAACTTTCCTTGCGGTGGACGAGGCAATTGACTCAATTTATTTGTTCTATCTCAGGTCAGCAGTCAAAGGGAAATCAAAAGAACTCTGTTTCTTAATGTTTCTTAATCAAAGGGGTCTCGATTTCTAAATATATTCCATGAACATGATTGTAACCTATTTTTTTTCTTTTTTATTCTTTACAGATTCTGTCTGAAGGCTATGCCTCTCATTTAACAGACCTGATGAAGCCTGGGACTTCTCGTTCAGCTGTCGGGAATGCTCGCCTCTTCATCCGCAAATCTTGTTTCTCATTGCCTGAACAGCCTGTCCGCAAAAAATCTGCTAAGCGTAGTGCATCCTGTCCCCACAGGAGCAGTTCGACATTTGAGGCATCGGCAGACCGAAGCTCAATGGACCTGTCCGGTCAGGCGGCCTTTGGCAGTCAGCCAAGGCTACGTGGTTCATCCCCACGAACAAAGATGCCGATGTGCTTATATCAGGACGAAATCTGAAGGGACACTGCAGTTTCTTTTCTTTTCTTTTCATTTTTAGTATCTGAGTTGATTTTTTTTTCTTTCTTGAATTGAAAAAAAAAAACAAAAAAAAACAAAATTTTTGTAGAGAGGTGGGAAAAAGATCTTGTTTTTAACTAATTTGATATTTTTTTTACGTTTTGAGGATAGGGGGGATAAACAAAAGATGTTTATCTGCAATAAATATCTTTCTCATATAGTAAAAAAGTAATATATCAAAGAAAACAAAAAAAAAGATGGCAGTTTGACAAAAAATGATCAGAGTTAAATTTGAAGAAATCATTTTGGAGTGAGGAAGAAATTGTCTGAACTACTGAGTCATGTGACGGACAGTAGAAATAGTCACATGGCCTTACACTCTCCAAACTGAACAATGCTAGTTTAATAAAGATAATTTGAATTGTGACTGTTGCAAAATCAAAAAACTTCATTTGTTGTGTAATTTTCTCCAGGCTCAATAGTCAAATCCTGTTTCTGAAGGTGAAAAATGAAAACAGAGGAAAAAGCATTAAAAATCTGTATTAGAATATGAGGTCAAATTTTTTTAAAAAATTAAGCAAAAAAAATTTTTTTTTCCCATTCAAAGAACAAATTTGAATTTCTCAGCATTTATTCTGGCCTTCGTTTACTGTAAGCATATCGCTTAGTCAAGTTTATTTTTTGTATTATTTATCATTTAAAAAGGAAAATGTTTTTCATCCCCACACACTAAGAAAAGAAAGTGCATCTAAAAACTATTCATATTCATTATTGTAATTATATAAATTGCTACTTAATCGAGTGTGAATTTGCATAGATGACATTAATATTGTTATAATTTCGAGTCTTTTCTTAGTAAATAGAATGGCTAATTTTATATAAATGCTTTCTAAAGAAATTCAGCACTGATAATTTTCATGAGAAAAATCTTTGAGAGTGAAATCTTTGAATTTGGATTTTCAGCTTTCCAAGTTAATTTCTCAAGAATCAGAACAAGTTTTGGTTTAGCTTTATTTTTATATACATAAATCTTCAATTTTAATTTTACAACCACTCTCTCTGGAATTTCACAACAAAAAAGAAAAAAAAAAAACATTTTAAGGAAGTCAAAAAAAAAAACAAACAAACAAACAAAAAACTCATTTCTGTCTTTTTCTCTATTTGTTGCTTTAGAAAATTAAATGCAACGGAACATGAAAGAAAAAATAACAAAAAAAAAACGAACAAAAAATGGAAAATTTAATATTTTTTTTTTTTTGTAAAAAAATTTGTCCTACTTATCCCCGCCCCCTGACACCTTGTTTTCATTTAAGATTTTTCAACAAAAAAAAAAAAAGAAAGAAGAGAAAAAAAAAAGAAATGAAGAAGAAAAAAAGATTTTTTTCTTCTTCATATTCTCATATTTTCATTTTATTTCTCAGCATTTTTATCTCGTCCAAGATTCATCTCTGTCTCTTATTTGTTTTTTTCATTAGATGTTGATGTGAGGACTACAACCGTGTCTCCACCCTTCCTAAATGTATACATTCAATCTTCTATGTTCATTTTAACCTACTACATGTGTTACAGTGAATTATTACTGTTGTACAGTATCAAAATCCAAAATATATATATAGTGTGTGTATTTATACAGTGTCCATCCCCACCCAACATGTATAATTAGATGGCTAATAGCAGCTTCAGTCATTAACTGAAACTTAATTAAACACTTTCATTATAAGGAATAAATTTTATCATCAGCATTAATTAATGTATCTCTTGTAAATGTACAGTAATTCCCTTTGATTGAAGTCTGTCTGTTGATGTTTGCGATTTAGTCTCTCGATGATGCTAGCTATGCCTTGCTGTCAACAGGAGGGCATTTTGAACCTCTTTTTAAAAATGTCATTTCGATATCAACACCTGATATTTTCTGTTTCTAAGCATTATTCTAACATTTATTATCTGTAATGAAAAGTGTTAAATTTCAGATAAGAGCTCAAGCTGCTATTAAATACTGTGTCTGATAACAATTGTTACATTTAATATAGGAAATATGTAATATGGACAAAGTTTTTGTGTGCATGTATCTTACGACAATAAATGTCATATTTAGTTGACACATATGTTTGTGTAGATAACCCTGTTTTTCTTTTATCAGAGAAATTAATGTCTACCAGCCTAGAGATGAAATATCTTAGTAAGGAAAATTTTTCTCCCTTCCCTCTTTAATTTGGATAATTGCTTTTAAGTCGAGCATGCATTACTATTTAGCAGTTTTAACCTGAATTAAAAACAGGAAAGCAGGTTTGATTCCTGGTGAATAGGACATTTTCTTTATTAAGACTTTCAATCTCCAGGCTGGTAGACATTAATTTCACTGTTTGAAAAACAAAACAAGGATGTCTGTTCAAACAAGTGTACCCACAAAATATAATGTTTATAGTTGTAAGAAATGATGTTTTATTTTTTTTAAATCCAGTAATACTTTATATATATATATATATATATATATATAATGTATGTTTATTACTTCAAACATTATCATAGTGGATGCTTTATATTTAAAATAGATGCTGTATTTTTATTTAAGAAATAGTGTGTATTATGGCTATCTGGCCTGTGTATTTGAGAAATCTTCTTAGTCATGAAAAATACCCCCCCACTTGACAGGGATCTAAGGAACATATATCCCCCTTTATAGGGGAAACTACCATTTGATCCAGTGTGCAGTTAGAGAACTGTTTAAGAAATAAAAATGGTGTATCTATTTCAAATATGGTGCATCCACTATAATAACATGTGAATTAATAAAAACATTAGATTAAAAATAAATCTTATCTATATATATATATATATATATATATATATAGTGTGTGTGATACTCAGCATATATTGCTGCAAATAAATTGAATAGTCATAACTCCAAAATGTTACTTTTGATAAGAGCACATTGTAAAGTTTGGTGTTAAACTTTTTTACATCCCCGTAATGCAGGCAACACCAGAAATAGTTCCCAGATAATGCTATGATGTTAGTGGCAATGGCGTCTTCATTGAGCTAATGTTTTAGCATTATGTAGGGGATATTTCTGGGAGGAATATGTGGGTGATATTTCTGTTGCACCTTGTATAAAACTAATCAAATGTATCTGTACTCTTGGTAAAAACACATAATTTTAATTAGTTGTTGTCATATAAAGTGTCACTGCTGACACTTGGGTTTGAATAACAAATCACCAGAGAGCAAGCACAGTTGACCTCATCTTGAAATAATTAGATCACGTGACGGGTAAAGGAAAAAATATATGTGAATTAGCAACATTTGACCGAGTAATGTTCCAAGGCATTACTATTGTTGTATCTGTGATTTACAAAAGTTGTAAATGTAGAATGTTAAAACTTTACAAAATTTGAGTTGGTTTTCATTAGATAAGGTATATAGACGGAGAGCTATCATTTTAGATAATATATACGAGCATACTGATATTTATAATGTCTGTAAAATATAAGTTATATGGGCTATATATAAGTTAAGCAATGTCGAGCCTGGTCATCACCTAGATGGGTGACCACTTACGAATACCAGGTGCTGTAAGCATGGATGTGTGGGTGGTGTAATGGATAATGGCTCAGAATTGTTAATCAAAAAGAGCTGAGTTCCAATTCCCGTTGGGTTCATTATATTTGCTTAAAGACAAATACCTTTGAGGAAGGTATGAATCCACCTCTTTCCCTCAAACATGAATAACTAAATCATCCCCCCCCCAAAAAAAATACTTCTTTTTTTTTTTTTTTTTTTTTTTTTTTTTAAATCGTTTTCACCCCCCTGCAAGGCAGTAAAGCCACTGAGACATAAGGGTTTACAGGGTGTGGGAGAATTAGGGACAGAAACATTAATAATGAGCAGGAAGAGAAAAGAGTAACCAGGAGGACAGTAAACAAATGAGATTCTTGGCATCTGCTCTACAAGTTCTTGTCTTTCTCAATATGTAAACATCTTAAATAAGTAGTTACTGCATAGCAGTAACTGGAGCAGCCATTACCTACTCCACCAATCTCATTTATCTTTGTTCATTTTGAAAGCAAGATGGAAACTTCTTGGACATATTTTGTGAATGGATCCAGAATACCCAACTAACAAAGCCATGGAGTTTTACTCTGAAAAGACTGACTTCAACAAGTTAAGAATGTTACAATGTCACTGAAGATGAGAGAATATGTTAATTCATCACCTCAAATCGAAACAGTTTTGATAATGATGGTATAGATAGCAAATGACATTGCATTCAAATTTTAGAGTTAAAAATATTTTCTGGCTTTAAATAACCTGCAAAGTGTTAATAAACTGTAAAATATGAATCGATGAAAAGCAATCAGTAAGTTATATAGCTTTTCAAGTCCATACATGAATTCTTTTATAGGAATTAACTTATATAAACATATTTCCTGTAGTTTTATCAAACAAAACTTTTGCTGTTTATTCAAACTACAAAGAATAATGTATTTTTAATGGTGGTTGTATTCAAATGTAAACACAGCAATCAATAACTAAGTGATTGATATAATCAAATTTTGTTTTTACTAATTGTAACTCATTTACTACTGTTTAAAGTTGCTACATTATTGACATTATTCAGACTATTGTCCTCATCTTTGTTGCCATATTTATTACAATGTTTCGGCCGTTGTACGCTCCGGCCTTCTTCAGGTGGTCAAAATGTTGAACTGAACCCTTTATTTCGCTCACTGGGGTAGACTTCTCGTTCCACGTGCCATGTTTAATGGATGTCAGTCATCAGTTATCTCCTGCTAATTTCCCTCTGAAAGTTCTCCACTGCCTTAACCGGGTATTGAACTCACACTCTTTGGGTCCTGTCACTGGATCTAGCCAATGCTTTTATCCAGTGACAGGACCCAAAGAGTGTTAGTTCAATACCCGGTTAAGGCAGTGGAGAACTTTCAGAGGGAAATTAACAGGAGATAACTGATGACTGACATCCATTAAACATTGCATGTGGAACTAGAACAGTCTACCCCAGTGAGCAAAATAAAGGGTTAAGTGCGACATTCCAATTACCTGAAGAAGGCCGGAGCATACAACAGCCGAAACATAATAAATATGGCTACAAAATGAGGACAATAGTCCGAATAATGAAAATAGTCTACATAATACCTCATCTCAGAAATATAGACAGATACTGAAAGGCTGAAACGTTGTAATAAATATGGCGACAAAGATGAGGACAATAGTCCAAATAATGTAAATAGTCTACATAATACCTCATCTCAGAAATATAGACAGATACTGAAAGGCTGAAACGTTGTAATAAATATGGCTACAAAATGAGGACAATAGTCCGAATAATGAAAATAGTCTACATAATACCTCATCTCAGAAATATAGACAGATACTGAAAGGCTGAAACGTTGTAATAAATATGGCGACAAAGATGAGGACAATAGTCCAAATAATGTAAATAGTCTACATAATACCTCATCTCAGAAATATAGACAGATACTGAAAGGCTGAAACGTTGTAATAAATATGGCTACAAAATGAGGACAATAGTCCGAATAATGAAAATAGTCTACATAATACCTCATCTCAGAAATATAGACAGATACTGAAAGGCTGAAACGTTGTAATAAATATGGCGACAAAGATGAGGACAATAGTCCAAATAATGTAAATAGTCTACATAATACCTCATCTCAGAAATATAGACAGATACTGAAAGGCCAAAATGTTGTAATAAATATGGCGACAAAAGATGAAGAGCATAATCCGAATAATGTAAATAATACCTCATCTCAGAAATATAGACAGATATTAAAGTTACTAGTATCACCATAGTTACTGCGATAGAAAAACTGTTAATGCAGTCACTTCCTTTTTTTTTTATCGAAGCTCACAGTAGGTGGTAAACCCGAAGTTGTTTGTGATTGGACTATAAAATTACCAGATGAGTTGCAGTGGCAATTTGTTGCTTGCATCATGAGAAGAGTAGTAGCTGACAGATGGCACACAAGTCGATATCCGATCAGTATCAGCTCGGTCATTGTTGTGTAGTAAATAGTACACCCCCGGTGACTACATAAACTATTCCATAACTATAAATAAAGAACTCCAGATGAGAGGTAAGAAAGAAGAAACCGTTTGGAGTCAGTCTTCAGACTAAGTAGTACAGGTGTCACAGCAAGTTGCCGAAGCATTACTTACCTTATAAGCACTATAAAGGGCATTATAACGGTCACCGTAGGGAAGGGGTATGATGTTGAAAAACTCATAACTCCTAACGATCCTTGGCTAAAAACATCACTCATGATGTGTCCCAAAGTATTTCATGAAACAGAATTACTTCGGAGTTATTCATACTTTTAGCATCATGGCTTACAGCCATATTATATTGAAACACTGGTTCTCATATTGTTACTAAAGTTAAGCAACATTGAGTCTGGTCAGTACCTAGATGGGTGACCGCTTGTGGAATATCAAGAGATGTAAGCTTGGATGTGCAGGTGGTGTAATGGATGATAGCTCTGTATTAGAAAGTGGAGGGACAAGTTCCAATTCCAGTCAGGTTCATTTCATTTATACACAAATAGATTTTGGACAGGTATGAATTCACCTCTTCTCCCCCAGCTATTGGTTAGTAAGTACAACTTGTATGAGTAAAAATCATTATCTCCAAAAATAATACTTACAATCTAAAAATATTTTCTGGCTTTAAATAACATGCAAAAGGTTGCTAAGCCATAAAAAACAAATCATCTTAGTATCTCAAAAACTAAAGGTTGAGGAGAAATGGCAGTTTTATTCATAAAAAATAATGAGAGGGGCTTTGACATCTACAATACATACCAATTGGACTGGCTGTATTTTGGGAGATATGACTATTCAAATTATAAGTGACAATATGTATTTATATATCATAGGCTTCGTCTCTTGTAAAAATATGTGGTAAGCTTTTTGTCTTTTTCTTCATTAAAGATGTATCTTCTAAAAAAGCCAAACACAGGAACAAAAAACATAGTGGAGCAACATTTCTGTCAAGCTGATTTCAATAATCGTCTTTATTTGTTTATCTTCAGAATTTTTTTTGGTGGTTTTATCACAAAATCAAAGAAATTATTTTTATTTTTTTTAATCATTTCACCATAAGCAAGGCAATAAAGCCACTAAATTGCAAAGAGTTACTAAGTGTAGAAAAAAAATTATATGAATTAGGATCAAATACAGATCAGAATCTGACAGAATGATAGGATAAAGAATGAATAGGAAACATCAATCTAACATGTTTCACTTTTATTAAAGCTTCATCAAAGAATGATTATACTAACAATGCTTAACAAATCAAATGCATGTGAAGGCTGCTTAACCAGTATAAAATATCAGAAATTTTTTCTCCATATCTCATTCTCTGAAATAAAATTGAAACATGTTAGATTGATAAATATTGCCTATTTGTTCTTTATATATATATATATATATATATATATATATATATATATATAGTGTGTGTGTGTGTGTACAAGTTTATTGATGACAACTGACACAGTGCCATGATCAAGCTTTTTATATTTTTCTTGCAAGTTTGGTGTGGTTTGTTTGTTTGTTTAGTGACATATCAGCTCCTTATGGGTCATTTAATGCCAAAATTTTATTTTCTCATGACCTTTGTGAATTTTTCCCCAAAAAATCCATTGCTGGTAATTTAAAAATTTTTTCTTTTTTTTTACTATGAAAATGTATTGCTGGTAATTTTTTGTAATGTATTTTTAGATTTTCATGTTTTTGACCCCAGTTTGGTGGGGTTCACTATTTGCCCCTAGCTGTGACCCTAACTGCTACTACCACCCTTGGAACAACAGGAATTACAAGGTGGTTCCACACTCCCCCAAACCTTCTGATTAGAAGCTTTGCTGCCGGATGTAGTTTATTATCATACCCAGAATGGCATTCAGACAAGTGATTTCTTTTTTGGACATAGTGTGTGTAAGAACTCCCCAAATAATCTGTGGATGCAGCTAATCTGTTAGCCATTATTGAGGATTTTTTTTTTTTTTTTTTTTTGTAGATTTTTATTTTTTATAGAATAGGAATGTTTTAATTTCTGAACATCACACATTGTGGCCATGTTCATAATTGATATTATTGAGAGTTTGTTTCTTTTTTTTTTTTAGTGTTAACATTAAATGCAAGAAAAATATGATGAAAAGCTTAATAACAATGCCTTGTCAGATGTCTTAAAGGAAACCTGTATAAAAGAAGGATTGCTGCCCAAATGCACAATTATATATGAAGAAAAATGGTGAAATGGGTGAATTTCATTGCTCAAACTCTCTTTTTTTTTTTTTTTTTTAATCATGATGGTATCAGCATGCTGGTTTAAGTACTGACCAAGTGAGAGGTATGGATTCCCTGGGCATGTTTTTCACATCCACTCACTCCTCCATGCTTGCAGCAGCAAGTTCATTTGTATACTTGTAAAATCTGTAGCATCCAGTGATATAAATATTGACTAAGATACAGTCAGTTTTAAAAAAAAAAAAATGTTGAGTGCATATATATTTCTATATGTAAACAGATCCATTTGTAGCTTTTGTGATAAATGCTTTTAGATTTATGAAAAAGAAAAGTTATCAAGACCTTGGGCAAGATATTTTACACCTGTATGTTATGGTGAGCTTTTTACAAATGTCAAGACTTTTATATAGTTCTCTCACATGTATATATAAATTACATACACACAGACATATATATATATATATATATATATATATATATATACACATACACACACAATCTGATCTCTTTAATTTTGCACTATATGGTCAGGCAACTCCCATGGTCTGGTACTTTTTTTGAATCAGCAGCTATAAGTTCATTGAGTGTCTACAGGGACAATGCCACATGTATTAGGTTGGTGCAAAAATAATGACGTAATAATGTCATTTTCCGACATATTTTTTAACGTCAAAAAACGACATTATTACGTCATTATTTTTGCACCAACCTAATAGTTTCCAACTTTCCACAGCAGCAGAGTGTTTTGGTGATATGGTCATGCTCATTTCTTATATATATATATATATATATATATATATATATATACACTTACCCATTCATTATAGTAAGTATGTATCATTCTGGGGTTTTAGACTTACTCACAAGACAGATTGAAGGCAAGAGGGACAGAGGAAAACATCACATAAATTACTTAGTGAGCTTGGGTAAATGGATGATGGAACAAAGTTTAAGAGAAAGAACAAAAAAAGCAAAATTTATTAAGAGCTACAAAGAACAGGAAATTGTGGAGAGCCATGATCGCCTATGTCTTGAAGAGACACGGCATATAGAATAAAAAGAACGGGCTTGAGTAAATGGATGGCGGAACAAGGCTTAAGAGAGATAACAAAAAGACAAAATTTATTAAGAGCTACAAAGGACAGGAAATTGTGGAGAGCCATGACTGCCAATGTCCTGAAAGGACACAGCATATAGAAGAATTGCATGAAGCAATAAAAACCTTGTTTGGAAGCATTAAGGATTTTTTTTTCTTGTTTTAAGCTTTGTTCAACCTTCGATAACATCGCAATATATATGTGGGATGAACAGGCAAGACTGTATATACATAGGGGTGATTTCTGTCATCCAGTGTTTTCTGTGGTCCAGTAATGGCTTGGTCTTAAAGGTGTACCAGGTTAAAGAGGTTTATATATATGATTTGTATATATGATGTGTTTGATGGCGGAGCGATGTTTTGAACATCTGATAATTTTGCGGCAATACACACTTAAAGGTTTTAGGCAGTCTTGAACAACATTTCTTTTCATGGTTAGCCATAAGGAATTGTATTAGGTTGGTGCAAAAATAATGACGTAATAATGTCGTTTTTTGACGTATTTTTTAACGTCAAAAAACGGCATTATTACGTCATTATTTTTGCACCAACCTAATAAATGTAGGGCTTACACTTAAGTGAAATAATAATAATAATAATAATAATAATAATATTAAGAATTTTTTATGGAAACATTGTTGACAATTATCAATTTAGTTACATAAATATTAGGTTGGTGCAAAAATAATGTCGTTTTCTCACATTATTTTTGCACCAACCTAATAAATAAAGATAATATAAATTATGATGCTATATTCGATTTGTTGTTAGGTATTTTCCATTTTCTTCTTCATCATTGGCAGCATTATAATATAGTTTGGGTTCAATGCTAAGTTTCCTAAGTTGAACAAACTGGAATTATTTCATTTACGCTTTCTTACCTGTCTTTTCCATTGTTGTTTTTAGATCATTCTCTTCCAGTCATTTTGATGAGTCGTAGCGAAATTCCGAAATTTAGAAATGATCTTATTACATTAAAAAATAAAGCCTGTAAAAAGGAATAATTTAAATATACAACCAAAAATAAAATGCTTTTGATAAAAAACCTTAATGATTTCATTATAATTATGTAACAATAATGTAATGATATTCCACAGACAAATCTATAGTTTATGTTACCTCATCTCATTGCATGGTTATGAACTATAAACCTAAATTGAGCTTGAAATATTGTGTAATTGGCTTGGATATAAAGGGTGTTCCAATAACTTGGACGGATTTTAAACTTAATTCACATTTAAAATTGGGCCAAGTTATTGGAACACCCTTTATTATAATGAATAATTTTCAGTGTAGAAAGCAATTTTCATTTTTTTGTTGAATATGCCCTCCTCTGCTGAACGTATCATATATTGTAGACTTAGAAATCAGTAATATGTGTAATTATCAATTTCATGCCTGAAGTGATCTTGACGTATAAAACTGAGTCACTCTCGCTATAAATATAGCAAATTTTAAACTTTATATATTTTTATTTTTTTAATCATTTCATTTTGAACAAGGAGATAAAGCCACTAAGATGCAAGAAAACAGGAAATGTTATAACATTAAAAGATCAGAATTCAAGGAGACAGATGACGATTTATATTTTTGAAGATTGTAGTTGATAAGAAAGCAAGAAATCAGATGAGAGTTCCACAGGTGAAAAGTGTGAGCGAAGAAAATGTTAGCATAGGACTTACACTTAGCAATTCCAATATTAAAATGATGAGAAGTAGTTGCCAACTGAAGTCAAGGTACCAAAGAGAAGATCTCATTGGGGCAATTACCATGAAAATAATTATAGAAATGATACAGTGAAGTGAGGTAAGCAATTGTATTAAAGAAACATTCACTAGAAACAAAGAAAAGTTTACTGAACTGTTACATAATAGTAGTCCGCCTATATGGCAGGGAATGCTGGACAATTTCCTCCCAGATGAAGAAAAGAAGTGACAGAAATGTAGTTTAACAGTAGGATGCTGAGAATATGCACAACATCAGGAGTCAGTTGAAATTTTTAAGGCACATAATGAGGAAAGAGAGCTAAGAAATATGATACTCACAGGACAGATTGAAGGCAAGAGGGACAGAAGACAAGCTTGTGCAAGTTGATTGCAGAACAGGGTTTAGGAGGGATAAAAAAATTATTAAGCAATGCAAAGGACAAGAAATTGTGAGGTGCCATGATTGTCAATATCTTGAAAGGACATAGCAGATAGAAGAAGCTACATTACGTTTAGTGTAAAATATTGACTGTGGGTAACTCTTATAAAGTACCTCTGTGATCAGTGTTATATATTATTATATCTATATATTATATTATTATATCTCTACATATTGAAAACTTTTTGCAAGGCGATAATTCTACTAAGATGCAAGGGCGAGTGAAAAAAAAAAAAAAAAATGAAAAAAATCAAGTGAACGGAATGAAAAAATCTTTACAAGGATCCAGAAACCAAGTCCTAGAAAGGAAACAAAGGATAAACCTCTACTCTTGTTCAAAAGACTGGGAAGGAATGTGAACTAGATGATTGGCAAACTTATCTACTCCTGCTGTGGAAATAAATATGTGAAACCTTAACAGTATAAAGTTGACATAGAAGAAACTGGATACCCAATCCTAGACAGGAAACAAGGGATAAACCTCTACTCCTGTTCAAAAAGCCGGGAGGAGTGTGAAAATAAGTGGATTATTTCATTTAGAAAATATTCTAAGTAATGACTTCAAGGCCAACTGACCAGTTTTCTTGCTTTTTTTTTATTGTGAATTTATTATTTATATCTGAAAATCTGATGGAATTTCATTGCAGTTCAAGATACAGTGGTTTTAATAACTTATCAATACAGTCTCAAATAATGCCTTCTTTAAGAAAAAAAATATTAAGTGATATAGTTTCAAGGCTTGATTTCAAATGAAGGTGATTTTCACTAATCTTCTTCAGGCCTTTTCACATCTGAGAGCGGAAAAGGATTAGCCCCCAGGCCTGCATTTGCAATGTTTTATAGTGGAAGGTGGTGCGCGTAATACTGACACCCCACTTTAAACCAGGGATGTCATATTGATAGGTCAATTGACTGTTTTCTGTTAGAGCTTACTTCAGTAATGTCAAAAAAGTTGCTTTTTTTTTTTACTAAATATTCTCCCAAAACAAGGCCCAAGAGCCACTCAATATAGAGGGTTATTGAATGACATTGTCGTATGGACATAACAGGAAGGGGTAAGTGCAGATTATGAGGACATAAAGGATAGATAATTGTTGAACCTAGACATGAAGATGTTAAGATTGTAGTGAGTGGAGAAGGGAATAGTGAATATATACTGAATGTTTACTCAATACAAGGCCCAAGAGTCACTCAATTTAGAGGGTTACCGAATGAGTTTATTGAAGGGAAGTAAGTGCAGATTATGGGGATATTTAGGATAGATAACAGCTGACACTGAGTTAAGATTGTAGTGATAAGGGAAATGTTTGTTTTACAATGTAGCAGTTCTTGGGAAGAAGTTGTCTGAGTGAAACTTACTTTTTATCAATGGCCTACAAAAGGAATAAGTCTTTGTGTATATGACATGGTGGATCTTAGCTGTAAAGGTCTGAACTGGTGGGACTATTCATTGATTTTAAATTATATTTTTTCAATACAGAAAGTAATGTGCTCTTATTGCAAGGAAAAAAATATTGTTTAATTTAAAAGTTCTCTTTTGTACATTTTATTCAAAATTTGTACATCTGGTCAAAAAGGTGTCAGATTTTTATTTATAATAAATGTAAAAAAAATAGTCTCCTATTTTTGTTGAATTTTTTAACTCTTTTGTTTTTTTGAATGTAGTCTGGAGAATATCTATTTCTTTAGTGTTATTTGCTAAAATAAAAATATCGTCTATGTAGCAGATATATGTTTTAGGCTTACAGACCTGTTTAAATATCATTACAAACTACATTCGCAAAAACCTCTGTCCTTAACTTTACCTACAAACTTAGTCAAAAAATAAACTCCCATTCTTAGATGTTCTTGTAGAATATAGTAACAACATTTTTATCACCTCATTATACAAAAAAACCCACAAGCACAAACTTTTGTCACCTTAACTTTAAAAGTGAATGCACACTCAGATACAAAATGGCAGTGATAAAAAAACTTCCTAAAAAGAGCACACCAGAATTCATCCTCTTGACTACTCTTTCTTAAAGAACTCAACAATGCAAAACAGACAATAGTTAACAATGGGTTTCCTAACCACCTTATAGTCCACCAAATTAGACTGTTTTCTTCCCAAAGTAAATAACAACAATAGTGAACATGATATCAAAAATAACAAAATGCATGTCAACTACAAATAAGATGAATCTTCACATAGAAATATCATAAAGAAATATGCTACCCCAATTGACATTAACAAAAAATCAAATTATCTACTACAAAAAATTTAAAATGGCCAAGCTTAACCTCAAAAATAACAACACACCAGCAAGATCAAAATTACAATGAATGAACATTATCTGAGTTCAAATGCCCCTTAAGGAACTGTGTTCCTGATCAAACTGTACTCATAAATAATTACATCAGTCACACGCCTACATGCCTATCCAGATGCCTTAAGTGACACCTATCTGACCACACGTCTATTAGAATCCATTTAAACATACACACAAACTCACCAGACTCCATCCGAAACAAACATAATAACCTCATCCACCTGTAAAAAAGATTAAAAATAATGGAAGCCTTAATGATAAAAAAGAAAAGGCCAACACTCCATAATATTAATTATGAATATGGCTACAATGTTTTGTGTTCGGAAAATAAAACATCCCTATAATGCCAAAACATACACACAACCCATGCACCCAATTAAAAAGCAAAGATAGAATCATCCTTGATAATGACTAAAATTATAGCCAAAAGCGCTCGAAATTATAGAACATTTGGACAGTTTCTACACACTCTGTGTCCAAAAGAAAGCCGTTGTTTGAATAGAAGAAAAATTAAATAAAAAGGTTCATCGCAGTTGTTTTTGAATGAAACACACACACACACACACACACACACACACACACACACACACACACACACACACACACACATATATATATATATATTACAATGAATCATTCACACAAAAAGTAAAATTAATGATATAAAATGGCGAAATCCCTTCGTGAACAAAATTTTAAAGGTGCATTAACCCACAAATCACCCGAATGTTATGATGCTTGTTTTTAAAAATTATAAGCTGTATAAGGTCTTTCTTTAATATGCAAGTACTTTCAACAGTACATTCAGTCATCTTCAGGCATGGAAATTATTTTGTTTTTGGTAAAATTTCAGCTACCATCCGAGATGAAAAAATTTAATGTGAATCAAAATATGTTTTTTTTGAAATGTGTTATTGTTAATGGATACAAACTTTTGGAGCGTGCAGTTGCAACATTAAGGTTGAATTTTTTCAAAATTTAAGAGTGTGACTGCACGCTCCAAAAGTTTGTATCCATTAACAATAACACATTTCAAAAAAACATATTTTGATTTGCATTTAATTTTTTTTGTCTCAGATGCTACCTGAATTTTACCAAAAACAAAATAATTTCCATGCCTGAAGATGACTGAATGTACTGTTGAAAGTACTTGCATATTAAAGAAAGACCTTATACAGATTATAATTTTTAAAAACAAGCATCATAACATTCATTGAGGGATTTGTAGGTTAATGCACCTTTTAAAATTTTGTTTGCAAAGGGATTTCGCCATTTTATATTATTAACTTTACTAATCTACTTTTTGTATGAATGATTCATTGTAATATAAATTGAACTGCACCACACATTTGAGATATATATATATATATATATATATATATATATATATAGTATTTGGGTAGCAGGTTTCTTTTCTACATGTTTAGTTGCAGACCAATGAGACTAACTGAGGATTATGAAAATGGTCCGAGATATTAAAAAAATAAAAAATCTTTAACAAAGAATTTTCATTGTCTTTAACCAAACTTGTACTGGTGTTCATCTCTGTGTCCGCACAGCTGATATTTATATCCCCTCTCTTCTGGATATTGAGTGAGTTTACCCCATAAATAAGGCCTACCTTAAAT
>OZ010604.1:74822748-74850248 GCA_963932145.1 Acanthosepion lycidas | reverse complement strand
AAGAGAAGATATATTTTTTTGCCCCCATCATTATTTATTTTATGAAATTTTTGTTGAAAATAGATTATATTGAAGAGTTTTAAAATTTATATAAATCAAATTTAATGAAAAAAAAAAAAAATTATTTCACAAGTTGTTTTAAAATATTTTTTTCAGACTGAATTCTATCAACACCAAACTGGCTGGCCATGTTTGTTTCTAGTAAATTGCAAATAAAATTTGAATTGTTACTTGATTTCCTCACAACAACAACAACAAAACTGGGCTTTTTGTTTTCTTTTTTCTTTTTCTTCTATAAATATCAGCATGAATAAAATGCAATGTTTATGCATAAAACTGGAGTTGAGCCAGGCATATTGTAAGAAGAAAGGATAATTGATGGAGCAAAAGGTTGGTCAAGGAGAGCAAATGCAACATAAAGACAGAAGATGGAAAGACAAAAGATAGTGTTTTTGAATGGGACAATACAGTTACTTTTATGATGGATTGAATTGGGAAATTGATGTATATTCATTTGGAACACTTATCAGAGTGCACATGTACTACCCACTGATTCTGGATGGAAATACCAAGCCATATGATCCAATATCTTTTGGTGGGGTGAATTATGTTAGAATTTTTTTTTAAAAAAAAAGATTAAACTGGATTTTCATATTTGTGAGATTCTTTCAAAGAAGTTATCAATGTTTTATGTTTTTTTTATTTTTGATAGCCCAGGATGCAAACTATGAATTGGAGATACTCATTGTGCTTGAACTAAAATTCCTGTTCAGATATTGATGTTACAGATTACTTCCATGACAAAGAAAACAAATCCAAATGAGTCTAAACTTGAATCTCAGGGGCAGAAAGAAATTTCAAAATCTCGATTTGCAGGTCCTATGTCCCAAATCTCAATCCACAGAGAAATAACACACTTGCCAACAAATGCGGTAGCAAAATAAATTACTTTTTTTTCTCCCCAATTCAAGAACACAACACCAACTGCTTTTATCGATGGACCGTTTCTTAATTCATTGACAGCTGAGAGACAATACACAATGTTAGCGTATTCGAGATACTTTTATGGCGACTCCTGCAACTGATTTGTTTCTACTTTTAACTTTAGATATTCTATCGTCGGCATATGCAGAATACATGCCCTTTTGCTCGGTAAGTAACTTTCTTTTTCTCCAAATTTTCCATCATAGAATACACGTCAGACTGTCGCTTGGTTTGATGAGGTAATTCACCGTTTTCTTCACTACATTACCTATACCTATAGAGAAGTGATTTATTCTATTTTTTTTTAATCTATCTTAATCATTACACCCCAAGCAAGGCAATAATACCACTAAGACGCAAGGACTTACTGGGAGTGAAAGAGGATGAAAATGTTTTAGCAAGAAGAAAGGACAATAAAGGAATAGGATTCAGGAAGAGAAAGAGATGGCGATTGATGTTGCATTTAAATTTTTGAAGATTGTAAGTGGCAAATCCAAAAGCAGATTGGAATAGTGAAATATACCTTCCAAAAGTTCAACAAAGTATTAAGAAACAGAAAAATGTTGTTAGAAACAAAGAAAAGAGTCCTGGATTGTTTTATCTGTCCTCCTATATGTTAGACAGTCTCTTCACAGATGAAGAAGAGACTTGAGGTAAGAAAAAAGTGGTTCTGCAGAAGAATGCTGAGAATACCAGGGACTGAACATGTGAGCAATAAGGAAGTTTTGGGGAAAATGGAAAATAAAACACACACACTTATACATAGAATTAGAGACAAAAGAAATCAAGGTAAACTATGAGGAACAAGGGCTTAGAAAATTTAACATTCACAGGTCATATTGAAGGCAAGAGGGACAGAAGAAAGCAGTGAATAATGTACTGAAATTGCTTGTGTAAATGGTCGGCAAAACAAGGATACGGAGAGATAGCAAAAAGAAAACCATTGCTAAGAGCTAAAAAAGAACAGGAAATTGTGGACATGGCACATAAAAGAAGTGTCTCCCTGGTTTAAGGACAACTAAAGAACAGATTTGTTTTAATTTCTAAAAATGATTTTTGCATTTTCCGATTGTTTTTGGCCTGTTTTCTCTCATTTTATTCCAACCTCCCTGGTTCTATACACTCTTCATTATTACGATTATTTTATTACTGATTTTATTCCATCTTATTATTGTTACTTTTTATCCCAATATTTTGGCTCTATACACTCTTAATTTTTTTTTTTTTTTTTTTTTTTTTTTTTTAAGCATTTCAGTCCAAGCAAGGGGTTACAGAAAATTTAGAGCAAGATCAGATAGGAGTGATAGAAGAAAGAATGAGGGTAGTGGATAGATCAAGGCAACTGGAGATGTCGATTGACATTACACTTGAATAGCTGGATATTATAGCTCACAGGGAAACAGGAAAAGGGAAGGGAGTTCCACAGGCGAGAGGTGCGAGACATGAAGCTATTAGAGTAGAAGAGACGGCTACATTTAGGAGTTTCGACAGTGAAGGGGTGAGAGCGGGATGCCAGCCTCGTAAGGCGCTGGAACTCATGACGTCTGGGAACCAGCGAATGCAGCTCCTCGGAGCAATTTCCATGAAAGTATTTGTAGAACAGACAGAGAGAGGCAACGGCGCGTCTGTGAGAAAGTGACTGTAGACGAGACGCCAGGTCAGGGCCAACTACATTGCATATCCGCCTCTGGAGCCTATCGGGAACCCCGAAGCAAACAGAAGGGGCACCAGACCATATATGACAGCAATACTCCATGCAAGGGCGAATTGTTTATTTGTAGATCTGGAGGATCGACTCCGGGGAGAAAAACTTCCTGGCGCAGCTCAGGGAGCCAACTTTCCTTACAGTGGACGAGGCAATTGATTCAATGTATTTATTCAATCTCAGGCCAGCAGTCAACGCGAGACCGAGAAGCTGCAGAGAGTTGTTCTCGAGAAGTTGAGCGTCAGACATTCTAATGGAGGGAAGGGAAGGATCTCTGTGGTGATTAATAGAGAGCAGTTTTGTCTTGGAAGCGTTGAAGTTGACCAGCCAATTCATGCCCCAGTTCACAATCGATTGGAGGTCCTTTTCGAGACGCACCGCCAGGCGAGTTTTGTCAGCGAGGCTAGAGGTTTTTGAGGCAGGAATAGTGGTGTCATCTGCGTAGATGCCAACTTGGGAAGTTATTGCGTCAGGAAGGTCATTTATGTAGATAAGGAATAGAATGGGGCCTAGGATGGAGCCTTGAGGAACACCAGCGTTCGTGGTATAGGAACTGGAGGAGAATCCATTGAGAACGACCTTCAATTTACGGTTTGACAGGAATTATCGTATTAGGTTATATAATCGACCCGTAATGCCATAACCCTGGAGCTTGCGAAGAAGGCCGGCATGCCAAACCCTATCAAATGCTTTGGAGATGTCTAGTGCCACGGCTTGAGCTTCCCCGTTATTTTGAAGAGCTCGGTAGACTGTTTCAGTGATGGCCGTAAGCACATCGGCTGTAGATCGGGCAAAGCGGAAACCATATTGCTTGTCTGAGAGCAGATTATGGGATGTGAGATGGTTAACCACCCCGGTATTGATTAGGGCTGCGAAGACTTTGCCGAAGAGGGGAAGGAGACTGATAGGACGGTAGTTGGAAGGGTCAGAGGGGTCGCCGGAGTTCTTGAAGACAGGAACGATCGAAGAGGACTTCCAGCAGTCAGGAAAACAAGATTCCTTGAAGCAGTAGTTGTATAGTTTAGACAGGGCGGGCGCCAGTTCAGGCGCGCATTTCTTCAAGACAATGGCTGGTATCCCGTCTCCACCACTAGCCTTGTTGGGGTCTAAATTGGAGATAACCCCATCTTCTGTACTGGGTGTTATGCTTAACCCACTCAATATGGCCTCAGTTCAAAGAGGGAAGTCGAGTATGGGTACCCCGGAAGAGTCGAGCGTCGAGTTGAATGAAAATTTCCGAGCAAAGCATTCAGCCTTGTCGGTAGAGGCGGTCAGGACTTCGAACTGGTTGAATAAAGGAGGTATAGAGGGTTTGCAATTGTTCAATACGCTCTTGCAGAGACGCCAATAATCTTTGGAGCCAAATTTGCGAGATGCAATACGTTCCTTCATCCGAGCCACAAATAGTGACTTAGCATCGTTGAGGACACGTTTACATTCCTTACGGGCGGAGGCAAAGATACGTCTATTGCAGTCAGACATGTCGCTACGGAATAGGTGGAAGTAGTGGTTCCTATGGGCGATGGCGGCTGAGTAAGCAGCCGAGAACCACATTATGTTATTACTAGTTTTATTCCATCTTATTATTGTTACTTTTATCCCAACACTCTAGCTCTATACACTCTTCATTATTACTATTATTTTATTACTAGTTTTATTCCATCTTATTATTGTTACTTTTTATCCCAACACTTTGTCTCTATACATTCTTCATTATTACTATTATTTTATGACTAGTTTTATTCCATCTTATTATTGTTACTTTTTAGCGCAACACTTTGGCTCTATACACTCTTCATTATTACTATTATTTTATTACTAGTTTCATTCCAACTTAATATTCTTACTTTTATCCCAACACTCTAGCTCTATACATTCTTCATTATTACTATTATTTTATTACTAGTTTATTCCATCTTATTATTGTTACTTTTTATCCCAACCCTCTGGCTCCATACATTCTTCATTATTACTATTATTTTATTACTAATTTTATTCCATCTTATTATTGTTACTTTTTAGCCCAACACTCTGGCTCTATACACACTTCATTATTACTATTATTTTATTACGGATTTTATACCATCTTATTATTGTTACTTTTTATACCAACACTCTGGCTCTATACACTCTTCATTATTACTATTATTTTATTATTAGTTTTATTCCATCTTATTATTGTTACTTTTTAGCCCAACACTCTGGCTCTATACACTCTTCATTATTACTAATATTTTATTATTAGTTTTATTCCACTCAAGCAGCTTCTTCTTCCAAACTGCTACTTTGTGGGAATGACTCCCAAGACAATGCTTCCCCATTCACTACAATCTTGGCCTGTTCAAGTTTTAAGTTAACCATTAACTTCCCCACATATCCCCATAGACTGTACCTCTTATTTTGTAGCTCTCTACATCAAGTGACTCTTGGGTCATGTCTAGGATGAGCATCATTGTAAAAAAGAAAAAAAAAAGACTGCATCAATTTAAAAACACTTTGTAGAGATACAGGAAGACCGTTGACACGGAGACGCCAATTAAAGAACACCGGTAGTCCTCGGGCCAGTATAAATACTGCTGGAATATCGAGTCGGGGAGGGCTGACTTGACTTTTTGAGAGCTTCCGAGTCGGCGTCTGTCGAACTCTCTGCATTAGCAGAGAGGAACCCGGACGAGGCTTTGCCGAAGGGCAAGGTTTCGTTCGGGGAGGTAGACAGGGCCTCGTGGGTAGATTGATAAATACCGTGCTGACTTGGCTTTTATCGAGTCAACTGTACATGGCGCTGTGAACAGGATTTCCTTACTAGGATTTCAAATATTTTTACGTACGATTAATTTGAAAATTAATGGAAATGGCTTCAGGACAACAAGGCGGTAGTGAACAGTATTTGCAACTGGTTCAACAATTGATTGAACCACAGAGAGAGAACAACAAACTTCGCTCTCACAGGGAGGACAGACCAAACAAACTGAGGTCGGCTTGTTCAAATGAAGTGAATAGACTTTTATTCGACCTCGTCGGACCCGGAGCCCTCAACACAGCCACGGAAGAGCAACTCCTGGGACACATACGGTTCGTTGCTGTGAAAGGCCTGCAGAAAGAAGTGGATAGGCATAGATTTCACAACGTAAAACAAAATGAGGGGGAAAGTCTTACACATTATTTGGCCAGACTACGGTCCCAGGCGAGGTTTTGTGGATTCACTGTCCAATGCCCAAACATAAATTGCCAGTACGTTGTTAATTACTCAGAAGACATGGTGGCCGGTCAACTCGTCGCCGGGCTTGCAAACAAAGAATATCAAAGTAAAATATTAGCTGAAGCTAATACTCTTACAACGGTAGAACAGAAGCTCCACCGGTTGACGAGCTTGGAAACTACCGATACGTCGACCCCTCACTTATGAAGCAGCTTGGATCTACATTCAACATTCAGCGCATTGAGATCTAAGCAGGAGCGGCCTCAGGGTGTAGGCACGCCCAGAACCCCACGGGGGAGGCCATGCGATGGATGCGGGAAGACGTCACATCCCAATGGGTTGAAAGGACGGAAGAACTATCCGGCGAAAACACTCCGATGCCAAAACTGTGGGGTGGTGGGCCACCTCAAAGAGGTGTGTCGAAAACCAAAAATGGAGCCCGCCAAGGAATCAGCAGTAGAAGTAGAAGGGGAGGCTTTAGCTTTAATATACGGACTAGAATCCTGTAGAATGTTTGTATTGGGATGCCCAGACCTGCTGGTCACAGTGGATCACCAGCCACTGGTGAAAATATTTTCGGATCAAGTCCTTGAAAATATAAAGAACCCCCGCCTGTTTGCTTTCAAGGAGTGGTCTTTGATGTACAAGTTCCGAATTAAACACGTTTCAGGAAAGCTTAACGCTGCACCAGACTGCACCTTCAGATACCCGGCCTCACCAGTGAACAGCGAAGAAGCTACCATTGATGGCATTCAGCGGATCGATCGCGCTATACAGGCATCAATCATAGCAGCCTACGCACACGACCCTAAGCTGCAAGCTATAACCTGGGAGAGAATTGTGGCGGCCGCAGCTACTGACGAGGAATGCCAAACGCTTACGAAGTATATACAGGATGGATTCCCAAAGTCACGCTACGAACTACCGTCGAAAATCCGACAATTTTGGCCGATGGTAAACGAATTGTACTCCCTGGAGGGAATAAAATTCTAATACCGAAGCAGCTTAGAGCAGTGTTTCTGGAAGCGTTACACTCCGCACACAAAGGCGTGAATGGGATGATGGCCAACGCGAGACAGCGACTATTTTGGCCCGGTTTAGATGCCAGCATCAGACAAACGAGGGCACAGTGCCAGAAATGCAATTCTATTGAGCCGTCCCAACCCAGAGAACCGCTGATGCCACCTTCGAACCCGGAATTCCCCTTCCAAAAGACGATCACAGACCTGTTTGACATGCATGGAAAAAGCTATATGGTGTGCGCAGACTGATACACCGGCTGGATCGAAGTGGCCCCACTTCCTTCGGGGAAAGCAACAGCAATACGTGATGCGCTAAGGAGTTGGTTCTGTACGTACGGTTCGCCGGAGGAAATATCATCGGACGGGGGACCACCATTCGACTCTATGGCATATAACTCATTCCTAAAAGACTGGGGTGTAAAAAAACGCATATCATCCGCACACTTCGCAAAGCAATGGCCGAGCCGGGCTGGCTGTAAAAACAGCCAAAAGAACACTGATGGACTGTGTCGATGGGTATGGTCACTTGCGCCATGATCGGGCGGCGCGCGCAATGATGTCACACAGGAACACACCTCATCAGGACCTTGGCCTATCGCCAGCGGAAATGTTGTACGGTCGACCAATAAAAGACCACCTCCCCTTACTCCATGAAAAGTACCAGATCCACAAACGGTGGAGGGAGACAAAGGAGTCGAGAGAAAGAGCGATGGCAAAGAGGCACCTGCTAAATCAAAAGCAGTACAATACGCACAGCCACCCACTCCAAGAGCTTCAGGTTGGTGAATCTGTGCAGGTACAAAATCAGGAAGGGCCATATCCAAGGCGATGGACGAAAACGGGGAGGGTCGTCGAGACCATGGGCAACAGACAGTACCGCATACGATTGGATGGCAGTGGCAGAATTACTCTACGTAATCGTTGATTCATCTGGAAAATCTTCCCGGTAGTAGATATACCAGACTATTCGCCCGAACAATCAACCCCACAACCACCCCCACAGAGACTGAGGACAATTAGTATTGAACCCCCGAGGGACATACCGGAAATGATGGAGTTAGATGTGACTGATGATGAGGTGATAGAGGACCAGGACCACACAGATATGGAAGTGGAGGAAAACCAACACCCATCAAGTCCTATTTTACGGCGAAGCACGAGAGTTACACGGCCACCAAGACCATTGTCCCCACAAATGCGGGGTCCAATGCATGAGTACTCGGAGCTATCCAGACAAGTGACCTCAAAATCTAGGTATTGTGGTCATAGGAGGGGGGACATGTAGAGATACAGGAAGACCGTTGACACGGGGACGCCAATTAAAGAACATCGGTAGTTCTCGGGCCAGTATAAATACTGCTAGAATATCGAGTCGGGGAGGGCTGACTTGGCTTTTATCGAGTCAACTGTACACACTTCTAAGATTTCCCTAACAGTGTGCAAATGATGGTGCTGGAACATCAGTTTAACAAATCTATCATGACACGTATACAATTTAGTTTTTTAATTTAATTTTTGGGTGCTTCATACAAAATTCAGCATTAAATAACAAAGAAAGTAGTGATTTCACTCACCAAACAAAATGTATCATATTGTATTTTCTGCTGAATGGGCAAACCTTTCACAGAGAGACCGGCAACTGATGTAAATTTTGGTTGACCAGTTTTAGGCATCTTGAGTCTAAGCTCTTGTTATTTTTTTATTTTATTTTTTAGATAAATGTTGTTGTTCTTTAACAAATTGATGGCATACAAATCATCTGATGCATACAAATTTTGGACTTTATCTATTTGCCGCAATCACCCAACAAGCATTAACAAGTGAAAATAAACCAACCAACAATTATCCTCTGTACATTTCCCATCGCCAGTGAGTATCTTGTTCAAAAATGATGTTTCTATACAGTGAGCAAATAAAGAAAGATAGGTATGTAAAGACTGACTTATACTGCTTCCTCTAAATTCTTGTAAAAGCCATTTTTCTAAAATTCTGAAATTGACTTATTTTCAATGATTTTTCTGTAAGCAAATTTAATTTCATTATCAAGTTCCTTGGTGATTGGATATGTCCCTAAAACTTGTGCCGTTTCTTATTTTACTTTCCACACACACATATACACAATAAAAATTAATTCACACCACGTATATCCAAAAAAATATAATTGCGCGGGAACTCTCTCCTTACCATACCCTGTGGGGTCAAAAACAAGGACGGCGCACCCAAAAGTTCGGACGTAGTGGGAAGGACACCACGTGATCAAAAAATATGATTTATTGACCAATCAGGGCTCGACATAAGAAACCCATTTCTTAATCTCCCCGGAGCCTCATCATTCAGATATAAGGAAGGTAGAAACTCTCATCAGACCAGAGGGAGTACAGCGACAAGCTGACATCACGGCTTTACGGACAATTCCATTGTGTACAAAAAAATAATTCTTATATATTTTTTTTACGAAAATAAACAAAAGTTTATTTTATTTTATTTGTAGTGTATTTTCTTTTTATTATTTGTTTGAGGGATTTCTTTGCACCCTCTACAAACTCCAAGTAGGGAATTATAAGTTGAATTCTTAATTTTATTTGTTACACGTGTGTGTATATATATATATATATATATATATATATATAATGAAATCAAAACACCCTCTGACACTATTCAAACCACCAGCTCTGAATTGTGACAGTTCAAATCTTCTCAAATATAAAAAAGGAAATTATGTTGGAGAAACTGGAGTAGAATTCTGTCTTTGGTTCAATAACCATAAAAATCCATTAGGTATAAAAACAACAATTTTTCTGATGCTGTCCACTTCAACCAACCATTTCATAATGTTGATGACATCAGATACATGCTTTTTATCATCTTCATCCAACAGCCAAGAAGAAAGGTGCAGATCGGAGTTGAAATTTATTTTCATACAAACATTGAGGGATTAGACAGGGATTTGGGTTTACTCAGAGAGTATAATTTCCACAGGGAGATCTCGAATCAACAGCATTTCTTGGAAGAGTAAGTGCCACATCTTTGTTCATTCCTTATATCGTTGAAAAAGTACACAGGCATGTTTGAAAATTTCAACATTACAATCTATTTTCCTTGCATCAGTTCAGTCAAAATGTTAATATATAATAAATACCAATTTTATTAACAATATTAGTATCATTTTGTTGTTTTTATTCTTCAAACCAGTCTATTATATATATATATATATATATATATATATAAATATAAAAGTGAACATAGAAGTCAACACTTAGAGGCGACAGTCTGTTTCATGCTATGACGATTGCATATAGCATGAAACAGACTGTCGCCTCTAAGTGTTGACTTCTATGTTCACTTTTATATTTACACACGCTCTATCTCTGATATTGAGCACTTTATTCCATAAATATAGCACACCTTAAGACTATATTTCTTTATATATATATATATATTTATTTGGTCGAGCAATGTGGAGAGAAAACACGTATTTGTAAACAGTGACTATTACAAGACTCTCCCAAAGAATTGAGGCCTGTAGGTCACTGGCATGTTTATGAAAAAATAAATATGCAAAAATTTGCCTCTCTGCTGGGTGTCAATAGCCTATGCGTTAGAACCTCCAACTGATACCAAATTTGTTGGGTTTCGGTCCCAGCTTGAAGTGATTGGATGTCTAGCCACATTGAGGAACTGTGATACAGTGAAACAGTCTGTCTGTGGATGATATATATATATATATATATATATATATATATATATATATATATATAAAAGACATTTGACAAAGTACTGTAACTAGTGAGGATATATGCAAGTTATATAATTTTTATTAAAGACAACTAAGAAGGTTTTGAGATTAAGCTTTTTATTCAATTTTCTTGTGTCTTCAGACAAGTCTTTTCTGGACAAAAAATGTGTTTAAAAACAGTCCAAATGATCTATATATCTGAGCACTTTTGGCTATTCTATTAGCCCTTATCAAGGATGTTCTTTATGTTCAGAAACGTAAATACTTGTACAAATACAAGGAAAGATTGAATAAAAAATTTAATTGCAAAACCTCAGTCGTCTTTAATAAAACTTGTATAACTTACATATATCCTCACTAGTGACATAGCAGATAAATCGGGATTGGTCAAATATGAAATCCCAAATAATGCTTCTCCAGAAGAATACAATGGTACTTCAAAATTAACGTTGGGAATTATTACAAATATCACAATTAAGACTACTTTCATTCCTTTTCACACTGCTTGTTGTTGCACACATGTTATAGTTTCTCTGCATGGGAAAAATGTAAAAATGTAAATATGTATAAAATTTTGTGTATAACTTAGTGGCATGCAACTCTCTCTGAGAACAAAGCATGTTTGTCATTTCTTTTCTATCAGTTAATCCATTCTATTCATTAAATAAGATGTAATGATATCATGGACATAATAATGCCCATAATGAGGGGAGGGAGATGCAAACTGGGTGAATATTCCTTTCTTCCCATTAGGTTGAATTTCATTGCTTATTGAAGTCATATCTAGCACAAGGTTATCATTTAAATTATTAGATATTTTTACTTTTTTCTTTAAATTCCTTTTTCGTCAACTTAATTATCAGTACTATACGTTTTTTTCTTTTTGCGGGGTTGAGAGGGGGTTTAAAACAATTCCATTTTTTATCAACTGTTTTTTATTCAACATTATTTAGACTATTGTCCTCATATTTGTCGCCATATTTATTACAACGTTTCGGCCGTTGTACGCTCCGCCCTTCATCAGGTGGTTGGGATGTCGAACTGAACCCTTTATTTCGCTCACTGGGGTAGACTGTTCTAATTCCACGTGCCATGTTTAATGGATGTCAGTTGTCAGTTATCTCCTGTTTATTCAAGTTGTTAACTTCCTTCAGATAAACGGCAGTCAAACTACGCATGTATATTTTTCTGCGTGTTTACACGAATAGAGAAATTTCTTGATTTCAGAGAAAAAATTCAAGAAAGATAATCCTAACATTAAAATTTAATATTAGAGTTACCCTCCTTGAAAAAACTTTTTTTTTTTTTCGGTCTCAGCACTGAAGCAGATTCTTATGGTTTTAGAAAATGTTTTAGACTTTTGAATAAACTTTCCTCGGAATAAAAACGAAATGGTTTTCCAAAAACGCACCTCTACCACAAATAACTTTTTTTTAAAAATAATTTCCGCTATCATCATCTAAATAATCATTTAGACCACGAATATTGAGTTTTTTTCAAAACATTTTCTAAATTTTAAAAGGCGGGGTTGTTTTTTTTCTGTGTAAACTTGAAACGCAATCCCCCCCCCCCCAAAAAAAAACAACAAAAAAACAATATGCTCATACCCCAGATGAAGCATATTCTTACAAAATTTAAAATAATTCACAGTTAAAAATAAAAAAGTTAATATTTAATTTATATGATTTTTATTTTTCCTGTATTTTGTTAAAATTATGCAATTTCAGAATAGCTGCGAAATATGAATTTAAAATGTTCTTGCTTAACTTTCCTTTTCTTCTTCATCATCACTCGTTGTTGTATTAGTAGTAGAAGAAAACTAAAAAAACATCTCATAGATGTTTTGGCCGGTGAGGTTCATGTTCCTCTTCCTTTATTTTGGCGATTTGCATTTGGAGGCTCAATTTTACATACATAACTTAAACTCTCTTAAATTTTGGAAAATTAGAATTAATTTCTTACACACACAAGCATATATATATATATATATATATATATATATATATATATAGTGTAACCCGGATATAAGAGAGTTGTCGGGACCGGAGAAGAAGTCTCTTATATCCGGGTATGGTCTAATTTATATACATTAACACAGGCTCTAATTTGGGACCAGAGAAAATCTCTCTTATATCTGGGTTACACTGTATATATATATATATATATATATATATATATATATATATATATATATATACCTACTTTTGGAGTGCGACTTAAGTTTCGTTGTTTTACCAACTCATCAAACACGAAATATTACTTACAATTTTGTTTTTAAAATATTATATCATAAGTAATATTTCGTGACTGATGAGTTGGTAGAACAGCAAAACTTAAGTCTCACTCCAAACGTAGTTATATATAATTTATTAATATATATTTTTTTAGCTCTGTTTAACCTCATTGAACACTTTTTTATACCTTAATATAAATTTAGTAAATACTTGTTTAACTGTGTATTCACGCTAACACGCGCATATATGATTGGTAATATTTAGTTATTTGATATATATATATATATATATATATATATATATATATACACATTCATGATTTGGAAATTTTAAAGCGGTAGTAAATAGTAATATAAACAAAAAATGGATCTTCCATGGAGAATTGTGTTTCTGTAGAATTTTTGATTAATTTGCAGTTTAGAATCCGCGCTCAGTTCGTATTAAAAATTTCCAGAATACTTACATCTATGTGTAATTTTACAGGACTCACTGGAATCTGGCTGGATAAATTTGATAAAATGTACCGTTTTGGAGTTATCAACAATAAAATTTCGGATTCATTCGCGTTGCGGCATTCATTACTGCCGTTATCTGCATACATTCCCTGCGGATAGCTATGACTGAAATATCCACTTGTCTTGATTATTGCGCACGCAATATAGTTCTCTTGCGCAGTAATTGAGACAAGTTGAAACAAATATGATTAGTAAAAACAAGGCCGTTAACTACGTTCTCTTTCGCATCAAATGTATGCAAACAACGCGAGTAATGGCTGCCGCCAACGACGCGAATGAATCCGAACTTTTACTGTCGATAACTCCAAAAGCGGTAAATATATCAATAGTTTTCATATCCACTTGGGCTGGAGACATGGAATTCATTTTCGCTAGTCGTATAGAGAAAGCTGTAAGCTATGCTGTTTTAAGATAATTAGACAACATAAAAGAATTTAAAGCCGGTTTGTCTCTTAAAATAGCCTTTTATACATTTTCTTAGCTCGATCTGCGTGTTGTAAGTGATGATCATGGTGTGAGGTTCCATCAGTACGTATCTGAGATGGAATCGATATATCAGTGCCAGTGTGAGTGAACATAATAGCTTACTACGGTAGCGTGATATCTCCCGCTCTGATTTGACTTAATTTTGAAAAGTGAAACCGGAGTTACTTCCCTTGATTAAGCAACGAAAGGAAATGTTGATACCAGACTACCAAATGAATCAAAACCTTTTATCCGACAAAGAGTTCCGAAAAGGATACAACTGTTGCTGGTTTCTGCAAGAAGCGAACAATTTAATCCAGAAAGGCAACCAAACATCTCAAAAGATATCAGAATTAAAGTGAGTATTTGGCACTTATTTTTTTTTTCTACATTGTTATCTAAATTTTTGTTGAATGTATTTTACTAACATACTTGAAATTAAATATGGTATATTAATAATCCCTTGTCCTTGAATCCATGTATGTTTTTTTATTCAATTTTAATATAGTGTTTGCCTTTCACCCAAGTGTGTTCTTTATTCAATACTAATATATTCTATTAAGTTTCAGAAAAGTAAGTACTTTCAAAAAGCCGATACCCAAGTTTAAAATACATTTTTAAAATATGAATATTTTTTATTGAAACTAATTTGTTTAAATTCCAATAGATCAAAATACATTTTTAAAATATGAATTTTTTTTATTGAAACTGTAATTTGTTAGATCAAATTTAATATTCCCAATAAACAAAATATTTTGGTGTATTGCAATCCTAATTTAAATTGATAGAATTTTTTTTCTCCTTAACAGTTAAATTGAAAAAATCGTCCATATTGACATATCTGCCAACACAGCATAATTCGGCGCTATTACACTTTCGTACTCCCCTCCGCCATGTTTTTTTCCCCGCGACTATTTTATTTCTCTTATTACTTTTTCTTGTTCCATATTTCTTGTGCATCATGTTCAGAACATCAAATACGTATTTTAAAATTTTTCCCTGTCTTTTTTTTCTCTGATGGTGGTTTTTGAAATACTCAACATACACATCACGACGAAACTGATTTCAGTCAACCACAGTATTTGGGCTGGAAATTTCTAAATCCGTTTTTAGTGGGTCCACAGCTGGTCCTCGGCCTTTACCGAATGGTTGTCTTCCGGCAAGCTTTATCTCTTCCCTACAACGGCTGTTGCAAGCAATGCAACTCCATACTGACTGCTGGAGGGGGCGGTACGAAAGTGTAATAGCGCCAAGTTCTTATTCGGTAAATACATGTAAAATCGTGAATTATATTTTTCAAATGTCTGTTTTTGTCTTTTGCTTTTTCACAGAATCAATCTCTTCCCCTCCCAAATTAAGTTATTTCCTTAACACAGTGACGTTCTTAAGTTAAATACGAAAATCACCATTTGCTCTTGATCTTAAACTATCACTAATTATTAACCCAGGTGAAATTGCATGTCGCTTCAGAAAATTCTTCAGATGTTTCCAAAAGCGGAAAGCTTTTCTTGGAAGTCTGATTTTTTATGAAATTATCTTCAACTAAACATTTGCAGAATATAGAATTGGTTGTTCTATAGCGCATTGACAACGAGTTATTTTGCTAAACATGGCCTTAAGCCAGACTTGTGTAACATTGTAGAGGTTATAATCTACAATCAGAACCAATTTTACTGGAAAATTAGAAAATAATATTTGATGCCATTACACTTTCGCATCCCCCCCACCGCCATGTTTTTCCCGCGACTATTTTATTTCTCTGGTTACTTTTCCCTGTTCAGAACATCAAACGCGTATTTTAAAACTTTTTCCTGATTTTCTTTATCACTCTGATGATGGTTGATGAAATACTCAACGTGGTACACATCACGACAAAAAACTGATTCCAGTCAACCACAGTGTTGGGCTGGAAATTTCTAAATCCTTACTTAGTGTTTCCACACCTGGTCTTCGGCCTCTTTCGAGTGCTTTTGTCTTCCGGTAACCTTTATCTCTGTTGCGGAGAAGTAGCTTCTTAAGAAAAATTATCTGATCAGAAGGTGTTGTTTGTGTTGGCTGCATGAAAAAAACTTCTCCAGAAACATTTAACTTTGGGTATGGCGCAAGGTCATTAATGACAAAATATAAAACAAACAATATTCTTTTTAGAAAAACAAGAATAAAGCATTTATATAGCAAATATATACAACATGTTTTCAAAGAATTAACCAGTGCAGATTAATTAATACTTTTACATCGTAAATTTCTCGGTTGATATTGGGGATTAAGGTAAGAGTCGTCTCCCTTTATCTGTTGAATATATATTTCTTAATGAAACCGATAAAAAGATGTAAGTTTAAATTACGTGAAGGAGTCAGGGAAATATCAAGGCTTTGTGATAACTTTTTTTTTCTTTTTTTTTTTTTAAACAGATTTTGTCGATCGCAGTACTGTTAGGTAGGAAATGTATTCGAATCTTTCTTTTTTTTTTTTAATTTAACCAATGGAATTAGATCACAAATGAAATATTATTAAATTGAAGTAGAACACTAGTGACTAAACCTATTCCCTACAACGACTGTTGCAAGAAATGCAGTTCATATTGAGTGCTTTTGCGAAAGTGTAATAGTGCCAAATCTTTCTTGAAACTAATTTTTGTTTTTAACTCCAAAGTAATAGATTAAATTTAATATTCCTAATAACCAAAATATTTTGGTGTATTGCAAACCTAATTTCAACTGTTAGAATTTTTTTTCTCTTTAGCAGTAACATTGATAAAATCGTCCATATTGACATATCTGCCAACAAAGCATAGCTCTTCTTCTTCTTTTTTTTTTTTTTTTTCTTTTTTTTTTTCTTTTTTTTTAAAAAAAAAAAAGAAATCTTTAAAAAATAACGTGCTTTTCTGAAACGTTATTTGATTTGAAGTTTGATTAACTGACCGGAAAGAAATATTACTTTTAGTTTAAAATATCACAGCAGAACTTTTTTTTTTTTTTAAGACGGAGATGGATATTTTTGTTTAACGTTGTAAATGATTTATTGACAGTTTGATGTTTCGGGAATTAGAAATCGGAGGGACATAACGAAAATAAAATTTCATGACAGAATACAATGGAAACGCTTTTTTTTTTTATTTAGCTTTTGTTTTAACTACCCAATAATTTAAAAAACTAAAATATTTTAATCATTCTAATATTGAACTTTAAGTACTTTCGTTTTACTTACAAAAACGCTTATTGAGGAATTGTTAGATTACCAATAGATTTTAAACTTAGCGCTTTTATTTTCCAATAATGCTGTATATGAACATCAGTATTTACAAAAATCGGCAGGTTTATACTCGCATAAAAAAAAAAAAATCAAAAATTCTTTTTAAAATACTGGGCTCGTTGACTGTAGTGAGCTTTTCCATTTATGATTAGTAAATACAGTTTTATTTTGTTTTATGTCAAACAGCATCATCAGTTGCTGTTAATTAGTAGCGGTCAAGTGATATTTTTATAAACTTAAAATTTTTAATTTAATAACAATATCAACTGATCGCTACAAATTAACTGCAACAGTGGATTGTTTGACCACAAAAAAAAAGGGTTTAAATTCTCCGAGGGCTTGTCCTTATAACAGGTATATACACTAATCGATAAAAAAATTCTCAATTTTATAAAATTGGGTTTTGTGTGTGTATGTAGGGGGGTAACAGATGTAAAAAGAAAAGTTTAGAAAATAATCAATTTTTGATAAGTATAACTAAATCTTTTAAGTTTCATTGAAATCCGATAATTGTTATTTATTTTGTTTTATTTTTAAGAATTTGTAAATCAAGTTTTTCAGCACAGAAAGACACTGAAATTTGCTGAAACAAAAAAAAAAAAAGAAAACGTTTTTGAGAATTCTAATGAAAATTGCTCAAAACACAAAAACAAAATTTTATCGTCAAAATATTTAAGAAAAAGAGATCCTTTGCTCTTTTTATGAAGAAAAAAAAAAAAAAAAATTATTATAATACCCTTTTCTTTTCTTAAGAACATTGGAAATTTTGGTTAAAATTTTCGGTTTGTTCACACTTGAATTTGCATAATTGTTTTTACTTAAATAACATCTTCAGCGATTTTTATTTATATAACTGTAAAGAAAAAAAAAAAATCGACACGCCAAATTAAAAAGTAACAATGAGAAAAGGGATCTGAATTTACACCCCCCACCATTTTTCCACAAGTCTCTTAATAAAATAACCTGTTTAGTACACAATTTATTCATTAATGAAAAAGCACTGAAATTTACTTGAAGAAGGATAATTCTATAATATAATTGTAACCTAATTATATATAATAATGAATCGCATGCAATGTCGGTGAAAAATTCAATCAGAAAAATTGAAAATAAATAGAATGTATCTGAATGCAAATTATCGACAGGTCATCATAGATCATTCCAAATGAATAGAATGTATCTGAATACAAATTATCGACGGGTCATCATAGATCATTCCGTCTTAAATCAATGTTTTGTGCCAATTTTTTAAAACATAATTTGAGATTTGTTAAAAAAAAGATTTTAAAAACATTCAACATTATGGATTAAATATAGTGAATTTATTTATTTATTTTTTTTTTTTCGAGACTTGGTATGAACAAAACAAATTCATTGATTTGGACGAAAAAAAGAAAAAGGCCCCCTGAATGACCAAAACCTGATAATTATTCATCCTTTAATGCTAATAGCCACTTGTCCTTAGTTTAATTTCTAACACACATAAATATAGGTAGAAAAATCATAGTATGGTGAGGGATCACCAAGCAATGCCAGGGGCTCCCAATCATACACTTCGGTCGGCGGGTTTGGGGATAGTACGCACAGACACTTGCACCAAAATTCAATAATATGTTATTTATCTTGATATGCTATTTGTATAACATAATGATTTATAAATCTGGACTTGAAATCCGCTATCTCGATTCAGTCTAGTACAGCATCACTTGTCTATGTGGCAGACAAAATACTTCACTTTTTTGTTGCTGAGTTCAATTCAGTAACGTAACTATTGATTGATTATGTACTCTTGTAACTTTTTGTAAACCAAAGAACTTCTGATAACGAACGCTAGATGGCGTCGCTAAAACAATATATGAGACAATGGACTTAAGTCATTCTTCTCTCTACTCACAAGATGCATAAAAAAAACGTAAATTATATAAAAGAAAAAGATCAATATAAAAAAATAAAATAGTCTAGGTTTGTTTATTGAACTTTCTTTAGAAAAGATTGTTTAAAAATAAGATAAAATTGCAGATTAGAACACAGAAGCCAATTTAAACAAAAAGCAGCAGCATCATTTCTGATGTAAAAAAAAAAAAAAAAAAAAAAAAAAAAATCTTGAATATTCCCAAAACAGCATTTAACATTTGCGGAAACCTACCTTTTAGGAGATATCGGCAATCTGAGTTTTTTTTTGTGTCTCGCTTACGGACCGGCTGACACTTGGTCATTCCTCTTAATAACAAACATTTTGAGTTTAAAACTTTGTTTTTATTAAGTTTGGGTTCTTTTCAGTTTAAAAGTAGGGGGTACATAAAAAAAAGCATGATCTATTATCACAAAAATATCCTTAAAAATTAGCGGAAATCTACCGCAATCTTACTTCGGTCCCGGGTACAGCACAGCCATCCGAGCGCCTTCACAAATTCCTGACAGAAACGGCCAAGTTGGACCCGGGACTCAAATAAGATTGCTAATATCGCCCCCCCCCTAAAAGGCAGCCTTTGCGCAGTTTGTATTGCTATTAATAAACATGCTTTTTTATTTTTATTTTTTATTTTTTAAAAATAAAAACAAAGTTTTAAAGTTAAAATATTTATTATTAAGAGGAAAGACCAAATGTCAGCCGGTCTGTAACCGAGACACAAAAGACCTAACTCAGATTGACGATATCTTCTAAAAGGTAGGTTTCCGCGAATGTTTAATGCTGTTTCTCTTTTTCTTTTTTTTTTTCTTTTACATCAGAAAATTTTTTTCTTTTTTTTTTTTTAATTGGTCCCTGGGTCAAATTTTCCTGCAAATTTACCAAAAATAATTATAAAAGAAAAGTAGACGTTTAATAAAAAAACACTTGCATGAACTTAATGTGTAAAATTTGTCTTTCACATTTAAAACCCGCTAGTTTTCAAAAAGGCGTAGAAGAGATACATTTTGTGATTTTTTTTTTTTTTTTTTTTTTTTTTTTTTAATCATCAATGTGGAAATTAAATTACGAGCCAAAGTTTTTTTTTTTTTTTTTTTCTAAATTCACATTGGAGTAAGAAGAATCTCTTTTCATTTGTACTTTTCACAATCCCCGGAATAAGAGACGTGACATTTTCTCTTTTGCTCCTCCTCTCCTAATAATATCCTTTTCAGATGCCTTACAAATACGAAGTGTCTGTCGGAGTTAACTCCTCCTTAATTTCCAAAAAAGTTCACTAGTATAAATACTTTCGGGCGATTTCTGTCATCGTTCCCCTTTTTCATTTCCCCACCCCCTCCCTCGTTAGGTGGTCAGTGATGTCATCTCTGGTGGATGCGGGGCGCCTTTCGTTTCGCGTTTCTGTTTTTCGTATTTGTTCTTGTGTCAGAATGAGTGGGTGTCTGTGTGAGTGCTTGGGATGGATGAATGTTTTCTATATTTTTATAGCCCCGTATCGATTTAAGATTGAGTGGATGGGTTTATACTAACATGATTTTGTTTAGTTGCATGTAAATAATTTAACCATATTGTATATAATCATTGGGAATTTTTTTAACTTGTTGTTTTTATCCCCCCCTCCCAGACAACAATTTGTACATATGGGGACTATTTAGGATTTTCATTGAGACAATGAGGTATTTTGGTGGATGTTGTAAGAAATGTAAGTATGAATGTGTTGTTTTGGTGGTAGGAATATTGTATTGTTTGATTGGGTCAGTGGTTGTGGATAGCTAAGTTTTTAAATTAAGACAGATGATGACCGTCCTTTCCTCACCTCCACTTTTTAGGCCTTCTGCCACATTTTCTGTATTTTACAGGAATAAATATTCCTTTTCATTCCTTCACTTTCAGCGAACACATCTACAATATAAGCTCTCGCAGAAGGTTGCGTCTCGCCATTTATGAGAGTCGCCATGAACATTATACACACATACACGTACGTACGAATATTCAGCAAAATACAAAATCTTTACGCACACACACACAAATATTAATGCCTGTCCATTGTAAATTTTGTTTAATACATATATTTGTTTATATATATATATATATATATATATCTGTCTTGTTTGTTTTTTTTTACATCTTCGGTTGGACTCAACCTGAGTCCGCCATGTTCTTGTAGTGGGCCTTCTTCTAGCAGGAATAAACAACATGTTCCTAATTTAACAACACGCTCTCTCACTCACTCACTCACACACGAAAAAGAACAAATCTGCACACATACCATCTACAGACAATGTTTTTAAGCGGGCGTAAGTCTGTGGCCGTGTCGGAGTTAACTCCTCCTGAATTTCCTAACTGTTCACTAGGGCACGCTCTCCCTACACTATAAATAGTGGGCGATTTATTACCGCGTTTTCTCTGTACTTTGCATTCCAGCGGACACATTTACAAAATGTGATCTCTCGCAGAGATCGGCCTTTTGCCCACTTGTAGGAAAAACACCATGAAACACACATACCCGTACGTACAAACCTTCACGTTCACACACAAATGTTAATGTCTATGTCCATTGTAAATTTTGTTGCTTAATACATATACTTGTTTATTTGTGTGTGTGTGTGTATATATATATAATATATATATATATATATATATATATATATATATATATATATATATATATATATAATGTTTTGTTGGTTTTCTTTACACTTCTTTATGGTGGATTCAATCTCTGAGTCCGCCATGTTATTGTAGTGGACCTTTTAATATTCTAGCAAGAATAAACGCATGTGTTTCTAATTTAAAAAGACGTAACCCTCCACCTCGGTTCGCTAGACCTGTATGTTGGTGGAAGACTTAGGGGTTAAAATTTTTAAAGTTTTAACGAATTGTCATCAAAAGGAAATGTTCGTACAACAGATAAAATGATCTGACACAAAATAATATTAAAAAATGTTTGAAACAAAGGTAAGTGTTCATTGCTCACCGAAGGCATATACGGTTGCATACATTTAAAAATAGACGACGAGAGATAGTTTGAAATACTTAACTTTCTTAGATTGTTGAAAGAAAATTCTTTTGAGATACCACATGCTTAGTTAAAGGCCCATAATATAAATGGCGTTATTTTTTTTTTTTTTTTATACACTGGCGTAAACTTCAACACTAGACAGAAACGAAACCTTTCGCATGACCGAAGACACTCGTATTAATTTAATTTTTCTCTTCATTTTATATCAAAAAGAATTTCGCATAGGCCCGCTCGCTAATTTTTCTTCAGTCTTTCTGGCTCAACGGCTAATTTCTGTGAAGACAAGGTTTTCATTGATCCAAAATAATTTCACATACGTTCGCGAATGTATTTCCTCCTTTTTTCAGCTCGGTGGTCAATTTCTGTGAATGCAAGGTTTTCATTGGTGCAGAAAAATTTCACATAGGCTCGCGAATTTCTTATCGTCTCTTTTCTCAGTCCTCCAAAGTTTTAGGGAGTGGGTAAAGGGAGTTATTATTTCGCACTCACGACACCTGATAACTGTAAGGAAGTCTAGGCCTGTCGTCGTTAACTGTATGCAAAAAGTTCAAAAGTTTATTTTAACTTAAAAAAATTTTTTTTTTTTTTTTTTTTTTTTTTTCAGACTTTCGTAAATTTTAAGTAAATATTTACTGGCTTAGCTAGGTGACACATAAAATATTTTACCATTAAATAGACGACCTTTTCATTTGTGAATAGTTTCTGATGTTGATAAAAAACAAAGATGTCTTAAATTTCCCAAGAGTATGTTTCTTGTTCTTCATTTTCTTTCACTCTCAGTAACCCTTTGCATCCTCGTGGCATTGTTGCCTTACTTAAGGATTGATCTTTAAAAAGATTGTGTCGACTTATTAAAAATGTTATCAAAATAAACTAAAAGCAACTTAACATTGATTTAAATATAACTTATAAATGTGTTATTGATGTTAGTCAACATTGTAGGTAACTTTGATAATAAAAAAACAATCTCTGTAATCTCTGATCCAGTCGAAAGTGATTATTATTACGCACGATATGGTTGCAGGCAGGATTTTATTGAAACAAAAAATGGCGACCAGAGGATGTATTATCAGCTAGAAAAATATTTTTTTTCCATAAATTGGTTGAACAATATTGTTTTGTTTAAAAAGTAAATTGATGTATTTATTTTGAGGCCATAAAGAAAAAATTTAAATCAAAAGATCTCTTAGAAAAGAAAGCCGGATGTCTCCTTGTCGTGAAGGCAAACTTGAGTATCTTCGTAAATGATTTTTCAAACTGAAATTATTGTCTGAGAAAAAGGAATTAATTATATTATTCAAGGGAGACAATTTGAAAATAAATGTAATTTTAGTTATCTCTCTTGGAATGACAAAAAGTAAATATATTTATGAATTTATCATATGTAGGTACCTTATCGCTAAAAACAAAGCATAACATGATGAAAAAGACGCCAGACTTGACGAAAATAAAATTTTAACGTCTAAATGTTTTTTATTGAGAGGAAAGATCAAAGTATTTTTTTAATTATTTAAAAAAATTTTTTTTTTTTTTTTTTTTTTAGAACATTCTAAATTTTGATTAAACAAACGTTGTTTCTCTTTGTGTCACCGGAACTAGTAAAATAACATAAAATTTTAGCGCATTTTTTCCTGTATGACGGACATTCATTTTGAAAATCTTGTAAAAATAAAAAATAATTGTCGGGTTTTAGTGAAACTTTCAGAAATTATTCCCAAATGATGGAACTTATTATAAATATGTTTTTCTTTTTTAAAGTCATGGCAATTTTTTTTTCATATGTATTCCCCCACCCCCTATCTAATTGTACGAAAAATATAATTTCAATTTTGGGAAGATTGGTGATTATATTAGTTAAAAGCAGAAAGCAGAAAGCAGAAAGAAACTTTTTTTTTTTTTTTTTTTTTTTAGTTGGACCACCTCTACCTGAAAATCGTCTCTGAATTGTAACATACAAACAAAACTCAATAAAACGAAAATATTTAATTTCAAAAGCTTTTAATGGCTTTTATTTATTAGGTTCGTGCAAAAATAATGACGTTTTTTGACGTATTTTTTAACGTCAAAAAACGTCATTATTTTTGCACCAACCTAATATTTCAATGAACATGAACAATATTGTCTGAAAGCAAAAAGATATTTCCTTGAGAAATGAATTTTTAAAACAATTTGTTATTTCTGAAATATTTTATTTTTACATTGTTGTTAATTCTAAAATTAGGGAAAAATTTGTAAAATTTAACGAATGTTAAGTAGATATATATTTACAAATGATAATTTCCAAAGCTTTTTACAAACTAACGAACAACAGTATATAATGTGTCAATAATAACACTGTAAATCAAATCTACGGAAGACCAGAAGTATCATGCGTGCAATAAAAAAAAAATAGTCACGTGGATTGACTTTCTGTCTAGTAACTTAAATACTGAATTTTTAATACAGTTATTTGTTATTTCTTTAATTATAATAGATTTTTTTACATTTAAGTTGTTAAAATATTATCAAATTAGTTAAAAGCCGCATTCAGTTTCGTAAATGTCCTTTTGAGATATAGATTTATTTTTGCGAAACACGTGTGGAGAAGTTAATTTGATTTTTCAATTTCAACTGAGAAGGGTACCTACAAGTATCCGTATAATCTTATGAAATTTAAATTTGTATTTTATGTACACTTTTGATAAAATTTAATAAGATAGCTACCTATAAATAATTTAAATATCTTATGAAATTTAATCTCACTCTCAACAGGCTTATTTTAATTTCTTTATAATATATTTTTCATACAGCATCGTACTCGTAAAGGTGAAAGCTAAGTACAAAAAAAATTAAAAATTAGAACGCTGAAAGTTTTCCTTAAAAATAACAAGGTAAATAATTTGTTCACTTCAATCTAAATAACTTCACATCTCTCCTTCCGTAGAAGGAATTATCCTCACGTAAGCTATCAAAACGTCATGAATGTCTTTCGTCACCTTGTCAAGTGACGCGAAAGGTCATGACCTGCTTTGTTTTATTTTCAAATTACGTCCTTTCGGCACAGAAGCTAAGTTAATCTTGGTTCAAAATATTTTAAATAAACATTATAATTTCTGATTTCCTTAAAATAAGTTTGGAAAAAATTATAATTGATTTTTAAAAGAATTTCAAACTGTGATTTTCTTTTTTGTTATAAATTGGAAAAAAATGACTGTCATGATATCGATTATCTCTCAATTTTGCTGACTAAAAAAAAAACAAGATTTTTAACGAAAATTTTGGACGTGCTAGGAACGATTAAAAAATGTAAAAGAAATACCCCCAAAAGTACTTTGATCTTTCCTCTTAATAATAACATAAAATAGATGATAAAATTTTGTTTTCGTCAAGTTTGGCGTTTTTTTTTTTTTTTTTTTTTTTTCGTCATACTATACTCTTTTTTAGCGATGTCATTAAGGTAGCTATATGTATTGGTTTCACGACAACATTATTATCAAAGAGGCTTACATTACACATGGCTAAATTCAAGTTCTATAGCCCAACATATAAAGGGTCAATTTTGTCCCATTCACGATTTAGAGAAATATTAATTGGCAATATAAGTATACTCCAGCATGAAAATAACAAAAACTTCATATTCTCGTGTGTATGTATATTTTGTGTGTGTGCGGGTACGTGTATTTTATATTTGTGCGTGCATATATATATATATATGAGAAAGAACAGACAGATTAAGAATCCACAACAGTAACTCATTTTTAGCTTAAGTGACCTAGCATCGCCAGATGATGGAACAATTTTAAGTTCCGAAACACAGGAATTTTTATGTAGCGATATAAAATATTTTTAAATAAAAATATTATATATATATATATATATATATATATATATATATATATATATATATATATATGTGTGTGTGTGATTGAAAAGTAACTCCTTATTTAATGTATGATGGCCTTTCCCGTGTAGATATTATTTTTACAAGACGGGAGAGTCTATCATACAAAAGATATTGAGTTACTTTTCAATCACCCTGTATATGTAAAATTTTTTAATTTTTATTTTTAAAGAGTGGAGCAGTCTATGTAAGTTGTGCTGTGTCAGCTCTTGCATTTAATTGAAACTGACTTGCTCTGACCAGGCTATTTAAATATCCATTCTGCATGAAGGTTACTGTCTGGATTGACCTACAGTGGATTTAATTTTTAAAAAAACAAAAAAAAAAAAAAAAAAAACACACACACACACACACACACACGCACACAATCGCCTTTTCACGTAGATTAGTAAATAACGATGTTGATTCAGGGATAATCTTTTTGATCCCAGTGACTTGCAAAAACGGGCCCCTGTCTTCTCAGCTCTTTTATTGGAAGAAACTGCTTCGGCTTTCTATCGATGGGAAGTATACAGGGCCGGTCTGTACTAACCTCGCCCCTCCACCCGTGACCGAGGCTGAGCCCCTGGTAGTGCTTTATGACCCTCGCTATCTTATCAACATTGGCGTTTTTCTACCTACATTTATATACGTTACAAATTAAACTAAGCGTAATCATTAAAGGATGAAACATTTTTGCAGGATTTGAAATTATTTAGTTGTTTTTTTTTTTTTTTTTTTTTTTTTTTAAACCAAATCCATGAATTTGTTTTTTTTTTTTTTTTTTTTTTTTTTTTTCATGCTGAGTCTTGGAAAAAACAAATTTCACTTTTTTTTTTTTTTTTTTTTTTTTAATCCATAATGTTGAATGTGCTAAAATTATTCAATCTCAAGTTGATGTTAAAAATTTCTGTAAAACATTGCTGATTTATTTAAGATGGAATATGACAGGTCTCTAATTTGTATTTAGATACATTGTATAATTTATTTTCAATTTTTCTAATTGAATTGTTCACCTATTCTACATAGGATCCGTTATTGTACATGTGTTTTGAAAGGTTAGTAATAATAAAACGGAGAAGAACAAAAAGGGAATAACAAGTGAAGATAGGACATATTGTCTACTAATTGACTACCATTACAAAAGTGCCCACGTGACCTAAAAAAAGGGGCTTTCATATTTTCATAGCTAGAAGAGTCTATATTTTTTAAGGGTCCAAGGGACGTAATTTAGATTACTCTACAGTACATAATTAGCTTAAAATGACTTTTTTTTTTATTTCATATGAATACTACCTGATGAAAATTGAGATGTAGTAGGTTAGGAAGCCCCTTATAGTTTCGGTGTGGGGCCCACATGACCCTTGCACTGGCCCTGTTACGATATAGCTTTTATTAAATAAAAACGATGTCGGCAACACTTTATTTATTGTAATAGTGTGTGATTAATTTATAAAGGTAAATGTCAACTTTGTTTATTATCTCACCCTGCATGCAAATTGTCATTTTTGGCAGCAGCGGTCTATTTGACAGACTTTCTTCTTTTTAAATGCGTTTGGTTTAATTATGCTATAAATAAATGAATAGACATAACATTT
>OZ010604.1:74755248-74820248 GCA_963932145.1 Acanthosepion lycidas | reverse complement strand
AATATTAATTTATATTACAGTTGCACAGTTTTATTGTTTCCTTCATGTAAAATGTAAAACCGAACTGGCCTAGGAGTGGAGTGATAAATTGCCCGGCTTTAGCCGGTACTCCCCCCCCCCCCCCCAATCGATAAAGTTAAGCAACGTGTACCCACACAGGGAATCAATATATTAATAGACTTTGCGTTGGTCCAGCAATTTTATTGATTGAATCTTTTAATGTCGTTACTTTTCGTCTTACAGTAAATAATAAAACTGAGCCATTATTATGCACTAGCCTTGGGCCGTGTAATTTGCCGCGCTTTTCAGCCTCGCATTGTCATGTTGAGTGATTATAACTAGTGACAGGAGAGGGATTAAAACCACTGGCCAGTTTGTTTTTTTCATCATTTCACCACCAAGCAAGGTACTACTGTAGTCAAATGGATATGTGCGGGTAGCCTGGCTATTTAGTCCTAAGAACTGAACTGTGTAGACATGTGTAGAACCAACCATACTTTTTGGAAGAGCCGAATACGGAGAATTGGTACATAGTATGCCATAAGGTCCCCAAACAACCTTTCTTCTCAGTAACTTATTCTCATTTTCCTTCCCTCTCAGTAACCCCCTTGTGTCTTAGCGGCTTTGTCGCCTTGCTTGGTGGTGAAATGATGAAAAAAAAAAAACAAAAAAAAAAAAAGTGGTTTTAATCCCTCTCCTGTCACTAGTTATAATCACTCAACGTGAACTCAAGGACACATGGCACAGTGGATAAAAGCGTTAGTTAGATCCAGTGACAGGACCCAAAGAGTGTGAGTTCAATACCCTTTTAAGGCAGTGGAGAACTTGGAGAGGGTAATTAACAGGAGATAACTGACATCCATTAAACATGGCAAGTAGAACTAGAACAGTCTACGCCAGTGAACGAAATAAAGGGTTCAATTCGACATTCCAACAACCTGAAGAAGGCCGGAGCGTACAACGGCCGAAACTCTGTAATAAATATGGCGACAATGATGAGGACAATAGTCCGAATAATGTAAACAGAGTAAATAATACCTCATCTCAGAAATAGACAGATACTCGATTGTTTTCCCCCACTCCTGCAGTCAATGAATTGTACATATGAGGACTAATTAGAATTTTCATAGAGACAATGGGGTATTATGATGGGTGTAGTAAGAAAGAATATGTTCTTTTGGTGTTATGAACATTGTGGTATATTTGGGTCTGTTTTTGTGGCTAGTTAAGACGCAAGAAGACCGTTTTTTCCCCCCCCCATTGTTGTAGTTGACAGGAAGCCATGGAGTCTGAAAAACTGTTAGACAGGAGAGAAATGACAGAGAAGCAACTATCAGAATAATATTTACGGTTACACGTAGAAATTTCAACAGTAAAAGGATGGGACCTAGCTGCCAATCTAGTACCACGTTTAAATTCGTGAAATCGAAATACAAACAAGAAATGCTCATCACAACAATTACCTTGAGAATATTTGTAGAAAATGCAGAGAAGCTTTTGTACGGCGGTGTTAAGTTGATTGAAGCTGTGATGCCGGGTCAGGACCGATAACACTGCGGATTCTTTTATGGATTTTGCCAAGATTCTCTGTATACGTAGAAACACCAGACTAGATGGGGTTGATTGAGAGTATAATGCAGTAATCTCAAAATTGGGTGTTACTTGGGTGAAATGGCACAGGGTGTGGTGAGGAAAAAAAGTGTATATTAGTGAGGGTAACGCCAGAAATAAGCCTTTTTTTATCTATACGAGAGGGCGTTGAACAGTTCTTGACTCGATCAAGAAGTAACTAAACTAATTTTTGTTTTTTGATGATATTTTTATTTTTATTTTTTTAATCTCTTTGGTCTGTTATGTTCCGACAATCCTCGTCGCCACTGTTATATTCCGTACTAAAGGAATAAACACATAACACCAGGTGGATACTAGAAGAAAGGTTTATTGTACACAACAAGTACAATATGAAATACAGTACAGTTATACACACAGGTCAATCTAGTAGTGAGTGTCACTAATTGGAAGGTCGGACGTGCTTGCGTTTTCTTGCTCTCACTCTTCCCTGCAATCTCTCGTAGACAGTTGACTTTATAGGTATTTACGACCTATAGTGTAATCATTCCTTGAGGTGACTGGTTATTCCATTACATCATAGTCATATCTGAATTTTGGGGATGAAGGCGGTACTGAAGTGTACTCTCCCACGCGGAGGCCTGCTTGAGCAGATTCTTTTATTGAAGATTCTTTACAGTGACCGACAGTTGTCCATGCAATTTATCTCTTTCTCCACGCCACTGATATTGTCAAAAGGAATGGCAGGGCTTGGCCCCAGTGTCGTCGCAGGAGTTTGCAAAATGAGGTTGGATTCAACGTCGGACTCTAAGTTTTATCCTGGGGGTTTACTCTGTTAAGTGATCATCCCCCCCCACACTTTATTTTTGAAAATAAACGTTCACCCAATACAAGGCCCAAGAGCCACTCAATGTAGAGGGTTACTAAATAATTGGTTGTATGGTCATAAGTGGAAGAAGTGCAGATTATGATGATATATAGGATAGATAACAGTTGACTTTAGGCTTCAATAGATTAAGATTGTTAAGGAAGCATCTTCTCGGGAGTTTGTTCTACAAAATAGCGGCTCTTGGGAAGAAGGTCTTTGAATGGGGGATGATATCATTACATTATTCACATACGGACGATTGTTTTCATCTTTGTCGTTATCCCAACTTTTCGTTATGACCCCCCCCAAGCCTTCACCAGGTGCTTGTCAATCCGGGAAACCTTCCGGGAATTTCAAACTCAATCTTTTACTTTATGTACGGGGATATATTTTGTTCCGCTATGGATATCTCGTGTTGTTATAATCCCATAAGCTATAGTCCTACGGGACAATAGCCGAGTTGATGACACGGTAATCTTGAGTTGAATCCATGGATTGGAGATACTTGATCTTTGAAGTCTATGGAAATAATGTGAGCAATAACTAAGCAGAACTAGATGAAATATCCCTGGACATAGGCAGTGGTAAGAAAACAATCCCCCTCTCCCCGTAGATAAGATAAAAGGTTAAAAATTTCGAAATTGCCTGAAGTTTACACAGATCAACAAGATGGCGGGTGTGCACAATGGTCGAAACGTTTGATTATTTCCTCAGAATTTTGGAAATGAATCGAGTCAAGACTTCATCTGGAAAAAAAATCATGAAAAGGTGGTTTTATTTTATTTTGTCTGAATTCGGAATTAAAAGTCCGAACGTTTATTTGCTTGTGACGAGGTCTTGATAAAACACGGGCTACATGTCTCTCGGATGAGAGCAGATGCCATGAGGATTGATATGTTTTTTTTTTTCACATTTAACACTTCTACAAGATCTAAGGATCCAGGTAGATAGTGATTTTCCAAGTGTAGTTTAGATGTAGCACAAGGCCGAAAGTAGGAGGCACCCAGTGAGGATTGAACTCAGTTATGTGTCGGTCTGTCCTGCTATTTAGCCATAGCTGGGGAGAAGAAGCCGATTCAAACCTTTCCCAAGCGTATTAGCACGTATGGATTCGACTGAAATTCGAACTCTGCTGATTCCTCAATCCGAGCCACTATACATTACTCCACCAGGCCTCGAACTCACTACTCAGTCATAATTGTTCTAGCGAGAAAAACTTGTTAACCATTACACCGCCTCGAGGTTCCCCAAAGGATCCAGGTAGATATGTAGGATTAGTTGGTTTAAATTTGCATTAAACTCAGTGCGAAGAAACAATTTTGCATTTGTTCCAAAATGGACAGATCAGGCCACAAGTAATGCATTAGTCTACCTTTGCCAGCCTACTCTAATAAAAATTCGAATTGACGTTCTTTAGCAGCCGAAGTTAGCTTTTTTTTTTTTTTTTTTTAAAAAAAGTAAATTAGCAAAATTTAAAATTAACTTCACTTCGATATTTAACGAAAGATTTTCCGGTGTGACTTTTTCTAGAAAAAGTTGATGGTCACAGTTGATGAGGTATCTTTGTATGAGCGGGTGGGAACGCCACATACTAACGCAGTCGGTTACGTATTTCTCATTGTTTTTGTACATAAAATGTATACCTTCCCAGTAAGTATAAAACCTGTTATTTCTTTCCTTTTGTTTTTTTTTTTTTATTATTATTTCCAACACATATTCGGAAAATTCCTAAAACTATTTTGATATCGCTTCGAAAATGACTCCATTCGTAAGGTTTAAAATGAATTTTTAAAAATGAAAAAGCTTTCTTGAATATCTCTGTATTTCTGAGATGAGGTATTATGTACACTATTTACATTATTCGGACTATTGTCCTCATCTTTGTCGCCATATTTATTACAACGTTTCGGCCGCTGTACGCTCCGGCCTTCTTCAGGTTGTTGGAATGTCGAACTGAACCTTTTATTTCGCTCACTAGGGTAGACTGTTCTAGTTCCACGTGCCATGTTTAATGGATGTCAGTTACTTCCTGTTAATTCCCCTCTCCAAGTTCTCCACTGCCTTAACCGGATATTGACCTCTCACTCTTTGGGTCATGTCACGGGATCTAATCAACTGTGCCATGTGTCCTTGAGGAACTAGAACAGTCTTCCTCTGGTAAACAGAGATCATATCATTCATATACATGTTCGGGGTTGATGTATCTTATTTAGATTGTTTTCGACGAAGTATTCTAGCCATTTAAATCATTAACCTCTATATTTGTTTTTTGTCTGAATGATTCATGAATTTATAAATTATAATTGCACCTTTTTAATTGAAATCAAAATAACTGATCCAACGTGCAACTTTCGGATAATAAGTGTGACATTACTGTAATTATTGAACAATATAGTTCATGCCATATTGACGGAAAATCTACCAGTAAAAAAGAATTCTCTTTTGCTATATTTGTACAAAAACGCACAACCTTAAAATTTAAATTTAAATTCAAACTCAGCGTTGCGACCGCACGTTCCAAAACAATAACACATTTCTCATAGCATTTTTTCGGATTACATCTCTATTTTCGTTGTCCTCTTATTACTGAGAAGTAAAAACAAGAACAAAATCTACTTCCATACCTGATGATATCTGTAGGAACAGACGAAAGCTTGTAAAAATTAAAGACCTTATGCAACTGGAATTTGTAAACAGGGATCATATGATTCATATACAGGTTCGGGGTTGATGTATCTTATTTATATTGTTTGCGACGATGTATTCTCGCCATTTAAATCATTAACCACTATATTTGTTTTTTGTATGAATGATTCATGAATTATATATATATAGAGACCAAGATTTTCTAAAATAAAAATAATTTCATTTGTGATTAGTCCTGGAAATTTCATTAAAAGCCGACAATTATTTGATTTTTGCAAGAATTTCCAAATTAATGTCTGTCACGGTAAAAAGAGGTTGAAATTTGCTATGCTAAAAGTTAGTATAACCGTTGACGTAAGAAAAAAGTTGTTTCATTCCAAATTTTGGATCTTCTAAAAGAAGAAAAAAAATATTAAAAAACATGATCTTGACGATAAAACTGTTTCATTAAGTTTGGAGCATGTTTTTTGTCACGGTATGACGAGTTTTTTTAGCGTTTTCGTGAAGGTACCAACACTATTAGTTAAGTTGTTCTCAAACGAATATCTTTAGTAAGGGTGAGCAGTTTTCCCGATAAGGAAACATTCAGCATTTACTGACCAAGCGAACAAAGTTCAAATTCTCTTCTAGTCTCTTACGTCCACTTTCGCACAAAGGCATTTAAAAAAGGCATGAATCCATCTTTGTCCCCCTCTTCTCTCAACTATGGATTAAATAACAGACTAGACAGTACTCTATAGTCTTAAAGGACAATCATTCTAAGAGAAATAAGTTTGAATTTCAAACCGTGGAGACTGCAACGAAAACCACCCCATTATCTTAAAAAGGCATGGAAATTCATAGATAAAGAAAAAGGGATTTGTGATGGAGATTCAGAAACACCTATGTCCTGAAGCGATAGGATATAAAATGCATTTAGAATACCTAGTTAAAAATTGATTTTGAAATCGATTGCTCGATGATTCTTCAAGAAATTTAGGCTATGATCACATTGGCATTTTAGAACAATATTTGTGTTGTCTTAGAATTGTTGCCGCTATTTTGACTTACCTTATGGTGAAGTGATGATTATTTGAGGTCCTAGGTGAAGAGCAGCCAGTGAACTCGACAGGGTGACAAGGAGTTACCGAAACTAGCTTGCTAGTCTTTCTGCCACAAGGAGGCGCTTTTCCGTTTCTCATAAGGTGTACGAGGTCTGATCAAAAAGTATCGGTACCGGTGCAATAAAATAAGAAAACTACAACAGAGCAGCCTCGTCGCATTGTCTTGGATTGCCTCGAAGTCTTGAAATTTTGTTCCTCTCCAGTGGAATTTGATTTTTGAAAATTAAAAAAAAAGCTGGGAGTGGCGATATTTGAGGAATATGGTGGTTGTGGGACCTGGAGAATGCTGTGATTGGCCAAAAACTACTGCATAAGCCGTGGTCACTGATGGAATCTCTGCGGTGTGATGAGAAGACCACACTCTACACACTTTCCTTTGACACACTGCTATAAACAACGGAAGTGACCGAGAGCATTACAACATAGTGTGCATGCGCAACAAAGTTCAAGGTCAGTCTGCGTACTTTATCTCCGTTGCCATCTTAACCTTGTCGGTACTTTTAGATCAGACCTCGTATCTTACCTGAAATATCAATCCATCTTTCAGTCACACCATCAACAAGAAAACGAAAAATAAAGAAACTCTATTCAAATTATTCGAAAGTGTAAAGATGTCTTTATACATATATATGTACATCTACATTAGGTTGAATGTTGTTACAGTAATTTCTTTGAGATAAAATATTTAAATAATGATACGTGAGAATTCTCAGATTCTTCAATGAATAAACACTTCATTGAAACGTTTATATTAACACTGTCGTGAAGGTATCACGTATAAAGTACTGTAATATGATACGTGAAAATATTTACCTGTAAGGACACTTGATAAAAAAAGATTATGCTTTTAATTATTTTCTCAGAGTTCTTTTTCTGTTTTTTTAGCATAAAAGGGGAGAAATAGGTACATTGTTGATATTAAAGTTCCTTTCATTCATTCATTTTAATAGGTTATTTTTAAAGTATCGAAGAAATAAGAAATACACATTTCTGGGGTTTGTAAATGCAGTTTTGGAACATCCCCGGCGTAAAACTTTAAAGGGGAGATAACTTATACCAAATTAAAAGAAAAGAAATTAGTATTTTTAAAAGTATTTTTTTACAGAGCGTCTCCGAATGGATTTTTGAAAAACCAGCTTTGATGGTAAGTTTGTCAGAAATGGACCTGAGAGAATATATATATATATATATATATATATATTCACTTTTGTTCGAAGAATAGTGTAATGTTCAAATATATAAAATTTTCACACGGCAAATATAAATTATTTTAAATTAAAATATTGAACTTTTACAGACCTTGTAAGCATTCTTACATACTTTTTGTAGAATGAAAAAAAGTTCTCAGTTTTCAAAAATTTTATATTTTCTAATTGTTTGATATTTTTCTTCCACTTTAATGAAACGGAAACATTTTCTGACTTTTCTTTTCAGTTGTAACAATACTATGAGAATTAATCTAAAGAAAAAATGTTAACGCCTCAAATATCCGCATTAAAAAAATTGTGTTATCGAAACTTTATATCAAGAAAATGTTGTGTACCTATTCAATTGACTATTGTATTATTTAAACGGTTTATTTTATTAGAAACAATGTAAGAACGATTGTTACGCAATGACCTAATCATTTCCTTTTGGGCATTCCTTTACTCGAAGACTGAAATTCTCTTGACTGGTTCAAGACGTTTGAGATGACTTCTTTATATGCCGCTTCCCTACAGGACGTAGGCGAAATGGCTCTTCTTTCTGTCATGTGTAGGTCTTAATAAATCTTGTCTTTCCGTTCTTTCTCCTAAACCCTTTTTCACCATCCATCTACTTAAGTATGTTATGCACTGTTTTCCTTTATCCCTCTTGCCCTCAATCTGTCATGTGAGTATCAAATTTTCCAAGACCTTCTTTCTTGTTCTCTGCCCCCCCCCACACAAATATTTAATGATGTTAAGTATGTTTCAATTTCCTCTAAAACTTCGTCGTTGCTCACATGTTCGGTCCATGGTATCCTCAGCATCGTTCTGTTGCCTTACATCTGTTCCTCATCTTTGAGGAGATTCTGTTTCATTTGACAGTCGTATTATAGAAAGGATAAACATTATCTTCAGATTTGGTTAATTTGACCCATTAATACCCACTGTAAAATTCGGTATCAATTATAGGATTCTAAAAAAAAAAAAAAAAAAAAAAATTGATTATAGGTTTCTATGTATAACTAATTAACGTCCCCTTTGCCCCAAATGTAACTGTGGACATTGAATCAACGATTTATCAACTGTCGTTTGTTACATAACGTTGAATATGTCAAATTGTCAAAAGTCACTATGAATTAATAAGAAGGTAGACATCGGATACGTTCCTAGCGTAGTGGTTATTCCAGCGGGAAGTGGAATTGGCGTGCAGAGTTCAAATTTCGGCCCAGTTTGTAAGGTCCGCTTTCACACAACTATTTTTGAGGAAAGTTATAAATTCATCTATTCTCTTCCTAATGTGTTAAATAAGCGGACAAGCTGGACACTCTCGTCTTGGCGACAAGTCGAGGAGAAGGACAATTGTGAATTCAAAAACAGTTGGGCGTGGGCAACTCAACCCCATAAAAAAAAAGGAAAGAAACCCTAGTATAAATCTGGCTCCGTACATCACAGGAGATTCAGGGCTGGCAACGTTACTTCGTGAAAAACCTCATTGCAGTAGAACCCATTGTAGCAACATCTTTTAATTGTCTGTGAGAACCCTTTTTACATTCCACCAGCATGGCTGATGCTAACCTTTTAGGAGAGCGACTCGTTGCGCCTTCTCAGACTGAAGTTTTCTATTGATATTAAGTGGATAGTATATTTAATCTATTGCTAAGTCTACAGATAGGAAAGTTGGTTCACTGTATCGAGTAAGACAATTTTTCTTGTCAGAATCTTTTACATGTTTATAAGTCTACCATTTGTCTTTGTTTTGAATATTGCTGCCACATCTAGTCTGGTGCTCCCGCTATTTAGAGATTTTTGATAAAATCTAAAGAATCTGCAATGTTATTGTTCCTGACTTAGTATCTCGGCTTCAGTCACTTTCCTACCGCCATAATGCAGCTTCTCTATGCCTTTTCTCTAAATAATTTCATGGTAGTTATTCTGATGAACTTTCGTCTATGGTATCTCTGGTTTATGAATTTAAGCGGCGTGGTCTCATCATATTAAAGCTGAAATGGCCAGATATAACCGTAAGTTCTATGCTAACAGTTTCTTCTATCGTTCTCGTTTGTGGTACTCTCTTCCAGTTTCTTAATCCCCTGTCAAATTTGATCTCCCATGAATTAAGTGCTATGTCAATCTTTATCTTCTGTCTTACCGTATTTTACGACATATAAGGTGAACTTTTTTTTTTTTTACTAAAAATATCTTTTAAAATTCCCCTGCGTCTTGTATGCTATATGTAGGTTTAAAATTCACGATGGCCGGCCCAAATTAGATGACGCATTATTTAACGACTATGATAATAGTATTGAAAATAAGTAGCAGTTTTGATAACGAAGACGACGAATTTTATGGATTTGAAGATGAATAAAATTTTAGCGGTAACTACTGATTTGCTCAATTGTAATAATTGCTTGGTTTTTATTTTGTTTTTTCACCTTTGGATATAATAAAGATTTTATAGGTTCGTCGTCTTTTATTTTCTATTTTCGTTTAATTGTAATCATGGCTTCTTTAACAAAAATAATACCTCATAGATATAGCCTAGGCTGTAGCATTTACTAATAATTTTACTAATTGCTAATTTTTTCTTGATTTTTTTCCCTGCTGAAATTGGGGTGCGTCTCAAATACGGCGATTATTTTTATTTTTATTTTATTGTCTTCTCTCCTTAATAGTATATTTTTCTCGTATTCTCTAAAATTCAGTAACTCCTTGCGTCTTTGAGGTTTTATTGTCTTGCTTGGGGTGAAATGATAACGAAAACACTTATCATTGTGAGACTGTGGTCATATACTCCACAGTGTCACTGAAAAGGAGTCAAAAGTTTAGTTTATACTAGTCTGTAAGTATCCAGCCAGAATGTGACTCTTTTTGAGGCTGTCTGCACTTGGTGCATTTACTGTATACTAATCTTCACAAAGACGACCATCAGTATTTATAAAATGTCTGTGCGCAGAGCTACAATGTATGTACGATTCAATTTTTTAAAATTTATAACCGATCATATTTGTCGTGTGAGTAAATAAGTATTTTAGTGTATGCTTTTGAAAATGAGTCTGAGTTTGTATTAGCGAAGTTAAGGATAATATCCTAGTGATTGTTCAAAGTTCAGATCTGCTTGTGACGCATAGCGCGGGACTCTTGGGTTTCCACTTGGAATTTCCATGTGTTGAAACATGGAAGCGATTTCGGCTTCTTTTTTGCGCATCATATCGTCGCCAGCTCCATTGGCCTGTTCTGATTTTCTCTTTTCGCCGCTTGTCTTCGATTGGTCACCGTCGTAATAGGAATGTGGCCTCCTCTCCATGCCGGGCGGTCCACCAAAATCCGCTCCGATATATCTCCGATCGACGAGAGGTGGGTTACCGTTTTGGTTTCCATATTCGTGCGAGTATCTATTGTTATAATGGCTGTAGATATCCGATTGACTTAACGGGAGGGCTGAGCTATTACGATAGTAGTCAGAAGCGGGAGACTGGTTATAGTTTCCAGGTTTCGTGTTGATCACAGCCGCACCTGAATGTTGATATTCACCGTAGTTGTTAACCGGGAATTGATTAGAATATCGGTTGTTGGGACCGTTGTTGTTGGTGGCTTGATTTCGAAACTGAACCTTCTGTTTCTCCCAAAATGGATCGTCCTCATTTTTGTATGTTGGCTTTGGTGAAATGGGTCTTTTGGGTAGTTCGAAAGATGAAGGCAGAACTTTTACCCCAGCGATTTTGTGGGGAGGCACTTTTGCCACGGGTTTACTGTGAGCCTCTGTTAATCCGCCCGCATTGTTACTTTCGTTGAGCTGCTGTCTGCTTTCAAGGTTCGACGCAGAGAACGCGGGCCCATTGTTGGTGGGAGATGCCGAACGAACTTCGCGTCTCGGGATGTGACTCGCCTCTTGAATATGACTGTAAGGGCCACCGTTTCCACCAGAATTTCTTGTAATTTGCGAAGGTAGATCGGTGGTAGATAATGCCTGTCGGGGATCTATTCTTCCCATGGGGGCTATGTTGTTGCTTCCTGCGAGGTTATAGTTGTTTTGAGGTGTGTGCGCCAGTGATAGTGGCCGTCCATGATCATTGGTTTGACGTTCGTAGGGAGAAGCTCCTGGCGCGTTCCATAATTGTTCGTCCTGACTGTGGGATATTGGCATTGGTTCATATCTCTGGTAGCTATAACGAGGGTCAGGTGGATAATCTCTCATCCTTTCCTCGTACGAGCTTCCCCTAGAATGGTTGACTGGCAAATTGTGAGATGCCGAAAGTGGTGGTTGGTGAGGAGATTGTTGTTGCGAGGGTGGCTGATTAAAGTAGGAAGATATTGGTCTTCCTCGTTCTTGGATATCACCATAGCCTCTCGGTGGGTAGTTCGGCATTGGTCCACCTGCAACTCCTGCCGCCATCGGGTGGTGATTGTGATAGTTCAACCCGCCAAAAGATGCGGATATTTGCTGCTCACTTGTTTTCGGTAATTTGTCTGCTCCTACATTTCCTCTGAAATGTTCGTCTCTTAACTGATACCGACCATCGTGAGGATGATTGCAATCAGGCATGGCCGATGCTGGATAAGCATGATTTGTATATGGTCGGTAGTCAGGTCTGTGGACTCCGTCCCACGGGCTTCCGAGTGGCGGTGCGTTGGCTTTTGGGGGAACTGTACGAAACTCTCCTTTGTACTCGCTTTGTGAAGCCAGCTGTTCCATATGTGTAAACGAGTCAACAATTTTCATGGCGTCTGTCGGGGAGAGCGAAATAAATACGTGACAGTCGAGCGCCTTAATGCCTGCTTGCCTTCGCATCAAGCAGACGACAATCGGCTGGTGGTTCATCTTCAGTAAATAACTATTCTTTTTTTCTAATGTTGAAAACAGCTTTTCCGGGGAGGTAACTGCGCGTTTTTCATCCAATGGCATAAATGCGAATTGGGTTTTTCGACTGTTATTCTTATGTGTAAAGAGGACCGCCTCAACATAACTCACTTGCTGAAATTTGTAGAGGGTACTCTTCAACTGATGGCCTTGACCGTTACCATCCGGAGTCAGCATGTTAAGTCCTTCACGGGTGATTTGCATGTATACCTCGGTAGGGGTCTTGGTCTGTTTCTTTCGGAAGCTAAAGTAAAGTTCTTTAAGGGGTTTTTGAATGACCCCTAATCCAGTGGTCCCTTTCGACAGTACCGAACAGCCCAAATAATGCAAAGTGTATGTTTGTTCGACCATTTTCAATGTGTTCTTATAACCTGCAATAAAATAAAAATGAACATTTTAATATTTCGATAAATAAGATGTGCACAATATATATACTCTGTTTATAATACTGAGTATTAAACAACATTTACCGTCCTGAATGTCCGTGAAATTTTCATAGAAAATATGCGTCCTCCGACAGGAATCGAACCTGTATCCTATACGGAACCGACATATAGCCTGACGTGCTTGTACCGATTTCGCCACAGAGGAATGTTTCGGTTAGCAAGATCGATTTTATAAACAGAGCATTTACTTAAATATTTGTATCTATAAAAAAGAATGTATAAATATAAAAATATCTTAAAAAAATTGTCGGACTTTGTCCATTATATAATGTGTGACGTAATTTGTTTACATTTGGACACGGATTGAGCAGATATGAATGTATGAGAGAAAATCATAGGGAATTGTAGTTTAAAACAGTAAAATCGACCTTGTTAAATCAGTAAAGCACGTCAGACAATATGACGGTTCCATGTAGGATACAGGTTCGATTCCTGTCGGAGGACGCATAATTTCTATGAAAATTTCTCTGACATTCAGGCCGGTAAATGTTGTTAATACTGTTTTATAATAAACAGAGCATTTACTTAAATATTTGTATCTATAAAAAAGAATGTATAAACACACACACACACATATATATATATATATATATATATATATATATATATATATATATAACCGGTGCGTACTACCGCCGAAACTCCCGACTTGGGAGGACAAACCTGTTTGTGGGCCCCGGGCAGTGGTTTGTGACCCTCGTTACCTTATCAAATTTTTTTTTATCTACATTTATATGCATTACGAATTAAACTAAGCTATCGTATTTTTTGTCTAAATTCGATGAATTATTTTTACTCATGCTAAGTCTAAAAAAAAAAAAAAAAAATTTTTAATATTCTTCATGCATAATGTTGAATGTGTTAAAATTATTTAACATTTAACAAGAACAATCTCGAGTTGATTTTAAGAATTGCCACAAAACATTGTTGATTTATTTAAGATGGAAAGATCGATTATGACAGGTCTCTAATTTGTATTTAGACACATTGTATAATTTATTTTCAGTTTTTTTTACTTGAATTGGTCACCTATATTACATATGATCCATTATTGTACATAATTAGTTTACAATAAAAACTTGTATTTTTATATGAATACTACCTTATGAATACAGTGGGGGATCCCCATATCATAGATTCAGGGTGGGCACGAGACCTTTGCACCGGATAGATATATATATATATATATATATATATATTTTGTGTGTATACATAAAATATTTTGAACAATAAAAAATATTAAAAAATTAAAATTTTCAGACACACTGGGTTGCATATTAATATTATTTGTTTTATTATTTCAATTAGGTTCCTTGACTAGTTTCGGCCAGCATGGTCATCATCATCAGAAAAAAAATATCACTTTTTGTTAATAGCAGTGAACTACAGGAGTGAATGACTGTTTTTGAAGAATATGATCTTTATCTGTAATTTTAATTTTTTTTAATTTTTTTTTTATTGTTAATTTTAGTTAGTCCTTGTGTTGGTCAAACGGTCTTTTTCCAGTTGTTTTTAAGATAGAGGATAGGAGATTCTTGACTTTAAGAACACCCTCCTTGGTCATTTTGACAGTTTTATTACTTGCAGGGAATGGGATGTGTGTCAAGTGTATTTTATTTGAGAATGTGTATAATGTGTGTAAAAATTTGAGACGTCAACACCTTTGCAAGCAAACCTGTCTTATGTGGGTAGGGCTTGATTTATGGCGTTATATATTCTATCTGTGGTTAAGCTCGTCTGGACGAAGTGTTTTGACGCGCAAAATCCATTTATCTTCATGTTCCTCCAGTATTTTTCTAAGGTTATCTTTTCTGTCTATTTCAATTTTTTTCAATGATAGTAAATTTTTCATGGCTTTTAAAATCATATTTTTCTAGGCGGAAATATTGTTCTACAGGTAATAATCTTTCGTGGGGAGCCGACTTTATCCGATTCTGATAATTATTAATTCTGAAGTGAAAGGGCCATTCAAAATTTCCCACATATTGTTTCTGGCATATATATATATATATATGAGACAGGATGAGGAAAATGGAGAGATATGCAGATAGGAGAAGGAAGATGTATAGAAATGGCTGGAATAAGTAGAGAAAAAAAATCAAATAAATCATGAAAGCAAAAATCCCTTCCTGGTGATAATTTCGCCATTTCCGGATCAACCAATACCGGTTTATTGATCCTGTCGTGTCGGGCTGACCTACTGTCACTGTCCAACATCAGAGCCCATGACGAAAGTCGCCCAGGCCTTTGATCTGTTCACGCACTCCGCTCATCTACCCTTGCGCACAGTTGGGTGGAGTTCGATCCGCACGCACGCTATTTTTCTTCATAAAAGCTTAACACCTCCATTATTCCAAGAGAAAATCACCCACCACCCTGCGCATTTATCCGTCGACCTTCTTTTAAACACACATCACATGATTGTATGATTCATAATACTTGCATGAAAGCTATTGGGTCGATTACTGTACGGCCTCATCTGATTGATTGGATGGTATGGATGGCGCCATCAGGTGAACAGAGAGACACTGTTTTGCAAAATGCGGCGCCTTGCACTCGCGCACAACAGTAACTGGTAAATTTTTACATAGCACCAACTAAAATTTGTGGTAAATTTTTACATAGCACCAACTAAAATTTGTCAACTGAATACGATCTTGAACGCACCCTCTCCCGGCAAAAAAGAAAAGAAAAAAAGGCTGGTATTATTTTCCTGATGACCCTCGCTTACTAAAGGTTATAAAATAGTTGTCTGGATTACGTTAAAATGCAATTGTTATATATTTGTAAATCATTTCAACCCAAGGAAGGCTGGAATGCCACTGGTACGCAGGGGGTTACAGAGAGTGAAAAAGAGAGAAAAGACTGTATAGAGGTAACCGAAGAAATGATGAAAGTTGAACAGGATTTAAGAAAATAGATGGCGATTGTTGCATTAAAATTTTTGAAGATTGTAGTTATCAGGGAAGCAAGGAAACTGAACGGAATTCCACAGGCGGGAAGTGTGAGAAAAGAAACTGTTTGAGTAGAAGTAACGGTTACATTTAACTAATTCGACAGTAAAAGGGTGTGGTCTAGATGCCTGTCTAGTATCACACTTAAACTCACTTAGTGTCAGAACAGTTGCTATGAACATATTTGTAGAAAAGACAGAGGGAAGCCACTTCATGTTTTATATATATATATATATATATATATATATATATATATATATATATATATATACTAGCAGTAGAGCCCGGCGTTGCAACAGTAAGAGATAGATCAAGTATCGACCATCATAAAGACTGAAAAATAAAATTGACAAAGATTATTGTTTAAGGTTGACGGACACGCATGTCTTAATTAGTTTAGTTTCTTCTTTTTTTTTTTTTTTTTTTTTTTTTTTTCTTACGAATTGGTCAAACTCAAACAAAAACATTGTTTTCAATCATTATGAGTCTACGGATTGAATATTAGGTTGGTGCAAAAATAATGTCGTTTTCTCACATATGTTACTGTGTGAGAAAACGACATTTTTGCACCAACCTAATAGAATTTTATCATAAACAATTGTCTGGAATTGTCTTGTCTGGAATTTTTAAAGGATTTTTGAATGTAAAAATAAAGAAAAAAGTGTGCAAGACAATAAGAAACACTACCAGCCAAAGAAAAAAGTGAAGTTTTGTTGAAATCGGTCGAAAAATGTAGGAAATCCGATCTCTTATATAAACGAACACACACACAAACAACCTGGGTTTTATAAGTATAAATCGATATGAGTTGTCCTCCTTTCATTCTCGCATTAATCGTGTTTTCAAATTGATTTTGTTCAAAAACAATTGTTTTTCCAATTTTTAGCGCTGTCAGAACCACCGCAAGGTAATTTTACGTAGTCCTGTGAAGTTTTGTTGAAATCGGTTGAAAAATGTAGGAAATCCGATCCAATATATAAACGTACAGACACACGCACAATCTCGGTTTTATGAGTATGAGATATATATATATATATATATATATATATATAAAATCGGTGTATTCAGATGCCGGTAGTTATTAAATAAATTGCTCACAATGTAAAAGCATATATATCGGAGAGACATCACGAAATGTGAAAGTCCGTATCTACGAACATAAAAGATTTACGTTTAGATAATCATTCAAACTTTATCGTAATACATAAAAAAGAAAACTGGCCATATTTTTGATTTAACAAATGCTACCTGAATTTAAAAAGAAAAAAAAAACAACATAATATTTTACGTAGAAAGTACTCCCAGGGCCTACTAATAACGATATTAGCAACTATAAACATACGTCGAAAACATTAGATCACCAACATTTTTTTAATGTTTCAAAAGAATCTAACGTATGCATGTAAAAGCATTCACAAATCAGCATGTGAAAAAGAACAAAAAAAAAAAAAACAAACATCATGTCTAATGCACACACACACACACACACACACACACACACACACACACACACACGCACATATACATTATCACTGTGCCATGTGGACAGTGGATAAAGGCGTTGGTTAGTTCCAGTGACAAACTCAAAGAGTGTGAGTTCAATACCCGGTTAAGGCAGTGGAGAACTTTCAGAGGGAAAATTAGCAGGAGATAACTGATAACTGACATCCATCAAACATGGCACATGGAACTAGAACAGTCTACCCCAGGGATCGAAATAAAGGGTTCAGTTCGAAATTCCAACCACCTGAAGAAGGCCGGAGCGTACAACGGCTGGAACGTTGTATTAAATATGGCGACAAAGATGAGGACAATGGTCCGCATAATGTAAATACTGTACATAATACCTCATCTCAGAAATATAGACACTCGGTAATAACCATGTTTCAAAAATGGAAGCTAAACACTTTAAATTTAATTATATAATTAAATTAAAAGCATTAGTTCCATTTCATCTTCAAGCGAATATTGGAATAACTTATTTTTAAATTTACTGAGTTTTAAACGCACATATAAATTCATAATTTCCTGTTTTATTAACTATTGTTGTATCAACTATGAGTTACGTTCCAAAAAGAGGTTAAGTTTCGGGATAGTAGGGGTGTATTTTTCAACGAATTCTGACATCCATTAAATGCATGTTGTCTAAGTTTTTTTTTTTATTAACAGCAAAAAGTTTTTCGGCATTTTTTTTCTTACTTGTATACTTAAGGATTCTTTTTAGGTGTGTTTGTGCTGGAATACATTATATATATATATATATATTCCAAGGTTTGAATTAAGCAGCTCTAAATAGTCTGCCCCAAATTATCCTTCTGGCATAAAAGTCTTCTATGCCATAAAAATGACAGACCAAATGAATATTAATTCAATAATCAGGTAGGCAATGACTGTCCACTACTTTAGGCTTCATGTGTTTGCACATAATCTTCAGGTAGACAGTAACTTGTAGTAATAAGATGATTACCTTATATAACAACGGACGAGGACAATTTGACAGGCAAATCAAACTCGCACAGTGGGGAGGGTAAAATTAGCCTATATATATATATATATATATATATATATATATATATATAAAATTATTTGAATTGTTTTTCTTTTAACATTTCTTCAAAACCCGAGTGGGCTTCGGAAGTACACTTAATTTTAATCATATCACCTCATGCAAGGCAGTGAAAGAAGAAACAGCATTTGGAGCGAAAAGAATAAAAGACAAATCAAGACAGTAGACAGCGACTGACATTGATCTTCAAAAATTTAAATGCAAACTTAGCTGGAAAGCATGAAACCGCAAGAGTTCCATAAGCGAAAAGTGCGAGAGAAGAAACTGTTAGTATAGAACTTACGGTTACACCTAGCCATTTCAACAGTAAAATGATGAGACCTAACCGCTACTCCAGTACTGCGCTTAAATTCATAAAGTCAAGGTATCAATAGCGAAGACTTCATCCGAACAATTACCATGAAATTATTTATAGAAAAGGCAAAGGGAATATAAATTACGGCGATGGTAAAAATGACTGAAGTCGAGATGCCAGATCAGAATTAATAATATTGCTGATTCTTCTTTGAAATTTATCAAGAATCCCTAAATATATAGCAGGAGCACCGGACCATATATGGCAGCAATATTCGACTCGTACACGACTGGTCAAAATCTTAAGATACAAAAAGGGTTGTGTGTGTGTGTGTGTGTATATATATATATATATATATATATTGTGTGTGTATTTAGGCAGCATCTTTTCATTCATACACGTTTCATTAAATAATATAGACAAGTGTTGTCTATTTATTTTATGTAAATTTTTTTTCGTAACTTCTGATAAGTTTAATAACATTATCGTTGAAAGAAGAAAGAAATTCACAGTAGTGATCCATATTTTTTAATACAATCTAAGCTTTCGGCTTACTTATGGAGAAGTTACGAAAAATTAACAAAATAAATAGACAACACTTGTCTATATTATTTAATGAAACGTGTATGAATAATATATATATATATATATATATATAAAATACTGTTACTTTAATCGAAATATATATTTGCGAAACATTTACATTTAATTAGAAAATGTAGTTTATCAACAAACAAATGAAATTTTTAAGTGATTAATTTAAACATTACCAACCCCAAAATACTTTGTCAAAGATAAGACCATGTGTGGGAGAAAAAATTACTGGACACAAATTTTAGGACTAGTTAGTGTGCTCATAGCTTCAGGTGTGTAGACATCTACTTGGTATTTAGATTTTTAGGAGTGTATTATAGATTTGTAAGATAGATTCAGGAGAAAAAAATTGTCTAGCACGACATAGTGAACAAACTTTCTTGGCAGCAGACCTTTATTACCCGAATAAAAGTAACCCTATTTTTTTACGAGTCGATCAATCTATTTACGTGGTGATAAAGAACAGGGTCCCTTTTCAATATCTTTCTATTCTGACAAATGTCGCTATTCTTTCTTAAAAGGAAAGTCATGTTCTTTCAGAACTTAGACCATCATCGCTCTCCACCTCCCTATATCACTTGTAGCTCTCAACAAGTTCCTTCCCTCTGCTTCCTTTCCCCAGACCACGTTCTGTCATCCACTTGCTTAAGCCCGCCAGATATGTCATGCGTTGTTTTCCCTTGTCTCTCTTTCCCTCTATTCGACCCTTGAGTATCAGATTCTCCAGGCCTTTCTTTCTCAATACGTGTCCCAGAAACTTCACCTGCCGCTTCCTGATGTTATATATAAGCCTCCTCCTTGTTTGCATCCTCTCTATATCCTCTTCGTTGCTCACACGCCCGGTCCATGATATCCTTATCATCCTTCTGTAGAACAACATCTCTGTCACCTCGAGTCTCTTCTTAATTATTGAGGAAATCGTGAAACATTCGCTGTTATAAAGGACAGATATCACGTAACAGCTCAGTATTCTTTTCTTTGTTACGAAAGGAATTCTCCCGTCTCGCAACACTATACTCAGCTTTTGGAATGTGTTCTTGGCCATCCCAATACGTCTACGGATCTCGGCGTTACACTTACCGTCCTCTGTCAAGTACGCTTCCCAGATATTTAAACTTCCGCGTCTGCTTGATTATAGTTTTCTCGACCTGCAAATCGCATTTCGGGCTCATTTCGGGCTGATTTACATAGTGATAAAGAACCGGAGTCCCTTTTCAATATCTTCCTATTCTGAAAAATGTCGCCCTAATGAATGCTATTCTGCAGAAATTATTTCCAAAATCTTTTTCCATAATTTTTATTTTAATGAGTGAACCATTATTGGATAAAGGATTTTTTTCCGGGTGGAATCTGGGGGTCGTGTGAGTAAACCAGAAAAAATAAAGTTGTTTATTATTTTACGAGAATATAAATAGTCAGCGGAATTTTTATGTGGGAAAGCGGACGATTTACTACATTAAATATTTATTATGCGAGTCTATTGTTACTTTATTTGCCCGCCCACTGCGTGCTATACGAATAAATATTAACATTAACCAAGCAAAAAATGCAGGAATTTTCTTTCCTGAGATGTTTGAAGTCGAGGGTAATAATTGAGGCAACGACCCAGGAGATCTATCCTTTAAACAATACCTCTTCATTATCTTTATTATTACTGTTATCATCATCAAGTTACATCCCGCTTCAATTACTTCTATAGATAGCCGGTGCAAAGGTCTCATGCCCACCATGAATCTATGATAAGGGGCTCCCCGCTGTACTACATCTCAATTTTCATAAAGGTAGTATTCATTATCTGTCTATATTTCTGAGATGAGATATTATGAACACTATTTACATTATTCGGACTATTGTCCTCATCTTTATTACGTTTCGGCCGTTGTACGCTCCGGCCTTCTTCAGGTAGTTGGATAATAACAAAATTTGCAATATGAGCTCTGGTAAAAAAAAAAAAAAAAAAAAAAAAATGGAATAACAGCAAAAATTGCAATAAGAGCACTGGTAAAAATGATTGCTGAAGACATTAGGTTTATAATACCCAGGAATTCATACACAGATGTCTTCAAGGACACATGGCGTTAGTCAGATCCAGTGACAGGATCCAAAGTTCAATACCCGGTTAAGGCAGTGGAGAACTTGGAGAGAGGAATTAACTGAAGATAACTGACATCCATTAAACATGACACGTGGAACCAGAACAGTCTACCCCAGTGAGCGAAATAAAGGGTTCAGTGCGACATTCCAACCACCTGAAGAAGGCCGGAGCGTACAACGGCCGAAACGTTGTAATAAATATGGCGACAAAGATGGGGACAATAGTCCGAATAATGTAAGTAGTATTCATATAAAATACATTTTTTTATTTAATCTAATTTTGTACAACAATGGATAATTATGTAATATATGTGAACAAATCAATTAGAAAAATTGAAAATAAATACAATGTATCTAAATACAAATTAGAGACATGTCAAAATAGATCATTCCATCTTAAATAAATCGACAATGTATTGCAGCAATTTTTAACACCAATCTGGGTGAAGAAAACAGGCTTTTTGCAACACATGAAACTCACTGGTTAATCAAATGGGCTTAAATGTGACACTGTATCTAGTGTCCCCGATTATAATAGGCGTAATGTCTTAAAACTTTATTTTGTACTTTAAGTTTCATCAATTTTTATCGACTATTTTGATATCCCAATGGACAAGCAATGCCATTGAGGTAAAAAAAATCGGTCCTTGCCAATAATTATTTTTTTTGGAACTTGTCGAGATTAGCGTACCCTATATCAAGAACAGCGAACCCAATTATCCCCATTACCAAGAATAGCAAATATGTTCTATTTATTAAAAGGAATATTGGGAATAAAAATGAACTCGTTTATTGATAAATCGACAATTAAAGTAACACTTTCCATGAAAATACAGTTAAAATGACTTGGGTATTGAAAGGAAATTCTACGGTGGTTGCATTAAAAAAAGGTTGATATTGCATTACAAATAAGTAACATATTCACGTTCCATACAGTTGAAAGGACATTGTATGGTGGTTGCATTACAGAACCCAAGTAATCCGTTAATCATATTTCGTTCCATCCACATAAACTGATTTAAATTACCTTTATCGTGAGCAGTCTTCCTTTTGGCACTTCCACACACAACCTTTCAGAGAGGCACTGCAGTTTGTCCGATTCATACATGGATATTTGAATTAATAAATTAAAACCAGTATATGAAAACAACTATTGAACCCGAAAGTTACCGAAATAATCCACTGAGCCAGCACCTGTTACTGTTCTTTCTAACGTCATTTTGTGCGTTGCTATTGTGTTGCTATGTGCTATCAATGAAGTACTTTAAAGATTTATTGGCCAAAAGTAATTAGGCCTAAGCCAATTTGATGATTTCAATTAATCTGTAATAGAAATAGTGTTTGAACATCGGCGTCAGCGCTCAGACTTTTATTATCAGAAAATAATCGGGATAAAAAAAAATTATGGATTTTAAATATGATTCTATTAATCACCTAACTTCTAGCGGATTAAGCATAGTCTCGTTTGACATCAGATAAGTCATGTGAAGAAGATTGTGTTGCGCCGAGCTTTGAAGAGGGTGGGGACCTACCTTAACAATTTGCAGTTGAAATCTAGCTTTTGAAGATCGTCCTCTGTGGGGAAACCTATAATTGGTGATTTTAAATTTTTATTTTTTTGTATAATAAGACTTAATGAGATATTAACTTAGTATTAATTCCTTGAATACCGCGATCCTTATATTTCAATTGTTGGCAGATGAATTAATGATGTTGTGCCCTTCGTCAATTTCAAACTGTTATCTTCATGGCGTAATATTTGCATTTACAGGTACAATCTTTGCATAATTACTACTTTGTGATATAATATACAAACCACAAATTAATATATTTACGAGAAATTAGATCTGCAGTATATTCAGAATCTAAAACTCTGTGGAAAAAAAAATACTAAGACATTTTACTCTATTAATTGGACTATACTTTAGTCCATACCACTTTAACAACAAAAAATTTGCGGATTTATCACCAGTAAATTCAAGCAAAATTCTCACTTGAATCATTTAAACAAGAACTTTAGCCTTGCGGCATTGCACATTCCAAAATAAAATAACTGTCAATAGCATATTTTAAAAAACATCTTTAGGTCTACACTATAGTTATTTTATCTTGGTGTTTATCTGTAAGTGGTAATATTACGCCCTGAAGATGAGAATTTGAAATTGTCGAAAGTACTCTGCTCAGGATCATTAATTCCATCTGTTCATCAATTCAAATATAAGAATCGCGTTATTCAATGAATTAATAGTAAGTTAATGTCTCATTAAGTCTTATTGTTAGCAAAGGGATTTGCCATTAATCTCATTAACATAGTTAATTAATTCTTTTTATAATTACTTTTTTATGATATATTTAATTTATGAAGACTTTCGACCTTGTGCCACATCTGAAGTACGCTTAGAACATCGCCATTTTCGTTTCTTTTGATTACTATTTCCTTTCTGATGAAATTTTGGATTTTATTTTGAATCTGACATTAACGATGATTTTTGTGTGAATGTCTGATGTAAAATAAAATCCATCAGTTCTTTAGAAATTGCTTTGTTTACGTTTCGAGCAAATCTGAACGAGCTGTGTAGAGGGTAATCCAATCTGTGTCGGTTTTAGCGCCGTCTGTGGCCGAGCTGTTTGAAGCACACCGGTTCAGATGGTGGTTTCCCTTACAAAGGGGAGACGCAGGTTCGAATCTTGTTGCTGAAAACATTTTTCTTTAATTCTGTCGAATGCACAAGCTTGTAAACATAACCGACACTGCTCAAAAAGAAAATTTTTTTTTTTCTAATTTTCCTATATTCACTATAGTATATTGTTTCGAAATAGGGTGGGGGTCACTAAAGAAGACCTCTATCAGTGTCAGGAACTAGGGTGACTAGCTAATCCCCATTGCAGACTCCTGCTCAGTCTCGATGTAACCGTAAGTTCTATGCTGATAGTTTCTTCTATCGCACTTCTCGCTTGTGGAACTTTTTTCGGTTTCTTCCTTCCCAGTCACCTTTGATCTTCAAAAATCTAAATTCAATGTCAATCGTTATCTTCTGTCTTCTTAATTCCCATTCTTTTATTGTTCTCTCTCCTTAATGGTTTTGTTTTTCTTATTCTTTCACACCCAGTAATCCCTTGTGTCTTAGTGACTTTACTGCCTTTCTTGGGGTGAAATGATTTAAGAAAAGAAAAAGGACATGCATGTTTTTTCAATGCTGAACTCACAGATGGAGAAGAGACGTGAGGCAACAGAAATGTGGTTCTACAGAAGGATGCTGAGTATATCATGGACCTAACATGTGAGCCAGAACGAAGTTTTAGAGAAAAAATGGAAACGAAAAGGACACTTATATTTAAAATCACGAAGAGACTGTTGAAATGGCATATAATGAGGAAAGAGAGCTTGGAAAATCTGACACTCACAGGACTGATTGAAGATAAGAGTGTCAGAGAATAGTGAGCTTAAGTAAATGGATAGCGGAAGAGGGTTTAGGAGAAATAATAACGAAAATTTATCCGCGGCTACGAAGGACAGGAAATTGCGGAGAGCCACAATTGTCTACGTCCTGAAGGGACACAGCACATAGTTCTGCTCAGCATCTTCTAAGTCACCGTTTTAGAGAGAGAAATTGATTTATCCTTTACAAAAATAGGACCGGAACTATATTGTTTTGTTTTTCTTTCTTACGTATTTGTTCAGGTAGTGTAGCAGTTATTGGCACAGGAAGTGGAGCAGGATTCAAATTCTAGTCTAATTGTATTCACTTTTAACGCACCTGGGAAAAGACATGGCTCTGTCTCTATTTATCTCAGCTATGGGTTAAACAACACAGCAGACCGAGATATTTAGACGATGGTGGCAGTTGATCTATGTGGATTTGGTCGGTTGATTTTGTTTAGCGGCATATCAACCTTTTATGGATTATTGTTATAGTGGAACACACCTATTCTATAGTTAATAGACTCTCCCACCTATAATAAGTAGGAATAGTAAGAGTAACAAGGGAGTCGCTGAGAGAGTTGGTCAGTCAGTCGATGTCGGACGACCGTTTGTCGGATATTAAAGTATCAGCCACCACAACTAGATCACTGCGTCATTACCTATTATATCAAGTTCCTAACGTTTTGTACTTCGAACCTATTTTAGAACCGACTTAGTACAAATACAAGCCTCCACTGTGAAACCATTACATAACTGTTATTTAATGCCGAAATCTAAATATTTTGAACGCATGTGTATGCCTTCAACTACAGATAAAATGTATTATTAGTCCTTTTACTATATATATGTATTGTTGGTCACATTACTATAAGAAAGTATTTTTATACTTTTATAGTGTTTTGTTATTGTTTTGGAGGTTCACTATTTGCCTATAGCAGGGACCCTAACACATACTACCACCCCTAGCCAGTAAGTAAAATTTCTGGACAAATCAGCATCTCCAAAATAGGAGATGCTGATTTGTCCAGAAATTTTACTTACATGATTTTCTTACCATACCCAATACTCCTATCACAATAGGGAAAATTGTAGCTTACCATAAATTACTATATTTTTGTTTCTTCAATTTGCAGATTCTTAGAATTCGAAAATTTTTGAAAGTTTTTTTTTTTTTTTTTTTTTTTTTTTTAGAAGCATTAGAATCGTATAGGTAAGTTATGTCAATTAGTTTAAAGGTCCATTATTATCATGATTATTATTTCCTTGGGTTTCTCTTGTATACACATTTTCTTCTAGGTACCAAGCAAAGACTTAAGGTCAGAAATGGCTTTGGTTGCTTTTGTCTAGCGGCCAACCAAGACATCTATGGGTTATTTAATGTTGAAATCTAAATATTTTGTATGCAATTTTCTGCCTTCGACTACAGATATTCTATACAGGATTTTATACTTTCTGTGTAAACGTATGTTTTATAGCTATATAGTTTGTAGATGATTTATTGTAGGTGTTATATGTTTTGGTATAAACCTAAGGTAGGACATTATGTTAATAGTTTCAGTACTTTCAAATATTTTCTCAGATTGGTTTCCTTGAGGTACTTAGACTTTTAATAGCTGAGTGAGTACTTTCAGTTAAAATTTGCTTTAAATCTAGGTGGAGGATTACTGTAAATTCAAAACTGTATAGGCAAAGGGAATCTACTTCGCTATCTTTCCTAAGAGGTCATGACAATTCACAGATGATAAAGAAAACGATTCTAAGAAGTGCTATGATCGCCTACGTTCAGAAAGCAAAAAGGAATTAAAGAAAAAGAAAACTATTTTTGAAATATTTTTGGTACAGAGATGAACTTGAGGGCATATTTTTTATTGTAATGTTTAGGCAATTTTAATGATGTAGATACCAAAAATCAAACAAGTAAACTGAAATATCTGGGAAGTGTTTTAACAGAGGTCGGATAATGTGACACTGAAATCCAAAGCCGCATTGGGTTAGCGAAAGATGTCTTCCAAAAACTAAGCAAAATATTAAGGAACTGAAAATTCATTAGAAACAAAGGAATTGGTTCTTTGTGTCGTGCCAGAAAGTTTTTCACGTCTGAGTCCATCCATCAAATTTATAAATTCAACCATCCGTCTTTGCATGGAATATTGCTGTCATATATGGTCTGGTGCCCCCGCTGTACATCTCTAGGTCCTTGACAAAATCCAAAGACAAATATGCAGTGTGATGGGTCCTAATCTGGCATCTCGTCGGCAGTCGCTTTCTCACAGACGTACTGTGGCTTCTGTCTCCTCTACAAGTATTTTCACGGCAACTGTTCCGATGAGCTACTTTCACTGGTTCCCGGACTGCATAAATTTAAGCGAGCTACCAGGCCGTCATCTCGGTCCCACCCTCTCACTGTCGAAATGATTGAATGTAACCGTTACTTCTACTCAAACAGCTTCTTCTCTCACACTTCCCGTCTGTGGAACTCTCTTCCTTTGATTTGCTTCCCTGATAACTATAATCTTCAAAAATTCTGGTGTAATGTCAATCGACATTTGATACCTTGATCTTGTTCCTCGTCCGTTCATCACTATATCCTTTCCTCAAACAACCAGCTTTACTCTTGTTTTCAATCATCTGTAACCCCTTGAGTGCTAGTGGCACTCCTGCCTTGCTTGGGGTGAATTGCTTAAAAAAAAAAAAATTGCCAATCTCCTTACAGATGAAGAAGAGACTTGAAATATTAAAAATGTTGTTCTCCAGAAGGATGCTGAGGGTAACACAGACTGAACAATGACGGAGTTTTAGAGAAAATGGAATGAAGGACGACACTTAGAAAGAAACAGTCAAAATTCCTAAGACACATAAGGAAAGAAGGCTTGGGGAATTTGGCACTCACAGGACCTATTGAATAGAAGAGGGACAGGAAAACGGCGCATAATCTATCTAATGAGTTTGTATAAATGGTTGGCAGAACAGGTAAAACAGAAAAAATACAAAATTTACTAAAAGCTACAAAGAACAGGAAACTGTGGAGAGCCATGATCACCAATGTCCTGACGGGGCAGCACATAAATGTAAATCTAGTCAGCAATGATTGTTTAGACTAGCGTCAGTGATTTAAAAAAAAAAAATACTTTATGGCACATGTTCAGCTTTTTCTCCCATTCCCTCTGTTTTTGCTTTCGTTTCTTTATTCCTCACACTCCATTGCCTTTGTATTTATTTTATTCTTTATCCCCTCTCTCTCCCCAACCGCTTTCCCATAATTACTTGTTGCTTAACTACGCAAATTAGGTCACCTTAAATATTTATTATTTTATTTTGAGTATCTTTTCACAGACGAGTTGTATAATTAGTGAGAAATCTTATATATAAACCTCTCTCTCCTTTTCTTTCTCTCTCCTTTTCTTTCTCTCTCCTTTTCTTTCTCTCTCCTTTTCTTTCTCTCTCCTTTTCTTTCTCTCTCCTTTTCTTTCTCTCTCCTTTTCTTTCTCTCTCCTTTTCTTTCTCTCTCCTTTTCTTTCTCTCTCCTTTTCTTTCTCTCTCCTTTTCTTTCTCTCTCCTTTTCTTTCTCTCTCCGCGAATCTCCACCACTGATAAAATAGAAAAAATTCTAAGATGAACATAGTTATTTTAGCCCATTATCTTTCTCTCTCATTCTATCTGTTTCTCCCTCATATGTCCTCCTCTCCTTCTGCATCTCTCCTACATGTCCCTGCATCTATAAGGAGTGTGATATGCACTTGACAATTCTTGGCCTCTGATCTTTTGACAAAACATTATTTTCTCTCTCTTTCTATTCAATGGTTTCAATTTTTGCTTTACAATTTATGGATTGAAGATTTTCCAGAGAACAAAACTGAAACTCACATAAGAACATTTACTGGCGTTGGGGATTATTTATTTTATTAATTATGGTAGTGAGTAAACTTGTAATAATGGTGGTCAAATTTAAAGCTGCATTTTTTTTCGAAAATATTTTGGTATGTGAAAGTATGTTTTCATAGTAAACCCTCTTAGTTTTGAGATGTTCATTGAAATGGACACGTACCTAATATTGTTAAAGAATGTACGATAGAAGAGAAAATACAATGTATGGATTAAAAAATATATTGGCATGTAATTGGTGTGTCTTGATCTCTAACCAAAGAGACAAACGAAGTAGTTAAAGGAAGTCACTTGGCGTATATTTGTTAGTTGTTTGGCATTTTTATTTAGTTGACAGACTACGACCTGTTGCAAAACCCCGTCTTTTATATGTTTTCCGGAAACTCGAAGGGAATTCAATTTACTAAAACCAACAGTGATTTAGCCTGGCGAAATGTCTTATTTTTAAAAAAATAAACATTCATTCTCTCTCTCATATATATCTCGAAAGAGCCGTTCTGGGTATGACGATAAACTACATCCAACAGCAGGGCCTCTGATGAGGTTTTGAGGAGCTTGGAATCACCTCTTAATTGCTAGTGTTCTTAATTCTTAGTTGTCCTTCGCCTACAATGACTGGCATCCAACGCTAGAGTGCCTAAACTACCTTGTAATTTCTCTCATCGCTCTTACTAACACGAAAAACGTATTCTGTGTATTGCCATCTATGTCTTCCAGCCGAAGATGTTTACATTTTCCTCTCACTGATAACCTGGGAAAAGTATAAATGCCGATCGAGTGTTGGGTCAATGGATGCGTGAAGCCTAATGTGAGGAAACCTTGAGCAGTACCTCTCTTTCGGCGTGTACCTGTCTTCAATAGCGGATGTGAAGCGGGGAGGGTTCTTGAGCAGTTTTTGATCGGCTACTGAAAGCCCACACTAGATTCAACCTTGTGCTACATTCTGTTACGATGTGCACGTACGGAGTAATTAATTTACCTTCCCGGCCGGTGGTTGGAAGAAAATAAAAAATAAAAATTGCTTTTATAACAGCTGTTAAACTTCACTTTGTTTATTTGCGTTATATCCGTGTCTAAATTTTATATTGTGAGATACATGTACGTATACACGTACACCACCTCTCATACAAAACCTAATGGTTTTATTAACACTTAAGCAGAAATTCACTTTTGCCAACAGTCCAGAATGAAGGCTCATTAACAAATACAGAAAACGAACAATGAGACATTAAAAGAACATTAGGAAAATTTATACCTTTTATTTGCCTGGAGAAGGTCATGAAACCAGAAACTCGTGTAGCAGAAATATGAAGAATATATATAGACAAATCCACATTATAACCAAAAACATTTGCGGTTTCTCTCTTTTTATAAAAATATACATTTTTCACTTGTTGAAATAACTATAACCTTTCCATATGCGGCCCCCAGCAGCATTTGAACTTTCATTGAATCTGACGTGCCTGACCGCTCGGACACGTAGGACTCCAGGTCAAACAAAGCTCGAATAGTGACTTTTGAACACGCACTTCTCTGCCGATCCTCGAAACATCCCAATATTGCTCTGGATACTATCCTAAACATAGAACATTTATTTTTAGGGAATAGATTAAATCTGACATATTGGTATTTTAATTTTTCTTTAAATAATCTCTCTCTCTCTCTATATATATATATATATATATATATATATATAGAGAGAGAGAGAGAGGCAACAATCCCTTTTTATATGTTTCATTAAAAACGACTAACAAGATGCTGCGTTTATTAGATTTCCCCAAAATTGGAGTTTTTTTTTTTTTGTTTTTTTTGACTGAGTTTATAGGTAAAGTTGAGTAAAGATTTTTTTTTTTTTTTCGATCGTTACTTACCTTGTTGGCTTCCGAGTCCTGTAATTCAACAATAATAATTGTGTATTTGTGCAACAATCCTTATTTTGTACAAGTTTCATTAAAACTTTATCTATGAACGTAGTAAAAAAAAACAACAAAAAAACAAAAAAAACTAATCCCATTCTTGGACGTTCCTGTGGAGTCTAGTAACTGCAGTACCTTGTCAGTCATTTTTAATGAAACTTGTGTGTATATATGTAAACATAATCACTTTACTTACTCAGCGCTTCCCCAGAGGGAAGGGTGTTTATGATTTTGATTTCGTGTTTAGATAGACGGTTGATCGCGTTGGCAGTGGAGGAGTAGGGGAGGAGATTAAGTGCGACCTCAAAAGCCGAATTCCATTTTACTTACGTGCAGACACATTTCTCGGTTATTTACCGAGCTTTTTGTCTATTCTGTCCCCTAACCGCGGCTGTTTTCTTTCTCGCTTCAGAAAGAAAGGTCGGTCGCTCAAAATGGGTTCATATATACTGCTTTCGTATCATCTCTAAACATGTTACGTATGCATTTTGGTTATTTTTCTCTCACTGTCCATGGCTCTTCACAACTTCCTGTCCTTCGTAACTCTACGCAACATTTATCTTTTTACTATCTCACTCACTCCCTGTTTTGTCATCCATTTACACCAGTTCATTTGGTAGTGCCTTGTGAGTGTCAGATTTTCCAAACCGCCTTTACTCGTTATGTCACAGATGTTGCAACTGTCTTAGTATAATTGTCTTTTTCATTTCCATTTTACTTAAAACTTCGTTGCTCACATGTTTCGTCCATGAAGTCTGCACTTCATCTGTGAGGAGATTGTCCAATATTCACTCGTCCTGGGTATGGCAATAAACTACATCCGCGTACTGGGTATGATGATAAACTACATTTGACAGCAAGGCCTCTTATCAGGTTTTGAGGACATTGGAACCCCCTCTTAATTACTGAGGTTCCCAGGTCTACCCTGACCCGGAGTGGTAGTACCTGTCAGGGTCTCATCTATGACCAAGAATTACACCCCCCCCCAAGTGGTTAAAACTATGAAAATATAAAAATAGGTTTTTGTTTTCTTCCGTACTAAAAGAAAAAACACATAACACTAGGTGGATACTAGAAGAAAGGTTTATTGTACACAACAAGTAAAATATGAAATACGGTATAGTTATACACACAGGTCAATCCTAAACAGGAAAGAAGGGATAAACCTCTACTCCTGTTCAAAAGACTTGGCAGAAGTGTGAACTGGACGATAGGTTCTCCTATTAGAATTGGTTTTAAATTATAATCTAAGATTTCCTGGGTTTTTCTTATTGCACTATTTGTCGGAATAAGACGCACCCCACCTCCACAAGAAAAGGATGTGTTATATTCCGTGCTAAGGGAATAAACACATAACACCAGGCGGATAATAGAAGAAAAGTTTATTGTACACAACAAGTACAATATGAAATACGGTACAGTTATACACACAGGTCAATCTAGTAGTGAGTGCCACTAATTGGAAGGTCGGGCGTGCTATTGTCGGTATTAAATAACCCATTGAGGTGTTGATATGCCGTATAAACAAACCAAACCAACATTTAGTGCCACGTAGGAGGAGCGATACTACGTAGAAGCCCAACACTCTTTCTCACGAACATTTTCCGTTTCCTAATACTTTACTTAGCTTTTGGAAAGTGCCTTTGGAATTTCTATGCCCTACATTCTTCTGGCGACAATTTAAATCAAGTGATATGAGAAATACCTTGAAGTTTTTTAATTCATTTTATTATAGATATGTGATCAATAATAATTCAAATTTGAGTGTTTGAAATAGACGCAGAATTACGCATATCTTTGGTTCCTACAAAGGGAGACACAGGTTCGAACCCAACCGGAGAGCACATTTTCTTAAGGTTTCTTGAGTGCGCACATTGGTAGACGTAATACACACTGTTAAAAAAGACGCCCTGTTTTTGTTTTTATTTCAAACACAGGTAACCACTCAAAATAACGTTAGTGTATAATAATCCTCATCAAATAATAGAACCAAAGCAAAGTATGAGTTTTGTAGTCGTAAATAGTTAAAAGGTTTCTTTCTAAAAGCAAATCTCGCAAGTCTTGTTCAAAGAATGAATCGGCTAAAAAACAAAAAGTAAAAACAACACACACAGTATGATATTTGTAAAAATCCATACTCACCAAATATCGTGCCCGGCAGATCTGTAAGACGTATATAAGAGTGAGTGATGTGGCAGTCTGCTTTTTTAGGTGTTCATAAAGAATTCTTATTTGATTGTATTTACTGTCTACGCCACTACCGCCCGTAGAACGGTTTGGTATTTGCGACGAAAAGTAAGAGAAATATGTAAACTTGTTCAAAATCTCCAAGATGACTCTACTTGTATGCTCGATCGTTATGCTTTTCTCTCTAAACCCAGAATATCTTTACATAATCACCAGCCCTTCAATACTGACAATAGTTAAGCTGAATGAGAAACTTGCATATTAAATGCGGAAAGTATTGAGAAAACGCGAGCGAGAAGTGGAAAACAGGTCGTGAAATAAGAACTGTACTGACAAAGGACTGTAAGTACGACACTGAGATCCGAAGATGTATTGGGATGGCCAAAGACGCATTCCAAAAGCTAGGCAGAGAATTATGAGACGGGAGGTTTCGTCGGTAACAAAGAGAACTGAACTGCTACGGAGCGAATGTTGAACGGTCTCCTCAAAGATGAACAGACTCGAGGCAGCGGAGGCATGGTTCTACAGAATAATGTTGAGGATACGATGGACAGAGCGTGTTAGCAAAGATGAGGTTTTGGAGAGGATGCAAACAAAGAGGAAGGTTATAGTTAACATCAGGAAGAGGCAGTGAGAAAGGAAGGCGTGAAAAATCTGATGGGCAAGAGAAAGCAACGAGTGATATACTTACTGGGCGTAAGCAAGTGGATGACAGAACAGGGTTTGAGAGAAGTAGCAAAAAGACAAAACTTATTAAAAATTACAAGAAATAGGAAGAAGTGGAGATCTATGATCGCTCACGTTCTGAAGGGACACGGCAGATAAAAGAAGAAATCCAGAGGTGAACGTGGGGAAAGCAAGGGAAATTATATATTGGGTGTATTTGGGCAGAATTTTCTTATTTCTTACAGTATTTTGCAACACGCTGGCACATGTTAAAATCCTCACAGTATTTAATATTGTTGAAAGTAACGCTAACATTTTTTGTCGAGATTTACAAACTCCACGTTTCGTTTAATTTCGCAAACCAATCGATGAAATTTGAATAAGCTGATTTGTTTGGGAAAATACTTTGGCAAAAACCCTATAACTGTTTCCTTATAAGAATAAGAAAAAATAAGAAGTATTTAGTATTGTTGAAGTTATCGCTAACATTTTGTGTGGAGATTTACAAACTGTACGTATCGTCCAATGTCGCAAACCACTCCATGAAATTTGAATAAGCTGATTTGTTTAGGAAAATACTTTGACAAAAACCCTATTTCACGCTTTAAGAATTTCTGTAATCTAATTTTACTTTATAGGATTTTATACTAAACAATATTTTTTAAAGAAATTTTCTCTCACCCCCCTTTTTGCTTTTTAACAGCGAAGAATAAATTCTTAGGATTTCTTACTCTTGAACATGCACCATACAACTGGCCATACATAAATATTTCTTTCTGGCGACAAATTTCAATTTTTTCAAGCGTTTGGACTTGTGATTTGTTTATAGTTCTCGCAAACGCGGATTGAACTGGAAACTGGTTTATCTCTAACTATAAAAGGCAGTGTGTGTGTGTGTGTGTGTGTGTGTGTGTGTGTGTGTGTGTGTGTATATATAACGAATGCTATTTAGTTAGTGGGAGGGCCAAGACCGACTTTGCATTTCCCAACTCCCATCGATAGTGGAAATAATCGATTTTTTCATGCTTCTACGGCAGTTTTCATGTAGTTTGCGACCATTTTGTACTGGCCAGAGTGACAGCCTACAGCTGACTGACACAAAGGTTAACTAGCATGCAAAAAAAAAAAAAAAAATCGATAGCTGCATTCGTCACAAGTGGGAAAAATTTAAATCTGCATGGCACTTTACTCCAATTGGCTCATTCGCTTGCTTAAACTCAACGTTGATTCTGATTCTGCAGAACTGGGTTGGGTGTGAAAAAGTATTTAACATTCTTTTTTCATTCGGTTTTTCCAGTTACGAGTCCCTTTTTTAAAGCTGATCATTTTGTGTTCATTTTGTTTAGTTCTTTTTTCGTAACAGATTTAATGTTTAGTATAGAGCTTAGAAAAAATTCATAGTGTGAGATAGGCAAGAAGTAAGGCATGTAGCAACGTCAGCACGGGAAAGGGCACTCCTTTAAAGGCAAGGAAGGGCAAAAATATTTTAAGTCAAGTGATAGCGATTGCTGTACGAGTCGTATGATTTTTGAATCGAGCACGGGCAACACCGGGCCATGCTGCTAGTTGTATATAAATACTTAAAGAAAAGATATTTAAATATAAATGCGATATTGTTTATTGCATAAGTATTTATTTTAATCATTAAATTATTTTTAAAATAGTGGGAGTAGTTTGTATGTTAAATAATTAAACTTTTAATTTTCCCAAAAATGATTGAAATTTATTGTACTAAGCTACGCATCTTGTACTTTTTACCTCCCCTGTTTGCACTTGAACACAAAACTTGGTTTCGATCGGTCAGTGTATGGATATTTTAGAGGGTGTGAGGGACGGACAGAGTAACGGAAGTCACAGAATTATATATATATATATATATATATATATAATGTGAAAATATATAGAAAATAGGAAAGAACTGGTTAGGTAAATAATCCAATGTTCTTTAGTATTTTTGTTATTATTTTTAAAAAATAGTGCTCGCTAGAAAAGTAGAGCATAAATATGATTATTTAAAAGTATGATTCCAACACGCTACATAAGAGGTCTCGTGTTTCAAAACAAGAGCCGAAAGCTTCAATATAATTATTTGAATTAAAGTAAGCTCTGTTCCATCTTCAAGCGAAATTTTTTTTGGAATAACTTATTTCTGAAATTTATGTGTTTTAATAGCATATTCATAATTGAAATCAAAATTTCCATGGTAACAGTCAGGGCGAATTGTTTAAATAGGTAGGGGTGTTAGGTGTTAATAATTTGTATCAGTATAGTTACTTTCATAGATGTCAAGTCAGAGTAAGGTGGGGGTGTCTAAATTTAAAACGGAAGATGTTTTCGCCTAGTCTGGTTTACGTGTCTATGGAGATTTATTTATTTTTTTACTTTATTTCTTTATGAAAGGGTTTTGTGTGTATAAAAACAGCCGTAACATTTGTTTTTTTTTTGACGACTTCATAAAGGTTTATTTTTTTTTGTAGGGTATTTAAACTATTTATTGGGGCTATGGATTATAAAGGTTATTTTATTGTATGTTTGTTTTTAAGCTAATTATTCAATGTATAAATTTGATGTCGGAAAAACCGTTAACTCATGTCCATTGTTTTATAGATTTTTATTATTCGGAAACTTAATGTGCAGTTTCTCATGGAGGCACAAAGGGCATGGGTCATCCCAAGTTTTACAAGTTCTAGTCCTGTTTATAATTTTCCATTTTACTTTAGGTGTCCTATTTATTTCCTTCAGATGCCAAAAATATTTAGATAGAGAAGTCTGATTTCTTATATATATATATATATATATATAGTGTAGGTTCCTCCATTAGGTCACGTAAAAAAAAGCAGCATATCACGATGAAAAAAGGTCCATAAATCAACGAAAACAAAGTTTTGTCTCAATATGTTTACGTTGTTATGAAGAGGAAAGACTAAAGTATTTTTTAAGTATTTTTTGAAACTTTTTACTCCTTCCTAGGACGTAGAAAATTTTGGTTAAAAATTGTTTTTTTTTTGTTTTTTTTTTGTTTTTTTTTGTTTTTTTACGACAGCGCGAAAAGACTAAAAAGGTTTGTTTTATTTTGCGCTTTTCCCGAGACCCACTTACATATTTTCATGAAATTTCGAGAAATTAAATCTTCAAGCGCGGGATTTGTTTTATTAGTTATAAACAGGACTCTTTGTAGAAAGTAAATCACCAGTTTTGTTTTTTGTTTTTTTGTAAAACCGTACCCCATATAGAAAATCTGCTCTAAATTCTAAAAAAAAAATGTAAAAAAACTATGACATTAATTAATTAGAAAAGCTTTCACCTGTTTTTGTAAATACGTTATACTAAGGACATTATTTTGTGAAGAAATAACATTTTTTTTCGATGAATAATGTATTTTTTACAAATTTTTTTTCCCCATTTTTAAAATTTTTTTTCATTACCTTCTTAATACTTCAAAATTCTTTATTGCTTTTAAGCACGTAATGCAATGATAACGTTAATGAAAAAGTAAATTTACGAATCGAAATTTCAAAAGCACATAACAGTCGTTTGACCCCAAATATTTTTAAAATAATAAAAAAAAAATTGAAAAAAACGTTCATAATTTCTACGTATGGAAATTTATACATGACATAATTGTTTAAAATTTTTTAAGGATTATCTAATTAATAAAAAACTTTAAACTATTATCTAATTAAGAAAGTATGAAATAAGGAATAGATATTACATAATTGCTGAAGAAAAATGTTAATATTTAAAAAGTACAAGTTAAAAACGAAAAACTGCGTTCGCTTACTTTGCAAAAATTGTCAATTTTGATCATCCATAGTAATCTGTCATCACCTCGTCACAATCGATTTCTTTGATAAATTCAGACACATCGTTAAGAAATGTTTGGATACAAATTTTTATGCTATAAGTACTGTTTGTTTCATATCAGATTAATTTAACTTTAAATTTTCTAATTTTACTCAACGTGTCAAAAATATATAAATTTATTTTAGGAAGAAATTTAAAATCAAAATTGTTTACAAATTTAAGAAATTTAAGAAAATGGCCGCTTTTACGAAAATTAAACAAAAATCAAGCATATATTTGACATTCCAATCTATATAATTTCTATCTGAAAGACACCAGAATATGTTACTTACTGTAAGTAATAAATTTAATGCTTTAGCTTTCAATTAATAACAACATATTGAGACAAAACTTTGTTTTTGTTGATTTATGAGACTTTTTTTTTAATTGGGATATGCTACTTTTTACGTGACCTAATGGAGGAACCTATATAGTGGACATTGAGGTTAACACCCAGCGGCGTCAGCATGGTTCATTCTTAACGCAATCTTTAGTCTGTTTCAGGCTTAAAAGCAATGGATTGCCTGAAGATTCCATTTAGGCAAGGAAAGGACTGTCACCTCAATGTCCACTTTTATATTTACATACATTCTAACCCTGATACTGAGCACTTTAATCCATACATATAGCATACCTTAAAAGTACATTTTTATCATTTTATTTATATATATATATATATATATATATATAATTCTACAAAAATGATTTTGACCAGAAAATAAGCTATTCTCTATCCAAGAAATCTGAACCTAAAACGGAAACTGGAATTGGAATGAAAGCAGTGATACCACCTACCCTGAATGCATCATAAAAATGTGGAATTAGTAAATAGTAAACACCTTAGATATATCGGTGTAGGGATCAGCTATAATAAATTAAGTATAGTAGAAAAAGTAGTTTCGCTTTATAGCGCGCATTGCTACTGAACTAAAATATCCCCCTTGCTGAAAAATCGAGTCGTGTTTTTAAATAGTCCCAAGACTTTCATGTGGATGCCGTGCTTGATGCTAAACCCGTTCAGAAATAACTCAACTGTAAATTGTATACAACCGCTTTCAAAGATCAATGGTTAAAAAATGGCTTTTGAAGTTTGTGAGTTTGGGCGAATAACATCCTTACTCGAGACTTATGGACTGGCGCTACACAATCACAAAGAATGAACTGTACCGAATAACAGAAACTATATCATTTGAGGACTTTCAAAAAACAGCAGCAACTAAAATGAATATCACTTATACCTCCAAGCGAAAATAATGATATAATCAAGATTGAAAGTTCCACGCTATTTCAAACAAAAGGTTAGAAAGAAAAGCCCATCAATATTAGAAAGAAGCATAACAGTTACGGGATTTGAGAAAACTATTTTGCTGAAAAATTGTTTTAAGACAAAGATTTTATTACTTTCAACCGATTGCTTGATTAATGAATGCTAAATGTTTCTTAAAAAGAAAACGGCTAAAATTACTTTTATGAAAGTCTTGCATTTAATTATAAAATTTTGTTGGAAATTAAGAAAATAGCAAGAACTATAGACAAAATATTCTCAAAAACGAGCTGTGGTTGGATGTTAACCAAACTTTCTACACACAGAAATGTATCGGAAAAAAAAAAAAAAAAAGCGATGACAGTAGTCTGAAAATACACAGAATAAGACGTGTTATGATAGTTGTGTTAAAAATAAAGATGGAGACAATACTTGGAGAAATATCGAGAATAAAGAACAGACTTCATTTGTAAACTTCAGAAAAGAACTAGAAAAGCGCTTACTCTATTTACAAACTTGTCCGGCTCAGCTTATACCCAATTGTAGCTATGCCAACCCACAATAAACACACCTTTTTGGTCGGACACAAAAACCGTCGGTATGAATAGGCTGCTATTTACGAACGTCTTCATAATCAACAAAATCAATAATTATCCCAACTTGCATGGTTTTTTGGACAAAAGCCGCATACTTCATCCATTCATTCAATAAGCTTTGCAAACATAGGAATAAAAAGAAATACCTACATTCTCAAAGACAGTGTTGTTTAATGATGGGGATTACAGTTAGCATTTAGGTAAAATGAAATCGATGAAACAATGGCCTGCTTCTCGTTTTCTGAGCAAACTCGTAGGGCTGGTCGATTTTAGAACCGTGATATTGCACTCAATTTGTAAGTTGGGATTTGATATGATAAATAACAAATATATATTTTAAGACATTTTTTTTGTTTATACATTCTTTTTATAGATAGAAATATTTAAATGATCCGTTTTATAATAAACAGTATTAATAACATTTATCGGCCTGAATGTCAGAGAAATTTTCATAGAAAATATTTGTCCTCCGACAGGAATCGAACCTGTATCCTGTACGGAACCGTCATATAAATTCTAAATCGTTACCATTTTGGGGGAAACGAGTTTAAATATTAAGTTTAGGTTCGAAATCATAGTGTCGGAGTTTCATTCATAAAATGTATAATTTACTGAAGCTTTGCAAACTATATGCACAAGATGCAAGGCGCGCGCACACACACACACACACACACACACTATTACTAAATCACTGTATCGTCAAATAAGACCTTTATTTACTTCAAAGGCTAATTATACTAAACAATTTAGCTATAATATAATATGCTATACAGTGTAGTAGTTTTCGTTTGATTTTCTTCAAACAATGCAAATTTAAAACATTTTGTCTTATAATTTGTGCACAGCAGTATTATGGTGTTATATACACTTATCTTTTTTTTGTCTTTAATAATTATGATGTGACAAATCTTATTCATTGAGTAGCCTTTTTGTAATCTTACAATTTTCTTTCTTTTTAACGAATCGAATACAATTAAAAAAAATGTATATTTTGTTTGTTTGATAATTAGAATTCTGGTTTGAATATATAGCCCGATTTACACTCCTCCCTAGATTTTGACTAGAAGTAGAGGGTTTATGCCTGGTTCCCTGTTTAGGATTTGGGTTCTGGTTCCTTATAAAGTCTACTTTAACTCTATACTTCTAATGTCTGCCGGAACTCTGAAATTTTATTCACTAATTAAATCTTGACCTCTTCAATTAGCTGTTATATATCCTGCATAGCCGCAAGAACTTCACTTCAGTGACCTTCTACCTTAGGTCGTTGGATGAACATGAGTAAACCAAAACAATCATATGCAGCAGTTGTCTACTTAAATGTGATAGGATGAGATAGTTACTGGATGCCTCTACGCAGTATTGTGTGGGTGGCGCATGTCATATTTTGGCTCTGTGTATGTTACGCTGACCGCAGCATCGGGTGGTAGAATAAAATTAATTCATCTATTCTAGTTTAGATTGATTTTGTATCTCGTTAAATACATATCTAGAGATCTGGTTCAAAAGTGCCGCTTTGTTTCTCATTGGCTCTCGATTCTATTCTGGTTTGAAGCAGTTTGTTTCTCATTGGTTCGCTAGACTATGGTGTTCGTATTCTAGTCAGGGAAGTTTCTGATTTGCGATTATAGACGTCATGTCCGAACGATTCTGAATATACATCTATTTTTTAGAGATGGTGGAATTTTGGTCTCTTTGTTGTTATTTTATCTTTCTATCACTATAAGCCCAGGTATCCACTGGCGCTGTGCGATCATCAAGGCGGACACCGAGGGCTTACAGCGCAAAGGGATAGCTTTTTAAAAACAAAGTAAGGTACAAAGGACCGAGATCTCGCATCAGAAAATAAAGAAAAGAGTGCTAGAAGTTTATGTGATGTCACCCTTCTTAAGCGATAGGGAAAATTGGATTCATACCTTTTCCAAGATCATTAGTGTCAAAAGAATGAGTTAAAACCGATAGGAACGGAAACTTGTTGCGTGTGTGCTGTAAGAGTGTTGGGAAACAAATCTTTTGGTAGATTTATCCTACAACAATAATAATGGCGGACTCGGTATGTGAGTCCGGGTAATAAACGAAACAGTACAAAACCTTATAGGTATAAAAAAACGATAAGTATGTATTAACAACATAGACAATAGAATATTGTTGCGTTTTACCGAACCATAGACATGAAAAAAACATTTAAAGACTAAAGAATATGTATATGCCCGTGTAGTTTGGTGTAAGAGAGTCCAATGTGTGTGTGCGTGTCCCCCAGTGGGAAAGCGTTTTCTTTGTTCGACCTACATCTTACTATTCCTGAGTGAAAATTATAGGCTTAGGAAGCGTCCCCTAGCGGATTTTCTTTTGTATTATAAGAAAGTAGGTGGGATAATTCCACAAACTCTGCTCTCGATTTCAATTAAAGCTCTGATAACGGTTACATTATCAACACATTCAACTACTGTCAAACAAAACGAAAATGTATAAATAAAAAGTTCACCTTTTAAAGCATGAAGCGTCAGCTGAAACGTATACAACGAGGGTTGACTAGTCATTTGATATTTTTAGTCTAAAAAGAAAAACAAAAAAGTGCGTAAGGGTTTTTTTTATTAGCTAGAGATCCATGACTTTATTTAGGTTAATTCAGATCAGAACTTGTCTCGGTTCAATGATTTGCTATCCTAAAAGTTTATTTTGGGTCGCATTATGAAGGCTACCATGACAATGATCAGCCAACTACTTTTACGACAGACCAGTTCACCTGGTTTACACTAACCGCAAAATGGGCGGATCTCCTCTGTATTGATGGTCAACAAGATAGTGTAGAGATTTCGATCTTCAGTAAGCTAAATTTAGAAAATCTCAAAACAGTCATCGACTAAATTCCCCACATACAGGTATAAAAAAAAAAAAAAAAATCTCATGTCAAATATCACTTCTACTGAAGCTAGCCACCATTATGGGTGCTCAGTATTTTCCTGTGGGCCGCGTCCTTTCAGGACATGGGCGATTATGACTCTCCACAAATTCCTGTCATTGTCGTTTGTAACTCGTAGTAAGGTTTGTTTTTCTCCTAATCGCTGTCCTGTCAATCATTTACACAAACTCGTTAGGTAGGTTATCCTTGTCTCTTTCAATATGTCTCGTGAGTGTCAAATTCTCCAAGCCCCCTTTTCTTATTATGGGTCAGAAATTTCAATTGTCTCTTCCGGATCCTAAGTATAAATGTCCTCTGTATTTCTATTTTCACTAAAACTTCGGCGTTACTGAAATGCTCACTCCATAGTATTCTCACTATCGTCATATAGAACCATATTTCTGCTGCCTCAGTCTCTTCGTCTGTAAAGGAGATTGTCCAGAATTTACTGCCATAGAGGAGGCAGCAGTTCAGCACTCGTTGTGTCTAAGGAAATTTTCCTTTTTCTTAAGACTTTGTTTAGTTTCTGGAAAGTATCTTTCTCTGTGTTACATTTTCCCTCCGCCGCTAAAACACATCCTAGATATTCAAATTTTTGTACATCATTGGCATCTCCAATTTGTAGTTTGTATCTTGAGTAGTTCCATTTTGCTGACAACCATTCGCTCTGTTTTACAACTGATATTTAGCCTTTCATCTCGCTCGTCTTTACTACTTTTTGTATCATTTGCATTAAGATTGTCTACCAATAATGTATTGTGGTAGTGTTTTTATATATCTCAAGATCGTCTCACTGTAAAGGTTGAATAAACGAATTACTTGCACACCTTTCTATTTTTTTGTATTTACTCAATTTAGTCCCTATGTAGACAGTTTGTTTACAGTATAAGTTATGAATTATCTTAATATATTTCCCAAGTAAATTCAGCTTGCCTTGCAGTTCAAACAAGTCTTTCTGTCGTAGTTTATCAAATTCTTTTGTATAATCTATAAAATATGGCTATACAACATTCTGCATTTGCATTGGTTTTTCTCATATCATTTCGAGCATAAACACCGTAATATCCTTGTCCTATTTCGTGTCTAATTTTGCCCTGTTCATCAGAATTCGGTTGATTCGTTTGCATCTCCTAGATTCTTAGGCAGTGCTATGAAACTTGATCTACTTAAATCTTCCGGTGTCTCACCACCGTCGTATATTTATTTATTATGTCTGAAATTTCTTCAATCATCTAAAGCTTCCAGCATTTCTATTAAAATTCCATTTGCTTCAGCTATTCCGGTTTTTTCATAGCTTTGGTTATTGTGAGTTTTCCTCTTTTGTCGTTGAAGAGTTCTCTGTTGTATTCGTTCCATATTTGATTTTGTACATCCTGTTTGTATAAGTCGAGTGACTTACCTGCCAACATGGCTGCCTTCTTCTGTTTCCTTGTAAAGCAAGCCAGCTAATTTTACCTCATTTTTTAGGAGAGTGCCTAATACACCAGTTAGGTTGGTCCATTTTGCTAGAATGGACCTGCCCAATACATTTGCATGAGGGGTCTTTATTCACCCATATATTTCTCCATAGAATGACTCAAGTCAGTTTTAGCTTTGGCTATTAAACCTCTGGCAAGCTAACCAATATTCTACACTGTTGATGAGCTTGTTTTTTGTCCTGTTCGCTCTCTTAGGTTTAGCATTAGAAATGTAAAAAGAATTTCTATTTCTGAACACTTTTCGTTGAGGCATTCCTATTATGCCTGCTTGTATTTGTTTTTAATTTGTTAGGGTACAGAATATAGGATATTACACAATCTTAGCATTATTTGCGGTTTCAGTTTCATCAGGTTGAAAATTTAATCTATTTTTTTCTCTGTTTAGTTTTCCTTAGTAGGGTATAGTATTCTGATAGTACTAAAGCTTCACTTGATGTGTCCCACATCGAATTTAGCGACAGTGTAACCTTCATTGACATGCTCCACATTTGTTTCTATGTCTAAGCTTGATGCTTCACTGAAGGCAGGAAAAAAATGTTTCTACAATATATAAGCTCGGAAGAATTCGAAGTCGTGGATCTGCAAAGCTGTCTGGTTGATCCTTATTACTGTAGGGCGTTTAAAGAACATTGTGTATCCTTGTGTCGGATTTAAGCTGGATTAATATCAGTAACGACCTCTACCGCCAATGTTTAGCAAGCTGCTGATGCTGCTATAGTGAGTGCGCCGACAACTTGTTGTATTATGATAGAACTTAGTAAATAGAATAAATCAAAATATCTGAAACGCCTACTGTCGCTACTTGTGCGCGCACACACACACACACACACACACACATATATATATATATTGATGAATAAAAATGACAATAGGAAAACTAGTAATTGCTGACGCGTTTCGTCCAATGTGGACTTTATCAAAGCAAAATACGATATATAAATATAATAGAAAATAATAAATAGAACAAGAACTTGTAAAATCTGAAATTACCTATGCCCTTTATGACTATATGAAAACTGCACATTAAGTTTCTAAAAAAAAAAAAAAAAAAAAAAAAAAAAAATTTATTAAATCAAAGAAATGAGATAACGGTCTTTTGCAGACACCACCAAATATTCGCCTTAAATAATTAGTATTTTATAAATGGACAAAAAATAATACTAATTTGCAAATCTATTAACAAGTTCAATTAAAATAATAGGTTTAAAAAAAATCCCCTTTAAGAAATCATAAAAAAAACAAACAAATAAATAAACACCAAAAACTACCGGAATTGCAACATCAATCAGCTAGAGTTTTATCAAGGAGTTTGATAAGATTAGCCATTGTAGTCAGATACACAAAAAAACAACCGAACCTTATACGATTCCAAAAACTTATCATATAACAAACACTCCTACTTTCATCAAAGCATGACACCTTGATAATGAAAAACAAACCTTGGATCAGACGTCTATTTCAAAACTTTAAATGAGTAAAACATTCCGTAGCATCGCTTGAGGAGGAGACTGCCAAACAGTAGGTCAAGTTCAATATTAAAATTAAACATTAATAACTTTAAAACGGCTGAGCAGTTTCGAAGCAATAATAATTCTTATGTCGCGATGGAATCATATTTAAAAAAAAAAAAGGTAATTATAATATAGGCTCTTTTTAAAAATAAAAATGCTAAAGAACTTCGGATCATCAATCTAACACATCTCTCTCTCTCTCTCTCTATATATATATATATATATACCCCTCTCTCTCTATATATATACACACCCCTCTCTCTATATATATACATACCTCTCTCTCTCTCTAAATATATATATATATATACACACCTCTCTCTATATATATACACACCTCTCTCTCTATATATATACACACCTCTCTCTATATATATACACACCTCTCTCTCTATATATATATACATATATACACATACCTCTCTATATATATATATATATACACACCTCTCTCTATATATATATATACACACACACCTCTCTCTCTCTCTATATATATATATAAACACCTCTATATATATATACACCTCTCTCTCTCTATATATATATATACACCTCTCTCTCTATATATATATACACCTCTCTCTCTATATATATATACACCTCTCTCTCTCTATATATATATATATATATATATACACCTCTCTCTCTATATATATATACACCTCTCTCTCTCTCTATATATATATATATATATACACACACGCATCTCTCTCTCTCTCCCTCTCTCTATATATATATATCCATTGACGTTGATATGCCGTAAAACAAAGCAAACCAAGTGAGTAATTAAAAAAAAAAACTTTTTACGAAAATAAAACCATCCGAGTTTGTAAATTTCCTGAAAGTTGGACGAGTAATTGAAAAATGGTTCAAATATATATATAGACACACATACATATACATATTTTTTTTTTTTTTTTTTTTAATCAAACTATCGCTATGAATCGATCTCAAATTTTTTTTTGGCATTAAATGACCCACTGACGTTGATATGCCATAAAACAAAACCAACCAACACGTATGTGAGGGAAAAGGCTTCTTTCTTCAAACTAATTTTCAACATTCTAAAATACAACAGACATCCGACAAAGTCCCTAGATTAGAACGAGTGATAGGCCGATATAAAAAGAAAAAGCAGTGAATGAAACAATATACATGGCTATATGTGTTGGCTGTATTTGCTTGAACGAGACAGAAGTTGTCAAATCTTATCTCTGACCGTTCGCTGATCGATACCCCACGTGGAGTTAAAGCATTTCAGAACACAATCAATACATCCAGTTGTCATCGAATATGAACAGAAGATTTTAAAGAGGGAGGCATATGCGCGCGCACACACACACACACACACACACACACAAATGAAACGTACAGAGTCGCTTAATATATATTTCATGTAAAATTGTTTACTAGAAGAGAGTGGGGACATGCGCAGTCATCTCTAAAGATAAAGCTTTAGTGAAATGAATTAAGCCAAGCTCGCCCCCCCCCTCTCTCTCTCTCTCTGTATATATATATATATATATATATATATATATATATATATATATATATATATATATACACTCACATCGAGAAGCGTTTTGTACACGAAATATATGAATTGAGTACTCTGAGTCACTGGCGTGTTTCTTTTCTTCTTGTTTTAAAAATAAATGCGTAAAAATTCACCTTCCTCTCTGCCGGGAGCTGATAACTCGGGAAAATCCCCTATGCCAAATCCTGAATTGAGGCAATCGAATGTCTAGCTACACTGATGAGCTGTGATACAGCGAAGCATTCTGTCTGTGGATGACACACACATGATATATATGTATGTATTTTATTCAGTTGTATGGATATTAATTTGTAATCCCGGGTTTCACGCTTTTGCGATCATCAGACAGTCTGTGTGATGATAGCAAAAGCGTGAAACCCGGGGTTACAAATTAATATCCATGCAACTGAATATGTTAGCTCTATCACAGATATTGAGCATTTTCTACTAAGATATAAAATCTCATTTAACAACAGACGTCTATAAAATATTCGCCCTTCTGACTAACAGTTATCTCATTTACATAACTTGGTTCTATTCCATCGACACCATTGGGTTTAAATCGATATTGTTGCATACAGCTTAGGTGTGGTCCACTAGGATATATATATATATATATATGTGTGTGTGTGTGTTCTCTCTATATTTGTTCGTCAAACGGCTGAATCTTATAGCCGTAAAATGTGATAAATGCTAGGTTACACAGGTATTAGCGGATATTGACCTTGTTTATAGTGCGATGGATAAATTATCTAAATTATGCAAAAATGAATATAACAATGTCATCTTATTTTTACAGACATATTTACCAAAATTATACAATAATATCTTAAAATATTAAAGAGTAAATTTATTGAATAAAATCGCCATTGGCTTCAACCACGGCTTCCAGACTACTTCGGAATCTCCTGCGACACTTATGGGCCGTCCTGTTATTGAAGTTAGTAAATAATCCATAATAGGATCTTCTAGCAGCTACCCTATTGATTCAGGGCAGCATTACCTCCTCAAGACACTTGATATAGGTCTCTGGGTTGAGTGAGGCCCCGTTGGAAGATGAATGGAGGCATAACATCGCCATCACTACCAACACCTTCGTAATCACCATTAGAACCCTCTGCACTGTCATCAGATTTTCACAGAAATACTTTGAAATGTTCGTATTGGAGCCTCTGGCGCGAATGCCAAACAGTACAGTATATCGTTTCCGAATTTCTGGCAGATGAAATTGCGTCATGGGTCTTCTTTTCTCACGGACTGTCCCCAACTAACTCTGCTATACTGTGCAGTCGACAAAATAAAAAACAAACAACGCGCATGCGCGAAATGAAAAACAAACTGCCGACAATTTATCTATCGCACTCATGTATGTGTATGAAAATAACAAAAAATCAAAATGTTACCTGGCAAAACAAGAAAAAGTTTCCAAAGTAAGAGAAGAGAAAAAAAAAAAAAAAAAAAAAAAAAGACAAGGAAAAATCCTATATCAGCAGTAAATAAGTGTTCAACGCCTACGCTATCCGGACGAAGCAAAGCTGCTTAAGGTTCATGCCTTTTGCGATCTTCAGGCGAAGAGCAGAAATATATATATATATATATATATATGCGTGTGTGTTTGTATATATGAGAGAGAATAGAGAAAAATGAGTGCGCGTAATACATTGCTATAAAAGTGACAACAGCTCTCATATAAGGTGTTTCTCGCAAAGAGAGAAAGATAGTTCTCTACACACAGACACAAAAATGGGCTCTAATCTGTAAGTTTGATGTGAGGTAGGCAGTTGCTATTAGTAATATCACTGTAACTATTGATGCTATGTTGGTTATTAAATTAAACCATAAAAATATTAATTACTTTTCTGATGATTTTTTTAAGGCATTTCCTCTTTTAATAGATTTGTTGCCTTATCAATCTTTCAGGTTATTTATAGCCAGAAAATGTTTTTTGTAATTTTTTTTTCCCTTTTGAGATAATGAAAGTATTAATTACTAATCCATATATGGGGAATTCATACGTTTTCCAAGGATAAGTGAAGGTAATGAACTCAACGGGAATTAGAACTCCGCTTCGGAGCTGTTATCCAATACACCACCACACATCCAAAATTAGATCACCTGGTATTCCCAAGCGGTTACCCGTTTAGGTACTAACCAGGTTCGCCATTGCTTAACTTCGGTGATCGTACGGGAACCAGGTTTTAATGTGATGTGGACGTAAGCCTCTTGGAACTTGTGATCATTTAGAAAATAAATTAAAACATGCCTAATGTCGAGCCGACAGAGCTGCTGCTACTACTACAAAAAAAAAAAAAAACAACAAAAAACATCTAGTTTCACACCTGGGCGCGATTGTGCGACAAGTGGTCAAGAGTACTCTTGACTTCTGCCTTCATGTTAACACAACTATCAACGGCTTCCAAACAGTTTCACCTGCCCAGTTTTGCACCAGCCGTGGTATGATTTTCAAACATGTCTCCAACGTTAACAGGAATGATTTTATCACCTTAATAAATCGACCATGGCGAGCTTCGAACATTAATGTTTTAGCTACGCTCCCACTGATGATCACCTAAGCGTGAAATTAGAAGTTACATTTTTTGTTCCCACACTTTACATAGATTACGTAAGAATTAATTATGGCGTACATATATGTCAGTAAATAAATTATTAACTTTTTAAAACTGGATATTTTTTTTTAATCAGGATCAAGGCATCAGAGTCGATTGACATTACATCTGAATATCTTGAAGATTATAGCTATCATGGAAGCAAGTAGGAGGAAGAGATGCGAGAGAAGAAGGCGTTGGAATAGAAGGGGTGGTTACATTGAACTGTTTTGATAGTGAAGGGTGGTATCGAGATGTCAACCTAATAGCACGCTTAAATTAATGTAGTTGAGGTACCAGTGAAAGTAGCTTGTCAGAGCAGTTGCCATGAAAATATTTATAGAAAAGACAGAGGGAAGCTGTAGACGAGATGCCAGATCAGGACCTATCACATTAATGCGATTGAACAAATATCAAGCTTTCAGAACCTCTGATGCTTACGACCTGTTCATAAACATTATCTCCACCGTATTCGTTTGGACATTGATTTATAACTAAACACAAAGAACACTTTCAGAAAATATCTAAACAATCAGTTGGATGCAACCTCCTCAACAGATCAATAGCTAAAATGGCTTCGAAGGAATAAAGCATGTGATGCCAGGATTTGAATCTTGTTGGCTGGCGCTACAGAATCATTTCAGCACTGTACGCATTTAGTATAGCAGATAAGGAAATTGAACATAGCATGGACTACGCTAGGGGTAGTTTTCCACAATACCGCAAGTTGCTACAAAACCAAAACATTAATCTAAAAACTCGAGTCATGTTCTTAATAGTTTCGTTAGAGCGAGACTTTCATATGAATTTCACACATGTCACCAAACCTCGTTTAAAAATATCTAAATTATCAGTTGTATAAAACCCCTTTCTCAGATCGATGGTTAAAATGGCTTCGAGCAGAAGCTTGTAGATCTAAACGTTTTCAAACCTATTGGATTGGCGCTGTACAATCACAAAATTGTACCAAATAATTTTCAGCAATAACAGAAATGTACAGCATATATAACTCAAAGAAAAAATAATGACAATCAAGATGTTGAATTTCCACACTACCTGAAACAAAAAGCAAGGAAGGAAACTACTCTCAGTACTGGAAAAAGCGATTAAGCCTATTTTGCTGAAAGACTTTTAAGAAAAGGATTTTATAAATCTCAATCCACAGTAGTACTGGCAGCTCGGTCATTGATGTTTGTTTGTTTGGGTTTTATGGCATATCAACCACTGTGGGTTATTTAATGCCAAATCCAGTTTATATGAATTTTAAATGCCTATTTTGTATAGAATAAAAAACGTATAGCTGGCAACATTATTGTTTAAAAAAAAACGTATAGCTGGCAACATTATTGTTTAAAAAAAGCAACATTATTGTTTCAAAAACTTAGAGCTGGCAACATTATTTTTCTGAAAACATTATCTGAGACCTTGCTGTTGGATGCAGTTCACCGTCATACCCAGGACGTGAGCAAAACCTGGAAAACTAGCAGTTCACTATTTACCCATAGCTGGGACCCTAACAGGTGCTACCACCCCTGGTCAAGGTGGACCTGGGAACACCAGCAATTAAGAGGTGGTTCCACACTCCTCAAAATCTCCAGATCAGAGGCCTTGCTGTTGGATGCAATTTAACGTCATACCCAGGACGCCTCATTGGGGGGGGGTGTCTTACCCCTCTACAGAGGTGCAGTCGGCGTATTCTAAAGCCCCAGCCGACAGGGCCGTCGGTCATTGAAGGCCAGATATTTCCTTATAAGGAAACAGTTAATATTACCATTATCATGATGGCTCTCTCAAAAGCATATCACTTTATTTTATTGAAAAGTGACGACTGTAGGCTTGTATGAAATATTTCACAAATCGAATCCTTATTTTTAATCATTTCACCCCAAGAAAGTCGAGGAGCAAAAGGTTACTGAGAGTGAAAGAGAATTAGAAGACTTTAAGGAGAAAGGAAAATAAAAGAACTTGTTTCAAGAAAACAGAAGATGGCGATAATGCCACTAAGACGTAACGGGTTACTGGGAGGGAAAGAGAATGAGAAGACTTTAGTGAGGAGAATGGAAAATAAAAGAACAGGTTTCAAGAAGACAGATGGAGATTGGCATTGTATTTACATTTTGAAGGAATGCAAGAAATCTGAAGAGAAGAGATAGATACATAAATTTTGCTATTCGCCTGAAGATCGCAAAAGCGTGAAACTTAAGTAGCGATTCGTGCCGTGCCGTGCCGTGCCTCGTGAAGCGTTCTTTGCTTTGTCCAGATAGCCTAGGCGTTTACCACTGTTATTTACTGCTTAGGTAGATGTTTGCCTCGTGACTCCCACCCCCTGTTTCTTCTCTCTCTTACTTGGGAGTCTTTTTTTGTCGTTTTGGTAGGTGGGAAGTGCGAGAAAATAAACTGGTAGAAAGTGGCGGTTTCATCTAGATTGTTCAACAGTAAAACGATGAGATCTAGTAGCGCACTTAAGTTCATCTAGTCAAGGCACTAAGGAGAAAAGCTCATCGGAACAGTGTGTCATAAAAATATTTATAGAAAAAAACAGAGGGAAGCCACGTAGCGTCGGTGAGAAAGTTACTCAAGTCAAGATACCAGGTCAGGATTGGTAACATTACAGAGCCTTCATTGAATTTCTCACCCTCAGATCACTATTTATAATCATATCAACCCCAGTCACGGCAATACAGTCACTAAGGTTGCTGAGATGTCCCACACTCCCTATCGCCGATGTGGACTGACTATATCAGTAGCTATATATAGTAAGCATAGGATATACCTGGGGGCTTTGCTTCGACAATTAGTTGGAGATTCGTCTCCAGCTAAGCTAGTCGAACTCTCTGCCTTCAGACGGAGAGGAACCCAAACGAGGCTATGCCGAAGGGTACAGTCCCATCTGGGCTGGTAGACAGCTACCCGACCCCGTTTTTTACGGAGTCTACAGGGAATTTTTGCCCGAGCCTACGGGCTCAGACACCGACGTTAAATTCAGAAGAAATTTATTTATTAATTTTTTTATTTTTAGAAAAATTATTTTTGCGCAATAATCTGAGAAAATAACAATGTTGTTCCCTATTGACCCCTTTGTATTAGGTTGGTGCAAAAATAATGACGTAATAATGTCGTTTTTGACATATTTTTAACGTCAAAAAACGACATTATTACGTCATTATTTTTGCACCAACCTAACAACTATTTCTCACCTCGCCCTCAGATGACTTTATTTAATCATATCACCCCACCAATCAAAGCAATATAGCCACTAAGACAAGAGGTTGCTGAGTGTTAGAGAATAATTTATTGTATTACTGAAATTCACTACAGTAATATTCGCCTATGTGATGTGTCCTTTAAGAAAATAGACAAGGCTCTCCACAACTTCCTACCCTCTACAGCTCTAAACAATATTGAAAAGGTGACTTGAGGCAGTACTAATTTAATTCTACAAGAGGATGCTGCGAATACCATGGACCAAACATCTGAGCAACGACGTGATTTTAGAGAAAACAGAAACCAAGAGGACAATTTAACATCAGGAAGAGGCAGTTGATGTTTCTGGGGTACATAATAAAGAAAGTGGGCTTGGAAAATTCTTTATTCACAAGGCAGATTGAAAACAAGAGGAACAGAGGAAAACAACTTACTTAGTGGTCTTGAGTAAATGGATGGCGGAACAGGGTTTAGGAGAAATAAAAGAAAAAAAAAAAAAAAGATAAAATTTATTAAGAGCTACAATGGACAGGGAATTTTGCAGAGCATGGTACCCAAAGGTCCTGAAGGGAAACGGCATTTAGAAGATTATATGTATCTATCCTCATTGGGTACTCAGAATTTGTGGTGTTATGTTATTTCAAGCTAAACTCAGTAAAGTTGATCCAGTGAGGAACTTTGCTAAATATTACGACTTGGCAAGTTAAGAAACTCTTTAAGTAAGGTGAAGGATTAAAACTGTTCCTTGCATTATTTACATTATTCGGGCTGCTATCCTCACTTTCATTGCCATATTCACAACGTTTCGGCCGTTGTACGTTCCGGCCTTCTTCAGGCGATTGGACTTTCGAACCCTTTATTTCGTCTACAGTTGTTCTTGTTACAGATGACATGTTTCTTTCGAATACCTCAGTTATTTCGTTTTAACTTAACTCTCCATGCGTTGGTTCACCACTGCTGTGGCCTGGTATTGAACAGATCACTTTGGGTCTAGTCACTAGATCTAATTCAATGACACATGGCCCAGTGGATAAAGACGTTGGTTAGATCCAGTGACTAGACACACAGTGTTGTGAGTTCAATATCACACTACAGCAGTGGTGAACCAAGAAAAAAAAATCTTGGAGAGTTGAGTTTAAGGGAAATAACATTCAGAAGAGGCATGGCACGTGGATGTAGAACAATCTACCTCGGTGAACGAAATAAAGGGTTCGGTTCGAAATTCCAATCACATGAAGATGACCGGAGCGTACAACGTCCGAAACGTTGTGAATATGGTAATGAAGATGAGGATAACAGTTCGAATGATTTAAATAATGCAAGTAATCATAATACCTCATCTGAAAGATATAGAGAGATATTGAAAAACTGTTTCTTATTTAATTTACCTCAAATAATTTTTACGACCGAAGAATAAAAGCGTTGTTATTAAAAACAAGAAAAAATATGAAGTTTAATTGTTGTGATCTGTCATAAAACTAAGATTAAGAAATAAAGACATACCTAGATTTTTATTTATTTTTCAGGCTGAAAATTTTAATTTTTCTCTCCTGTTATTATTCATAAGAGAATTTTTCTGACAGTTTCTGTAGAAGACAGAAATCTCGAGGTTTCGGAATAATTCCGAACTGCTTGGCTTTTCCATATATGGAGATATGGTTCGTTTATTGTAATGAATATTAATTAGTCAACTATCGGGTACTTACCTATTCATTAAAAATCTTGCAGACGAAGAAGAAAAAAAAAATAGTGATTGCTTTTCTCGGGTCCACGTAAATCGTCAGTAGATCGCTGTATCAATATTTATTGATCTGTCATTGGTTGTTTTAGTATCTGTAAGAAAAGGAAAAAATATTTAGTGAAAGAAAAGAGGAGAAAAAAATACTCGGCGAAAGAAAAGAGGAGGAGTAAAAAAGTATTCGGTGAAAGAAAAAATACTCTGTGAAAGAAAGATACATATTTTTTTTTTTTTTTTTAACCTTTTTCGGATAACCACGCAACATTTAACAAACACGAAAAATTCTTTGTTTATGTTGACCCAACCCTCACAAAACCGAGAAACAAGACACGTTTTCATGACATGGTGTATCCAGAAGGGTTCTTTTAGCATGATCGAAAAATATAGTCAGTCACCGTTTCTCAACCAGTGCGCAAAAAGTTAACAGATGAGTTATTTATGAATGATTTTTATATTAGAAAAAAAAAAAAAAAAAAAAAAAAAAAAATCTTTATTTTTAAAAAGCTAGAGACACCAAGCAAAATGGCTTTCATATCTAAGTCAAGTATTTGTTATTTAAACCGGATTCTAAATTCATTAATTTTTTAAGAAGGAATGGATAATCCTTCCCCCTTTAGCTTTCCAAGGGATTAAAAATCTGTCATGACCAGCCTAAGAAACAAACACAAAAAAAAAAAAAAAAAAAAAATATACCACTAATTTTCTTTGGGATGCTAAACCAAAATTTCATATTTTCAAATTACATAACTACTTCATCCTTATTAAAATTTAAAGTGCGCCTCAGATTTTTGTTATTCTACAAGTGCACCCATAAGAAAGAAACAATTGTCTAAGTTTTATATATTAGGTTGGTGCAAAAATAATGTCGTTTTCTCACATAGTAACATGTGAGAAAATGACATTATTTTTGCACCAACCTAATAAATACAGTATTATATCGAGAAAAATTCAACAGGTAATTTATTTAGATACTAGCAGTAGAGCCCGGCATTGGCCGGGGATGTAACAGTAAGAGATAGATCAAGTATCGACCATCGTAACGACTGAAAAATAGAATTGACAAAGATTATTGTTTAAGGTTGACGAACACACATGTCTTAATTATTATTATTTTTTTTTTTTTTTTTTACGAATTGGTCAAACCCAAACTCAATCAAAAACATTGTTTTCAATCGTTATGAGTCTACCGATTGAATAAAATTTTATTATAAACAATTGTCTTGTAAATGGAATTTTTAAAGCATTCTGAATGTAAAAATAAAGAAAAAAAGTGTGCAAGACAATAAGAAACACTACCTGCCAAAAAAAAGTGAAGTTTTGTTGAAATCGGTTGAAAAATGTAGGAAATCCGATCCCATATATAAACGAACACACACAAACAACCTGGGTTTTATAATAAGTATAACTCAATATGATTTGTCCCCCTTTCATTCTCGTGATGCCTCTTAATCGTGTTTTCAAATTGATTTCGTGCAAAAACAATTGTGTTTTTTCCAATTTTTGGCGCTGTTAGAACCACCGCAAGGTAATTTTACGTAGTCCTGTGAAGTTTTGTTGAAATCGGTTGAAAAATGTAGGAAATCCGATCCAATATATAAACGTACAGAGACACATACACACACAATCTGCGTTTTATAATAAGTAAGATTTACGCGCATCCAATTAGCTACCAAAATGCCTGCAGAATCTGAAAAGCGCGCGAACAGGATGTAATATCCTATCGTTACTAGGGTTATCAGATCAGACAATTAAAAATACGGGACACTCTTAAAATGCCTCTGTTTTTATATATATATATATATATATATATATACATACCCACCAAGACTAATATATAAAACCAGAAAAATAATTCTAATAGGTTACGAGGAAAATAGTTAAATAATTTTCAATTTTTTGTCTTAAGAAAAAGAAATTTTGTAAAAGTGAAATCAATTGAAAATATTTATTTCCTACAGACAACAGAGAAATAAAGACGCCAGTTTAAACTTCTCGTATTACTGGTTTTCTCGTGTCAAGAGAATCTGATAAAAGAAAGTATAATTAATTTGTTTACTTAAAAGGATTTATGAAGAATTTTTTAAATTTTGTAATCCCTTGTAAAGCTAAAGGGGAAGTAAAAAATCTTAAAAATTAAACAATTTAGAACTCAGTTTAAATAACAAATACTTAGACATGAAAGCCATTTTGCTTGCGTCTCTAGCTTTTTAAAAATAAAGATTTTCTTTTTAAATATAAAAATAATTCATCTGTTAACTTTGGTCGCACCTGACTACCTTTAATAACGTAAATATCTAAATAAATTAAATCACCGAGTTGACTGAAAGAGATTTAGATATTGGTTGGCAACCGGGGCATATCGAAGGTGTTGGTCAGGTGCTCATTTACGTATTGACCCTATAACTACTCCCCGGACTAATGATGATGGCAACGACCTGCTTCTTTAATTTAACATTTTTCTTTTCTTTTCTCTGTAGTCCGCCTTCATCTTTATCGGTTTTCTTGTCTTCTCTCCATCATATGTCGTTCTTTTATTTTTATTTTTTCTATTTTGTTCAAAGATTTTTGTAAAAAAAAAAAAAAAAAAAAAAAATTCCAATCATCTCTCACGTCAGTTCTTTTAGCGTTTGTCTTCTTGGTTTTTCCCTGACAGCACAACCTAATTATTCCCCCCCTCTCACTTCATAACACTTTCAGATTTCCTTCTTTCTTTCATTTAAGTCTTCATCTCTTTCTTTCAATGTCCTCCTTTCTGCGTCTCCGCTCGACGTCTTCTATTGCTTCATAACAAGATTTGTTGCTGTTGGCGTTTGTAACAACATGTCAGAAAGACACAAACTGTGGTCGTTGGCATTGTTTTTACGAGAAACCGCCTGCAACAACAACCAAAAAAAATAATCTTTCATTGTCTCAATGAAACGACTGCTTCTTATTTGCTGTCTCAGGAAAGAATGTCAGTTAATGTATGCATGGCGAAACCTACTACACTGTTGGAGTTGAGGTGATTCAAAACTTATTTTTTTTAAATCCGAGAAATATATTAGCAATTCATGTTGCAAGCTGATCTCCAGATATTTGCATATGTAAATGCATCCTTTTTTTTTTTTTTTTTTTGGCTCGACTAAAAATATTATGAAACATTTGATAGTGGCAAAAACAAATATTAAAATTCAAAGGATGAATTTTAATTCATCAAATCGGATATAGCTATATCTGAGATGACTTTATATATCTTATTATAAAACGCTGTGTGTGTGTCTGTACGTTTATATATTGGATCGGATTTCCTACATTTTTCAACCGATTTCAACAAAACTTCACAGGACTGCGTAAAATTACCTTGCGGTGGTTCTGACAGCGCCAAAAATTGGAAAAAACACAATTGTTTTTGCATGAAATCAATTTGAAAACACGATTCTGTCACCAGAATGAAAGGGGGACAACTCATATCGAGTCATACTTTTTATAAAACCCAGTTTGTTTGTGTGTTTATATATGGGATCGGATTTCCTACATTTTTCAACCGATTTCAACAAAACTTCACTTTTTTTTTGGCAGGTAGTGTTTCTTATTGTCTTGCACACTTTTTTCTTTATTTTTTTACATTCAGAATGCTTTAAAAATTCCATTTACAAGACAATTGTTTATAATAAAATTCTATTCAATCGGTAGACTCATAACGATTGAAAACAATGTTTTCGTTCGAGTTTGACTAATTTGAAAAAAAAAAAAAAAAAAAAAACTGGACTAATTAAGACATGCGTCTCCGTCAACCTTAAACAACACTCTTTATGTCAATTTTATTTTTCAGTGTTTATGATACTTGATCTATCTCTTACCGTTACATGCCTGGGCTCTACTGCCAGTGTATATATATATATATATATACACAGGGTGTCCATAAAGTTCGTGTGCACTTAAAAAAATTATAACTTTATTTGTATTTGCGATAAGGTTTAGAAAGAAGAAAATCTATATTTTTCTTAAGGTTTTATTGAAATTTTATTTAAGTCTCCACATGTCCTCCATTAGCAATACAAAAGGTAATACGATTTTGCAGTTCACGGACAAATTTGCCAGCTGATTTACAGTAATGCCTGAAATCAGTTATTTTAGCTATACTCAAAACTAGGTGCATTATAACATTTTTTACAGATTATTTCTATCGCAAATACAAATAACGTTATGAATTTTATGGGCGCGCGCGCGCGCACACACACACACACACATATATATATATGCATGTTTCATTAAATAAAATAGATAAAACTTGTCGATATTAAGTAAATTCCTTTTATATCGTCTGATAAGCTCAATAACATTATCGATGAAAGAAAATCACCTGACCTAACCTGAACAAAATAAACTATGAAATCTCCACAAATATTCCTAAATGCCTATAATTGATAACAGAAGCTATTGCTTTATACCAACGGCTTCCCATACTTTCCCTCTCGCGTGGTCATGTGTGACGTCACGAGCTGCGATGCGATTTTCGCTTCCGCGTCTCGTATACACGAGTTAGTCGTTGCTCGGAAATCTTTCATGCAACAGATTATCATTGTTGTTTTGTTCGTGTATTGTTTAATATATTGAAATTTAATTGTCATCTTTGATAATGGCTCGTGTAAGCCGAAAGCTTAGATCGGATTAAAAAAAAAAAAAAACATGTATCAATATGGTGATTTTCTTTCAATGATAATGTTATTAAGCTTATCAGACAATATGAAAGGAATTTACTTAAAATAAATAGACACAAATTATATATTATTTAATGAAACATGCATCAATGAAAAACTGCTGCCTTCACACACTATATATATATATATATATATATATACACAGGCTGTTTCATGCTAGACGCAATCGTCAGGCATCAGGCCTGACGATTGGGTCTGGCATGAAACAGCTTGTCGCCTCTAAATGTTGACTTCAATGTTCACTTTCATATTTACACACGCTCTGTTTCTGATATTGAGCACTTTATGCCATAAATATAGCAAACCTTAAGACTATATTTCTTCATATATTATTTATTATATTTCCATTATTCGGACTGTTATCCTCATCTCCATTACCATATTCACAAAGTTTCGGCCGTTGTACGTTCCGGTCTTCATATCGAACGAAGTAGATAAAGACGTTGGTTAGATCCAGTGACTAGATCCAAAAAAATCTGAGTTCAATACCAGGCCACGGCGGTGATGAACCAAAAGACTTAGAGAGTTTAGTTAAAGGAAAATAACCGAGACATCTGGAGGACGCTTGGCACATATCTATCCCGGTGGATGAAATAAAGAGTTTGTATCGAAATTTCCATCACCTGAAGAAGGCCAGAGCGTTCAACGGCTGAAACGTTGTGAATATGGCAACGAAGATGACGCTGTCGTGGTTTTGATATTTACCAAGCTCACCTCAAACAAAGTAATGCTGAACAATCTAGTCTCGCAAATAATTACAAAGCAATAGTGATTCCGATCAATATTTGTTACCAGGTAAACTGAAGGCCAAAAGTAAAAGGTAATTCTGGCCTGATTCACTATTCAACTTTTAGAAATACGTCACACCACATTATACGGTTGAGTAATAGATGATGTGGTGTAATGGTTAGCAAGTTTGTCCTGCTAGATCGATTATGACTGAATAGTGAGTGCGATTCTCACTGGGTGCTCCACACATTTGGTCTTGTGTCACCTGTAAGCTACCATTAGAAGCTAGATCAAATACGACTGAGTAGTGGGTTAGATCCTCACTGGATGCTCCATAAATTCCGGCTTGTGCCACATCTAAGCTACGCTTAGAAAATCATCTTGGCCATTTCGATGTGGAGTAATAGTTTCTTAGCAAGTAACTGTTATTGCTCTTTCAAGTATTGATATAGGTTTCCTTCCTCATCATTTGTTTGAAGTTGTGGAGAATGTCAACATTTATTCTCTTCAAGTTACAGGTGCTATCCATTATGGGGATATCAATGGGTTGTAATGGTTAAAAGCTTGTTTTACTGGATCAATTACGACCGAATAATGACTTCTATCTTCAATGGGTGCTCTCCACTTTCGGCCTTGTGCCACATGTAAGCAATTCTTAGAAAATCCCTATATTGTTCATATTGATGTGGTTAGCAAGCTTATCTTGCTAGATCAATTGCGACTGATTAGAGACTATCGTTTTCACTGGGTACCCCATGCTCCCAAGAAAATTAAACTTCGACATTAAATGACCCATAAGGAATTGATATGCCGTTAAAAAAACAAACAAATCAATTATTATTTTTATTCATAAACCTGTGAACAGCTCGTAACTTGTACCAATAATACAAACGCTCACCGAAATGGGGTTTCTACGAGTGAAAAGGTGCGGTGAAATGTATTTTTAATCGCCAGGCATGCCTTTGAAATTAATACTTTAGTAAGTTTTCTAGTCAAGCGTATATCTATGAAATTATTTATGTTTTAACTCATTCATATCCGCTAATTTTAACACTTTAACTTCCTAGTATTGGCTTTTACTATCTGCTGTCTCACGAGATAAGATAAAGCGTAAAACTTTTGACCGATTTATTTAATAAATCCTATTGTTATTTACGCAGGCTTTATGAATAACAACATTTTTAAACTGACTTAATTTTTATTCTCCTCTGAATTTTCTACATTATGTCAAAGGTGAAGACAATAGTCCGCATGTAAATAATCATAACGTTTCGGTGTGTCCTCCGACCTTCATCAGATATATATCGATCAAGATAACTCTCAGGGAATTCGGAACTGAATCCTTTATTTAATCTACACGAGTAGATTGTTCTCGTTCAACTGCACATGTCTAGGGATATCTTGTCTAGTTTCGTCCTGGGTATGACGATAAACTACGTCCAACAACAAGGCTTCAGATAATGTTTTCGGAAAAATAATGTTGCCAGCTATACGTTTTTTGGAAAAAAAATAATGTTGCCAGCTATACGTTTTTGAAACAATAATGTTACCAGCTATATGTTTAATAGTACTGTATATTTAATATATGTATAGGTATATGTGCATACATATACACATAGTGTGTGTGTATGTGTATATATATATATATATATATATATATATATATATATATATATATATATATACACCTTAATTTGGCATTAAATGACCCACAGTGGTTGATATGCCATAAAACCCAACCAACTTGTCTAGTTCTTAGTACTCCTCAGTTATTGCTCGCTTTGTTTCCATCGAGTCAAGATTGAACACACAATTACTAGTCACCAAATTCACGAACCAAAGCTTTAATCCACTAGGCTATTGACTTGTAGATTAAAATAAAGGGTTCGATTTGGAATTCCTTGTAGATGGTGGATCGATATACACCTGATGAAGGCCGTCGTGCACAATGGCCGAAAAGTTGTGATAACAATAGCAACAAAGATAAGGACAATAGTCCAATATAAATAGTGATAAATCCTCATCCCAGGATTCTTTATTGCTGGCTATGATCTTAACCCCTGTCCCGGCGTAGAAGTGTACAGACTTTTTTTTGTTTTGTTTTACCGTATCTTTTTTTTTCAGCTAAGGACGAATAAACACGTCCCAAATATAACGTTCAAAAACCAGCTACAGACATGTTTCTTTTTATGCCTTTCTAATATTGAGACGAGTCCAATTGTGAACATATGTCCGGTAGAGGTGTTAGCCACTATTCAGGTACTTGAGGGTGCCTCAGTTTTTTAGTTACAACAGTTAATTAAAAATAAATATAAAAAATTCGTTTGAAAATGAAACGTTTTTCCCCATAATAATTGGCGGGAGTAAATATGCAGATGACACAATGTTGATAGCAAACATTAGAATTCCTCTACAAGGGTAAAAGAAAACAAAAAGGCCAAAAGCATTAATTGTAAGATGGAACGTACGGCTTTTAGCAAAAAGCGCCCAACATATGAAATACAAGTTGGAAATGCAAAAAACAACCCCCCTCACCCCCCAAAAAACCAGAAGTAACCCCCCCCCCAAAAAAAAAAACAAGAAAAAAAAAACCCAAAAAAAACAAAAATAAAACCAAAACAAAAAGAAAACCAAAAAAAAAAATAACCAAAAACAAAACACTAGGGATATCTTGTCTAGTTTTTACTTTTAGGACGGCTCAGTTGTTGGTCGATCTGTTTTTATTGCGTTCAAGTATACACTGCACTCTAAAACAATAGGCTAGTGGATTAAAGTGTTCATTCGGGCATTTGATGACATCGCAATTGCGGGTTCAATTCCTGGGCCGGGCAGTGCGTACTTGAACTCGGTGGAAAAGCAGCAGTACTAAACGAGATATCTTTGTTCTCAATCCGCGGCTTATGTCTATGGATAAGGACAATAGTCCGCATATAAATAATTTACTTATTTTTCTGTTAGTCCTCGGTATAACATCTAAAGTACAGTGAAACAAAGATGACTATTTTGCGTATTTGTGATTCCTTCCAGGAAATCTGAATCGAATTATATGGAAAAGTTCATATGTGGTGCCCCCCACCTTATATCTACTGAGCTCACCGTAAGAGATAGGAAATTATGCTTCGTACTCGGTGTAACGGATCAGGAGTCAAGTTGATAAGAGGGTTGACCTGGAGCGTGACCTCATATCTACTGTGCTACATTATATGTCACAGGACAGTTACTGACATCCAGTCAGGTGGTCGAAACAACTGAACTTTTGGGTGGGCACACGTGGGACAAGTTATATAAGCGCTCCACACGAGAGGGAAAAGCGGGAGCCTCTCACATCTTCAGGACAAGAAAGCTCTCGTGTCACACACACACACCGACATTAATTGACAAAGTCCAGACGTGAATAAAAAATAATTTTACACATAAGAGATTTACGGTATATATTCGTGTACAGACCTATTTTATGTATAGTTAGACTCCGGAGTTCGTTTGCATTAATTTTAAATCTCCCCCCCCAAAAAAAAATCAAAAAACAACTGTGTAAGATGCATGACATTTAACCTCTTAAAAAGATTACCTGTGTATAGTGTGACCCCTAATTTCTGCGTAAAAAAATGACCATAAAAACGCGCACTGTACGCGAATATATAGAGCACTCTCGTATTCTTAATGACAATTTTACATCTTTAAATAACTCCTGACCATTGACAACACCTTTCTTGCTGGTTTACAATGCATCTCTATAGTAAAACCATAAGTAACGTTATACAAATTATAGCAATGATTCAAAACGTGAGGTGCATGGTAATATTTTGGTGGGGCATGCGTAGGATGTGCACCCTTCGGCTTACTATACCAACAGAATAAGGGGGCAATTATCATTGTCATGTAGGGTATTTCCCATCTCCCCAAACTCACGTGTCTTGGTCAACAATGGAGATGGTATGATGCGTGTCACTGGAAGAGCCCATTTACTTTGTGTTAAAATTCAGTTATCAAACATTCTTCCGGGGAGGAACTTGTGATACATCATCGAAAAATGTACATTGTGTAACGATCTAGACCAATGACTCGCAACGTGGGGTACATGCCCCACCGGAGGGGCATGATAATATTTTGGAGAGCATTCGTAGGATGTTCACCCTTCGGCTTACTACACCAACGTGAGCTCAAATTTCTTTTTGCATTATTATAGAATAAACTTTCATTCAAATAATTTTATATTTGTGCTTTTCCGTTCTCTATTCTATGTTTTAGAAACTACATGTATTTAACTGTGTTTGGACACCTCAAGGCGGTGTAATGAATAGCAAGCTTGTTTCGCTAGTTCAATTACGACTGAGTTCGATCCTCACTGGGTGCCCCATACTTTCGGCCTTGTGCCACATCTAAGCTACGCTTGAAAAATCGTTATATTTAACTGTCTTTTTTTTTGTTTTTTTTTTCTCTTTCATGGACACCATGGTCTTTGGAGGATTGTTTAGAGACCAAGTTAATGGCCTTTTAAGCTCCCTTCACGTAAATTGCAGTAAAATTTTGAATATATAAGAATTAAATATTACAGGTGGGGTAGGCACTAGAATTTTAGAAATACCAAAGTGGAGCATGATCTAAAATTGGTTGGGAATGACTGTATTATAGAATTACAGATGTGTGACCGTTTGGAAATACAAGATACTTTAAACTTGGATGAGCGAATGCTATAATGGATATCAGCTCGGAATTGCAGAGCGGTGTTCTAATTCCTGTTGGGTTCTTTACATTCACTTACGCGTAAAATTACACCACTTCTCCCCCAGCTATAGGTTAATTAGTAATGTATTACTAAACCATTATTGTCTACCCCCCAACAAAAATTCTTTATAATCTAAAAATATTTTCTGAATTTAAATATTTTCAAAGGGTTGATAAGCCGTAAAAACAATTATCTAAAGTTTCAATTCAAGTCGAGTTCTTTATATTCCCTTAAGCGTAAATACCTTTGGGAAAAGTATGAATGCACCTCTTCTCTCACCAAACCAACTATGGGATGATTTGTATCATTAAAATCATTATTATCTTCAAAAAATTCTTACAGTCTAAAAATATTTCTGGCTTTGATAAACCTTAAAAAAGAAATCACTACTACTTTAATTTATATCTATATAATTCGTTTATTTCATTCTTTTGCCAATCTTTTTTCTTACATTATTTCTGAAAATCCTGTATTCTCTGACATTCAATGCACAAAAAATCTATATCGAATGACATAACATGTTCAAAAGATTTGTGAATCCCCAAAACTACAAATTAATAATCAACTATTTATCCTATCACCAAAATTGTTAATGAAGCATGCGAATGAACGGTAAAGTATCGATAAAGATAGTGATGTGAATTATCAATGTCTTTATCGCTACTTCATCGTGCATTCTTTTAATAATATCACTTCCCCCCCCCACGCAAGATTAGACAAAACAGGTTACTGAGTGTAAAAAGAAAAAATAAGAAAAGCAGAGCAACGTTTTTAACGAGAGGGAAGAGTAATCAAGAAGGCATTAGATAACGATAGACACTACATTACATTTTTGAAGATGGTTGGAAAGAGTGGAGCCGGAAGAGTTATTACAAGTGAAAAAAAAAGAAACTGCTCAGACCTTTGCAGGC
>OZ010604.1:74690248-74750248 GCA_963932145.1 Acanthosepion lycidas | reverse complement strand
TTACAGCAATTGTGTATCGTACAAACATATACGGTTAAAATAAAAAAAAAAAGCGTCTGTCCTACAGAAGTAGTTATCAACCTAGTATCCTAGTCGTATTTAGTGTTTTGAGTTCAAGCCTGAATAGGTGCTCCATTAGAATGGTTCTACGCTACCATCATATTACTTAATTCCTTGAGCTGAGACAAGATTAATTAAAAAAAAAAAAAAAAAAAATCACGTGGCCCGGTTGATAAAAGCATTTGTTGAGTAATCCAAAAAGTGATTTAACCCAAAGATTTGTGAGTTCAATACCTGGCCACATCAGAGGGAATACAAACTTGGAGAGATAAAGGGAATTAACTGAAACCGAGATATAAAAAAAAAAAAAAAAAAAAAAAAAGGCATGGCACGTGGAATTAGAACAATCTACCTCCGCGGACTAAATAAAGGGATTTGGTTTGTTTTGTTTTACGGCATATCAACCCCATTGAGTTATTAGATCGGTGCAAAAATAATGACGTAATAATGTCGTTTTTTGACGTTACGTCAAAAAACGACATTATTACGTCATTATTTTTGCACCGACCTAATATTTAATACTGACAAGATTTTTATTGCTGGTAATATTTTTTTCCTTCAAAAATTCATTGCTAGTAATAATATTTTACAAAAAAAGTATTGCTGGTATTAAAACCTATTTTTACACTTTCATAGTGTTTTGATCCCATTTTTTTTTGTTGGTGTGTGTGTGTGTGGGGGGTCCAACTATTTGCCCATAGCTGGGACCCTAACAGATGCTACCACCCTGGATCAGAGTGGAACTGGGGACACCAGCAATTAAGAGATGGTTCCACTCTCCTCAAAACCTCCTGATCAGAGGCCTCGCTGTTGGATATAGTTTATCGTCTTACCCAGGACCCTAAAGGGTTCGGTTCAAAATTCCAAAATATATCAGCTGAAGTGTGAATATGTCAATAAAGATGAGAACAACAGTCCGAACGATGTAAATAGTGTCATTTTTTTTTTAACTATACTTTGTCAAAGACTGTTAACAACTAAATAAGTTCTCTTTATTATACGTCGTTCTATTCTGATTAGAATAATAATCATGGATGTTATGGTCAATGTTTCGGCCGTTGAACTCTTCGGCTTTACTTCAGGTATTTTTCATGCTTTCTATTCGGACTATCATGCCCGTCTAAGCTGTTGTACTCACAATATTTCTGTCGTTGTATTCCGACGTAACTATACCTGTTTAGAAATTTAAAATAATTTTCACGAATTACCAAATTTTAACCTGGAAGAGGTTGAGCAGAAGGTTACAAGAAGATCAGGTTATCCGAGTAGTCAGTAAGGATCGAACCCAGAGTTATAAAGGTCTGCACAATTTGCTAAGATTTAAAAAAAAAATTTTTTTAATATCCATCCTTAGTTGAGATCGAACCCACAATTCCACGCAGCAGATAATAGTGAATTTCATCTTTTCAATGGCGGTAGATTATGGGTATCGACAGGGCTATATAACCGGTTTTGAATTAAAGAGTTTTCCTTTGCCTAGACTCGTTGTCATCCCACATAGGGAGTCTAATAATCTCTGCTATTTAACCCATAGCTGAAGGTGTGGAGAGATGGGTGTATAACTCCCCAGGTTGTTTTTGCGAGAGTAAATGTAGCCAACTCCACTGTTTTATATATATATATATATATATATATATATATATATATATATATATATATATATGACAGAGAGACATAGTTTTAAGGTATGCTATATTTATGGGATAAAGTGCTCAATATCAGAGGGAGCGTATATAAATATAAAAGTGAACATTGTCGCCTCTGAGTGTTGACTTCAATGTTCACACACACACACATATATATATATATATATATATACACACACAAGGCGTTCAGTGGAGGGGAGCGTATTTATCAAAAAATCGAAAATTGCTTTTTTTTCACTGCAAATTATTCATTATGTCATATCCAAGAATTTTACAAACATTAGATCCGATTGCCCAATATTTCAAACTCAATTTAGGGTTTATAGTTCGTAATTATGCAATGAGGTAACATAAACCGTAGATTTGTCTACGGAATATCATTCCATTATTGTTACATAATTATAGCGAAATCATTAAGGTTTTTTAGTCAAAAGCATTTTATTTTTAGTCGTATATTAATTTAAAATATTCCTTTCTGCAGGCTTGATTTTTAATGGAATCAATTTTAGAATTTCGCTATTGCTCATCAAAATGACTGGAAGAAAGCAATCTAAAAAACAAAATGGAAAAGAGTAAACGAAATAGCTTCAGTTTCTTCAACTTAGGAAACAGCATTGCAGCCAAAGTACTCTAAAAATGTTGCCAATAACAATGGAGTAAAGGAAAAAATACCTAACAAGTGGAATATAGCACCAAAATTTATATCATTTTTTATTTATTTATGTAAGTCAATACATAATTGTCAATGTTTCCGTAAAACTTGATATTTGCAGTAATAAATTCTTAATAAATATTAATGTTATTATTTTACTTAAGTGTATGGTAATCCGATATTTACAATTTCTAACCATGAAAAGAAATGCTGATCAAAATGGCCTAAAACCTTTAAGCGCGTATTGCTGCAAAATTATCAAAATGTTGAATACGTCCCTCCCCCGCCGAATACGTCATATATACTTATAATCTGCACTTTCTATTTCCTCCTCTTGTGTCCAGAAAACCTCATTCAGTAAGCTGCTATCTCGAGTGGCTATTGTGCGTGTAACTGGGCAAAGAAAAAAAAAAGCAGAACTGTCGCTGATTTCTTTCGAACCGCAAACCAATTACACCATCCGCACACACGTTGCCCTAAAGCTAAGCTTTCGTCTGGATCAACCGACATTAGAAAACTCACTAAGAATCGAACCTAGTTTGACAACTTACTCTTTAATTCTCCCTAAATTTTTCTTAAACTTACATTTATCAGACACAAGGTACCATCATTGAAATACTCAGTGAGGATCGTACACATTTCACGAACGAATATTTTAAGATTCTTCGTGTAATAATAACATTTTTATTTTTATTTACTGCTATAGTTGACATGTAGTTGTCTAAAAGAAATTGACGTCGGCCAATAAATATGTAAGATAACGTTTCGTTTTGATATTAGCCAATAAAAACATTATGCGTAGCCATGGCGACCGCGGATGACGTCACTGTCGCTAATCAAGACGTTCGCAACCCAACAGAAATTTAATCGTTGTAGCCTTAAATTCATACCGGACATTTTTTTTTTTTTTTTTTTTTTTAAATCTCACCTGTCCCCCAAACTGCAATTACCTACTGGAGTTGTTCACTTAATAACTTAGCGTGGTAACCGTTTGCATTTCACGAGGACTTCAAAAAATATATGAAAGGAAAGATAAAGATTGTGAAACAGAATTTAGTGTCGATTGGTGGGGTTATTTTATAGTTAAAAAAAAATATAGGTCACTTATTTTATGAAAAGTGATACGACGGAAGATTGCGACGAGATGAGATAAGATAGATATGTATAGCTGGTCAGTCATATTTGAGGATACCCATCTACTAGGGCGGCTAGCCAATCCCTATTGCAGACGCTCGCTCAGGCACATTTGTGTTTGCTCAACACCCACAGAGACCACCTGTGGTTTATACTGCAACTATTCTGAACTGATCTTAGTTGCAGTTTCTGGGAAAGAGCGTGTTACCTAGCGTAATCAACAATATTAACAAGGCCATCAGGATAACTTGTGACTTCGTGCTAGTACATCTATCGAGGGTTCCCAAGGGTTCCCCGTCTACCCAATTTCACTCACAGGGCTTTGGTCAACCAGTGATATAGTTTTCAGGCACTTTCCAAAGGGGGCGCAGGCTGGGATCGACCCTTCCAGTCCGATAGCATCACAAAGTCTCCTTGAAAAATTGATCATGGTGAGATTCGAACCCGGCTCCCATGGTCAGAATGCAAACGTTCTAACCACTTGGTGACGTGCTGATAGATAGATAAAAAACTGAACATAATTTTAGAAGGGACCTTAGGCTTACATTTAAATGTTTTTTTTATCCTTATGTATGAATAATTACGCGATTAGATCAGCCTTGACTGGATATTAACTGTCGCTGACAAGTTGCGCCTGAAAGTTGTGATTAAGGTGTTTTCGGGATTATACAAAAAGGTCAGTATCTTCTGTGACAGCACAGTATCAAATTTGAGAAAAAAAATTATCAGCATTTATTTTTTATTTTTTTGGTTAATGGATATACAGTTGAAAACTTTTGCAGCCAAGATATGATGATGAGGACACATTTTCACTAAAGTGTTTATAGCTCAGGTCTCTTCTCAACTTTGGTTCTACAATTTTTCTTAAAAATGAGTTTGATAGATTGTTCTGGGTGTATTCATTGACGCAAAGAGGGATGAGTTATCCCTAAAGAGCCTTTATATCTCTTCTGTAGTGATCCTCTTTTGTTGCAGACTTGTACAAGAATCGGAATGGTTTCTAAGTTCTTTTAAAGACAAGCCAAAACAAATGACGATATACAGAGTGCATCCCCACCAATAAACAAACAAACAAAAAAACGGGTTCACACTTTAACAGCTGATAATTTTTTTTCTGGATTTAATCCATTTGAAATAATGACAAACAGACGGGCTAAGATTTGCACAAAAGGAAATTTGAAAACGCAGTAGAAGTGCAATGACACTTCTGGAGGAAGTTTCAAACAGATCCACCGACACGATTTACGGTTATTCGAAGAAGAGATCAGTTTGAAGCAGATAGAACTGCACAGAGTATCCACCAGAAACGTTCGCGGAAGATTAACAGATATCGATGGGCTGCCTAAAGCAAGAAACGTTTCTAGAAACGTACTGCCAGTTTTCAATAAAAATATGTACTGTAAGTTTGGTTTGGTTTTTGTTTTACGTCAATGCCGACAACTTTTTTTTTTTCCTGGTAATATTTTTGTTTTGTCAAAAATTTATTTCTGTTAATATTTTTTTTCCTCAAAAGATGTATAGCTGATATTTGTTCAAAAAACGCAGAGCTGATAATATTATTTTTTTCAAGAAACGTATAGTCGGCAACACTATTCTTTCAAAAACACATTATCAGAGGCCTTGCTGTTGGATGTAGTTTATCGTCACATCCAGGACGCGGATGTAGTCTGGGTGTTAACTATTTGCCCATAGCTGTGACCCTAACAGGTGCTACCACCACGGTCAGGATGGATCTGGGAACACCAGCAATTAAGAGGTGGTTCCACACTCTTCAAAACCTTCTGATCAGAGGCCTTGCCGTTGAACGTAGTTTATCGTCTTTCCCATGGCGCGGATGTAGTTTAACGTCATACCCAGGACGGCTGTACTATAAGCGAGTCGTGAGAGAGGAATTTTAATATTGAGCGTCCATCACATTTTGAAACTATCATTGGAAAATTAAGCTCCAAGACAGGTCTATACTCTCAAGGGAGAGTCCAACATGCAAATTGCAAATCGGAGATACTAAAATCAAAGAAAGTGCAAAAATTTAAATATCTGGGAAGTGATTTAACAGAAAACGGAAACTGCAACAAACTGAGATAGCGTAAGTTGCCTTCCAAAAGCTAAGTAAAATATCAAGAAACGTGAAAATGTCGTTATAAACAAAGGAAAGAATATTGAACTGTTATATAATATCGGGCTTCGTGTATGGCAGTTCTTATTTTAACCTTCCGAGCGATAGATAAAATTATTTCCCAATTTGTTTTCGTTAATGAAAATATATTTGTTTACCTAAATTCTCAACAAAGAGAGACTCCACTTCTTGCCTTTTTCTAACAAACACATTAAAACATACGAATTAAAAATAGTTAATTTTATATAATGTTTTTTTTGAGACTTAGTATGAGCAAAACAAATTCATAAATTTGGATTACAAAAAGACCCCAGAACGTGAAAATCCGAAGATTTTTTCATCATTGAATAGTAAGTTGTGCTTAGTTTAATTTGTAACATATGTAAATATAGATAGAAAAAAAAGCAAATGTTGATAAGATAGTGAGGTTTCACAAAGTCCTGTCCAGGATCTCCGATAACGTTTGCTCCTATGCGGATCAGGGTGGTGGTAGTACGACTGGAATTCGAACTCAGCTCTCCGGTTCTTCAATCCGAGCCGCTACTCCACCGTGCCTCTTTTTTTTTTTTTTTTTTTTTTTTTAAAAAAAAAAAAAAAAATTTCAATAAAATATTGAAATAAGATAACTTTTAATATTAAATTTAGATTTAGTAATTTAATCACTAGAAATTCAGTGGTAATCATTAATCCTATTCTACCTTATAATACTACTAATTAAAATACTTAAAATATTGCTTGGTACTATTTTTACTTTGTCCTTTTTCGGTAAAAAGGTTTATCGGTTAAATGTGCGGCGGCCACGACTACCTCTATCCCATAATAGTCCTTACATTTGCAGACATATTTTATGCAGGAAATCTAACAATTTTTATGAGACAAATGCGCAAAATTCTTTCTGTAAATTTATCACAAACATGCTCGCATGAAAAAAAAAAAATGTCTGAATTTCCGAAATGAGTTGTTTACCTTCGAATTAATATCTTTATCCTAGCTTAGGGGGTTAAAGTGATGATGATGAATTTGATGGCGCAGTAATCGTGAGTTCAATCCCTTGGCTAGGTAGTAAACACTTAGTTGCAGTAGAAACAGAGTGAACAATAAGTGAGCAGAACTAAAAAGAACAAGACGTGTCTTTAGACAAGAGAACAGTTTACTCTTATAGATTAAATAAAGAGTTTAATTTTAAATTCCCTGAAGGTTGCCCCGGATTGATATAGGCCGGAATGAAGCTGGAGGGGGGGGGCACAAGATCAGGACATTAGTTTGAAAATAAATAACGGAAGGAAAATGTTGAAAATTCCAGATACTTGTATTATTTACATTATTCGAGCTGTTATCCTTATCTTCATTTCCACATTAACAACATTTCGGCCGTTGTATTTTCCGGCGTTCTTCAGGTGATTGGAATTTCGAATCGAACCCTTTATTTCGTCCACAGGGGTAGAGCATTCTAGTTCCAGGCGCCACGCCTCTTCCGGATGTATCAGTTACTTCTCTTTAATTCAATTCTCCAAGTTTTTGGTTCACCACTGCTGTGGCCTGGTATTGAACTCGCAACTACTTGGATATAGTCACTGGATCTAACCACCGTACTTATCCACCGGGCCATGTGTCCTTGAGGACATGGTTTATTTAATGCCAGAACATTTTAGATTGGAAGACATTTTTGGAGATAACAATAATTTAGTTATACAAATCCTACTAATTAGTAATACAAGCCCTGAAAGGACAATGTTTTTGTTAACCTACTTACAGATAATAACCAAAGGTTGGAAGAGGATTTTAAAAATTTTATTTTTTATCTGTTTTCGAAAACTTTCACCCGATTATTTTATTGTAAGTTTCCTGGCATTAAGCACAAAAATATGGTTGAGAGACACGTCGATTGCGCGGAGAAAAAGACGAAAAAAAAAAAGACGAAAGAAAAGAGATAAAAAAAGAGAGACGAAAGAAAAGAGATAAAAAAAGAGAGACGAAAGAAAAGAGATAAAAAAAGAGAGACGAAAGAAAAGAGATAAAAAAAGAGAGACGAAAGAAAAGAGATAAAAAAAGAGAGACGAAAGAAAAGAGATAAAAAAAGAGAGACGAAAGAAAAGAGATAAAAAAAGAGAGACGAAAGAAAAGAGATAAAAAAAGAGAGACGAAAGAAAAGAGATAAAAAAAGAGAGACGAAAGAAAAGAGATAAAAAAAGAGAGACGAAAGAAAAGAGATAAAAAAAGAGAGACGAAAGAAAAGAGATAAAAAAAGAGAGACGAAAGAAAAGAGATAAAAAAAGAGAGACGAAAGAAAAGAGATAAAAAAAGAGAGACGAAAGAAAAGAGATAAAAAAAGAGAGACGAAAGAAAAGAGATAAAAAAAGAGAGACGAAAGAAAAGAGATAAAAAAAGAGAGACGAAAGAAAAGAGGAGAAAAAAGAAGAAGCCAGAAGTGAAATTATTTCCTGTCCGAGTTAATCGTTGGGGCGCTATGCTTTGTCCTTCATAATAAACTTATGTCTGAAACTATTTGAGTGAAAAACGTGATAAGAAATTTTTATATTCATTCTGTTGAGATTATTTTATAGTGTTTGTTTTATATATATATATCTATATATATATAATTGAGCAATAAATATTTGGCTACAATAAAGAGAAGAATTAAATCACTTTATTACAGGCAATTACTTTTGCGAACATATTGTTAAAACCGGTTCAATCTTGTTTTATTATCTTAAAACCCACTAATCTCGCTTAAAACCCATAAATCTCGCATTGGGATAGTGAAAAATTCTTTCCAGAAGCAAAGCAAAGTATTAAGAAACATGAAAATTTCATTAGAAACAAAGAAAAGTGTATAATTTTAACTGTTATGCAATATCGGTCCTCCTATATGGCAGTGAATGGTGGTGGTCCATTTATCTACTTCAGAGCCCACACAGTTTTTTGTACACCCGAACGCCTGAATCAAACCACGTGTCTCACATCACGCTTAAACCATGTTTTCTGCATTCCGAAGGACGCGAGTTCGATCCAGACAGACAAGACACATCCGGGTCCTCTTCCTCTGCTCAACCGGTATGTTATCATTCCCGCTACAGAAACCTCATTAGAAGCTACGAAAGACAGGAAATTGTGGAGAGCCATGATCGTCCCCAATTGTTTGATTTTTCCTAGTTTTCCTTTCACCTTATTTCTCTTGCTTTTCTTTTACATAGGAACGAAAAGATCGTTATTCTTTGATCTGAACAACAACGTCCAAATCCGAATCTATTGCATTCTCTTTCACACAAATAACCTTGGAAAGGTAAGGAGTAATCCTTTACCTAAGCGGCGTAAAATAAACGTATTTTTTTTTTTTTATATCTTAAATGTTTTTGCGTCGTAAATATCAGCGTGGCCAATGGTAGATTTTTCTAATGGTCAAGGACACATGGCCCAATGGATAAAACTGTTGGTTGAAGTAATCCAGTGACTTGACACAAAGAGTTGTGAGTTCAATACCTGGTCACAGCAGAGGTGAACAAAATATTGAAGAGTTTTGTTACTAAAGAGAAATAACAGAAAGACATACCCAGAAAAGGCATGGCCCGTGGAACTAGAACAATCTACCCTGGTGAACGAAAGGTTTCGGTTCAAACGTATATCAACTGAAGAACGCCGCAGCGTACAACGGCCGAAACGTCGTGAATATGACAAAGACAAGGACCAATGTAAATAGCTAAAATAACTCCTCCGAAATATAGACAGATAAGCAACTATCAAATGAACGGGTGAAATGTTTGAACGTTACATAATTTAAGAAAAGCACCATTCAATATATAACAGTTATGTCCCTTTAATTTTCTGTGTTTGAATTTTTAAGTGAAGTGGAGCATTCGACGATTGATTTATTTTGGACAAATTACATTCACTGCAATGAATCTGGACCGGTTTAACTCATTACCTGCCATAAGCCTCATTGGGGATCTGTTAAAATTAAACTCACTACATGTTATTCCTTGTATTTACATTGTATTATGTATTAGGTTGGTGCAAAAATAATGACGTAATAATGTCGTTTTTTGACGTACAACGTCAAAAAACGACATTATTACGTCATTATTTTTGCACCAACCTAATACATTGCATTTGCAGAGGTATTTTTTACAACACCTTTTAGCCTTTAAAGTTTTTATTATTAGCCGTAAGAAGACACCTGTCGTAATTTTACATTTCACGAGTGGAAAAATAATGACTATTTTGAAAAGTATTTTTTATTATTTCTAATCAATATTATTTTTTAATGTTTTATACACATATATTAGGTTGGTGCAAAAATAATTTCGTTTTCTAACAGATGTTACTATGTGAGAAAACGAAATTATTTTTGCACCAACCTAATATATTTGATTTTTCTATAAAAACGACAATGGTAACTACTGAAATTAAACATGAGGAATAAATAAACCAAGACACTTATCTGGACCAAAAAGGCGCATTAAAAAATTGGCAACTTAATGGGTTATATAACTATTTACAGCATATGTTCGACTAAACAGAGGAATAGTCAACTTACTAGTTAAAGCTCATTATGCCTTTAGTAGGCTACAAAAAATTCATTAAGTACACAAAAAATAGAGTTTAAAAAGATTTATATGGCACAGAGTCTTTAGTTGCAGAACAACATTTCTTTAAGCATTTCTACCGCCATTGTTTTCGTAATTATTCTAAACAGTGCATTAGAGCGATTTTATCACTAAGGTTTAACAAAAGCGGAAGAAATAAGAGTTATGCCACATATAATTTTTGGAATGCTGGTGAAAAAGTACCGAACTGCTACTTGATAGCTGTCCGCCTTCACGGTAGAGAATGTTGGACGGTCTCCTCTAGGATGAAAAAGAGCCTCGAGGCAACAGAGGTGTAGTTCTACAGAAGGATGCTAAGATGTGAGCAACGATGAGATTTTGGCGAGGATGCAAAGAGTAAACTTATACTTAACATCAGGAAGAGGCAGCTGAGATTTCTGGGATATGTAAGGAGCAAGGGGGCTTCGAAAATCTGATACTAACCGGGTGAACAGAGGTAAAGAGGAACAAGGGAAAGAAAGGGCGTAACATACTTAATCAAATAATGGCAGAATAAGGTCTGGAATAAATGACAAAAAGACAAAACTTATTGAGAGCTACAAGAGACAGGAAGAGGTGGAGATCCATGATCGTCTACGTCCTGAATGAACACGGCACATAAAAAAAGGTCTCTTGGTAAAGATGGAGGACAATTTAAAAAAAATATCTGCTAGAGTAACAACTTTAAACCGACAAGACAGCCTATACTGAAGATATGCAAGGAATCTTTGGAAAAAAAAAAACACAACCTTGATTTCTGTGAATTCAGTTACTGTCAGTTGATTGATAGGATAAGAGAGTGGAACAAGGTCTACCAGGGAGTTTCTTTTGCCAGGGAAGTCACATATAAACGAACAAGGGAGTAAAAAAGCTATTCAGTAAAGTCGTGACCCCTGCTGCCTGCCAGATTCTGCTGTAAACAATGGCGGAAAGCATGTTATTTCCATATTCTGAGAGCCTAGGGCAGACGTGGAAATCTCCCAAATCTATATCCCCGAAGCCAAGCCACGATATTAGGTTGGTGCAAAAATAATATCGTTTTTGACGTATTTTTTAACGTCAAAAACGATATTATTTTTGCACCAACCTAATATATAAATAGAATCGCTAAAGAAAACTTACTATAATTTCTGTTGTTTAGATTGAGTGGGAACTTTTTTTTTAATGACAGGTTGATAACCCGTAAAAAACAAATCAGTCATTTGCGGGTTATTTAAAGCCGAAACATATTTTGGATTGAGAGAATATTTTTTCAGTGAATACTGCATTAACAATTTTTGTGAATAAAAATAATTTTTCCAGATACAAGTCCTACCATTTAATTCATAGCCGAGGGAAGAAGATGGATTCATACTTTCTCCAATGGTATGCGCGTAAGTGAATGTGACGAAGCTACTGGAATTCGAACTCGGCGCTCAGATTTCTCATTCCGAGCAGCTATACAAGACAGAAGATAGCGATTGACGTTTCATTTAACTTGTAGTGGGTAGATAAGTAAGAAGTTGGAAAAGAGTTCCACAGGTGAGAGGCTAGAGAAAAGGAACTATAAAATAGAACTCCCGGCTTAATTGTTTCAACAGCAAAACGAGGAGACCTCGTAGGTAAGCTGGTAGTATTCTTAACTCTGTGATAACTACATGTTTTTTTTTGTTAGTCCACATTTTTAAAATATTCGTAATTTCTAGTAGGCAACCAGTTTCTTTGGTTCTCTCCCACTACTCTCCTGACTCAGTGAGTGTGTAGCACGCGGTGTAACACGTGATGTGGTACAGTTGTGGTGGGAGGCAGACTTCAGGGGACTATCTATTTTCAGAAATCCGAGTTGACTAACGTAGGGTTAAATTTATGCGGTCGAGGTACCAAGAAGGCGAGCTGATTACAACAACCACCATGAACATATTTATAGAAAACACAGAGAAGGGAAATTGACTGAAGTCGAGATGCCAGGTCAGGACAGATAACATTAGAGACCCTTTGAATTTTTGTCCGAGCTGAGGTATTATGTATACTGTTTACATTATTCGGACTATTGTCCTCATCTTTGTTGCCATTTATCACAACGTTTCGGCCGTTGTACACTGTGACCTTCTTCAGGTGGTTGGAATGTCGAACTGAACTCTTTATTTCGTTCACTGGGTAAACTATTCTAGTTCCACGTGCCATGTCTAATGGATGTCAGTTATCAATCTCCTATTAATTTCCCTCTTTCAAGGACACATGACAGTGGATTAATATTATTAATAAAAATATTAATTATTAATAATGATTTCTACGTCGCATAAGGAAGAAAGAGGGCTTAGCAAATTTAACACTCACAGGGCATATTAAAGGCAAGACTGACAGGAGATAGGTAGGTTACGCCCTGGTATCCTCTAACGAGCTAGTTTAAATGGTTAGGAGAACAAGGATTCGGAAAAATAGCAAAGACAAAATTTACTAAGGTCTACAAAGGATAGGAAGTTGTGGAGAGTCATGATTGCCCACATCTTGAAAGGACATGGTGCATAGAAGATTTCCCAGTCTATTAGCCTTAACATGCTTTTTTTTGGGTAGCCAGTTTGTTTTACGGACTGGAGTAAACTGGCTTGGAAATAAAGGTTGATTTCCTCGATTCCTGCACAAACAACTGTTATCTGAATATGGCTTGTAGGCTGAATATACCGGATAATCGATTCTTTCATTGACTCTGCACGCCGATCCGGCATCTCGGCTAAGAAACATTTTTCTAAAACACCGCTCGATATCACCGAATACCCAATGTCCACGGAGACATTGTTTGTTTTTTTTATCGTAAAAATCCCTATGGAAAAAAAAAGAAGATATATAAAGACCGTTTATTCTACGATGTTTAAGTGAAGCAGAACTTTCACAGGTTATTTTACGCCGCTTAAGTGAATAATTACCTCATACCATTCCAAGACTATTTTTTGCGAAAGAGTATGCAAAAGATTCAGATAGGAACTCGGTACGCCAATTCCACTTCCTATGACCTTTATGTGACGTTCTCATCCAGCATTCCATGTCATACTAGTCTATAGTGTAAAGAAAGTTGGTAACATTTTTTTTGAGCAAATCACTCCAAGCAAGACGGAAGTGCTACTAGCACGCAAGGGGTCACAGAGAGTGAGAGAAAGAGTAACTTGCGGTGTTTGAGGAAAGAATAAACAGAAGGACGAGGATCAAGATCAAGGCATCACAAGATGTCGATCGACATTACATTTGAATATTTGAAGATTATAGTTATCACGGAAGCAAGTCGGAGGAAGAGAGTTCCATTGGCGGGAAGTGCGAGATAAGAAGCTGTTGGAGTAGAAGAGACGATTATATTTAACCGTTTCGACAGAAACAGTATGGGACCGAGATGCCAACCTAGTAGTACGCTTAAATTCATGCAGTTGGAGAACCAGTGAAAGTAACTAGTCAGAGCAGTTGCCATGAAAATATTTATAGAAAAGACAGAGGGAAGCCACAACACGTCTGTGAGAAAGTGACTGTAGACGATATGCCAGATCAGATATATATATATATATTAGTCGATTTGTCAGGAAGATTACATCTTGATCTTATCGATATAGGGAGGGAGGCGAGCCTGGCTTGCGGCACCTTTGGAAAGTGCCTGAAAACCATACCACGGGTGAACCCAAACGTGAGAGAAAGTAGGAAGACGGAACTCATTGGCAGCCATCGATGGTTAAGCTAGCAGGAAGTCACAAGTCATCGTGACTGAGGGTTTGAGCGTGATGACCTTGTTCAGACTGTTGAACACGCCAGATTATGCGTTCTCTCCCAGAAACTGTAACTAATGTCCACTCAGTATAGTTGCACTATAAACTGGGCTCGGTGGGGGGGTTGAACAAACACAAAATTAGCCTGATTTGTGCATTATTTACATGATTTATTTATCAAATGGAATCATGTTTCTGTTTATTATCAAGAAATTTTATTGGTTGAATTTTGGAAGATGATGTCATGCAAATTTTCCCCGGTTGCTATTTTACAAGTGTATGATTTCTGCTAATTGTTGCACGACTTTTGGGACACCCTGTAGAATGAGAGTTAAAAAAAATCTCGCTGTAGGCGTAATCTACATTTCCAATCAGTATTATTTAAAGACCACAGAGGCTTTATTGATCAAGGAATTCCGATAAAAGGCAACACAAATACGGTAATAAAAATCAATTTCTTCGTTTCAGCTGAAGGGTTGTCTACTGGAAAATGCCTAGTTTATTATTTGATCGAAGTTTTGTTAATAGCAAAAGCAACCGCTTCCTTATAAGGAAACATTCAGCATACAGTGACAGAGCAGTTAGCATTATTGCGAGATGGAATTTAAAAATTTTGTGGTAGTGTTGAAAGTCTATGCCTTCTATTGCATAATCTTTTCAAGTTTGGCAGCAAGATCGCATTTTACAATTGAAATGGCTAGGTAAGAAAATGGTGCAGCGACTTGAATCTGAGGGTGCCAATCTACTTGGGCGGCTAGCTAATCCCCATTTGTGTTAAGCAGAAATCAGGTACCTGTCTATATCTCTGAGATGAGGTATTATGATTACTTGCATTATTCGGACTGTTATCTTCATCGTCATATTCACAACGTTTCTGACTCTATATCACTGAGATGAGGTATTATGATTACTTGCGTTATTTACATTATTTGGACTGTTAGACTCATCTTTATTGCCTTAAGAACACAAGGCCCAATGGATAAAGACGTTAGTTATATCCAGTGACTAAACCCAAATAGTTCAGTACAAGGCCACAGCAGTAGTGAACCAAAAACTTGGAGAGTTGAGTTAATGGGAAATAAATGACACATCCGGAAGAGGCATGGCACGCGGGACTAGAACAATCTACCCCGATGGACGAAATAAAGGTTCAAAATTCTAATCACCTGAAGAAGGCCGGTGCGTACAACGGCTGAAACGTTGTGAAGATGAGGATAACAGTCCGAATCATGTAAATAATGCACAAAACAGGCTAATTTTGTGTTTGTTCAATCCCCACCGAGCTCATCTCCGGTCTTTACTGCGAGAGAACGCACAATCTGGCGTGAACTGAAAAAGATTAACAGGCTGAAAACCTCAGTCACGATGACTTGGGATATCACGCTGTCGGTGGTTGTGCTAGCACGATGGAGTTCCGTATACCCAATTTCACTCACAAGGCTTTGGTAAGACCGTGGTATGGATTTTCAGGCACTTTCCAATTGTGCCGCACGCTGAGATCGCCTCACCCAGCCCGATAACACCAGGAAGTAACCTTCCTCACAAATCGTCCATAGTGAGGGTCAGAAAGCGAACGTTCTAACCACTCGGCCATGTGCCCATAAAATGGCTAGACAGTCGTAAGTTCAATGTTAACAGTTTCTTATATCGTGTGTCCGGTCTCTTTACTAAAATCTTCTATTCTAATAGTTTCTTATCACGCACTTCTTGTCTGTGGAACTCTTTTCCGACCTTTTGCTTTCCAGTAAATCGTTATCTTCTGTCTTCTTAATTCCTGTTCTTTTATTGTTCACTAACTTAATAATGTTTTTTTTTCTCATACTGTTTCATAGTCAGTAATCCCTTGCGTCTTAGTTACTTTAAGGCTTTGCTTGGAATGAAATTATTTATATATTAAAAAAAAAAAAAAAGTTTCATTTCTTCTATTTTCTAGGAGTTATTTATTGTATGCTATCCTACTGTAAAAAAAAAAAAAAAAAAAAAAAAAAAAAAAAATCAAATATCCAGTAAGATGAAAATGAAAATTTGTCAATAGTGGAATAAACCGCTTTTCAAGACTGTCATCTAGCACGAATGTACCCTGAATTCACCTATATACGCCCCGGCCTTCATCAGATAATTGGAATTTCGAACCGAACCCTTTATTTCGTCCACAGGGGTAGAACATTCTAGTTCCACGTGCCATGCCAGTAATTTCCCTTTAACTCAACTCTCCAGGTTTTTGGTTCATCACTGTTGTGCTCTGGTATTGAACTCACGGCTCTTTGGGTCTAGTTACTGGATCTAACCAAAGTCTTTATCCACTGGGCCAGTAGCAGGCCACAGCAGTAGTGAATCAAAAACTTCGAGAGTTGATTTAAAAGGGAAATAACCGAGACATCGGGAAGAGGCATGACACGTGGAAGTAGAACAACTAGGGTTCCGTTCGAAATTCCAATCACCTGAAGAAGGCCGGAGCGTACAACAGCCGAAGCGTTGTGAATACGGCAATGAATATGAGGATAACAATTCAAATCATATAAATAATTCAAGTGAAAAAAAAAAAAAAAAAAAAATGTAACATTTCAACCGACAGTAACGAACGCCAAATGTTTTCAGCATGGAAACGGTTAATCCCATCAGAACAACTAAAAAGATTTAAGTTACGTTCTCCAACATTTGAGTGGTGGAAGTGACGAGGCTGATAAAATATACGGCCACAAAAGTTGTGTGAGGGTTGATTTCAGTTGTTCCACAGGTTCATATCTAGTTTCGAAAATATTTGTCAAACGACAAGGTAGGATCCCAAGTGGGTTAGTAGATAATCAGTGGCACTGAATGGTTAACACCTAGATTCGATGTAAGTAATATTCATTTTTGTGCTCCAAGGCGCATGCGTGCTAGACGAACGCTGACCCTATAAAAGGTGTTCATCCAACCGTTGAAAAGCTTAAAGTATTCTTCTTACCGGGTGTCTGGTTGACGGTAAAGTTAACTTATACATAGAAAATTAAAGTCTGCCATAATCTTCTTCTAGAAAAAAAAATGTACTTTTATTTGGGAAACGATATTTGTTTGGTTGGTGAATATCTTCATAAACGATAACAAGACAAAACTTCACAAATAACAGCTTTCATATTATCCGTGACATAGAAACAATACAGGTGATAAAAGAATATATGTTAATACTGAGTATATATAATAACCTGTTTTACATATTTAAATTAGTTATGGGTAATTTGGAGAATGAGTCAGTGACTAACATGATATGGGAAAAAAGATTGTGATATCTTTCAGGAAGGTTTTCACATATAAATATAAAAATTGCAACAAAGACATCTATATTTCTGAGATGAGGTATTGTAACCATTTACACTATTTATATTGTACAGACTATTATCCTCATCTTTATTGCCATATTCACGACGTTTAGACCGTTGTACGCACCAGCCTTTTTCTATATCTGTCTATATTTCCTAGGCGAGGCATTGTAACAATTTACACCACTTAAATTGTTCGGCTGTTGTCTATTGCCATATTCACAACGTTTAGGCCGATGTACGCTCCAGCCTTCCTCTATATCTGTCGATATTTCTGAGATGAGGTATTGTAATTATTTACAATATTTATATTGTTCAGACTCATCTTTATTGCCATATTCACGACGTTTCGGCCGTTGTACGCCCCGGCTTTCTTCTGGTGATATAAATTTCATACTGAATCCTTTATTTCTACCACCGGTGTAGATTGTTCTAGATCCATGTACCATACCTTTTCTGGCTATCTCAGTCCTCAGTTATTTCCCTTTAGTAACAACTCTCCAAGTTTTTGTTCTCTGTTGTGGCCAGGTATTGAACTCACAGGTCTTTGCGTCAAGTCAACGGATGACTTCAACTAACGCTTTTATCCAATGCCAGGTGTACTAAAAACTGAGATATCAAGAAAAGGCATGGCACGTGGAACTAGAACAATTTACTTCGGTGAACGAAATAAAGGATTCGGTTCGAAATTCAAACGTATATCACCTGAAGAAGGCTGGGGCGTACAGCGACCGAAACGTCGTAAATATGACAAAGATGAAGAAAGTAGTCCAAAAATGTAAATAGTGTAAACTGGAACAAGGAATGCTATATTTTTGCTCAGAATAATATCAGAAAGAGCAATACAAACGCAGAAGAACGTGTACCTGTGTTTTACAGATTATGCAAACTTGTTTAATAAAGTACCTCACAAAGAACTGTTTGAACTGCTCGTTAACATTGACATGTTTGGGAAGGATATTAGAATAACCCAGTATCTATACTGGCAGCAAACCTCCTGCATACACATAGAAAATGAGTTTAGTATATATACAAAAATAGAAAGGAGAATAGGACAAGGACATGTTTTCTCGCCGGACTTATTCAAGTTATACATTGCGGTGATTCTGAGAGAATTAGAAGTCCTACCAGAATTAATTTTGGCGACCACAATCTTATCAAAAAAAGTTTAATATCTACCCCCCCCCAAAAAAAAAACACTAAAATAATTGTTTCTTTTTGTCCAGGTTTTCAGATAAGACGTTTATCTGAAAAACCCTTTGACTTGTTCAGCTAGAAAGAGAACAGATTAAAATCGTTTTGTGTCATCCCAACTGTGTCTTCCCAACTAAGCAATGGTGAGAGGAAAATGATCATTAAAGCCTTTAGTAATGGTACCAACATTCATTCTCCGACTTCCATCTTCAAAGTTCATTTACGATAATGGTGAATAAGATTAGAGAGAACAGTAGAGAGGAAAACTGGATCAGGAGGTCACAACAGGGAGAGGGATTATCATTTCAACTTAGAGCTAAAAAGATTAGTTAGAAATGAGCCAACTCAATTTATAAGACGTCTAACAACCGAGAGAGGAATAACCTTTCATAGTCTAAAGAGCAGTGAAAAAAAAAAAAAAGACTTAAAATGAAATCGTTCGTGAAACTTGTGAGGCACCTTGTTACATCAAGACAAAGTTACGGCGAAAATCCCCTTGAACGAGTTGGAAAATGATCCTGGAATTTTTATATATATATATATATATATATATATATATATATATAGAGAGAGAGAGAGAGAGATAGATAGATAGATAGATAACTTTATTTCAATCCTTTATGAGCTTCTGATCCTTAGCTATGATTAATTAATGAGGAACATGTCATTTTCGTTTATGATCGATTTTAGTACGTTTCTTCCCTTAAATTGGAGAGGGTAATTATACATTCTTAATTTTCAAAGTAGAGTCCGATAGTGTTATAAAAACTTCTGAGAATTCCAGTAAGATATCTTTAATCATTTCTAAGATACAACGGTTCAGATCTTAATCTAACAATTGGACAATTTTGCTGTTACAGGATTTGAACACTTGCTTTTACACCCGGTATAATGTTTGATATTTACAAAAAAAAACAAAAAAAAACCTATGAACCTTGGAGATTTTCGGGCACTATTCTTTTATATACCGTGTATCTTCAGGTCGTAGGTAATCATGGCCCTCCACTTGTCTCTTGTCGCTCTTAATAAGTTTTGTCTTTTTGTTATTTCTCCCAAAGCCTGTTCTACTACCCATTCACTCAGGCTCAAAGTATATTACGCACTGCTTTCCTCTGTCCCGGAATCTATCCCGTAAGTATAAGATTTTCCAAGCCTTCCTTCCTCATTACGTGCCACAGAAAACTCAATTGCCTTGATGCTAAGTATAAGTTTCCTTTTTGTTTCCATTTTCTACAAAACCTCGTCATTGCTCAAATGTTCGCCTGTTAGAGGTGCAAAGCCATATTTCTTAAAGCAATAGGACCATAAATCCGAAGTTAAACTAAACATTTTAAACGTCTTAAAGTTATGGAGAAAATGAAATTTGCTCACGTAAAATAGTAAAACCTATATCTGGTGACAGAAAACTGGCACTCGTCTTGTGTTCCTTGTTTATAAAAATATTTATTCGTCAAATACAGTCTCCATTGTTTTTAATAACTATCTCCCATTGTTCTACAAGCATGCCATTTTCGTAGAAACTTAGGAGGTAGTTTTCGACTGAGTCAATTTTTATCCTTTAAAAAATCTTATAGATACCGGAACAGATGAAAATCCGATGGAGTCAAGTCAGGAGAATACGGTCGATGCTGGATATTTTCCAATATGAAATTCTTTAATAAGATTCTGTAAAGTCTGTTTTGTAACACGAGTTCTTATGTTGTCGTGATTCTGAATGACTACTTTTTGATTTGCCAAAATCGACCGTTTTTCTTGAACACAAGTCTCTTCTAATGTCGAAAGGCAGTTGAGACATCGATTTTAAAACTCTTAGCAATCTCTTCCGTCAAAGGCTTCAGTTTATTCTCTACAATGGCCACCAGAGCGCCTTCATCGTCGTTGGAAGATCGCCCAGGCCGTCGTTGATCGTTTAGGTTAAAAATCACTGACGAAATCTACTAAACCACTTTTTGACTGTTCGAACAGCAGAAGTACGATCCAAATAAAACTTGGGGTTGTTTCTTTTTTTTTTTTGTTGCACTTCTGATGCTTAATCCCTGTTGAAATTCAGAGCGCCTAATGCAACTTTTTTCATCCTCCATATTTAAGGCATTCATTTGTGAACGATATATATATATATATATATATATATATATATCTTACACACACACTAAAATTGTTTCATCTGAAGCTTTTTTTTTTTTTTTTTACCCCCAGTCCTTGCCGGTACAAAATAGCACCTCCAGCTAGCGTTATATTTTCTGGGTGAGTAATGGTGACTTTTGATCACAGCAATTAACGGATGTTGTATGCAGAGAATTCCGTTTAACATGATTAAAAATGAAAATATCCAAATAAACCAGACAAAAAACAAGAAAATGGAATGTATTAGCAACCTGGTCCCCCCTATTTAAAAACGTAATTACTTTACTATGTTATAAGGAATGCTTCATTATTGGCGTCGAATAATTCGTACTTTTAACAACGGAATGTTTGCTTGTTAACTAACAGATTAGGCTACATCTGTCTCGTGTCTTATTGTGTGTTATATGAAACAATAGTGTTATATAGGAATAAAGTGTCGCTGCCGACACTGGAGTTTGAACACAGATCACCAGAGAGCAAACACAAGCGATGCTATTTTGAATAAGTAGATCACGTGATGATAAAGGAAATGTATATATGGGAATTAGCGTGACGTCTAATCTTCCTACACTATCCTCTATTACTATTCGAATCGATACTATTCACTATACGGATTACTATTCGGATCACTAATCGGTGATTTTCGAACGAGTATTACCCAGCAAGTACTATTAGTGCGAGTGTTATTCGAAGGCGTCTGGCACCAGTATTTTTCAACGGCGTTACTACAGTTGTATCTGCGATTACAAAGTCTCTACTACAGCGAGCATTACGAAAGTGCGTGTTCGTTGACATCACACACACACACACAATATATATATATATATATATAAAAAAATGAGGCGTAAAAAACACTACTACGCCTATTGCAGCAACGCGTGTTTTTTTTAATTTTATTCTACAATCCCTTTTGGATGTTATATTTGGCAACAGATTGTAAGTAGTTCGATTCCTACCTTTGTGTTCTTCGATGTTGTGAATTGATTTGTTAAAAGCTGCTGTCTTGTCGTTGAAATTGTTATGTAAACAAGATACAACAGAATTCGCTTAGGATTCATTAAAGCCCTATTTGATTTACCGTGAAAAAAATGAACAAGCCATATGTTATCCAAATGGGGACGCCAAATCTATGAAAATCATTGAATTCATCAAGTTTAAAATGGAGATTTCTGATTGGTAGTTTAATATAAAATCATCGTCAGGGTTTTTATGAAATTTTAGACCGTATCACCAGGAGTCAGTTTAAACTTACTCCTTTTTACCTCGCATATTTAAACTATAATTATAATTTTGTCAAGTGAAATCTGTTGGAGAAAAAAAAAAGTCACTTTAATCTGATACCAAAAGCCATAGATTAAAATGACTTTTTTTTCCATGTATCTGAACCTTAAGTTTACAGTACAATTTTGAAAAATGAAACTTTCACTAAAATATGATTGAAAATTTATGTTTGCCGATGAAATCAAAAGAATATGAAATTTAAGAAAATGTTATCAACAAAACGCGACATTATAAACTGACGCCAAGAAGATACAAGTTAAATTTAAATGAAATTTATTGAAAATAATTCGGTTATGAAACTAAATCACTACTTATGAAATTACTTTAAAGATTTTTTTTTTTAAGATCTCGTTATCCGCGATAGGGGCAGTGCGGATAATGAACCATTTACATACGAATGGGATGCGGAGTGTGATTGTCTATTTTGGTAGGACAAATTCATGGAGGTCACATGACAGCCGGTGAGTAATGTCATCTCTGAATGCCGTCCAGGTTTGACAGCGTAGACCGCGAGAAAGATAGACATGGCAGCCCATGGAGGTAAGAAGAACGGATGGAAGCCACGTGGTCTCAACAATGAACGTAAAATCGTTACTAGACCTAGCCGAACCCACCACACACACACAAACACACGGAAATATGACAAGTAAGACGTTCTCGATTTTCACCCTTTCACACTGCTTGTTTTATCCATGTGTGTTATAATTTCTCTGTGTGGAACAAATAGTGACAATTATATACATATTTATAAATAATTTCTTGTACGACATATCTGTATATAGAATCTTTTTGAGCATAATACATATATGGCATGAATTTATAGCAGCTAATTTTGTTAACTTAGTTCCATTGTGTTATGGTGTTGGTATATCACGTATATATTAGGTTAGTCGTTTTCTCACATATGTTACTATTTGAGAAAACGACATTATTTTTTGCACCAACCTAATACTAAAGCCTACCATGGACATTGGATACTGGTGATTATTTTCTTTGTTATCTCGCTTTCCAAGCACTCTGTTAGTACGTACAAATATTTTCACTGGGAAATCAACCTCCTTTTTTATGTTGCCATCACGTGATTTATTTTAGTTGAAGGGAAGAAGCTTAAATTAATAAAACAGTAATCAGATGACACTGATAGATTGTTGAGCATTTGATTAATATTTAAATATTTTCTAAGTACTATTATATTAGATTGGTGCAAAAATAATGACGTAATAATGTCGTTTTTTGACGTATTTTTTAACGTCAAAAAACGACATTATTACGTCATTATTTTTGCACCAACCTAATAGTTAAAAGCCTACTTTTATTTATATTTTATTGTTTTTTTTTTTTTTTTGCTAAAATAGTGGCGCACTTAGTAAGGCATGAACTCACTACAATAGCGAAGGGTCATTGAAATGAGTTAATTAATCATCGGATGAAAATTAATGAGCATTGTATTTGGCACATGTAAACATATATTTGAAAGTGTTAACGGGGTGTAAATGTAGCGAACCTTAAATGGGCAGAGTTGGCCTAAAGGTGAAAAACATTGAAGCTGTCTGATTTAACCAGTTTCTTTCCTTTTGCACTAATGCTCTTGGAAAAGGCATGAATCCATGGTCCCCTAACTATGGATGAGATAGCAAGGTATCCCGTATTTATCTCCGCCTTGGTTGGCAGCTAGTTTGGAGAAGGAAAGCTGAATTTAGACTTCTGTAAATAATAGGGGAACCTTGGTAGGGTAACAGCCTAAATATGGATAGGCAAGGTTAAGTTATCTTGATTTAGACGCACCGACTGCTGTTACTGCAGTACCCCGAAATAAAATCTCGATCGAAGAAAGAGTGGCAGAGTTTAGCTAATAGCTAAGCGCAATGAAATGAAATCAGCAAGCCGAGTTCAAATTCCAGCTAAGGTACTCGTATCGACCAATTGGGATTTATTATGATAGAAAGAGGACAATAGTTAGTAAATAATAGCTCTCCATCCCAGAAATTCAGGCAGAACTATTTTCTATCGATTTGTCCATCGATAATAGGATATCCCTAGCACGGTTGAGATAGCCTCGCTGTAAAGGTTGATAAAATATGATGAGAAGAAACATCATAGGCGTCTTTCTATTTTTCGTATACTTATTTTCTATCCTTAGGCAGACAGTTTGTTTAACGGCCTAGAAGATTATGTTATACTTCGTCAATAAATCAAGTTTTCCTAGCATTTCATACAGATTCTTGTGTCGGTACCTTGTGAAGTACATTTAACAAAAGCAGTCGGCTGTAAAATATAATTATTATTGTTATGGATTCTCTTCTTTTCGACCACAACGAGAATTTTCTGTGTTACTCTGTTAAAACTCTGGTTGGGAGACACACCCGAATTAAACATATACAGAACTTGAATCTCTGTTTAACGACATATCATCTCTTTATGGGTCATTTAATGGCAAAATTTAATTCTATTGAGAGCTTTGAAGTAATAAAATATGATATATGTTATTTTGCTTTCAGAATTGAATAGATAGTAAATGATATCCAGCTTTTGTATATATATATATGTTTGTGTAGACATAATTAGTAAAGGCGGTGATATGTGTGTTTAATATTGTAGTTTTGAAATAAAGTTTGATTTAAGAAATTGTAGGATATTACATCGATTAATGTCATGAAAGAGTTCTTTAAATGTTGGTCGGTTGGCCGATTTTGTTTATCGGCATATCAACACCTCTATGGGTTATTTAATACCGAAATCTAAATATTTTGAACGCAATTGTATGATTTCAACAACAGACAAAATATATTAATGATTTTGCTATAATATGTGATGTTGGTAATTCTACTATAAAAATGCATTTTTATTCTTTCATTGTGTTTTCTTTTTGTTTTCGATTTGTCCATAGCGGGGACCCTAACAAGTGCTACCACCCCGATTTAGGATGGATTTGGTAGCAACAGCAATTAAGAGATGATCCCACGCCCCTCAAAATCTTCAATCTTCTGATCAGAAGCCTTGCTACCGGATGTAGTTTATCGTCGGAATTCTCTGAGTAGTGTAATAACCACTGAAGGCGCATTACAATAGAAAAAAGGATGCTTTCCGAAACTAAGCAAAGTATTAAGGCAATAAAATTTCGTTGGAAGCAATAAATATTGGAGAATTCTCTCACAGATGTAGAATAGATTCGAGACGATATAGGAGCAACATGAATGATTTAAGAACAATGAAAGCGAAAAGGACACAAATCAGAAAGAGACAGTTGAAATTTCTGAAGAAGGAAAGCTTGGAGAATTTAACACTCACCGGACAATGAAGGCAAATGGGAAACAACAAGTAACCTACTTTAGCAAAGTTTATGTAAATGGATGGCAAACCAGGGAATAGTAGGGATGTTAACTGGACAAAAGAAAAAGCAAGAAACTGTGGAGAGTCATGATCGCTCATGTGCTGAAGATAGCAAAAGAAGACCTATGATAACATAAGTTATATAATCATATCACAGCTACATGGGAGATAGATTAATCGCGCAAATAAATTAGTAACGTTTTAAATTAATAAAATGAACAAGTTTGGTATGTGTCAGTGGCAAATAGTATGGCGACTACGTGCGACCATGCGTGGTGCGAAGAAAATTTCTAACAGCAGATGAGTTGCTGAATAGCTAGTGAGCGGCTCTGACTCATGAGCTTCAGTTAAAAAAAAAAAAAAAAAAAAAAAAAAAAGGGAAGAGAAAAAAGAAAGGAAGAGAAAGAAAGGAGAAAGAGAGGGAAAAAAAGAGAAAAAAAAGCCCATCCTATTATTCTGCTGGTTTGCATTTATCACCGGGTCTACTTTTCTACCTGGGATCAGTTATGTTATGACTGATAAAATATACATAATATTGAACCCGGAGTGAATTTGAGGTAGAGAGAGAGAGAGGAAGGAAGGGCAGGAGAGGAAGGAAGGGCAGGAGAGAGAGAGGAAGGAAGAAAAACACAATAAAAGAACAGGACGATAACGATTGAAATTGCATTTAGACTTTTCAAGATCAAAGTTGACTGGAAACAAGAAGTTCCACAAGCGCCAAGTATAGAACTTACTGTTAAATCTAGCCATTTCAATTCTTGAAATGATGACACCTTGACGCCAATCTGGTATGCACATGTATTCATAAAATCTAGTTTCTATAGAGGAGAAGTTCATCAGAACAATTACTCTGAAAGTATTTATAGGAAAGGCACAGGGAAGCTTCTTTAAGGCCGTGGGAAAGTCACTGAAGCCGAGATACCAGGTCAATTGCAGAGTCTTTGGATTTTATCAAGGATCTCTAAATACACAGAAACACCAGACCAACTGTGGATGCAATATTCAATGTATGGATAACACACTGATTTTTAAGAACATGTTTTATCTTCTATTCGAAATATCAAATACTTATCGCCACTCTAATGATGACATTTATTGCGTTTAAATCAGTCATTTCATAAGTTGCAGCGACCTCTTCTGGGGGCGCGGAAAAGATCCAGATCTTTGGATCAGGGCGATTACGGGCAGAGTATTAAATTGTTTTAATTTTCTTATAGACCTAGTACGAGGAAAGGAGTGTTTGTGTGTTGTATGTGAAAGCGCTAAGGGTGTGGCCTCGGACATAAGGAAGCGGTTCAGCTGGACAAATTTGGGAATTACTGGTATAAATTGTGGACAAACATTTGTCCACCTGAAGAAGAAATAAGTTATCCTTCAGCGTTATTTTTTTAAAATTACCGAATGGCAGTTTCGATTTCTCTCTCAGTGCTTTCGAAATCGATATCCGGGTAGCGTAACAGTTATTGGGGCAGAAAATGGTTCTGACAGAGTCTGTATTCTTCATTTTTGCACTAATACCCTCAGAGAAGGCATAGGTTAAATAACAGAGTTAGCTTTCTTTCCTTGCTGCTGTTTGAAGGAGAAAAACGGAATTAAAGATTTCGTAAATAATAGGACAGACCGATTTCTTTAGCTTTGGTAGGGTAACAGCCTAAAGAGGGGTTGAGCTTTCTTTACGTTACAAGGATGGAACGTTTGGCCAAGTAAGGGAAAAGAAAAAATATAATCACTAATGCCTCTCTTTCGATCAAACATCACGTGTTCTTCTGTTTTTATCCCAGTGAAACCAACATGGAGGTATGTCTTTCAACCTCATCCTACGCCAAAGAACATTCGGTGCCCCCACCACCTTAATGGGTTACAGGACTGTCGGAATAGAATCGGCAAGTATAGTAAGAGGGGTGCAGTTAGCTAAGCGCTTAACAGCAATGAGAATAGAATCTCTGAGCAAAATTCAAATTCTAGCTGAGGTAACTTTACACAAGTTGGTACCATATAGTGATTTTCCAAACGTAACATAGATGTGGCACAAGGCCGAATGTAGGGGGCACCCAGTGAGGATCGAACTCACTACTCAGTCGTAATTGTTCTAGCGAGACAAGCTTGCTAACCATTACACCGCCTCGAGGTGCCTAAGTTGGTACCATATAACAACACAATTTGGGCACCTCGGCGTGGTTTAATGGTTAGCAAGCTTGTCTCGCTAAAACAGTTACGACTGAATAGCGAGTTCGATCCTCACTGGGTGCCCCATACCTTCGGCTTTATGCCACATCTAAACTACGCTAATCCCTATAACAAAATTTGTTATACAAGGTGATTGAAAGTAACAATATTTTATGTATAATGGACTCCCCAGTCTTGTAAAAATTATAGTTAAATGGGAGAGTTCATCATACATAAAATAGGGAGATACTTTTCAATTACCCTTTATATTAGCGGTGTTCATTTCTATTTTTTTTTTATTCTGAGGAATGCAAGAAAAAAAACAAAAAAACAAATATAGTATTAGGTTAGCGCAAAAATAATGTCGTTTTCTCGCATATGTTACTATGTGAGAAAACGACATTATTTTTGCACCATCCTAATAGAATACGTCATGAATACTTAATTTTTTTTGACTCATTCAATATTGGAAATACCCGTGAAAATTTCATGGTTAACCTATTTGATCGCTTAATACTCAAGTTCACGAATGAATAAGCTTATGGCGAGTTCTAGGACAATCCTTAGAAATTCCCCTGTTGCACCGTTAAATATTTGAGCTTAGCAACTTTAACAAAATATTGAAATGATAAATATGAATATTTGTTATTTAAATGTAGTAAAGGGGTACAAATGAGAAGATTTGAAATTGCCAAGATTTTCCATTTAACTGAAATTAATGTTAAACACATGAGTGTGTTAATTTCTATGTTCCCTTCTTTCACTGAGACTAAGCATCATCTCTGGAATGTCTTTTTCGTCTTTCCACACGATCAAAACGGAATAGTCTATTATTTATAAGTTAATGACAAGGAATAGCGATCTTCTGAACTCAGAGAGGGACAAGAAGAATTATAAGATATTCCGAATGAAACACGTTACCTTTTTCGAAGATATATTTATTGAAAAGGAAAACTTTATCAAAAGGATTAATTTTCTCTCTCTCCAGAGATCGCCAAGCAGAGAGAGAGAGAGAGAGAGAGAGACACACACACAGAGAAAGCCATGCAGAGAGAGAGAGACAGAGAGGATATTAAGCAGAGAGAGAGAGAAAGTGAGAGGATATTAAGCGCAGAGAGAGAAAGTGAGAGATGTTTATTGATAGTTCAGTGTGAAGTCTCACACCTGGCTACAACTTGAGTCACAACTGCTGCGAATAATTCTGGTAAGGTAAAGATCTATCTATCTACCTATCTATCTCTGATTCGGCGGCTGTTGACAATGTGGCCTAAATAGGATTTCTAAAATAAAACCTTAATAGTAGTTTTGGAATCAATAAAAGAACAGATACATCAGACATGGTGCGGGTCGTCTGGTGTGGGGAGAATTGAAGAACGAAAACAAAGTGAATAAACTACTTAAAAAACAATTCAAAGAGAGCAATCGTCCATACAAAACTCATTAAAATAACTGTATGTGATTGCCTGATTGGAAATATTTTTATAAACTTTGTTTCCTAGACTTAGTTCCTTCATATGCTTGTAAAATCCACAGCAAACAATTTTCTTTATAGTCGGTCATGAGTGGTGCCAGTAACAGTCCATTAATCTTGTAAGGAATTGCTTGGAGCTTCTTGCGAGTAAAGGATTTCTTTCTTCTTCACTGGGTGCTCTTCCAAATCGATCTTTATGGAGGAGGTTTCAAATCTTTTTAGTCCTTCTTCAAAAACACAAAAAACTAGGAAATTCGTGATTAACAAAACTTAACTTACACCGCAACTGAGTTTAACGAATCGAGCAAATATCGAACTGAATATTGTTGCTATTTTCTGTGTGATGGAGTCATTGAGCGCTGATATGTCAAAATTTAGGTCTTTTAGTACAGCTAGGAAGAAAGAACCATGGAAAAAAAAATGAAAAAGAAGCAGATACCTACACAGAAATAAAAGCAATACCCATAAACAAATACACACCAACACAAGCAAACCAAAATACGCACACACTAAAAAGTTATTGGTGACCTCGTTTGAACTAAAAATACAATTTTTTTTATGAGTCATATCTCTTCAGGACATGAGCGGTCATGACTCTCTACGACTTCCTGACCTTTTTAGCGTTAATTAACGTTTAACAATTTACAGTCCGCTTTTCGGCGCTCTGCTACCCGTTTACAATATCTCTTTAGGTAGCCGACTCGACAATTCCCCCTCTGCACTTCCTGCTTTCAATATGTTCTCTGAGTGTTAAGCTTCTCAAGATCTCTTATTGCTAATATCGAATGGGCATATTTAACTCTAATGCCTCTAAATTTAACCGGTACTAACCTTGTAAATTTGAAATGTCTTAGGACATTCCTAAACACGTTAAATGTAACGAAAAGTACCAGTAGTAGTTTTCCAGTTCTGCATAGCTTAACATATGGCCTCAAGGGAATCGAGCCGCGATTGCCCTAAATGGAAACGAATAATAATGTCGTTTTTTTTTTTTGTCTTTGTCAGTATTGACTAATTATGGCCAAGCAAGACAATGCATGGTTGTTAGCGAAATGGACAGCCCGAAATACACATTACAAATTGGAGATATCAAAATGAAATAAGTACAAAATTTAAATATCTGGGCAGTATTTTAAACAGAGGACGGAAAGTGCGACACTGAAATCCGAAGAGACATTGGGATAGCCAAAGATGTATAAAAGAAACAAAAAACTCATTATAAGCAAAGAAAATTACACTGAACTGTGATGTAATATCAGTTCTCCTGTATGGCAGTGAATGCTGGGCAGTCTCCTTACAAGAAGAGGAGACTTGAAGCAGCATTAATGTGGTTCTACAGGAGGATGCTGAGGATACCATGTACCGAACATGTGAGCAACGACGAAGTTTTAGAGAAGATGGGAACAAAAAGGACACTTCTATTTAACATTCGGAGGAACATGAGGAAAGAGGGCTTGGGAAATCTTATACTCACAGGTGAAATTGAAATAGCATACTTGAGTAAATAGATAGCGGAACAAAGTTTAGGGGAAATAACAAAAAGACAAAATTATTAAGAACTCCAAAGACAGGAAATTGTGGAGAGCCACGATCGCCAACGTTCTGAAAGCACACGGGACATTGTTTTTTTTTTTGTGCGTCGGATGGTCGCTAACTAAAATCAAAGGGATAGAAAGAACGTCGTTAGCAACCGTATCGAATAAAGAATAGCGAGTCAACGGCCCGTAAACTAGGTTGTGTCACAATAAACTCACTGTGGAGAAAGTAAAGGGAAATCACTCCAATGATCTGCGCAAGAAACACCATGATTTCAAGTAATACAAAGAATAAACAACGTAGAGAAAAAAATATCTATCGTGTCGACAGAGTGAGAACCTATTTTTAAATCGGGAATTAATACAGAAATGTAATTAAAAATAAAAATATCCCTATACCTAGTTTAGATCCAGGTCGGTGAAACTGTTTTAATACTCAGTAGTCCCTTTCAAGGACTCATGGCACACTGGATAAAGGCGTTGATTAGATCCAGTGATAGGACCTAAATAAGGCAGTGGAGGACTTGCAGAGGGGAATTAACAGGAGAGAACTGACATCCATTAGACATGGCACGTGGAACTAGAATAGTCTACCCCAGTGAGCAAAATAACGGGTTCAGTTCGACATTCCAACCACCTGAAGAAAGCCGGAGCGTACAACGGCCGAAACGTTGTAATAAATATGGCGACAAAGATGAGGACAATAGTCCGAATAATGTAAATAGTGTACATAATACCTCATCTCAGAAATATAGACAGATACTGATCTGGCTACTTAGTGTTCACCTTTCTTTTTCCTGTCAGTCTTAATTTGGGCTTTGAATTAATCAAAAGCCACGACAAGAAAACAGTCTCTCACTGATTAGCGGCCACGGAGTTATTATATGGCCCAGTGGATAAAGACGTTGGTTAGATCCAGTGACAGGATCCAAAGAGTTGCGAGTTCAATATTAAGCTACAGCAGTGGTAAACCAAAACTTGGAGAGTTGAGTTACTTGAAGAGACGGGGAACTAGAACATTCTACTCCAGTGAACGAAATGAAGGGTTTAGTTCGAAATTCCAATCATCTGAAGAAAGCCGGAGCTTACAACGGCCGAAACGTTTTGAATATGACAATGAATATGAGAATAATTGTCTGAATAATGTAAATAATACAAGTGTCTTTACACGATATCTAAAGTGGAGACAAAAAGCAAGATTTATAGATAATTTGATTTTAGACAGAAATAGATTCTAGATCAAGTATTGATTACAAAATTTATCCGTATTTGAACATTTTCTGCTCAGTGCAAAAGAAAACGAATTGCCGTAGTTTCAATTGCTAAAATCTTAAATTATGAATTTTAAGAGTTTATCGAAACTTCAGTCTCATCACTGCTGATATTTGTAAACTACAACGAAAACCTTCAAACTTTAGCGCAGTTGTCGGAGTTAACTACTCATTAATTCCCTAATTATTCACTAGAGGTCTCTCTCCCTACACTATAAATACTGGACAACCTCTTGCCTCGATCTCTCTTTCATTTCAGCCAACACCTCTATAATGTGAGCTCTCGCAAAAAGATAGCGTTTCCCACTCACGGGAAGACGCCATGAGCATAACACACACACACACACACGTATCTACGAACATTTACCAAAAGTTATTGTCTATGTTCATTGTAAAATTGTGTTGTTTAATATATATATATATATATATATATATATATATATACTCGACTCCCCCGTCGAATTTGACGTATGAGGGTCAAGCAGATCAGTTCCTAGGAAACCGACAGCCTGAAAACAGCACATGAGATTTGATTATAGTGGTGAAGATTTCGTGCAGGACCATCCACACTTTTTGAAGGGCCCCAAACGAACCTCCGCAGGTTTTGAATTCAGAGTTGTCCTTTTCCTAGACCAGTTGCCATCCAAGGCTATAGAACCCAGACTGTCCTGCTATTTACCCATAGCTGGAGGGAGAAGAGAATTCACACCTTTCCCAAGGGTAGTTGCATGTAGAATGTAATGGATTCGACTGGAATTCGAACTCGGCTCTCCGATTTCTCAATCGGAGCCGCTATCCATTACTCATATATATATATATATATATATATATATATATATATGTGTGTGTGTTTGTTTTCTTTACATCTTTGGCTAGACTAAATTTGAGTCCGCCATTTTTTCTTGTAGTTGGACCTCCTAGCAGGAAATTAACAGCACGTGTTCCAAATTTCAAAGCACTCAAAACCACCCGGTCCTCTACACAGTCATAGTAATGTTACTTTAAGAATTTTTTACCCCAACCCAGGTGTCATTAAGGTATACACGTACCCAATATGGCACAAAAAATAGTTACCAGTAGATTTCGACACTTCCTGACAACAGTTATATTTACATAAGAGCGTGGAAGGTAAAAAGGCAAACTTGTACCAAACAAGATTAATACTTGACAAGCACCCAGCGAACTTATCCGAAATGAGGTTGATAGACGGAGCCAATAGCCAGACAAGATTTTATAATAATTAATATAAAAATAGAGGGTCAATTTATTTATTTTGAATATAAAAATAGCGGGTAATTTTTTTTTTTTTTTAAATTTAAAAACGGTGTGGGGATGGGGAAGACCGTCGAGACAAGAAAATAAAGAAAGGAGAGGGAAAACAGAAAGAGTAAGGTGGTAGCCAAATGAAAGAAACGACTGCCCGGAAAAAAAAAAAAAAAAAAAAAAAAAAAAAAAAAAAAAAGGAGAAAGGATGATAATGCAGCCGATGAAAAAAAGAGGAGAAGTGAAGGAAAAAGAAGAGGGTCGAATTAAGTAAAAAAAAAAAAAAAAAAAAAAAAATTGTTAAATATGGAAGGCGTGAAAGAGCAAAAACTGATCAAAGTATAAAAATCATTTTAGTGACTGAGGAATTCTTAAAACAATTCAATTGATATTCGCCCCCTCTATGATTCAATATCCGCTCAGAAATTCATCCATTTTGAAGTCAATCACGAAATCCAGTCATTAGCTCGCAAAACATTTTTGCTTTCATTTTTGTAAAGATGACCGGAGTATTCACACTAGTTTCATCTACGCCCGTCTAATCTTTTGTTTTTAAATCAAACGATCTGATAACAACGGTTTCTATGTAACCATAAAATGTTAAGTTTTATCAGATGAAAAATAAAACAGTGATTTACAAAATAATTGCTATATTCTTTATGATACATATCCCCTCAAGATGTAAGCGATCATGGCTCTCCACAACTTCCTGTCTTTTGTAACTCTGTAAATTTTATCTTTCCGTTATTTCTTTTAAACCCTGTTCCGCCATCCATTTACACAAGCTTATGCGTTGTTTTCCTCTGTCCCCGTTAGCTTGAATATGTCTTGTGGGTATAAGGTTTCCCAAACCCTCATTATGTGCCCCAGAAATTTCAACTGTCTCTTCACATGATCGGTACATGGTATCCTCAGAATTATGCTGTAGAACTACATTTGTCTTTTAAATTCTCTTCATCTTCGAAAAGATTGTCCAGCTTTCACCGCCATAGAGGAGGACTGGTATTACCTAACAGTTCAGTAAACTTTTTTTGTTTCTATCCATTTTGCTAACAGCCATGCATTCTATCTTATAAACGTTATATTTGGTGTTACAGTAGACATTTTTTTTCTATTAGGTTGTTGCAAAAATAATGTCGTTTTCTCACATAGTAACATATGTGAGAAAACGACATTATTTTTGCACCAACCTAATACCAGACGGGACTACTCAATCTAGGCCGGTAGCCTTATTTTCATAGTTAAATGATTGATTTGTTTAACGGCATACCAACATCTTATGGATCATTTAATACCGAAATTTTCTTGAAAGCTTTGAAGTAAGAAAAATATATGTCATTCTGCTTTCACAATAGAATACATGGTAATGATACTCAGCTTTTGTTCGTATACATGTTTGTGTGGACATAATTACTAGTGGCGATGATATGTGCGTTTTATGTTATAGTTTTATTGAAATTATATATTGGTTTGGTTTACATCATTGGATTATTTAATGCCGACAAAGTTTTTATTTTTGGTAATATTTTTCCCAAATTGCATTGTTGGTAATATTTTTTTCTTTAAAAAATTTATTGCTGCTAATATATTTTCCTTCAAAAATGCATCACAGGTACTGTATTGCTGGTAACAATTTTTCCTTAAAAAAACCTATTTATACACTTTCACAGCGTCCAAACCCCAGCCTGGGGGCCCAACCACCTGCCTATAGTTGGAACTACAACATTGTCACCTCCCCGGGTCAGAGAGAGGGAGAGACTATATTGTACGTCACCAAAATAGTCCACTGCATGGAGATGAGAATATTCTGTTACGTAATAGAAACACAGGAAAATTGATAGGTAAATAGGGCATATTCTAAAAGAGTTTTGTGAGTGGAGAGAGGAATGAAAGACAAAAAATGCAAACAAAACCCCCAAAATAACGCACACGCTGTTAGAACTGCCTTACAGACGAGTCAGCGTGGTAAAAAAAATCTGTTACACCCAATGTCAAGCAACATAAAATTTGATTTAATAAAGATTGCTTTAAATTAAAACCAGTCATTTTATGCATAGTGAACACAAGAGGGTATTTATGTCCATATTGCGCTCTTGTAAATCATTTTCTATCGTCACACATTGTCAAAAGCAGACATGTATAAACTTAAAATATTTCTTACACGTCACCGACCCACGAAGATATTATATAAGAAATATAGTTTTAAGGTGTGCTATATTTATGGGATAAAATGCTCAATAGCAGTGATTGAGCGTATATAAATGTAAATATAAAAGTGAACACTGAAGTCAACACTCAGAGGCCACAGACTGTTTCAGGGCGGCCTGACGATTGCGTCCAGCATGAAAAAGCCTGTCACCTGTGAATGTTGACTTCAATGTTCACTATATATATATATATATATATATATATATATATATATAGATATGAGAGAGAGTAGACTACTACATATAAGATGCATCAAGGGTGATCTTCAATGATGCACTGTCTTCTTCGCCGATTTCGGGTTTTGCATCATATCAAACAGAAAAAAAAAAAAAAAAAAAAAAAAAAATATAATTCAGATATGGCTAGGATTTCGACCGTTCTTATTGACATACGTCGGTCATCATCAGCCAATGAAATAAAAGCTTTTCACCTTTCTCTCCTATATAGTCTTGTCTTTTGCTTCATCCGGTTTTGATTCGCGCTATTTCCCCGGAATTCATAACGAGTTAAGCTGGACTAATTCTTGCGTAGTTCAATCCAATGTTTTGACGTCTTAAATACTAATCTCATAATTCGATAACTAAACCTTACTACTTATGTTACTTTTTCTAAAGAAAATAAATTCATTATTCTTACTATGAAATAAAAATCTTTAATATACTTACATTCTTAATCAAACGAAATTAGAAAAATGTATGCACGTTCACGCCTCTACATAATAAATGGACTCACAAACACACCTACGGACAAATAAAATCTATCTCCCATTTACATTAATTTTACGAAACAGTTCATTACAAAATCATCTCGTACTGTTTATTTGAAATTCCTTACTAGTTGAGGGAGAGGGAAAGGGAGAGAGAGAGGGAGAGAGGGGGAGAGGGAGAGAGGGAGAAAGAGAGAGAGAGAGGGAGAGAGGGGGAAAGGGGGGGGAAAGGGGGGGAAAGGGAGAGAGGGGGAAAGGGGGGGAAAGGGAGAGAGGGGGGGAAAGGGAGAGAGAGGGGGAAAGGGAGAGAGAGGGGGAAAGGGGGGGAAAGGGAGAGAGGGGGAGAGAGGGGGAAAGGGGGGGAAAGGGAGAGAGGGGGAGAGAGGGAGAGAGGGGGAAAGGGAGAGAGGGGGAAAGGGAGGGGGACAGGGAGAGAGGGGGAGAGAGGGGGACAGGGAGAGAGGGGGAGAGAGGGGGACAGGGAGAGAGGGGGACAGGGAGAGAGGGGGACAGGGAGGGAGAGAAAGGGAGAGAGGGAGAGAAAGGGAGAGAGAGAGAGGGAGAGAAAGGGAGAGGGAGAGAAAGGGAGAGAGAGAGAGAGAGAGGGAGAGGGAGAGAGGAAAAGGGAGAGAGAGAGGGAGAGAGGAAAAGGGAGAGAGAGGGAGTGAGGGATGGAGAGAGAGAGTGGGGAGAGAAAGGTTATGCTTTTTGATTCCTCGGTAACAACCACATTTAGCAACCCTCGACTTCGAGCGGTTCTTCAGTCTTGTCATGGGTGAAATATCGTAAAGAACAAAAACACGGGATGAGAGTCATTCTTTTTCCTATAGAAACCATGAATTATTTAGGTAAACAAACTTATTTTCAGCGTTTCAGTTGAGCTATAATTAAAAACATTACTTTCGCCTGTCATTACGATCAAAATTGACCACATTAGTCGGAATGTGTAGTAAGCATTCTTCATGTTGCCATATGTTTTTGAACGTTGTGCTTATAGGGAAAAAAGGCAACAGCGAGGGAAAATCTCAACGAAATATTTCGTTTAATCAGAAATTAGCGTGAGAACTCATCACAATCAATGTGACTTCCTTTTTTAAATGAAAAGCTATTTTTTTCTTTTATATCAATAGTTAAGTACTTTTAAATTGAAAATGCAATATCATAGATGAATCATACAAATATAGTCTTAGCTGTGGTAGCTTTGTGGTTAGATGACTCAAGGGTAATTACAGGATTCGCAATTCAATTTCTGGTACATCAACTATTAACGGACGAATTTCAACAGAATATGACACTAGATTGGCTGCTCTTATATGTTTTTGATATCTAAATAAAAAAACATTAAAGTTAGAAGTGCTTCCATGAATGTAGATGTACATATTTCAAAATGAAAAAAAATTTTGAATAGAGAGCAGTTCAAGCAACCAGACACAACGATAAAGTGATATTAAAATATTTGTTAGAGTGAATAGGTTGGAGATGAGAGAAAGCTTAAAGAGCGAGTGAAACAACGCAAAGAGAGAAAGTAAAAGAGTGCAGAGAGAGAGAGAGAGGCAGAGAGAGTGAGAAAGTAAAAGAGTGCAGAGAGAGAGAGAGAGAGAGGCAGAGAGAGTGAGAAAGTAAAAGAGTGCAGAGAGAGAGAGAGAGAGAGGCAGAGAGAGTGAGAAAGTAAAAGAGTGCAGAGAGAGAGAGAGAGAGAGAGAGGCAGAGAGAGTGAGAAAGTAAAAGAGCGCAGAGAGAGAGAGAGAGTAAAAGAGCGCACAGAGAGAGAGAGAGTAAAAGAGCGCACAGAGAGAGAGAGAGTAAAAGAGCGCACAGAGAGAGAGAGAGTAAAAGAGCGCACAGAGAGAGAGAGAGTAAAAGAGCGCACAGAGAGAGAGAGAGTAAAAGAGCGCACAGAGAGAGAGAGAGTAAAAGAGCGCACAGAGAGAGAGAGAGTAAAAGAGCGCACAGAGAGAGAGAGAGTAAAAGAGCGCACAGAGAGAGAGAGAGTAAAAGAGCGCACAGAGAGAGAGAGAGTAAAAGAGCGCACAGAGAGAGAGAGAGTAAAAGAGCGCACAGAGAGAGAGAGAGTAAAAGAGCGCACAGAGAGAGAGAGAGTAAAAGAGCGCACAGAGAGAGAGAGAGTAAAAGAGCGCACAGAGAGAGAGAAAGTAAAAGAGCGCACAGAGAGAGAGAAAGTAAAAGAGCGCACAGAGAGAGAGAAAGTAAAAGAGCGCACAGAGAGAGAGAAAGTAAAAGAGCGCACAGAGAGAGAAAGTAAAAGAGCGCACAGAGAGAGAAAGTAAAAGAGCGCACAGAGAGAGAGAGAGAGAGAGTAAAAGAGCGCAGAGAGAGAGAAAGTAAAAGAGCGCACAGAGAGAGAAAGTAAAAGAGCGCACAGAGAGAGAAAGTAAAAGAGCGCACAGAGAGAGAAAGTAAAAGAGCGCACAGAGAGAGAAAGTAAAAGAGCGCACAGAGAGAGAAAGTAAAAGAGCGCACAGAGAGAGAAAGTAAAAGAGCGCACAGAGAGAGAAAGTAAAAGAGCGCACAGAGAGAGAAAGTAAAAGAGCGCACAGAGAGAGAAAGTAAAAGAGCGCACAGAGAGAGAAAGTAAAAGAGCGCACAGAGAGAGAGAGTAAAAGAGCGCACAGAGAGAGAGAGAGAGAGAGTAAAAGAGCGCACAGAGAGAGAGAGAGAGAGAGAAAGTAAAAGAGCGCACAGAGAGAGAGAGAGAGAGAGAAAGTAAAAGAGCGCACAGAGAGAGAGAGAGAGAGAAAGTAAAAGAGCGCACAGAGAGAGAGAGAGAGAGAAAGTAAAAGAGCGCACAGAGAGAGAGAGAGAGAAAGTAAAAGAGCGCACAGAGAGCGAGAGAGAGAAAGTAAAAGAGCGCACAGAGAGCGAGAGAGAAAGTAAAATAGCGCACAGAGAGCGAGAGAGAGAGAGAGGAAAAGAATGAATTAAAACGAGAGTATCTAGTGAATTGACGATGACTGAATAGGGCTGAAAAATTAGAACAAACTGAGCGAGATGGAAGACTCCAGAGAGTTGTCAACAAACTAGGGTGTGGCAATGTATGTCAGCGAACGTATTTGAAAGAAATTAGAGGCGTTCAATGTAAAATTTATCTGGAAGAGTTTTTTTTTTTTTATATACAAGAGGGTGAGACGCAGCAATTCGTTCCTCTGAGATTTTGTGGTTTATTCTTCAATATATTTACATGTAGCCAGCATATCTTTACTTTTAAGGAGGAAAAAGGACCTGGAAAATTTGACATTCAACGGACATTATATATATATATATATATATATATATATATATATATGAGAGAGAGAGAGAGAGAGAGAAAACGCATCAACTACTTATCGAGCTTTTATAAATGGTCAACAGAAAAGACAGATAGCAAAAAAACAGAAATTACAAAATGCACAAAAGGCAGGAAATTGTGAAGATCCGTGATCACCCGCATCCTGAAGTAACACATAAAAGTCGTGTTGTCTATTTGTGCATTAAATCCAGATATCAGTGTGCCGGAAAAAAAAAAAAAAAGGATTTGTTTCTCGCATTATTCCTTAGCGATAAAAACAACTGTGAAAGCTTCAGACTCGGTCAGTGTCATTAAAAATCTGCTTTTGTATGCTTGTAAGCTTCGAACACGTTCGAACATAATCAAGGTTCGTTCTTTGATATGTTTTGTAAGAATTAAATCTACTTCTTACAATAAGCTTTTGTCAACTAATCTTCGTTCACGTACACAGAGACGATTTTCTTTCCATTGTAGTTGGATTAGGTGATAATTGGATGACCAATTATCGGGACTTTTTTTAATTTATTTATTTACAATTTCCAATTGTTCTACTAAGTAGAAGAAAAATTCCCGAAGTCGTTTTACTTTTTGAGAAAGAGAGGAAAAAGGGAAAATAATGATAAGAGAGAAGAAGATAGATAAGAGAGAAGAAGATAGATAAGAGAGAAGAAGATAGATAAGAGAGAAGAAGATAGATAAGAGAGAAGAAGATAGATAAGAGAGAAGAAGATAGATAAGAGAGAAGAAGATAGATAAGAGAGAAGAAGATAGATAAGAGAGAAGAAGATAGATAAGAGAGAAGAAGATAGATAAGAGAGAAGAAGATAGATAAGAGAGAAGAAGATAGATAAGAGAGAAGAAGATAGATAAGAGAGAAGAAGATAGATAAGAGAGAAGAAGATAGATAAGAGAGAAGAAGATAGATAAGAGAGAAGAAGATAGATAAGAGAGAAGAAGATAGATAAGAGAGAAGAAGATAGATAAGAGAGAAGAAGATAGATAAGAGAGAAGAAGATAGATAAGAGAGAAGAAGATAGATAAGAGAGAAGAAGATAGATAAGAGAGAAGAAGATAGATAAGAGAGAAGAAGAAAAGACTAAAACAAAAATAATGATGATCAAGAAGAGACCGAACAAAACGCAATTATCTATTTAAAACTCCTTTCTGTTGATAGAAATATATTAATCAACACTCGAAAGAATCCGAATAGATCAATGTCACCTGGTAGTGCAAGAGCCACAGTCAACACGTCTTGATACATTACCTTTCGCCAGCATAGTGCGTTCCAGTCTATTCAGTTCGTCAGCTTTTCAAATCTCTCTGCTACGTTTAGTAATTTATGTACTTTGACTTTTGTCAAAACGAGATCATTCGCTAATCTATCTAATCATCACATCAAGGAATGCCGCCTTCTGATCCTGTGCCATACGATGCTAAGCTTAGTATACATTAGGCCTATTAAAAGTACTTTTTCTATTTTTACAGATCTTTGATCCAAAGCTGATTTCCTGTGAAGACTATAACTTCATTTCATATACATTATATATATATATATATATATGCTGATATCCTCTGAGGAGTTGACGGAGCGATTACTGTAGTCCGTCTACGAAACTCAAGTTGGGATACTGAAGGTAATATCACGTAGTTAAGTGACACATTTTATATTTGTATTAATCCAATATATACAAGGTGCAATGGATAAATTGTCGTCAAAATGACGCAAAAATGAAAATAACACTGGCATCTCAGTTTAACAGATAAAATTAACAAAATTGCACAAAATTATCTTTAAATACTAACGAGTAAATTTATTAAAAAAATTGCCATTGGTTTAAAACACGACCTCAAGACGACTCCGGAATCTCCTGCAACTCTTCTGGGCGGTCTAAATTGATAAATACTTCCATAATCCTTACTAAAACTTTTGTTGGTCAACTGCTCAACTGCGCTTCACACATAATAATTTAGGGTGTTGCAGTCTGGGGAGTTAGGTTTGTTTTACGGCAATATGTTATTTAATACTGACAATATTTTTACGATAGATTCATATAGATAGAATGTTTTCTTTGTAGCAAAACAGTTTGGAGGTCAGGTTTCATTGACGTATTTTTTGTAAAGTGTTTTTTTTTTTTTAGAGTCAAATGTATTGCTGTTATTTTTACAATAAAAATCTTTTTATACTCTCAGAGTTTTGAGTTTGGGATTAACTAATTGCCCATAGCTGGGACACTAACAGGTTCTACCACCCCGGGTCAGGGTGAATCTGAGAATAAGCAATTAAGAGGGGGTTCCACGCTCCTGAAAACCTCCCGATCAGAGGCCTTGCTGCCGGATGTAGTTTATCGTCATACCCAGGACGCTGCGAATATAGGTGATCAGATGTAAGGGCTGATATCTCACAGCCAAGACTAGGTTCTTCTGCCTGTGTAGCATGTTGCAGAGTCCAGTTGCCACACATAGGGTCTACCCTCTTGAATCAGGGCAGCATTACCTCCTCAAGTCACTTGTTCTGTGGGAAGATGAATGTAGGCATAATGTCGCCACCACTAGTGATCACTGCAAACAACATGATGTTGACTGGATATATCATCACACTCGTCCCGAATCCTCTGCACTGTCCTCGGATTGACACACGAACAATATGTTCGTATTGGAGCATCCTGTGCGAATGCCAAGCAGTATAGCATGCTGCTTACAAATTTCTGGCGAAATGAATTGCATCATGGTGGTCTTTTTGCTCACAGACGTTGTCCAACTGACACAGCTGTACTGTCCAGTCGATAAAATAAAAAATTAACAACATGTATGCACGAAATTAAAAAAATATAAAATGGCGACAATTTATCAATCGCACTTATATATATATATATATATATATATATATATATATATGTGTGTGTGTGTGTGTGTGTGTGTGTGTGTGTGGCTGTCGCAATGGGATCTCATGCAGGGTTGGGAGAAAAAACATCCCCAAACATAATTATCCGTCTTATATAGATTGGACCTCCTGCGAGCTTTGTCTTTTCCGAAAGGTAAAATTCACTGCTGTAACAAGTTTCGAACTGTGTACAAGCTCAAATGAATCATGATTATTATTGGTTTGGTTTGTTTTACGGCATAGCAACCTCAATGGGTCATTTAATGCCGACATTTTTTTTTCCTGGTAATATTTTTTGTTGTGTCAAAAATATATTTCTGTTAATATTTTTTCCTCAAAAACATATAGCTGGTCATATTATTTTTTCAAAAAACGTATAGCTGGCAACATTATTTTTTCAAAAACGTATTATCAGAGGCCTTGTTGTTGGACGTAGTTTATCGTCTTACCCAGGACGCGATTATTATTATTATTTTTGTAAAGGAAGGAATGCTTTGATATGCAGCAGTCTGAAAGGGAATAGTTTGGGCATTAATTATTAGATCAGCATTGCTGTTGTATTAAATATCAAATAGATGGATCATTTCCAGACAGACCTTATCCTTCTGCCCATCTTAACGGAGAAAACACGGACACAAAAACCAGAATGATTTCTAAATTGTATTATTGATGAAAAACCTGTTTCAAATGAAGCTTCAAATTTTCAAATATCACTTGAAAGACTCCCCATGGCTTTTTTAACAACACAATTCAGGTTTTAAGAAACAAAAATAAAAGCATTTTGTGTCTTTTTCTAAACAAGGTCATATAACAATAGTAGCAACAAACTAAGAGAACAATCTGAATTTTGGAATGACGCCGTAGGACATCATAGGTAGATAAATAAATAGGCGAGTAATTATGGACACAAAGACACACACCCATATATATATATATATATATATATATATATATGGGTAAGTAATACAAGTAGATCCTACTAATATAAAATATTAAAACTGATCCACAAAAGAGAGCTCAATATAATTTTTATTATAGAGCATATAAGTGAATTCCAATTATTGAGATCCAAACAATGTACCTCATACAGATGATCATTTCGTCCTTAGGTCTCTTACACCTCTATATCTATATAACTCCGTCCTCTATTGTAGGCCAGTTCTTAATCCCTCTCCTTTTATATATTTTTTTCTTTTTTCCTTCCTTTGCCTTTCAAATTTACTGTGAAGAAACGTGGGATTTAATTCATTTTAGTAAATGTATTTGCATTGATAAGTCCATGGAAAGAAACTAATTTATCCATGGATGAAATGATCATTATATATGAGAATATTCCGGCCAGTCGAAGAAAATAAATATGCTGTTTACAAAAATAAAAACGGAACGTCTACTCAAATATGGGTATCCACAAGTTATAAAAATATGTAGGATTAATAAATAAAAACTCATTTTTGCTTTGTTACGTTTCGGATATGAAACTGAGCAGTTACGAAATTTTGGGAATGTAAACGAAAAAGATGTGCTTAAAAGCAGAGTACGCCACATTGCTTCATCTCGATGCCCTTTGTAGCCAAGTCGGTTAAAAGCACGTCGAATCTAATGACAGTTCCTCCCGCAAAGGGGGACGCAGGTTCGAATACTGCCGGAGGGCATATTTTTCTTTGGTAATGATTTCTCGTATATTCAAGGGAAATCTTAATAATACTGTTTAAAAAAAAAAAAAAAAAAAAAAAAAAATGAAAAATAAAAAAATAAACAGCGTCTATTCAGTTACAGGTATCCACTAAAAATGACGCTTAAAGTGATTGTGTGTGTGCGTATATATAATACACACACACACACATTTGATATATACGAGATAGATTGATCACCGAACGAATGAACGAAAACATAGACGGGGCCGGTGCAAACTACACCCAATCACTTTTAAACAACAGAAAGGTCCATTTTGGTTGCATTAAGTAGTACACTGCATATGGTCAGTATTGGCTATTTTATTGTTCCCAGTAGGAAAATTTTGTTGACTACTTGTGTATGTGTGTCACTATATGTGAGTGAGAGAGAAAGTTCACAATCTTATCATTTGCAATCCTCATTCCTCCTAAGTGAAAATTCTCACTGAAGAATTTTGTAGGGAGAAAATATCGCTAATTGCTTCTTCGTCAATTCACGGACAAATGAAGAAGTAGCAGCACTTCCTCCTTTTTCCTTTTTTGCGAGAATTGTTAATAAATTGTATTTCAAACGATATATTTCCAATAACCTGTGTGACTAAATTTTTAGTTACATTTATTCTACTTAATCCTTAATCTCTTCTCTTCGATATAATATGGACAATGTCATACTAATTGCTTTTCCGCATATGAAACTAATCAATGTTTGTATAAAAAAATTGCTGGGCAAAAAAGATTGGGACGTCTAAGGGAGAGAATGCGAAGACACGAAGAAAGGCAAATTAACACTCAACACCCGTGGAATATCCATGGATCCAGCTAGTTACATATATTGCAGGACATGAATTGAAAATCTTTAGCAGACATCTTCCATATAAGACATTTTAGGACACTTGAACGAACACAAGCAAAACTCGGTATAGGTGCAACACGTTGTAGGATAATAATTAACCAATCCAGAAGAAAATGACTGAGAAGCGAGTTCGATCCTCACCGATTACTCTAAATTTGCGGCTTTTATGCCTTCATTGATGAACCAAGTGCCGGCAGAAAGTAGAAACGATGTTTTATAGACTAGAATATCCACTGTTTGGGACTTTGAAGTTTCAGCCGGTTATCATGTTCAAGCAAGTCATCGTAAATGTAATACAGTAATATATGTATAGACGGCATTTACGTCAGGAGACGATTGAAGTAGGTTAGGTTGACAGAACCATAGACTTAAAAAAAAATTGATTGTCACCTTCCTTATATTTCGTATTTGAAGCGTAAGCGTAGGAAACGTGGGTTTACATGACTCCACCCAGTTTCAGCAGACTCCACCCATTACAAAAAACAAAAAAAACAAACCAAAAAACGAACAACCGTAGGATGACACAGAATTTAATGGGCTTTGGCGTAGTTTAAAACAAATTATTTTTTATGAATTTATTTGCATTAAGTTGTCATTTCTGTTTATGAACTTTATTCTTAAAAAAAAAAAAAAAAAAAAAAATCTACAATTATATTTTATGCAATTTTATAGTCTGTTTTTAGCAATGGTGTATTGCCATTTAGCGGGTAGATCTTCGATACCTTTTTTGAGTAAAAGTCCCACAAGGCTTTGAGATGAAAAACTTTTCAACGATCGATGTGGTTTTCATTACAGAAAGTTTTCGCCATCAAAGCCTCACAATCGAGTGGTGCAAGGCCAGGTGAATATGGAGCATGGGGTAGAACAGACCAACCGACTTCGTGTTGTTCTTTTATATGGCCTTCCGTTGTCATAGAGAACATTATTTTCTTTAATCCACTGTGTACACTACCGTGCAAAGTTATGTTAGTATGTTCTGTAGCGTGTGCGAAATATTAGGTTGGTGCAAAAATAATGTCGTTTTTTACGTATTTTTAAACGTCAAAAAATGACATTATTTTTGCACCAAGCTAATAACTCCCTTCACAGACTCCCTTCAGTTCTGGAGGACTGACGAAGGAGAAAAGGAATTTGCGAACATATGTGAAATTTTCTTTGGACCAAAGCTTGAAAGCTTGCCTTCACAGAAACTGACCAGTGATTTGACAAGGAAGAAGGGAATTCTCAAGCCTATATGAAATTGTTTTGGGGACCAATGAAAACTTGCCTTCACATTAATTAGCCGAAAGAAGAAGAAAAAGTAGCAAGTCTACGCGAAATTCTTTTTGAAGAAATGAGAAAAATTAAATTAATCAAAGAATGTCTGAAGTCATCTGAAAGGTTTCGTTTCAGTTTCTCGCGACTAGCGTTGAAGTTCTCGCCAGTGTAAAATTATTCGCCAGTTATTGGCCTCTAACTAGGACGTGATACTGCAAAGAATTTCTCCTCAACAATCCAAAAGAGCTGGGCATTTCAAACTATCTCATTTTGTATAGTTCTGAACGTATGTAAACCACATATGCCTTCGATGAGTAACAAACTCTCACCTTTGTCGTAAATATGTGTCAAATCATTTAATCTGTTGTATGAAAATTTCCTCTTAAAATAGGTTAAAAATACGGATTTTAAGAATTACAATATATTTTCTTTAAACGATCCACTGACATTAGTTGAAGCGTGTAAATTCATAAATAAATTCCTTATCTTGTTTTTTTAAAGTTACCCGTGTGTTTCCTCGTCATTATCATCCTCCATTAATCTTCTTGGCGTGGGTAAATCAACTGTTCATTTTAACCCCTAAGTCCCTCGCCACTATAGTGACAAATTTATTCTTAACTGTCACGTTTAGGATGATACATTCGTCATTACAATTGGTTCCCCGCAAACCGAAATTATTATTCCTCCTAGTATTTAGGGAAATTATTAGGTCTTAGATGCTACAAGATATGGTCTTCAGTAGAATGGTTTTGTTTGCTTTGTTTTACGGCATATCAACCGCAATGATTTTATTGCAGGTAATATTTTTTTCTCCACAAAAAGTATTGCTGGTAATTTTTTTTTTTTTTTTCAAAGAAAGTATTGCTGGTAAAATTTTTATTTTCAAAAAAAGTATTACTATCAATATTTTTTTCCCAAAAATGTATTTCTGGTAATAATGCATTACTGGTATTAAAACCTATTTTTTTACAAGTTTTGACTATTTTGGGGGTTAATTATTTGACTTTAAAGCTGCTACCACCCCGGAATACCCTGGACGTGGGAATACCAACAATTTAAAGGTGTTTCCACACTCCTCAAAACCTCCTGATCAGGGGCCATGCTGTTGGATGTAGTTCATCGTCTTACCCAGGACGCCCCATTTAGAGGGTTACCCATCTGCAGAAATGCAGTTGCCATATTCTACAGCCCCAGCCGACAGGGCGTCTTTGGTAGGATACAAGTGTTATTTAAGATACATCTATACAAGGTTAATTGAAAAATAATAGAAAGATAGCCTTAAATCTGTGTTGACAACGTAATCTTTAAAAGAGATGGTAAACAAATCAAAAGCTGTGCTGAAGATTCTAATCTACTTCGCTTTTGCGAAAACAAACCTTATATTCGAACAGTTTCCACCCTATCCGAAATGGCGTAAAGTGAAGAACCGATTACTATTAATTTATATATATATATATATATATATATATATATTATATATATAAGTGTGTGTGCTGGATTCTCCCATCGTCTTTTCGACGTATGAGGGTTAAGCAACGCAGTTCTTAGGAACCGACAACCCAGACATCAGCACATATGATTTGATTATAGTGGCGAAGGTTTTGTGCAGAACCAGCCACACTTTTTGAAGAGGTGAATACAAAGAGCTGTTGCACTACGTGCCACAAGGTCCCCAAACGACCCTCCGCAAGTTTGGGATTCAGAGTTGTCCTTCTCCTAGAACAGTTACTATCCAAGGCTATAGAACCCAGTATGTTCCGCTGGGCGGAGAAGAAGAGGATTGATACCTTTTACAAAAGGTATTAGCACGTGAATGTGAATGTAATGGATTCGATTGGAATTCGAACTCGGCTCTCCGATTCCTCAATCCGAGCCGCTATCCACTGTGGCATTATATATTATCCCGCAGCGAAGAGTCCAAATGCGTGTTCATATAACCGCTGCTGTTCGCTTTACACCGCTTTGTACAGTGTAACCCGGATATAAGAAGAAGTCTCTTATATCCAGGTTTGGTCTATTTTGTTTTGGTAAGTATGGCTCTAATTTGGGACCATAGAAAATTTCTCTTATATCCGGGTTAAACTGTATTTGCTAAAGATCTTCAAACGACGACTTTTCCGCTATCCGTAATGACAAAGTGAGAAAGTGACACTATTAATTTATATATAAAATAAAAACCTCAAAATTACCTTCCATGTCGAAGATTGAGCTCTATAAAGTGGTAATTGCGAAATTACCGAATTCTCATTCGATTATCTTACAGCGTGGCATCAAAATGCATTTTTATATATTCCGCCGCTGTTCGCTTTGTATTTATTGATTTATATGGTTAATTTGTTTGTTCCCAGAACATATCAAATAAGTCCTTTGTTTTTGTTTCGGAGGTCGAATTCATCGTAATGTGGAAATGGAAAAATAGATGAGCTCGCGGCGAGGCGCCCAATTCTGTATTTAGATATTTTCTCTATCGTTTCAAAATTCGTTTTACGATACTTCACTTTTACGAAAGACCTAACTGCGGATAAGATTCTCGCTATCCGAAAAATGACGTCTTTCAAAGTAATTAATATTAATTTATATCGGTAGATATTTTGATTGTTAGTAGACGCCCCCCCGCACCCCCCCCCCAAAAAAAAAACAAAAAAAAAAAAAAAACCCAAACCAAAAAAAAAAAAAAAAAAAAAAAAAAATCCCCCAAAAAACCTGCCTTGTCTCTATGCTGAAATTCTAGTTTCATAGTTTCGTTTGGAAGGTTTGAAATACTCTTATGCCTGCATACCGTCGTATTTGTTCATGCGTAAATGGCCAGTTACTGTACATCCATAGATACAGGTAACTCAAACCGACTATAAACAGAACCCTAAATTAGGGCGATGAGCTGTGTAGATATAAGGATCCAGGTTTATCTAATAGCCAAGAAAGTTCAATACAAGTATCACTTGATTTTCCAAAATTGATTTTACGCCACAGCGCTTTCAAAAAAAAGACACTAGAATAGGTTTTTGTTTTTCGATAAATTTACACAAGCTAGTGAGATAGGTTATGCACTGTTTTCCTCTGTCTTCTCATGCTTTAATATGTCCTGCGAGTGTTAAGTTTTCCAAACCTTCTTTCCTCATTGTGTCGCCTAGAAATCTGCGTCGGATCCTCATTGTTTAGTATTTGTCCCCTATTGTTAGAGAAAACTATGCTTATTGAACTGAAGAGAAGTTTCAACTTTATAAAAGGTAGGATATGAATAACTAAAGGTGTCGCGCCAAGCCATAATAATGCTCTAATTACGCTGAGTACTTCTTTATGTACCGTTTCCCTTCAGAACGTAGGCGTTCATGGCTCTCCACAATTTCCTGTTCGTTGTAGCTCTTAATAAATTTTGTCTTTCATCTCCCCTGAACCTTGACCTACCGTCCATTTAATCCAGCTTCAATAGTGAGATGATTGTCCAGAATTCCCTGAAAGGACTGAAATTACATAACAGTTCTGTACTCTTTTCTCTTCTTTTTCTAAGTATGCGATATTTTCCTCTGTCCCTCTTGTCCACGTATACTTAATTAAATGGCCAGTCAGTGTATATCCATGAATATAGGTAAATCCAACTGACTATAGACAGAAGAGCCGGGTAGATATAAGGATCCAGGTTTATCTATTAGCCAAGAGAGTTTAGTAAAGGCATACTCGATTTTCCAAAATTGATTTACACCGCAAAGGTTTCAAAAAAGACTTACATTAGAAGATTTTTTTTCTTTAAGCGAAGAACCAATTATTAATTCATAAGAGATTTTGAGCATTACTAAATATCTCCGACCAAACAAAATCATCTGTGTCTGCTTGTTTCGATGTCGAAGGTAAAGTACTGTTATGAGAGGTTTAAAAGTTATTTATAGGCACAAAGACAGTTTGAATGTATCATAAACTTGTGGGCCTTTTTAAAATTCAAGCAAATGATTATTATCAGTGGTTTTAACAAAACAAGAAAAAAAGCCCCGACCCCCCCCCCAAAAAAAAAGAATCTCGACAAAGAAAAACAGAAAACACAGAAAAAAAAAAAAAAGGTTATTTTTTCTTTTTTAGTTTGATTCTCGTTCACTATTTGTCCCCTGTTAGGGGCAAGTCATGCTTATTGAACCGAACAGAAGTTTTAGCTTTATAAACGATAGCAGGTGAATAACTGTAGGTGCCAAATCCTAACAATGCGTTATTTACAGTGATTACTACTTTATGTGCCGTGTCCCTTCAGGACGTAGGCGTTCATGTCTCTCCACAACTTCCTGTCCTTCGTAGATTTTAATAAATTTTATCTTTCTGTTATCTCCCCTAAACATTAACCCAGCCTCCATTTAATCGAACTTCAATCGTGAAATGATTGTCCAGCCTTCCCTTCATATATGAAAAGCAGCTCAGAAAACGCACAAAGCACACACAAAACCCCAAAAAAGAACTCAACAGGGTAATTTTTTTCATTGTTTAGTATTTTCCCCCTTTATTGGAGCAAGCCATATTTATTGAATCAGACAGAATTTTCAGCTTTATTTGCGATCCGTTTTTTTATGAATCTACTTTTAAATTTCCCGCCCTTCGCACCTCTTAATAAATTTTGTTTTTTTGTTATTTATCCTAAACATTGTGCCGCCATCCATTTACTAAGGTTATGCGTTGTTTTCCTTTATCCCACTTGCCTTCAATCTTTCATATGAGCATTAGATTTTCCAAGCACTCTTGTCTTGTTATGGTGTTGTCAAGAGATTTTAAAGAAATAAGTATTAGGTTGGTGCAAAAATAATGTCGTTTTCTCACATATGTTACTATGTGAGAAAACGACATTATTTTGCACCAACCTAATATTAAAGCTAGTATGGCATTAGTATGTTGGTCAAACTACCACCACGTTGTCTCGGTGGCTGAACTTTCATTTGAACGCGTCCATCATTTCTAAACATTTACAACAGCATACCTGTCAACATTCGTCATTCAGAAGCATTCTTGTTGAAAATAAATCTATATGCCATAATAACGTGTTATTTACGCTGAGTACTACTTTATGTACCGTGTCCCTTCAGGACGGGGGCGTTCATGTCTCTCCACAATTTCCTGTTCTTCGTGGTTTTTAATAAGTTTTGTCTCCCTTAAACACGCCATCCATTTAATCCAGCTTCAATTGTGAGATTATTGTCCAGCATTCCCTTCCATATAAAAGAACTGATATATTACATAACGGACCTATACACTTCTCTTTTCTTTTTTCTAACGAAATCTTCCTGTTTCTTAATACTGTGCTTAGTTTTTGGAAGGCAACTTTCGCTATCCAAATGCACCTTCGAATTTTAGCGTTTGCATTTTTCATTTTCTGTTAAAAAAAAACTTCAGATATTTAGAATGTTGTACTGGTTTCATTTGGTATCTCCAATTTGTAATGTGTATTTCCAACTGTTCCTCTTTACTTATAACAGAGTTATTAGTAGATCGTGTAGGACTGACCTTTTGACCTAACCCCCTAATATGATTGAGAAACATGCAGATTACAATATTTAAACATAGAAACCTGAAAACGTTTGTGGTTATTTTGCTATACGTTTTATGCATCTACTTTTAAAATTCCTGTCCTTTGTAGATCTTAATAAATTTTGTTTCTTGATATTTATCCTAAGCATCGTTCCCCCATTCATTTACTAAGTAGGGTTTCCTTTATCCCTCTTAAATCTTTCATTTGAGCATCAGATTTCCCAAGTCCTGTTGCCTTGTTATGGTGTTGTCAAGCGATTTTAGAGAAATAAGTATTAAAGTTATTATTACATTAGTATGTTGGTCAAACTACCACCCCGCTGTCTCGGTGGCTGAACTTTCATTTGAACGACGCGTCCATCATTTCTAGACATTTACAACGGTCTCTTCCTTATGTTAAGTAAGTTTCCTTTTTACTATCTCTTCTACTCCCCATTCTGCCAAACATTTGCACAAGCTCGTTAGGTAGGGTCTGCACTACTTTCTTCTGTCTCCCTTGCCTTCAATATGTCCTGAGAATGCTAAATTTTCCAAACCTTCTTTCTTCATTATGTCGCCTAGAAATCTGCGTCGGATCCTCATTGTTTAGTATTTGTCCCCTATTGTTAGAGAAAACTATGCTTATTGAACCGAAGAGAAGTTTCAACTTTATAAACGATAGGATATGAATAACTGAAGGCGTCACGCCAAGCCATAATAATGTGTTAATTACGCTGAGTACTTCTTTATGTACCGTGTCCCTTCAGGACGTAGGCGAACACACCACTCCACGATGACCTTTCCTTCGTAGCTCTTAATAAATTCTATCTTTTTGTTATTTTCCCTAAACCTTGGTCCGCCATCATTTACTAAGCAGGCAATTCGTTATGTTCCTCTGTCACTCTTGCTTTCAATATGTCCTCTGAGTATCAGATTTTCCAAGTCGTCTTTCCTCATTATGGACCAAAGAAAGGTTTCTTCCTGGTGTTAAGTATGTTTCCTTTTACTATGTCTTCTACACCCTATTTTGTTAACCATTTACACAAGCTAGTTAGATAGGTTATACACCATTTTCCTCTGTCTTCTCATGCCTTTAATGTCATGCGAGTGTTAAGTTTTCCAAACCTTCTTTCCTCATTATGTCGCCTAGAAATCTGCGTCGGATCATTATTGTTTAGTGCTTGACCCCTTTTGTTAGAGAAAGCTATGCTTATTGAACCGAAGAGAAGTTTAAACTTTATAAACGATAGGATACGAATAACTGAAGGTCTCACGCCAAACCATAATAATGTGTTAATTACGCTGAGTACTTCTTTATGTACGGTGTTCCTTCAAAACGTAGGTCTCTCCACAATGTCCTCTCTTTCGTAGCTCTTAATAAATTCTGTCTTTTTTAATTTCTCCTAAAACTTGTTCCGTCATCCATTTACTAAGTAGGTTATATGTTATGTTCCTCTTGCTTTCAATATGTTAAGTTAACTGACCTCTAATAATAATGCTAACCACCAAAAACGAAAGAAAAAGAAGTCAGTCTTCACCGTGGACCATTTAAAAGATAGTTCGCGCAGCGGATTGGTTGTTACAAACATCCAATCGGGTGTGCGGAAAATATGGTCTTTCTTTGTCTAATCCATTAAAAGGCCAGAATAGCTGTTAGCGTTTGACTAAGAGCCGGGATTTTTCTTCTCGTTGACCTTGACATTTTTCTGACTGGTGGTTGCCGCCCAAAATTTGTTCTGACTCTACGCTTTTTCTTTAATTATTATGCTTTTATTAGGTTGGTGCAAAAATAATTCCGTTTTCTAACATATGTTACTATGTGAAAAAACGAAATTATTTTTGCATCAACCTAATATGTTTTTTTTTTTTTTGCGAATACATTCATTTAAAGTTAATTGACTTGTAATAATGTTAAGAATCAGGTTAAACGATAAAAATGTGATACTAGGGTTGAGTTTAAGCCCCCACCTCCCCCAAAAACAGTACAAATAAAATCAAAACACCAAATATTTAGAGCAAGATATCGAACCATACTTAGGAAAAAGGGTTAAATTTAGGGACGCGAGATTACCCCCTCGGTTATCCATTGAAAATGCTATCCACCGAAAAAGAAAGAAAAGAAACCAGTTCTCACCGTGGATCATTTAAAAAGTTAGTCCGAACAGCGGATTGGTTGTTACAAACATCCAATCGGGTGTGCGGAAAATGTGGTCTTTTTTCGTCTAATTCATTAAAAAGGTCAGAGTAGCTGTTAGCGTTTGATTGAGAGGATGAATCGGGGATTGATCTCCCCTGATTGGGTCGACTTGGTGATGGGGTGTATGATGTTGAAAGAGCCGAAACTCCATGATAAACCAAGTCAAATTACATCACTGACGACCCTCTCCGACGCTTACTTAAGAGCGTATTTTTTAATTATATCCTGTGCGTATCAGATTTTCCAAGTCCTCTTTCAAAGAATTTTCAACTGTTTCTTAAAAATATTAAAGTATGTTTCCTTTTACTATCTCTTCTACTCCCTATTCTGTTAACCATTTACATTTTTCTACTTAATCCTTAATCTGTTCTCCTCGACATTAGGTAGGTTATTCCCTGCTTTCCTCTGTCTCCCTTGCCTTCAAATATGCCCTGCGAGTGTTAAATTTTCCAAACCTCCTTTCTTCATTATGTCCCCTAGAAATTTCAACTGTCTTTCTAATACTACATATTATCCTTTTACTTTCCATTTTCTCAAACTTCGTCGTGGCGCAATTATTCGGTCCATGGCATTCTCAGCATCCTACTGTAGAACTACATTTCTGTTGCCTCAAGTCTGTGAGGAGATTAACCAGCATTCACTGCCATTTAGGAGGACTGATATTACCTAGTAGTTCACTACTATATTTTCATGTTTCTTAATACTTTGCTCGGCTTTTGGAAGGCATCTTTCGTTATTCCAATGTCGCTTCGGATTTCGGTGTCACATTTTCCGAACAGAGGACGAAGAAATATGCGCATGCACTTGAATTTATCAAAAGCCGCTAAATTCATATAATATAAAGGTACACTAAACTAAACAAAGACTGGTGTAAAAATAATATAAAGGGAAAGTCAAATATAGCGCTCATTTTATATAAGACAAAAATAATTTTCATTAAAGGTTCAGTACTCATTTGTTTCTAACGAAATGAATTTATTAGGTTGGTGCAAAAATAATGACGTAATAATGTCGTTTTTTGACGTATAACGTCAAAAAACGACATTATTACGTCATTATTTTTGCACCAACCTAATATTTCTTAATACTCTGCTTAGCATTACAAAGGCATTTTTCGCTACCCCACTGGGTCTTCGGATTTCAGTATCGCACTTTCTTGTTCTCTATTGAAACTTTTCAGATATCTAATTTTTGTATCACTAATTTCTAATTTGCATTTTGGGCTCATAAAAAAAAAAAAAAAAAAAAACGATAAAAGAAAGACAATTACTTATAAAGATAGATAACCACGGGGTCGTAGGGGCACAACGTGTACTGCAGAAATGACGCGTTTAGAACAAGTTTTGAATTCAGAAAATTCCTTTTCCTAGCCTAGTTACTACTTCAAGACAAGATCCTAGCCAGCTCTCTATAAGCCACTGCCTTTCCGAGAAGCAGGCAGAAGTGTTGGATTCATGCCTTTCGTAAGGGTATTTGCGCGAAAGTGAACGTAACGAACTCGGCTGGAATGGCACATCCTACATGAAAAGGGTACAAACAGTTTAGATGCTTTAAAAACCACTTGAAATAAAAAAATAAAAAAAATATGCCAAAGGATAGGCACAGATTCAAAGAAATCGACATGATCTTGAGTTGGGAAGTTTCAGAAGAGAAAATGGCGTGGAGTGGGGGAAGAAAAAAGAAATTGTGCGGAATAACAGGAAACTGTCAATATAATCTCAGGTGAGATTCAGACAGACATGTACAGCTTTACTCTCTTTCTCTCACACACACGCGAACAGATTTCTTAAAAGTTCATTTCCTTTATGTCAATCCCACTTTGAAATATCTTGCTAATCTTCCTCATTCAACGATATTTGTTGAACTGTAACGCCATCTCATTAAGCATCAAGAGACTGGAAAAACAACCAAGAAAAGTGCCAGACAGGCTGGAAAAGGGGGGAACGTGCCAGGCAGGCTGGAAAAGGGGGGAACGTGCCAGGCAGGCTGGAAAAGGGGGGAACGTGCCAGACAGGATGGAAAAGGGGGGAACGTGCCAGACAGGATGGAAAAGGGGGGAACGTGCCAGACAGGATGGAAAAGGGGGGAACGTGCCAGATAGAGAAACGTGGAAAATACCAGAGGAGCAGAGAGAGAGAGAGATATTGAATCACTGCGTTTCCGTTTCATTAGATAATATATTCCTGTAATAGTGATGGAAATGCATGCACACCTGACAATCCGGACGGTATGTTAACTGGCAGCAAATGAAAGCATTTTTATGTCCAGTTTCCTTTTGACGTTTTTATCGGTTATTTAATGCATTAATGCATTGATTGCAGGCTTCATCTTGAAAGCGCCGCCATTATTTCTGTATGAGGTCAAAGTGTGTGTGCATGTGCTTCAAATAACTTGCATACACTTTGTTAATTGTTGAGGCATTCGTTTCTTTTAAGTGAATAACTGACAACGAGTTAGCAAACTTACAATGCACATTACGCTTTATATTCAAATCGTGTAAGATGTACTAAACGCCCTGGGGAAAATTTCCTACTTTATCACATAGATGACGCCCAGTTTGAAAACCATTTGACAAAGGAGAAGGACAAGTCTTAATACAAAACACGAGAAGAGTTGGTTGGAAACCTTGCGGTAACCTAGGCGCACCAATTCTGTATTCAGTGCTTCCGAAAAGAGTAGTTAGTCCAAGCCGCAGATAATTTGAATGTGTAGCGGCGAAGGCTTGCGCAGAACTAATTGGAAACCAGCTCGTATTGAAGAATCGGAGAGCAGACTTCGAATTCCAGTCGCGTTCACTTACGTGCTAATACGCTTGGGATAGGCATGAATCCAGTCACTCCCAGCTATGGGTTAAATAGCAGGGCATACTGGATCCTATAGCTTTGGGTGGCAGCCGGTCTAGGAGAAGGAAAAACTGAATTCAAAACCAGCCTGCAAAAGGTTGGTTTCCGTCAGGCTGTCTCTGTCCAGGAAATATAGCTTCTACAGTACATGTGATACCGTTACACCCTAATGGGTTACGGTATTGTGATTATGACGATAAAGAGGCATCTGGCCCTTCAGTTCTAAGAACTGAGCTACTAGACCCTCCTACATCGAAAAAAAAAAAAAAAAAACAAAAAAAAAAACGATTATATATATATATATATATATAGCCGTTTCTAGAATTAGCCGTTTCTCTCTGTCGAATGTTGTTAGCTCAGTGGTAGAAACTGACACCACATCGGTTGGGTTCTGTCTTGGCTTAAAGCATTCGGATGTCTAGTCGCTCTGGGGAGCTGTGATACCGCGAAACAGTACTGTATGCGAATGACGCACACACACACATATAATATATATATATATATATATATACCACTGAGCTAACAACATTCGACAGAAACGGAGAAACGGCTAATTCTAGCGTATTGTTTTTTCGAATGTAAACAAACGCCAATCAGTCAGAGGGCTCCAATTCATTTTACTGAAGAGCTTTGCATATATATATATATATATATATATATATATATATATGATTAATGTGAGTAAAAGTTTGTCACTTAGCCGATTGGTTACCTTCTCCATCCCGACACTAGAGTTTTATAGGCGGACCTGTCCGTCCACAATTCAGCGGGTATCAGCAATTTAATGCTTATAGTTTTCCTTTTAATAGACATTTAACTTTGGTATAAGTTTTCTTTTCTGTATTTTTTTTTTTGTGCATGCGTGTGGTAATGAACCCGTCCCTTCACATGCGCGTTCGATCGCGTGCGCCTATCAGCGTGGATATGCGTACGTATAGGGAGTCGTGATCATTTTGCCCGTTTCTTAAATTTTTTTTTTCTTTAATTTACACTTGTTCATTTAGCCTTCTCTCTTTTCTTCCCCCCCCACCTTTTTTTTTTTTTTTTTGATTGTTGCAGATTTTGTTCCGACTAGAGACATGTGACAGATTTTTTATTTATGAGCATTATATTTTTTTCGCTAGGGATGTTTTTTTTTTGTGTTTTTTTACATTTCTTTACATAAATAATTGATATTAACGCTTAAATGATATCTCTCTCTCTCTCTATATATATATATATATATATATATATATATATATATATATTAGTTCACACTTACACGCGCATACGTAGTCTTTGAATAGTGTTTAGGGAATTAAAATTATATGCTTATATCAAATGTTATCGTTTATTTAAGGTTTCATTTTTATTTTATACTTCGGAGTTTATTTGTTTTTGCCTTGGTGTTATATATTGAGGTATAAATTATGGGGGTTAGGTTTGTTCACTTTTGTGTGTGTGTGTGTGTATATATATATATACACAAACGCCTCTGTAGGTGTGTATGTTTCATATTTGCTTATTAACTTTGTATTATATTTTTTATTTCATGTATTTAAAAGTTTATATTATATTTATTTTATTTATATTTATTTGTTTAATTTTAGTTAGTGCTCAGATGGCAAAGTAAATCCTCGAATACGAGCGGCCAGCTATTATTATGAGTTCACCCCCACCCTTTTATCCATATTTTTTTTAATTATATTTATATCCTTATTGGGGATATTGATGTATTGGTTTGCTAAGTTTAATGCGTTGTTTAATATATATTCATTATGAGATGGGTAGAAATCTTTCAAGGTTTGTTTTGTTTTATGCATATCAACTCCGATGGATATTTAAATGCCGACAAGATTTTTATTGCTGGTAATATTTTCTTTAAAAAAAAAAAAAAAAAAAAAAAAAAAATGTATTGCTGCTAATATGTTTCCTTCAAAAATGTAAAGCTGGTATTAAAACCTATTTTTACACATTCATAGTGTTTTGACGACAGTCTGGGGGTTAACTATTTACCCATAGCTCCGACCCTAACACGTGTCAGGGTGGACCTGGGAACACCAGCAATTAAGAGTTGGTTCCACGCTCCTCAAAACCTTCTGATCAAAAGCCTTGTTGTCGGATGTAGTTTATCGTCATACCCAGGACGCAATTCTTTTAAGTCTAATTGCGTGAAGGAGAGTTTTTATATACTACTCATGTTATTAAACCAGTTGATTGTTGCTTTAGCATTTTTCCATTGGATTATGCTTAGTATCTTTCATAGTTTTTTTTAACATTGTTTTTCTCTAATTTTGTTTGCCTATTTCTAAATATTGTTTTGTATGAGACTTAGTAATCTGCATGTTGCTTTGGTCTTGAAATTGTCCTTGTGGTCTTTTTCAGTTTAATAAATGATTCTATTGTCTAATTTTTTTATTCTATTTTCTAATTTTAGTTTAGTGGTTATGTTGTTAGCTTTGTTTATATCACTGTTTCGTTATTAGTGGTTTTGTAAAATTTACTGACTTCTTTGATACCAGTTTATTGTAGTGGTTTATGGTTTTTATTTCATAAGATTTAAATGTATACCCAGTAAAAATTTTGATAAGTGTGCCGTGATATTTTCATTTGCTCCTAGCAAAAAAAAAAAAAAAAAAAAAAAAAAAACAACACTACCCTCGGGTAAATGCCCATTAACGAGTTAACAATTCAACTCTGCATAAATCATGAGATTTAAGCAATCATCTGTAAGGATGCTGACATCATCATATATATATATATATATATATATATATATATATATATATGACACACGAGATAGTGGATCAATATCGATATCTCGACACCTATTTTTTTTGTTCAATCATTTCACCCCCAAGCAAGGCGACAATGCCACCAAGAAAAAAAGGGAGATCGCTGAGAGTGAAAGAGAAGACAAGGAGACAGGAGAGAGACAATAAAAAAAAAGGAATTCTAGAGAACAGAAGGTGGCGATTGGCGTTACATATAAATTTTTGAAGATTCTAGGAAGAAAATGGAAGGGAGTTCTACAGGCGAGAAAAGAAACTATTAAAATAGGACATACGGTGAGATCGAGTTGCCATTCTAAATTCATGCAGTTGAGACATCAAGGACGAAAGTTCATCAGAACACTTGCCATGAAGATATTTCTAGAAAAGGCAGTTGTAAGCCAAGTTATGTCGGTGAGAAGTCACTGAAGTCGAGATGAGAGGTCAGGATGGACTACATTCCAGAACCTTCTTGGTGATAACATTTTGACTGTGAAATATTCGAAGCATGTTATTAACATTCTTTAGTGGTATCAGTCTACTGACGAAAATATTATACTAAAAAAATATGTTAGGTAAAATCTTTTTTTTTTTTTCAGCCTTAGGTCATGGATTTATTAAAGTGCAAGTATTATGTATGTTTTAAATATGTGTATTATACATTTTCCAGCAACCTCTTATTTTTTTAAACTACAGATATCAAATACACACAAAATACCTACACACAATAAGGTGCTGAAGAGTTTGATCTATTTTTCAAACTCTCACCAAATGATAAAAAATATCATATTTGTTTTTTTGAAAACATTTATTGATCGGTGCAGTACGTAACCCAGTAACATTTTCCGAATGGTCGGGTTATCGGTGACTAAACCGGTTAACCCAACAGGGTTTTCTAGTGGCTACACCGAATAAACTGACGAATGGATGGAGAGAGATCGGACGCAAACAGCGAGAGAGACCGGACCAACGGACGCAAACAGCGAGAGAGACCGGACCAACGGACGCAAACAGCGAG
>OZ010604.1:74672748-74685248 GCA_963932145.1 Acanthosepion lycidas | reverse complement strand
ATAGAAAAACTCTAAGAATATGCGATAATAAAGTTGTATGACGGACAAAGGATTTGTTTTTACCGTAGATGTTAGTTACATCGGTATACGTTATTTTTGAAAGTCGTTTTAACCTTTTAAAAAATATCTACATTCATTACACCACTTTTAGATTTCATGGTTATTAAGTAAAAATTATGAATTATTTTTGCATTTGACCGCGGGTAACTGAGAGCATCCGCGGGTAAAATGAGGAAAGCTATTTTTTTTTTTAATTAATTTTTTTAATTTTTTAATTTTTTTTATTTACCGTATTGGGATTAATCTAATTTATCGCAAATTGGATTTATACTATTTACATTATTCGGACTATTGTCCTCATCTTTGTCGCCATACTTATTACAACGTTTCGGCCGTTGTACGCTCCGGCCTTCTTCAGGTGGTTGGAATGTCGAACTGAACCCTTTTATTTCGCTCACTGGGGTAGACTGTTCTAGTTCCACGTGCCATGTCTAGTGGATGTCAGTTATCAGTTATCTCCTGCTTAATTCCCTCTCCAAGTTCTCCACCGCCTGACATCTATTGCATTTATGTTGTCCGTACGACAAGACGATGATCACTTGACAATTTTTGATGCATTTTTAAACTCGGTTTTATTTTCGTTGGTTGCGTTAACATCACGTGTATCCTTCATGGTGTTTGCGTGCATGTTTAACGTAATATAAATGTGCATTAGAATTTTTTGTTTTGGTGTATTTTAATTTTATGCTAAATACCGTAATTCCCCATGTATAACATGCATTTTTTTTTTCCTTAAAAAATAATAAGCAAAATCAGGGGTGCGTATTATGCATAGATACAAAAAAAAAAATCTTCAAAAAAATTGCCGTTTCATAGGTCGATTTCAGTTGCAAAATGACTACTCACCACAAACAATTTGACATTAGAATTCAGCGATTGCGACCCCATAAATGATGTCAAATACAATCATATGTACATAATGCTTATAAAAGTGGAAAATAAAATAAGGTTTATAAAACTAAATTAGAATAATATTAATCTATGTTCAAAACCTTTTTTTTTTTTTTAAATAAGAGAAGGAAACGCTGGCCGTAATGAAATTGGAGAGGTACAATTTATAGGGTTTGATTAGCAAACAAGGTATGCGTAAGTAGAAGCATTTTCTCTACACTTTCAGCATAATTTTAGGGGTGCGTATGTTGGATGAAGGCGTGTTATACATGGGGGAATTACGGTATATGACGGAAGTATACGCGCAATACTAATTTGAGTCTGGTTATATTGAGGTCTGGTATTCTTTAAATATAGGTTTTGCAAATCTTGGTAATATCTAAGTCTGGTGAGTATTTTATTAATATTCTTTTCAGGTATTTTCCTTCCATAATTTTTGTTTATATTTTCATAACGTAGCAATTTTAAAATAAAAATTATCTATTTTATCTCTACATGATACTTTGAGATTACCGTATTTTCCGGATTGGAAGACGCACCCTAATATTGAAAAGAAATTTTTAAGAGAAAAAAATGCAATGACACATTCACCATGCGTCTCTCGCATACTGGCGCCACGTATTGTTTAGATTAATCACTCGTCCGATGACATACAAGTCAAGAGCAGAAAGGCTCCCGCCGCTGCTAGTAAACAGAGCATGTTTCTGATTATGGCTCGGCTCCAGGAAGGTTTATAGTCTCGGAAATACTTTTAACAGCTAAGTACTGAGGTTACATCATAGGTTGGTGCAAAAAATAATGACGTAATAATGTCGTTTTTGACGTATTTTTAACGTCAAAAAACGACATTATTACGTCATTATTTTTGCACCAACCTAATAAAAAGCTGAATTAGATAATAGCTATCATTATAGTGCAATGATTCAACATACAAATCCACGTCCCTATCAGTCAAGTCAATTAGGTGAACGCCCAAGCTTACTTGAGCCTGGGCGTTGCCTTACATTCGTCTTGGAAAATGCACACGTATTTTTCAGAATAATTTTTTTGGTGTGGGGAGGGGGAGTGCGTCTTGTAAGCCGGAAAATACGATATTTGTATTTTCCTACATAATGACATTTTGATAATTTTGTTTTTTTTTCAGCGGCATGTCAAACTCTGGTTTATTTAATGCCGAAATCTAAAGCTTTTGAGCATAAGTTTATGGCTTCAAATAAATATTAGGTTCGTGCAAAAATAATGTCGTTCTTTCATATAGTAACACATGTGAGAAAACGACATTAGGTTGGTGCAAAAATAATGACGTAATAATGTCGGTTTTTGACGTTAAAAGTACGTCAAACGACATTACGTCATTATTTTTGCACCAACCTAATAGCAATCTTCAGAAAAAAAAAATGATTTAAGCATGTCACCTCGACCAAAAGATAATTTTTTTTTTCGCTCACACTTTCAAAAATCCTTAATCATTTATGTGATATCAGGTCGAGCATATCAATAACTGACTTATCAGCCTCAAGGTCAAAACTACAAACTCGTCACGCATATTAATACAAACAAAAATAGTTAAAAACCTTTTTCCGGTTTTTCAAGTCCTAAATATTAAGTCAAATGAGACACTTAGTCATACAATTTTTAAACTATTTCTTCAGATCATTACTACTGTATGGACGATATCCTGCAAATAAGTTGACAGATATTGACTGTGCAGATGACCCAGCCATCACTGTAGACACCATTACCCAGGCCACAGTTCTCCTACATCATCCAGACAATGCTGCCAACGATGTCAATGTCTCTAAAAATTAATTCAAGGGATTCAACCAGCAAGGCTCAATGCAAACTGTCACAGACGAGTCAATAAAATCTGTAGAATCCTTTACATCTCTAGGAAGTAAAACAATTTCTATTTGAATGGATGCAAAAATTCGCATAGCTAAAGCCTCATTCGCCTTGAATAAAATAGACGTAATCTGGAAATCTGATCTACCAGAAAACCTCAAGCGGAGATTCTTACGAGCTACTGTAGGGACAGTGTTAATGTATGGCGCCACTGCCTGGGCATTAACGAAAACCATAGAGTCTAAGCTTGATGGAACCTACACTCGGATGCTGAGGGCTATACTTAACATCTCTTGGTGGGGGGGGATAACATCCAACTAAAATCACAGCTGTATGGACCCATCTCTGATATTTCTACAATCTTAAACCCTAGAGTTTAAGCTTGATGGAACCTACACGCGGATGCTGAGGGCTATACTTAACATCTGTTGGGGACAACATCCAACTAAAATCACAGCTGTATGGACCCATCTCTGATATTTCTACAATCTTAAACCCTAGAGTTTAAGCTTGATGGAACCTACACGCGGATGCTGAGGGCTATACTTAACATCTGTTGGGGACAACATCCAACTAAAATCACAGCTGTATGGACCCATCTCTGATATTTCTACAATCTTAAACCCTAGAGTTTAAGCTTGATGGAACCTACACGCGGATGCTGAGGGCTATACTTAACATCTGTTGGGGACAACATCCAACTAAAATCACAGCTGTATGGACCCATCTCTGATATTTCTACAATCTTAAACCCTAGTGTCTAAGCTTGATGGAACCTACACGCGGATGCTGAGGGCTATACTTAACATCTGTTGGGGACAACATCCAACTAAAATCACAGCTGTATGGACCCATCTCTGATATTTCTACAATCTTAAACCCTAGAGTTTAAGCTTGATGGAACCTACACGCGGATGCTGAGGGCTATACTTAACATCTGTTGGGGACAACATCCAACTAAAATCACAGCTGTATGGACCCATCTCTGATATTTCTACAATCTTAAACCCTAGAGTTTAAGCTTGATGGAACCTACACGCGGATGCTGAGGGCTATACTTAACATCTGTTGGGGACAACATCCAACTAAAATCACAGCTGTATAGATCCATCTCTGATATTTCTACAATCTTAAACCCTAGTGTCTAAGCTTGATGGAACCTACACTCGGATGACCCATCATTGATATTTCTACAATTTTATGCGAACTCAGAATAGATACTGCTGGGGTGCACAATAACCAATCGAGAGTGATTTACCGTTCTGGACAATCGCTAGCCATAGAGCAAGACGGGTTCGTCGCCCAGCACCCACCTACATTGACCAGCTATGTTAAGACACAAAATGTCACCCTAATGACCTTCCGACGTTGATGCAAGACCATGAATGTTGACGTGATCGACTCGAGATTTTTCGAGCTCGCTCGACCGAATAAGATTCCAGAAAAATGGCCTTGGACACAAAATTGTAACGTATGCCATAAAACCTTCACATATTTAAGCTTGATATATAGCTGGCTACTCGTATTCGAGAATACCCGTCTACTAGGGCGACTAGCCAATCCCTATTGCAGACGCTTTCTCAGGCGAATTTGTGTTTATTCAACACCCACAGAGCCCACTTGTAGTTTATACTGCAACTATGTTGAGCAGACCGTAGTTACAGTTTCTGAGAAAAAAGCGTGTTAATTAGCGTGATCATCAATTTGAACAAGGCCAGCAGGCTCAAGCCCAGGACCACAGGTATCGACGGCCCCCAATTTCACTCACAAGGCATGGGTCAACCCGCGGTATAGTTTTCGGGCACTTTCTAAAGGTGTCGCAGTTCGATAACATCAGAGTCTCCTTCCTGACAAATGGACAGTGTTGAGATTCGAACCCGGATCTCATGGTCAGAAAGCAAACGTTCTAACCACTCGGCCACGCTTGATATTACAGCATTATGAAGGTATACTTGTTACATTTACTGGTATACTTCAACCTTAGTTCCACCAATTTTAACCTTTATGGCTAAGATCCATCATGCAACGCACATTGTAGCGAACCACCCTCATTTCCTTCGTATCCCATTAGTGAGATTTAAGTTTCATTTGATCAGCTTTTTTACAAGAACCGCTGCTTTGTGAAGCCGACTCCCAAGAGGACGTTTCCCCGATTAATACAATTTTAACCCCAATGAAGTATAGAGTTAACGGTTATCTTTCCTACAAACTATGCCTATTACTCTACCTCGAGTGATTCTTGGGCCTTATACAGCGCGAACTTTATTGTAGAAAAAATGAGCTGACCAGGTACCATAACTTTGCATCTAAGATCAGGGAGAAGCATTATAATGATTTTTAATATATATATATATATTATATATATATATATATATATTATATATATATAGGGTTTTATAGGATATCAGTTTTGTAAAAGTATTTAATGATTTTTAATGACATTTTTCATTACTATAAACATTACATTTAATGGGTATAATATATGCTTTGAGCAGAAATCCATGTTTTCAAACAGTGAAATTAATGTCAATCGGCCTAGAGATAAAGTCTTTATAAAGAAAATGTTCCTGCTATATTCTCTTTGAGAAACTGCTTTCAAACCAGGCCTGCTTTACCATTAAGCTATGTGAAGCATTTACAGCAAAGTAAGATTCAATTACCCTACTTAAGAAATGCAAATCTCTCGTTGGCACTTTTCGAAGTCTATATCCGCTAAGTTTGTTTACATTTTGGTTAAGAAAATAAAGTAATGTTTTCAGCATGTTTGGTTTTAATCCGATATTATTTACTACTGCTATATTTGAATGTTCTGGGCGGGAGATGTGCATTTCTTATAACCTGTCGCACCCATGAGTGACTACACTATAGGTAGTAATTACCTATAAGTATCTGTAAGTCAACGGACTACAGAGACTAGCTGGGATCTGTTCCGGCTGTGCTGTCGAACTCTCTGCCCGAAGGCAGAGAGGAACCCGGATGAGACTTTGCCCTTCGGCATAGCCTCGTTTATGCGGGGTTTACAGGAAAGGTTTGGTCTAGCCTACGGGCTCGAATTGCCTCACATTAAATTCGGCCTTGTTCCACATTTTGCCTCGTGGGGTGGTTGGTAAATATTACTAGCTGGGATCTGTTGATTACGACTTACGCGAGAACTAGCGACCTTCCAATAGAAGCACTCACTAATGGATTGATTGCGACGAACTGTTACCTTTATTCTTATTGTACTGGTTTTTACAATAAACCTTCACTTAGTTTATCCACCTTGTTTTTCAAGTATATATATTTTTATTAGCACGAATATAACATAACTAAAAATAGAACTTTGCTATTATGGCTTCCCGTGACGTAACGGTAAGGCTCACTTAGTTCAAATGTGGTTTCCCTGACTGGAAAAAGGGGATACAGATTCGATTGAAGCACATTTTATTGAGCAGATCTTTGAGTAGACATTAATTTCAGTCTTAAGAAAAAGAAGAAAAAGATGACAACAAATATCAGAGATGTTTTCTTTAAAACGTGTACCCAGTAAATATAATGTTTATCTTAATAAATCCTATCGTATAAAATAAATATCAGAGAAGGGCACAATGCTTTTGAGCAATAAATATTACAGACCGTTATTATTGTAAAAACGTGCTATCCAAACATTCGAATTTTCTGGGCCACGTAAAGAAGAAAGACGGCTTGGAGAATTTAATACACGAAGGACATATTTCAGGCAAGAGAATAAGAGGGAAACGACGAGTAACCTACCTAAAAGCTTGTGTAAATGGGTTGAGGAACAAACCTTGCTTGAAGCTATGGAAAATAAGAAGTTGTGGAGAGTCATTATTGCTAACGTCTCGAAGAACTGTAGAAGACGTCCTATCTTCACTGTATACACTATAGCACACATTCCTCAACAGAGAACACATTGTTAGGGCCAGATCCATTGTTGGAGTATTTTTGAGAAGTGGGGTCAGCTTTTAAGACAGGATATACAGAAGAAAGAATTTATACATTGAAATCAAGTCATAATTTTTATTTTTAAAGGGCCAAATCATTTTCAGGTTGAGAGCAGCTCACCAGGCACTAGAGAGATGAATATGGCTGAAAAGCTCAACTTTCTTTATGCTGTTTAATGTCTAAAAAGACTGAAAAAAAAAAAGAGAATTAACAAAAAATTTAGATGAAAGTTTAAGTCATAAATACTTTTCGTTTTTGGCAAGTAATTCTAATGACGAATATATTGGCCTAACTATTGGAAGATACGAATAAATTCGATGTACCGTATATACTCGTGTATAAGTCGACTTCACAATATAGTGCGACTCAGAATTTTTTGGTATGAATTTTAACCACACCCAGGAAAATTTACCGAGTGCAATTGGTCACTGAAAATGCATTATTTTTAACCTCTTCAAAAAAAAAAAAAAAAAAAAAAAAATGCCATCCTATTACCGTTTTCAAACACCGCAAAACGATTTGATGAGGTAGGGGCTTTCCCCCAATGAAAACCAGATTCAAGACTTCGTACACAAAGGTTTTTGGACATCAAAACCTGCAGTATTTTACTTTAAAAGTATGCAAGAGTGCATTGATAAGGGACAAGTTATTGCAAATAACGTAGATTATTTAAAGGAATAAAATGTAATTGTACTTCATTTAGATTTGAAGAATGAGTCCTGGGTATGACGATAAATTATATCCGGCGGCAAAACCTCTGACAGAGTCACCTTAATTGCTGTTGTTCTCAGGTCCACCCTGATCCGGGGTGGTAGCACCTGTTAGGGTTCCAGCTATGGGAAAATAGAGAACCTCCAGACAAAAACAAAAATATGAAATTAAAAGAAGTATTGATAGCAAAATTAACAGTGATATTTATTTATAACAAAATGACCAACAATACATTTTAGCTGTAGTTGAAGGCATGCAATTGTGTTCGAAATATTTAGATTTCAGCATTAAATAACCCAAAGAGGTTGATATGCCGCTAAACAAAATCAACCAAACTTTCGGCATTAAATAAAATCAACCAAACATTTGAAGAATGAAGTTGGTAAAAAAAAAAAAAAAAAAAAAAAAAAATGGAAGTTATTTATGACTGAACCTAATACTTAATAAGAGCAATTATCTGAAGCCTGCGAACAACGTTTGCAGAAATAGGACAGACTTAATGACTGGAAACCACCGATACGAAGTGGAGTGATTATATTAAATGACTTGCTAGATCTGCTGCTAAGAAGGTTGGTTCATTGTGTAGTAACAGACAATCTTTCTCGTCAGAATCCATCTTGTACATTTATAAATCTACCATCCGTCCGTGCAGTCACTATTGCCGCCATATTTGCTCTAGTGATCCTAGTATAGATCACGAGATTCTTGGCAAAATTCAAAGAAAGGTCTGTAATGTAATCTATCTGGGCCTGACATATTGACTTTATCATCGGTGTGACTTAGCTTCCCTTTGTTTTGTTTTTTTCTAAAAATATTTTCATGGACATTCTTCAGATTTTGCCTTCTTTGTGCCTCGACAGCGTGAATTTAAGCTAGCAACTCGTTTGGCAAATAGTTCCCACAGTTTTATTGTTGAACTAGTTAGATGCAACCCTATGGTCTATCCTAATAGTTTTACTTCTCGCCCGTGGAACTCACTTCCCATTTATTGCTTCCTTGCCACCTATAATCTTCAAAAAATGAAAAATGCAACGCCAATCGACATCTGTCTTCCAGAACAGTTCTTTAATTGTCCTTTCTCCTCAAGTTCGCATTTTCTTTCAATTCCAGTAACCACTTATCTTGGCATTCTCGGCTTGCTTTGGGTGTAATGCTTAAAATTTACAGATAGACGACTATGAAACAACCAATAAAAAGGTGGAAGTAATTATCGTTCTTGTAGTCACTCAAAAGAGTGGTGTAATGGATAACGGCTCTGGATGAGAAAACGGAGAGCCGAGTTCGAATTCCAGTCGGGTTCGTTACAATAACTTACGCGCAAATAACCTTGGTAAAAGTATGAATCCACTTACTCCCTCCCCAGTTATACTGGGATTGAAGTGCAGGAGATTTGGCAACAAGTCTATCGCAGAAAGACATGGCAACCTACTGCGAGAAAATCTGCCTAGTCCTGAATCGAAAGAGGCATGATCGTCCAAGCGTGTATTACGCATGACACAAAACTCACTGAATCGCTCAACGGCTATTTTTATTGTGGTTATTGCTTTGAGAAAACATGGTTCTATAATTTTTTTCTTTAGCAAGAATTCTTCAGTTAGGATGTATAGGGACAGGTCAGAGTACAAGCTATGAATTGCTGAGGTCAGAAGAAAAACGAAAAGGTACAAAAATTTAATGTGTAATAATAGACGACGGCAATGTGACACATAAGGCGCAAAGAAATAGCAATAGATGCATTTCAGAAACTAAGCAAAGTATTAAGTCTTAGAAAAATTATCGTTAGAAACAAAGATAAGAATAGTGAACGCTGGACAATCTCTTCACAAATGAAGACTTGAAACGACAACATACTACAGAAGGTTACTGAGAGTACTGTGAACGGAACAGACGAGAAATATCGAAGTTTGAATGAAAATGGAAATTTATGGGACACGTGATGAGGGAAAAAAATGGACTTAACACTGCAGGCAAGAAGGTCAGAGGAAAACGAGTAACCTACTTGAATAGTTTGTGCGGATAGAGCGCAGAGCGATGACTAGGAAGGATGGTAAAGGGACAAACGTTTGCAGCGAAAAGAACAGGAAGCTGTAGAGAGCCATAATCGCCTACGTCGCAAAAGGATATGGCACATAAATGATCTTTACTTAAATCCGTTATCTACACATGCTACAAGGGCTTTAAAAAGAAAATTCACAACACGCCTACTTTTTCCTTTTTAAAAAAATAAACATTACACAATTATAACCTTTCCCTTAATGTTATTTAAGAAACTAAAAAAAAAAAAAAAAATGAAGCCACCAGAACTAATACGCTTCATTTTATATATATAGCTCCTTGCGAAAATGAATTGAAACAACCACCTTAGTTTCCTTTCTTTCAGCATACGGTCAGTTTTAGACCCACTTGAGTGACAGGGTGTAATCGATTTCTATTTTTTCCTCAGATTAGGTTGTTTGCAATGGTGTGCAGTACTATGTATGATGAAATTTGTTTGGCTTTGAAAAATATTGCATCATTCGTGATTGTAGCAGATTTTTTTTTTTTTTTTTTTTTTATCACGCCCAGACACTATTGCCTCGACTGTCGATTAGTTGCCTTACGGCCATTGTTTGCGATGGACGTCACTCTAAGGAAGCGTACGAAAATTATAATGCTTCACGAACACAATGGAAGCTTTACCCGTGATCAAATCAAAGTACTATAAACTGGCCCGGAAACTCTCTTGATTTCAATCCAATCGAAAATCTGTGGTTAATCTGCAAGGAACGACTTCGTGGAATGGACATACGAAGTACTAACATTGTGCATTGGGTCATGTTTCATTGGAAAAATACGAAAAACAAAGTAAATAATAAAGGAATCATCCGTTTTGTTTCAATTAATTTGCACAAGGGTGTGTACATATATATATATATATATATATATGTGTGTGTGTGCATGCATGCGTGTGTGTGTGTGTGAAATACAAAATATAAATTTAAAAAAAACTTACGCTTAATAATAAAAATACTTGCTGTATATACTCGCGTATCATGCGACCTTCGAAGACCTCATTTTGAAGCTAATTTGACTACAGTAAAAGGATATATAATTTGGTCAACGACGGAACAAGGTTATCAGTACATACGCTAATTTTATATCTCGTGTATGATGTGATCCCCTTGAAATAAGCTTCAAAATTCAGTCTTCAAATATCGCAAATATATACGGTAATGTGGGAACTCGGTTCAGCAACCTCTCTCTCTTTCTATATATATATATATATATATATATATATATATATATATATATATATTCCTTACTTTCTAAAGTATGCAATTAATTTTAAAACTTATAATGAAAGATTTAAAAACCAAGTTTTAACAGTATGCGAATTTATTTCAATAAGCATTGTCATTAATAATAATAATAATAATAATATTTAACTCGGATTTCAACTTTTTTTTCCTTGCTTTTATACCCAACAGTAATAGTTTAGAGGTGTTTTACTTTTTTAGATGGAACATCGTCAAATCGGTTTTTATTTTAATGCATAACTAGCCGAATTACCGGTGACTTGCTGTGCGTTACACATTTTTTTTTTGCGAGAAAATGATGTATTTCGATATCACGCAATGATCTGGCCGATGTGACCACCATCTTCAGGCTTTCTCCTTCTATATTTTGGATAGAAGTCATACCTTTGTTCAAATTTAAATTTAATGTAAATCAAAGGGAAATAAGTTTTCAGGGGGACTGTGCCTCCCAGATCAAAATGAAATATACTTATCCAAGTACTTTGTGTAATGTAGTTTCAGAATATCTATCTATATATATTGTTATGGGGGTCCATCTCCAAAACTCTAAGAGGAGTTCAATAACAGACAGGTGAGGGCTACTAGATAGATAGATAGATAGATATCTTATAATTAGGATAAATGAGTTAAAGTATTTGACACTCACAGGATAGATTGAAGTCAAGCTGGACAGTGGAAAACAATGAATAACCCATCTAATGAAATTGAGTAAATATTTGGCAGAACAGGTATAAGGAGATAAACAGAGACAAATTGAGTCTCTTCTGTTAATTCACCCCAAAATAATTCTCCCAGAGCGAGGCCCTTCCATTGCACTCCGGTTGGGTTGACCTTTGCGATCGCCCTAAACGTGGGCTACTCGAGTTGCTATTGCTAAGTGTGCGGTCCGGAGTCGCACTCACCTCGATAAACAACCCCAAAACATTTTTTTTTTTTTTTTTTTTTTTTAATTGTAAAAAGTTCCTTGTAAGTACCTCAAATATCATCCACCCTTGCGAAATGTGAATAACACCCTGATTTTTTGTAATTTTTTATTCTGAGTGTTGCGAGGTAAATTTTGATTTAAAATTTATAATCTCTGTTGTAACCTAGGAAGGGTTACTGAATGAGGAATAACCAAAAAGGTAGATGGGAAATGAAATATTATTTTTGCACCACCCTATCAACAAAATACAATGCTCGCCAGCGACGTGAAGTAGGTAAACCACTTCTAGTGGTGGACTACTTAGCATATTACTCCACTTACAATAGTGTCCAACGTATTTAGGAGGACTGGGATATACCCATTAGTGTTCATAGATAAGGTATATAACGATTTCTGAGGGTAACTATATTATTTGGGGGTGAATTAACGGAACAGATCCGACAAATTTTAATAAGGGATACAAAAAAGAGGAAGTTGTGGAGAGCCATGATCACCCACATCATAAAGGGAAACGGTATATAGAAAAATAATCTTTCCTTCGAAAGTGACAACTAGCGCCCTCCAAAGCGAACGTACTGGAGGTTGGACTATTTTTGTCTTCTGGTCACCATGTATGGGTAGGACCCCTCCTATATTAAACTCCACCTTCAGCCACATATACGGCAGCGAATGTTGGACGGTCTCCTCAAAGATGAAGAATAGACTCGAGGCGACAGAGATGTGGTTCTACAGAAAGATGTCTAGGATAACATGGACCGAGCGGATGAGCAATGATGAAGTCTTGGAGAGGATGTAAACAAGGAGGCTTATACTTAACATCAGGAAGAGTC
>OZ010604.1:74647748-74667748 GCA_963932145.1 Acanthosepion lycidas | reverse complement strand
GTATCCACGCGGCCTACAACCCCTGTTCCCAGAGATGACACATCGCATGCCTCTCGCTACTCTATTGCTATTCCTTTGGGTAATTTTCTGACCAGCTATATTCCTTGATTCCGACAGTTCATATCTTTACAGCTAGGGCATGCCATGCCGCGTACACAAAGTTGAATTATCATCATTGCCTCCGTATTTCATTGCTGCCATATCAGGGTTTGAAATGACGAACGTTAGAACAAGATTTTTTGTTTACGACTTATCAACCTTTTATCGGGCATTTAAATCTGAAACATTTCTGTAGTGTAAGGATAATTCTTTTCTTTTGGAGTAAATATTGCATTAATAATTTTTTTCGGGAATAAATGATTTTTCCAAATATAAGTACAATTTAATCCATAGCTAGAGGAAGGATATAGATTCATACGTTTCTCAAAAAGTATTTGCATATAAATGAATATAATGAAATTGATTTTCAGATTTCTCTGTCAGAAAATTAATTTCAAAAGTCAAAGTGAAATGGTAAAAAGGGAATGACTTATCCAGAGCAACAAAAGTCAAGAATTCGCAATCGCCCACAGCCTGAAAGAATATGGCACAAACTAATAGCTAGTTACCAAAATTCCTTTTATCACTTTAAATATAAATAGAGCTGTGAATATTAATTTTTACATTACGTCCAGTATTTACCTCGACTCCCCACCGAGTCAGGATGTGACACAAGGTTGGTTTTTAACGTGGGGAGCCGAGTGTCTCCACTCGGGCCGTTGGTTCAAACTGGTCTTAGCTGGCCATAGCCGGTCATACCACGGCTACGGAACAAGTCCGAAGATAGTGTCCATGCAATGTGGGGGTAGGGGAACGCAAGGAAGGAGAGAAGGCAACAAACTCGGGACAGATACTACAACTGCAGCATCTACTCCGACGGAGAAAACTCTTTTCTCCTCCTCTGCTTCTTCCAGGAAAAGAGTCCCCTTTCGCAGTAAGTCCAGAAGAAAATTAATCAATTTTAGTTATCAATAATAAACCATGAATTCACACATCATAGCAGTTTTTTTTAAATATAATGTTTTAAAGTCTATCGAGAAAGACGTGAACAAACTGCAAGTACACAAAAGGGGGGCGTAAGACGTGTATGTGTTTTCTCACAGACTTTTTTTTTTTATGTGTCATGTCCTTTCAGGACGTAGGCGATCATGGTTCTCCACCTCCTTCTATCCTTTGCAGCTCTCATCAAGTTCCTTCTCTCTGCTTCCACCCCCGGACCACGTTCTGTCATTCACTTGCTTAAGCCCGCCAGGTATGTCACGTGTTGTTTTCCTTCGTCTCTCTTTCCCTCTATTCAACCCGTGAGTATCAGATTCTCCACGCCCTCCTTCCTCATTATGTGTCCCAGAAATTTCAGCTGCTTCTTCCTGATATTAAGTATAAGCCTTTATCTTGTTTGCATCTTCTCTAAGATCTCATCGTTGCTCACACGCTCGGTCCATGATATCCTTAGCATCCTTCTGTTGATCCACATCTCCATCGGCTCGAATCTCTTCTTCATCTTTGAGGAAATCGTCCAACATTAGCTATCTTAAAAACAAGAGATGAGTAAATGCCACTGCCGATGACAGATTCAGAAAGAAAATCGACATAGCGGAGAAAAGGAAAGCTAAAAAAAAAAAAAAAAAAAAAAACTAACCAGAAATTGTAACAAGACAATATAAGATTGTCAGCAATGGACTGCCAAATATGCAAGCTATAAATTGGGAACGACAAAAAACGACCGATAAAATTTAACTGTCAAGTGAAGTGTTGTAAGAGAAGATGGAAAATTTGTCAAAAGAATCTTGAAAAGAAAAAAAAATATCGGACTAGAGAAATATATTTTCCAACACCAAAAGTATTAACAGGAAAATATCGTTAATAACAAAAGATATAGAGTAACAAACTGTTAAGTAATATTAATCCTACAAAGCGGTGAATGTTGGATAGTTTCCTCACAGATGAAGAGGAGACTCAAGAGGCAACAGATATGGTTCTTGGTTTTTCTTTTTATTCTCCTCAAGGCAATAAATGGTAGTAGCTGTTTTCCTTATAATGAAACATTCAGCATTCATTGACCGAGCAGCCAATGCTACTAGTTACGCTTTTCTTCACTCCCTGGCCATAAAACTGTGATCAAAGTGTAGTATCTGTTCTCATCTCTAATGGCAATGGTAATATTAGCCGTTTTCCTTATAAGGAAACATTCGGCATCCATTCATCGAGTAGCAAGTACTGCTATCGGTTGAAATTTATAAAACTTCTCTTAAAACAATTTTTCAGGAAAATAGGCTTTTTATGTCCCGTAGCTCTTATCGCTCTTTCCAGTGTTAAATGTGGGTTTCCTTACCAACCTTTTGTTTGAAGGAGGGAGAAATGTCAACATCTTGGTTATGCCATTATTTTGTCTTTGAGTTACATGTGTTATCCATTTTACTCTGCTATTGGTAGTCCTCAATTGATGTAGTTTCTGCTATTTGTTACAGTTCTTTACTTGTGGATCTGTAACGTCAGTCTACGATATTCCAAGGCCCATAGACTTCACCCGTTCAAAGCTATTTTTAACCGTTAATCTTAGGAAGTGGTTGTATACAGCTGATAGTTTAAATAGTCCTGATTCACTTTAGCGCCATCCATGACATCCATATGGTTTCGATCTGATGATGTTATTTAAGAACACACCAGAGTTTTCATGTTGATGTTTTGGTTTTGTAACAGTTTGTGGTTTTCGGTTTAACTAACTCGAGCGCAGCGTATTCTAAGTTCAATTTCCTTATATCGGATACTAAATGTGTTATAACTGATTATAACCGAGATATTTGAAGTGTTTAGTAGTTACTAATTCTCCACACTAATTTTTTTTAGAATGGATCCAAGGTATGTGATATCAGTACTTTCATTCCAATTCCAGATCATAGTTTCTCTTCTAAAAAGCTTTATCTAAACGATAAACTTTTTAGATCAGAGATGCAACGAAGCCCCTAAACTGCAAGAGGTTACTGAGAGAGAAAGAAACAGGTTGACAATAAAAGAATAAGATTCAGGGAGGGAGAAAATGACGATTGACACTATTTAGATTTTTGAAGATTGTAGTTGACAGGAAAGGAGAAAGTCGGAAGAGTTCCACAGACGAAAAGTACAGTGGGGATGCTGAAGATACCAAAGACAGAACATGTGAGCAAATACAAAATGGGAGCAAAACGCACACAATGTGGAAAGAGGGCTTAGAGAATCTGACACTCGTAGGAGATATTCAAAGCAAGAGGGACAAAGAAAAAACAGTGAGAAATCTACCTATGTTTTTGTAAATGGATGGCAGTGCAGGGACGTGGAGGTATATTAAGGGGACGAACACTGCTTCGAGCTACAAAGGAGATGAAGTTCTAGAGAGCTATCATCGATTATGTTCTGAAGGAACACCGCAGAAAAGGAAATAAAATAGAAAAAGTATGCTGCTTTCTCGATTTTTGAAACCGCCGTTTTGTTGCAAACCACGGTTACACGCTTCGATTTATTTTTAAGAAAATGGTAAATGAAACTTCGAAATCTGAACACGCATTGGACTAGCGAAAGACATTCCAAAAGTTAAGTGACATGATGGAAAATCTCCCTACGGATGAGGTTTGCTTGTTTGTTTTACAGCATACAAACCTCAATGGGTTATTTAATGCCGACAATTTTTTTTTATTGTTGGTAATATTTTTTATCTATCTAAGTCTCTTCACTATCTGTGTCTGTCGATCTATCTATCTCAACATATATTGGTATGGTTTGTTTTACGGCATACCGACCTCAGTGGGTTATTTAATGCCGACAATTTTATTGTTGATAATATTTTTTTATCCATCTATCCCAGTCTCTTCACTTCTATACATCTATCTCAGTATATATTGGTTTGGTTATTTTACGGTATATCAACCTCAATGTGTTATTTAAAGGCAACAAAATTCTTTATTGCGTGTAATATTTTTTTCAAAAATTTATAATTAATGTATTATATAATATATATTAGCTAATATTTTTTTTCAGAAAATGTATAGATGGTAATTTATTTTTAAAAAATTTCTGTTAATTTTTTACAAGAAAGTATTTCTGGTATTAAAACTTATGTTTACACTTTCATAGTATTTTGACTCCAGTTTAGGGATTAACTATTTGCCCAAAGATGGGACCCTAACAAGTGCTACCACATCGGGTCAGGGTGGACCTGGGAACACCAGCAATTAAGAGGTGGTTCCAGGCTCTTCAAAACCTCCTGATCAGAGGCCTTGCTGCTGGACGTAGTTTATCGTTTTACTCAGGACGTCCCCACGGATGAGGAGAAAACGGGTGGCAACAGAAATGTGGTTCTACAGAAGGATACTGAGAATTCTATGGAAAAAGCGAGTAAGCAACGAAAAAGTTCTGAAGGATATAGCAACATAAAAGAACGTTTACGCCCAGAATCAGGAATAAACGACTGAAATCCTTTGGACACACAATAAAAGAAGGAGAGCTTGGAAATATTAACCCTCACAGGACATATTGAAGGCAAAAGAGATCGGGAAGGATGTCTTGAGCATGACGATAAACTACATCCAACAGCAACGTCTGAGGAGCGTGGAACCACCTCTTAACTTCTGTTACTCCTAGTTCCACCCTTAACCGGGGTGGTAGCACCTGTTAGGGTCCCAACTATGGGCAGATAGTTACCCCTCCCCCCACCCAAATTACTTATAGTAAAAGATATCAGTCACACATTTTCATAGCAAAAAAATTACCAGTAATACATTCGTGTAAAAGAAATTACTAATGATCCCATGAAAATTAAATTTCAGCCTTAAATGACCCATAAGGAGTTGATATGCCGCTAAACAAATAAACAAGACCGGGAAGACAGCGAGCCACCAAACTGACGAGGTTGTGTGAATGGATAGTGGAACGGGAATCTTGACAAATGGAGAAATTGTAAGAGCCGCAAGAGATGGGAAGTTGTGGAGAGCCATGATCACTCGTAAAAGGATGCGGTACACAGTAGTATGAATCATCTATAGATTAAAGCTTTTCTGTACGTTACAAAATCTTTTTTAAATACAAGGTGTGCTAAAATTCCAAGCGAAAAACAGGTTTTTAACCTATCAGTTTAATTGAAAAAAAGGCCCGGGAACTTTTGTGTATACCTTGTGTATGTAATAATGTGGGGTATGTAATCCCGACACAGTTATTGATTATTGACATTTCGAAAAATAATATCCGATAATTCATTTCGCCTCTAATGGTTTCATCACATGGATAACGAAAAGATTTGATGTTTGTATATCCATTTGTGTGCGTTTAAAATAATTAAATCTTATATTATTTTTCCAAAGCTGGCGTTGATAGAGATTAAAAAGAGAAAGAAAATGAGAGACTTAAAAAAAATCGGTTAACATTATTATCTTAAGGCGGGGGAATATAAAATGATAAAACGACCTTTTCAAAACCAGTTCAAAAAGTGTCCGGAGACACTGTAACTTTTCATCTTGTGGAGAAGACCCGAGTGCCAGACCATGTCAAAGGCTTTCGATATGTCTAATGCAATAGCCCATGTCTCACCGTTTTTATTTAGAGCATTATAAACTCTTTCCTCAAATATCGTCAGTACATCAGCAGTTGATTCAGAGAAACGAAAGCCATATTGTTTGTCTGAGAAAAAGCTCTGCGAGGAGAGATGAATCAATTCAGCATTGATTAGGGCCTCTCAGAGTTTCCCAAAAGGAGGTAAAAGGCGAACTGGCTGGTAGTTTTCCACGAAACAATTTTATAAAAAAAAAAAGTTTAAAATTCTGTCCGCGCTTGTTGCTTTCATTAATTCTCTTTTGAAGCACATGAATACATCCCTTCTGTTTCCGCCTAACTACGGGTAAAATAAAAAGCAAACTTGGTTGTTTAGCCTTGTTGGCAACAAGAAATCAATATCTTCCTAAGAATAGTCATGAATGTGATTTGATAAAGGCTGGAGTTCTTACCATAAAATAATCTACCCGTGTGACTTGGCAAGGATTAGTCATTAGCCAAAGACATGTCTACCCACCCTGAGTTGAATGCCGAGACAACTACATGTACTTGGTTGATGATCTGTCACACTGTTTCTCAGATCAGTCGACTTCAAATGTAACTTATGCAAATTTGACTTGCACAGTTGGACCTGCTGAAATAATGTATTCTATCAGCCAAGAGAAAATATTACGAAACAAAGAAAGATAAAACAAGTATTTCACAGGGTGGGATATGTATGAGGATTGTCCTGACACAATTCGATATCAAAGGAAATAAGTAAATAAATATACGAATAAATATTAAGATTCGAATTTGATCGTTGTACAGAATAAGATTATAAAAAAAGAAACGTTGTTGCTTCAACTCCGAATTGTGTTAAGTAATATCGGCAAGTGATTAGGGAAGACTGCCTTTTTAATCTCGACTGTGTGCTTGTATATCTTCCAGTCATAGGCTGTCCTACGTATACTCTTCCTAAACACAGCTGGGTCGACCATCTGTTTACATATCGGAGGCAGCCATTAACATCCAAAGAATGCGCTCATCTGCACCTGATGACTAAGAGGTAACCTTTTAGGTCAGCCCGCTGATGCAACTGACTTCTCTGAAAGTGTTTTGATATCCGAGTTGCACCCAGTACATATTGGGGTCAACACAGATCAACTGCTCTTAACTTTAGTAGCATTAAAATCGATTCAGACGGTCTGGTATTTCCTGGTGTGAATCACAAACTACAGAAAAAGGACGCCTTAGTCGACCTCAAAGTATTCCCGTTTGGATTTGGTAAGTTGTTTTGTTTTATGGTATATCAACCTCAGTGGATCATTTAATGCCAACAAAATTTTTGAAATAGATTCATAGCGAGAGTTTGGTAAAAAAAAAAAAAAAAAAAAAAAAAAAAAAAAGTGTGTGTGTGTGTGTGTGTGTGTGTGTGTGTGTGTGTGTGTGTGTATGTATATATATATATATATTTGAACCATTTTTTCAATTACTCATATTTTTTAGTACAATCCAACTTCTTTTAGGAAAGATGGTTTTATTTTCGTAAATTTGTTTTTTAATTACTTCTGAGCTTTATTCTTCAAAGAATATATAGCTGTTTGTATTACTAATTTTTTTTTTTTTTTTTTTTTTTTTTTTTTAAGTATTGCTGATAATTTTTCCTTCAAAAATTATTGCTGGTAATATATTTTTTTTTTATTACAAATTATTTTTGGTATTAAAACCTATTTTTACTCAAGTTTGGGTGTTAACTATTTTTCCATAGCTGGGTCCCTAACAGGTACTACCACCCCACGTCAGGGTGGATCCGGGAACACCAGCAATTAAGAGGTGGTTCCATGCCCCTGAAAAACCTCCTGATCAGAGGCCTTGCTGTTGGACATAGTTTATCGTCTTACCGAGGACGCTCCCGTATGGAACTTCGAAACTTTTTTTAGGGCCTCTTCCATTTTCCAAAGTAATTTGTGAAGTCATATTCGGGATCGCCATCAGCTGCCTAATCCCATAATTCATTTTTGTTGCTCTCCCGCGAATCTCAATTTTTTTTTATGCTTATCCTACCATCCATTTATTTGTCAGTAGTTATTCTGTAGTTTTTCCCCCCAACATTTCTCTTGGTGATAAATTATATCCGCGTTCTGGGTATGATAATGGACTACGTCCAACAACAAGGTCTCTGATAATACGTTTTTGAAAAAATAATGCTGCCAGCTGTACCTTTTTGAAAAAATAATGTTGCCGGCTGTACGATTAAAAAATACAAGAAAAAAACAAAAAAACAAATATTAACAGCTATACTTTTCTGAGGGAACAATTAGCAGTAATAAATTTTTGACAAAAACAAAAATATTACCAGCAAAAAAAGCCAAAAAACAAAAAAACCCAAAAGAAACAAAAAAAAAAAAAAAAAAAAAAAAAAAATCAAAACAAAAAAAAACAAAAAAAAACAAAAAACAACAACAAAAAAAGTTGTCGGCATTAAATGACCCATTGATGTTGATATGCAGTAAAACAAACGAAACCAAAATTTTTCTTTCCTTGAATATGAACTGAGCGTTTAAATCTCAAAGCAGCCTTTATTAATTGCAACTCCAAATTTTAGCTTATCCCTTTTAACCGCCAGAACGAGTTTCTGTGCAGCTCCTAGTCTTCGTTTCTTGTTTAATAAAAGGAGTCCATCGAGAATCGATGAGGAGTCAACCTAACACAGCTAGGAGCCTTGCGCAGGTAGTTGTGGTTGCAATGATTTACGCTGAGTCACTGCAACTTTCTCTTACCACTCTTACAATCCCATGGTACGCAAATGTGTGACATCTGGGGAGATAAAGCAGACCGCAGGTGATGACAGATAATAGAAGATAATACCGAGCCATTAGCTGCCTACGAGTCCCACCCAGCGAATTTTCCAGGCTGGTTTAAATTCATAGTTTTTCATCTAGATCGGTTCCAACGCAAGGTTATAGAACCAAGTCTGTCCTCGTATTTACCAACAGCGTTAGAAATTACCCAATTTTCCCATTCATATATTTCACATAAATGGATGCAATGAACTCGACTGGAATTCGAACTCAGCTACTCTGAGCCGCATCCATTACTCCGCCGCGCCTCCATACACTAAAAATTAAGAAAATGTATTTTTATATTCCTAAATAAGAATTTCAGCTTATATCTATTTTATTAACACTATTTACAACACCTTATTTTCTATTGTGAGATTTAATTAAGTAACTTAACACCATCAGACATCCATCTCTTTGGTCCAATGAAAGAGATACTGAGGGGCAAACGCTATGGTGATGATGAAGAAACGAAATCTACTATAAAGCAGTCAGCTGAGTTTTACAAAGCTGGCAATGCATGCCCACATTCAGAGGAGGAACATTGCCATTGAAAGAGGTGGTGATTATGTTGTGAAGTAGAGATATGAATCTAATGTATAGCTATATCTTTATGTACGATACACTGGGTTGGGTTTCTCATTTCTTATATAATAAATCAAATTGCATTACTTTTTGGTTCACCTTGTATACGAGAGTGGAAAATATTCCAGCAAAGATCTCTGGGAAGCAATCAAAACTTAGTCAGGTAATGTTAAAGTTAAGCTCCCGCCGTTTATTTAAACTTTAGAATCTATTTTTTTCGAGAATTCTATTTTTTAATCTCTTTTTTTTTAGTTAATTTAAGTTAATTTCTGTTCATTTTCAGATCATTAAAATGGAGTGTCAAGTTAAGAAAAAAATGAGCCTTTTCAACACCTCCTTTCTGCTTTTAATCAAGGTTCTAAAGCCGCAAAAACTGCTCCCGACATTTGTGCTGTTTATGGAGAGGATGCCATAGCTGAAAGAACCGCTCGTGATTGGTATGTCAACGACGCACCTCGTTCTGGTCCTCCTGTAGGGTTCGATGAAGAGCGATTAAACTTTTAGCGCGAAAATTCTCGTGAAACGACAAGGAAACTGGCAGAGAAAATGGAATGCTCCCACAAGCATCTACCCTTGATGAGAAAGGTTCAGAAGTGTGAAGCATGGGGTTCCGCATGCTTTAAGTGACAACAAAAAAAAAAAAATCAACGAGCCACAATCTCCGCTGCTTTGCTTGCTCGTCATTGCTAAACTCATGGACACAAGCAACGATTTCTTTACCTATTCGTTACCAGTGACGAAAAATGGTGCCTGTACATCAATTATGAAGCAGCGCAAGGAATGGCTTAGCTCTGGTAAACAAGCGACACCGCGCGTGAAACAAGATCTTCATCCGCGTAAAACGATGTTATGCGTATGGTGGGACAAGGATGGGATTATCCATTACGAATTGCGTGAACGGAACAAAACGGTTAACGCGGAACTATGTTCAACAGATAGAACGACTCAAAACGGCTATTCAAGAGAAAAGACCTAATCGGCAGGATGGAGTTCTTTTGCTGCACGACAACAGCCGCCCTCAAATCGCTAATATGACCAAGGAAGCCATTCAAACGTATGACTGGGAAGTGGTGCCACATCCTCCTTATTCTACAGATTTGGCACCAACGGATTTCTACCTCTTTCGATCTCTTTCAAATGCTATACGTGGGGTTTAGTTCAATACTGATGGAAAATTGATAGCTTGGTTGGATGAATTTTTCGGGTCGAAACAGGATGATTTCTACCAACGAGGTATTGAAAATCTTGTTGAACGTTGGGAAGAAGTTCCAAACAACAAGTGAGAATACATTATTGATTATTTAGTTATTTTTTTAATTAAACCTTTTTAAAAAAAATTAAATTAAAAAAAAAACAAAAAAAAAAAACGCGGGAACTTAGTTGTCAACCCAACATTTTTTTCGAGACTGCATGGAGCAAAACAAATTCACGGATTTGGGGAAAAGAAAAAAAAGAAGTGGGGGACCCAGAATGACGTCAAAATCCGCGAAATTTTTTAATCGTTCAATATTTGTGCTGTAAAACTAGGTTTTAATACCAGAAATACTCTAAAAATTATTACCAGAAATAAATTTTTGAAAAAAACAAAAAAAAAAACAAAACAAAAAAAAACTATTACCAGCAATACATGTTTTGAAATAATATTACCAGCTATACATTTTTGAGGAAAAAATATTACCAGAAATAGATTTTTGACAAAAAAATATTACAGTGTAACCCGGATATAAGAGAGTTGTCGGGACTGGAGAAGAAGTCTCTTATATCCGGGTTTTATCTAATTTATATACATTAACACAGGCTCTAATTTGGGATCAGAGAAAATCTCTTATATCCGGGTACCAAGAAAAAAAAGTAGTCGGCTTTAAATGATCCATTGAGGTTGATATGCCGTAAAACAAACCAAACCAGTCAGATGTTAAAAGTGCTTATTATTGATCTTGAAAATGACAAGTGAACGCAATGCTGTGCGTATTCTGGTTCATAAAAAAAAAAATTAAATCGGGGGACACAGGCCCAGCGGTATTACAGAACAAAGTAGAAAAAAATAAATAAATAAATAAAATAAAACACCAAGTCGTGTTAGCATCTATGTCTGACAAGAAATTTATGGAAACAGGAAGTGTTTTGTAGAAAGAAGAAAAAAAAAAAAAAAAGAAGAAGAAATTGAACATTGTCAAGATGTGTAGAGTGCAACCAGTTGAAGTATTCAGATATGTTTAAATAAAACTGTAATTTGTTTACTTACATTTTTCAATAAAAACCCTGCAGTGTTATCTTCATTCTAAGTTTTATGAATTTTTAAAATGGCACTGATAATTTATGAACATCTTGTATAATAGCGAGGGTTTATGCGAACAGATTTTTGTAGGTTCAATTTATCCGGGGTGGGGGTCGAAAGTGAGTGGGCGATATAATACGAAAAAATAAATTAGACGGAAAATACGAGTGTGCTTATAGATGAGTAAAATCTTGAGTGTGAGAAGAAAATGATGCTTATGGGAGCAAATAATGTGTATGTATGCGTCGGTGTGTAAACCAGTTGTGTCCGTGAGTAAGTGCAAATGAAGGCGGAGGGTCCGTGTACACATCTCACCCACGGCAGGTTTTTAGATTTATTTATTAGGTTGGTGCAAAAATAATTTCGTTTTCTAACATATGTTACTATGTGAGAAAACGAAATTACTTTTGCACCAACCTAACTTTTACCATCCTCTTTGCAGTCGTGATAATTTCCTAAAGAATTTTCCCATTCCTGTCTAAATTTATCAGATCATTTACATTCGGACTAGTATCCTCATCTTTGTTGTTACTATCACCTTCTCTCTGAATTTCTGGGATGAGGAGTTATCTTTATTTAAATCCGGATTATTGTCCTCAATTTTTGGATTGAACCCTTTATTTAATCTACGCGAGTATATTGTTCTTTGATGTCCAGATTTAAGGATATCTTCTGATTCTTTATTTAGTACTAATCGCACTGATTCCACTGAACCCAGTTACACACTTCCGGCTCCAAAGATTGAATACTTTTAAAATGTTTTTTTTTTTTTTTTTTAAACCATAATAAATTATTTTACCTAACCCGACACATATTAGAGAAAGGGAACAAAAATGATGCCTATTCTCAGAGTTTATATAACCTAGACAACCATATTCACCTTCCGAGGGCATGTAATAATTTGGCCTAAAAACGATCAAAAAAAAAAAAAAAAAAAAAAAAAAATCTTAGAATAATGCTTCAAACCATGACAGACAAAAAAAAAAAAGAAAAAAAGTTGTCTAGAAGTTTCATGGATAAAGACAGTTAAAGCCGACCTTGCAAAGGTTTATGATTCTATTCGATATTACAAATCCAACATCTATCCTTCAACTGGAAAAATAGCTTCGGATAGTTAGAAAAAGACTTTAAGGGAACAAAATTAACAAACAAACATCTATCTTTCAACTGGAAAGAAATTAGCTTCAGACAGGGTTTGAAAAATACCTTAAGCGCACGAAATGACCTACCGGCTGTCGTAATTTTAATACTTGAGTAAATGAAACTGTGTAGATGACAGTTTCAGAAAGAAAGACAGACAAGCTAGTAAAGGAAAAATAAGACAGAATATACAACTGTCAGCAAAATAGACAGCCCAAAGTGATAGCTACATATTAGGAACGTCACAATCAAGCAATTACATAATTTTAACTCAGTTTTTATTACATACATCTGTCGGGCTACTGATAAGTCTACTGGTAATGAACTAGCTAAAAGGGTGTTGGGTTCAGAGTAATTTCTATCATCGCTGGCGTTTTTCAGACGATTTCTTCGAAACCAAGAGAAAATTATTAGCTATAACAGACATTTCCTGTCCATTCAATTTCAGAAAACAGGTCTACAAGAAATAACCCTACCTAAATATACTGTTTGAATTGAATTATTCTGATGATGAAATGACAAACAGCAAAATTCCCGAAGCTCATAGGAATAGAGAAATAGGTTTTCTAGAAATCACGCAATAAAAATCTTTCTATATTTCTCGGATGAGGTATTATGTACATTATTCGGGCTATTGTCCTCGTCTTTAAGGCAGTGGAGAACTTTCAGAGGGAAATTAACAGGAGATAACTGATAACTGACATCCATTAGACATGGCATGTGGAACTAGAACAGTCTACCCCAGTGAGAGAAATGAAGGGTTCAGTTCGACATTCCAACCACCTGAAGAAGGCCGGAGCGTACAATGGCCGAAACGTAATAAATATAGCGATAAAGATGAGGACAATTGTCCGAATAATGTAAATAAGGAAAATCATAGAAACAAAGAAAAGTGTGCTGAACTGCTATGTAATATCTAATCTCGTATATGTCAGTGAATAGTGGACAACCCTCTCAGATAAAAGAAAGAAACATGAAGCGAAAGAGATGTGGTTCTAACAGTGAATACTAAGAATATTTTTAGAATACGTGAACAACGAGAAATTCTTAGGAAAAATTGGAACGAACAGAAGGCTTCAGAATATAATTTCAAGAGCAGAACGAAAAAAATGACAGCTATCTCAAAACGAAAAACCATCTGTAAAGCTAAAAACATCTGCTTGAAATTAAAAAAAAAAAAAATCAGGTTGTTACATTCATCGACCTTTTTAGTCTTTCTGTAGGCCTCGGGATCTTGGACATTAACAGCAGAATTACGGCGAAGAATCCAAACATTAGAAATGAGATCCCGTGGAACCATCCTCGGCATCGCCTATGTCGACCGCGTCACAAATGATGCAGCAGTTGAAATAATATATACACTTAATTGCAGCCGAAAAATCTTTCTACTGCCATTCTACAAGGTTCCACATTACAAAAAAAAAAAAAAGAAAAAAAAAAGAAAAAAGGTAGGCAGAGTAAAAAAAAATGTCAACGTCAGTAAGCAGCCTGAAACGTTGATGGTAATGGTAATATTAGGTATTTCTTTACAAGGAAACATTTGGCATTCATTGACCGAGCAGCCAGTACTGTTGTTGGTTGAAATTTATGAAGCTTTCTTTTAAAAGAATTTTTCCGGGAAAATAGTTTTCTCAAATCCAGTAGCTGTTATACTAATTCCCTCTTAACCTTTTGTTTGTAGTGTGGAACGTCAGAATCTCGATTATGCCATAATGTTCTCTTCGAGTTACATGTGCTATTCATTTTAGTTGTTGCTACTGTAGACAGTCCTGAAATGATATGAACTGTTACTTGGCACAGGTCTTTGTTTATGGTTTTGTATCGCCAGTCCATAATGTTAAGAGAGAGATGATCTTTGCCAAGACAACAAAATATAGAGATTGTAGCGCAACCGTGACATATGGAGGGACGCGGACAATTTCTCAGACTGCCTATAACCACACACTATTATAGTATACACCATAAATTTAGTCTAATAATTTTTTTATAATTAAAGATAATGTAGCCTGTGATATAAGAAATACCAAACGCATATACATAAAGTAGCTAGAAATTCATTTAATAGAAAACTATGCAACTGAGTAAATTTATTTTATAAGAATATTTCCAAAACTATAAATATCCCTACTTAAAATGTCGGCGTCAGATGATAGTGCTTTCATTATAACAATGGTGGTCTGCTCAAAGAATTTCACAAAGTTGGGAAGTGAAAAAAAGTCCCTATAGAAAAAAATGTGGAAGACCAAGAGGAAGGACGCGAAAGAGGAAGAAAAGGGAGGAGGAAGAGGAGAAGGACGCGAAAGAGGAAGAAAAGGGAGGAGGAAGAGGAGAAGGACGCGAAAGAGGAAGAAAAGGGAGGAGGAAGAGGAGAAGGACGCGAAAGAGGAAGAAAAGGGAGGAGGAAGAGGAGAAGGACGCGAAAGAGGAAGAAAAGGGAGGAGGAAGAGGAGAAGGACGCGAAAGAGGAAGAAAAGGGAGGAGGAAGAGGAGAAGGACGCGAAAGAGGAAGAAAAGGGAGGAGGAAGAGGAGAAGGACGCGAAAGAGGAAGAAAAGGGAGGAGGAAGAGGAGAAGGACGCGAAAGAGGAAGAAAAGGGAGGAGGAAGAGGAGAAGGACGCGAAAGAGGAAGAAAAGGGAGGAGGAAGAGGAGAAGGACGCGAAAGAGGAAGAAAAGGGAGGAGGAAGAGGAGAAGGACGCGAAAGAGGAAGAAAAGGGAGGAGGAAGAGGAGAAGGACGCGAAAGAGGAAGAAAAGGGAGGAGGAAGAGGAGAAGGACGCGAAAGAGGAAGAAAAGGGAGGAGGAAGAGGAGAAGGACGCGAAAGAGGAAGAAAAGGGAGGAGGAAGAGGAGAAGGACGCGAAAGAGGAAGAAAAGGGAGGAGGAAGAGGAGAAGGACGCGAAAGAGGAAGGACGCGAAGGCAATGAAGAAGTGGTACCACGAAAAAGGAAAGAAAAAGAGGAAAGACGCGTAGGAGAAGGAGGATTTTTTTTGCAATCTGTTTTATTTCCTCATAATATTTAAGGCTAAAAAAAAAAAAAAAAAAAAAAAAAAAAGCCCAGAATAGTAGCTGTGGATAGTCAAAAGCAACACGAGGTGGCTGTAAATTGACGCAGACTGAAGCATTGTGATGTCCGAGAGTTGTCCACCGGAAGTACTCGCAGGGCACCTATTCATGTCCAACATGACACTCCAACAAACCCGAAATTTGATGCGACTGCTGATTACAGCTGCCTCTCTAAGGCGCTTACTAGTCGGAATGCAACAACTGACATATCAACCAGGTACTATCTGTAAGAATCTTCGTAGCCTCTATCCAGTCAAAACACTAAACATGGCAGCCACTATTATTAAGGCCACGGAAGAAAGAACCGCACACCCAAACAAGAAGCAAAAGATAAACCTCTACTCATCGATGTATTTATTCATTCATGCATCGATGAGACTAGCGTAACAATCTCGATATTGAAAATAGAGACATAATATTGATAACAGGTAGACAACGATTTATTTATTATTTAAATTTGACTAAATTGATCGATATTAAAGGAAGATGATGCTTTTGGGGATTTCGGGCTGGTATTAAAATGTTTTATCTGTTTACCTCCTCGTTTAGTAATGAGAAATACATTGTTCCGGAGATCCCAGACATGCGGCAGCACATTAGCGGACACTGGGCAATTTTGTTTCTTCATTGCTTGTATGTACGCGTATAGACACACACACACACACACACATATATATAACTGTTCATGAGTCGCATCCTGCTACCCTAGTTGATTACCAGGAGACAAGGGGGGGAACAATTAACTACAATGCTATCATTTAATTTTCAAGACGAATAAAATTTTTAAAAAGTACATATGGAAAAAAATAAAAATAAAAAAAATACAATTAAAATTTTTGTGGGAAAATTGTGTATTTCTTAATAATTACAGTGTACATGTACTGTATACATTACTAGCAAGAGATCAGTCAGTTATGTGCCATGCGTGAGACACACTTAGGCGATCATGTATCTTTCGATACATGACTGGCAGTTTTTTTTTCCCCGCAGTAGGCTGCCATTTCTCTCTGCGGTCCAAAGTCACAGAATCCGGTCTGTCCTGCTATTTACTCATAGCTGGGAGGAGAAAAATACGATTTATACCTTTCCCAAGGGTATTATTAGCATGAAAGTGAATGTGATGGATTCGATTGGAATTCGAACTCGGCTCTCCGATTCCTCAATCCGATCCGCTATCCATTACCCTACCCCAGAATAGTATAATTTAATTTTTTATTTATTTTTAATTAATTGGTTGATATTTTTAGTATATTGTACAATTTACACATTTCATAAATATTGATCAAACTGTCAATCATCACGATCAGAAATCTATATGCTGCATAACGTATTTATATATATATATATATATATATATATATGTGTGTGTGTGTGTGTGAAAATATTGTAGAAAATAGGAAAGAAACTGGTTTGGTAAATAATCCAAAGTTCCTTAGTATTTTTGTTATTTTTTAAAAATAGTGCTCGATACGAAAGTAGAGCATAAATATAACTGAGGATTATGTCGGTTTCTTCCTTTGTCAGGTTAGAATATACAGCAGCAAAGTCCAGGGCAGTCGTAAAAAGATCCTTCGAAATTGATGGGTAGTAGTCCACGGCATCTATGAAAGTAAATCTATACTGATAGAAATTATTAACACCCCACCCCTGCCTATTCTAAACAATCCGCCCTTGATGTTACCATGGAAATGTTGATTTCAATTCTGACTATACTATTAAAACTCGTAAATTTCTGAAATAAGTCATTCCCCAAAAAAATTTCGCTTGAAGATGGAACAGAGCCTACTTTAACTCAAGTTAATTCAAATATTATTTTGAAGTTTTCGGCTCTTGTTTTGAAACATGAGACCTCTTATGTAGAGAGTTGGAATCATATTTTTAAATATATATATATATATATATATATAAAATCATGTGTAATGTATAATCTATCTGTATGATTAACACCATTGAATTTATGGATAGAGGAGATATCGGAAGATAAATAATTTGTTGCTAATCAGTAGAGGATCTAAAATTATTTATGTATCTACGTATTGTCAATAACTTTGAAAACAGCGTTATTTCAATAATGGTCCGTACTATTTTTTTTTCGAGCACTGATGAATTAAGAATATTAATTTTCAGACCAGTGAGGCCCTCACCATTTGGATGACGAGTTCAACACAAACTTCCAAATGTCGCTCATCCTTTTCGCAGATTTAATTTTGAGAACTCCTCAGTTGTTCACTCAAAATCATTTCGAGACATTCTTCGATTGAAACTAAAGAAAGAATAAAGCTTATAAACACACTTTTATTAGAATCAGGTCATTTTTGGCTCTGTCTAATCACCCTTAATTCTCGTGTTTGAGTCGAATTTCATGCTTAAAATCTAACCTTAATGCAAATTTTAAAAAAAATTCAGTTATTGTCCCTATGTTCGTGTGTTAAATGGCTCAAGTCCGACAATTATTTAATACATTTTCTGCTTAAACGTTATTTTTATAGCTATAATTTATTTAAGCAAATGCTCTGTTTTTTAATCAAAACAGTATGAATTACATTTACCGGACTGAATGTTCAAGAAATTTCGTAGAAAATATGTGCTTCTCCGACAGGAAACGAACCTGAAACCTCTATGAAACTCTATAAAAGCTATATGACGGTTCCCATAAAACCGTCATATAGCTTGACGTGCTGTTACTATTCAGCCATGAAGAAGCGTTAAAAAAAAAATTGGGCATTCACTGAAATAAATATATATAATATATATATATATATATATAAAATATATATAATATATATATATAAAATATATATATATATATATATATATATATATATATATATATAAAATATATATAATATATATATATATATAAAATATATATATATATATATATATATATAAAATATATATAATATATATATATATATAAAATATATATAATATATATATATATATAAAATATATATATAAAATATATATATATATAAAATATATATATAAAATATATATATATATATATATATATATATAAAATATATATAATATATATATATATATAAAATATATATATATATATATATATAAAATATATATATATATATATATATAAAATATATATAATATATATATATAAAATATATATATATATATATAAAATATATATATATATATATATATATATAAAATATATATAATATATAAGTGAGCCACCGCCTATTCGGGTTTCAGCATTCGCGGATTTTTCTTTAGAACATACGTACTGGTTATTCACAGAAACCCCAAAATATTCGCGTGTTTTTCTGAAGAACATATGTACAAATTATTTGCCGAGAACTCCCTCGATTCCCGTATTTTTTCGATAGAACATTTTGAAAGTATTCTTGTATTATTTTCCTGTTATTTAAGTGACCTAAAACATAACAGTCCTTTTTTTTTTTTTTTTTTTTTTATTTAAATAAAAATTGGCAGAATTTTACATATTCACTGTAAAAATACAAACGCAAAAACATGCGTAGTGCTGGGGCTATGTTCTTTGTTAGGGGCTGCGGCTGGGGTCTTAAAAGTGGTTTATGCTTAGTCTGGGGGCATCATCACAGTTCTGTTTTTAGAAAATGTTTTAAACTTATATTTTATGCTTTGTTACACATTTTATACAGTATTTTCAATGGTTGTAGCGATGTATGCGTAATTAAAAACTGTTATTTTACGTATGAAAGGAAATTTACGCTAAGTGTATGGTCACCAATACTATTTTTCAAAAATATTTTAAAAAGTATTTAGGATAAAAATTTAAGGCGTATGGAGCTTTAACTATCAAAATAGGTACTTATAAGCACTTTTAGAGGAGGGTTACAAGTATTCGCGGATAATATATATATATAAACTTTAATTGTAATTATTCAGATGAACTAACTTCTATGGCACCTAGACTTTATTAATTTTAGCGCAGTAACAGATTGGCGACAAAGTCATCATTTTACAGTTGAAATGGACAAACCGTAAGTTCTATGCTAACAGTTTCTTCTATCTCAATTCTCACTTTTCAGTCAACTGTGATCTTCAAAAAATTAAACATGTTTTATAGTTTTCTCCTTAATCATTTTCTCATAGTCTCTCACACTCAGTAACCCCTTGTGTTTTAGTGGCTTTATTGCCTTGCTTAGGCTGAAATGATTAAGAAAAATCTACGAACGTCCTGAGCCAATAATTACTGCGTTTATTATTTTTACGAGTCTTCTAAATGCTAATAGTTTCTTTTCAAATGTGAAAGTCGTTTCCGGATTCTTACTTTTCAGTCAACTTTGATGTTCAACAATTTGAATGTCATGTCAATTGACAATGGAACGACCAAGGTTTTGGAGAAAATGGAAACGAAAAGTAAACTTATATTTAACATCGGGAAGAGACAATGGAGTCTTCTGGAGCACGAAATGAGGAAGAAGGGCTTGGAAAAGCTAAGCAAAGTATTAAGAAAATGGAAAATTTTATTAGAAACAAAGTGTACTGTTATACAAGGTCAGCTTTCCTATATGGAGATGAATGCTGGACAATCTCCTCACAGAA
>OZ010604.1:74546374-74643874 GCA_963932145.1 Acanthosepion lycidas | reverse complement strand
TGTAACTTGAAAACTGTAAAAATAAAACTTTTAAAAAAAGATAAAGTGATACTTTTGTTTCCTTTAAATCTTTCACATTCTGAATACTTCTTCAGTTTATCGTTCTTCTTATTTTCTGGTTAACATCTTTTTAACTTCTTATATATATATATATATATATATTTAAAAAAAAAAAAAAAGGGGGAAAGAAAAGATGTCTTACCTTATCGCAATAGAAAACGTCCCGGTAAACTCCATCAGGAGAAAATAGAGCGTGCGTGCAATGTCGGTCGTAATCAGTTGAGGACGACAGGCAACTAACTCACACCGCCTGAAAAAAAATCTCAAAAAAAAAAATAGTAGTCCCATTGACAAAGAGGGTGGAGAAAAAAAAAATAATAATATTACTACCGCTACGACTGACGCTGTTATAACTACAGGTGACAGAATAGGTTGTTGTAGTAATAGTAGCAGCAGTAGCGACAATAAAATAAATTGTAGTCGTGATGGTGGTGATGGTAGTAGTAGAAATTATACATGAAGTGGCAGAAGGACACCATATCCTAGCGAAACAATAGACAATTACCAGTTTTGTCAAGTATTTAAACATATCCCACCTGTTAAGGTATGCACGATTTATGAAACTCACGCAAACAAACGATAACAGAAAAACAATTTTTTTTTTGTTTTGTCCGGTCTTTAGGTCGTTTGTAATTAAATAAAGAAGGACTTTGGGAACTATTTTCCCTTCTCATTTATAGTTTAAAGTACGCTCGGTAGACATTAAAATCTCGTGCAACTTGTACAAACATGAATTTATTTCCATTAATAAATTTAATTAATTTTTCAGTATTTTTTTTCTGTGACTTCGTTTCATTAAAATAAAAGTAAAACCCTTCCCCTAGGTCACCTTGCAAAACTATACTGCTGCCGTGAGAGTGTACACACGCACATATATATATATATATATTTTATACACACAGACACATGTATATATATATATATATATATATATATATATATATATATATATATATATATATATACATACATGTACGTATATATATATATATACATATATACATGTATGTATATATACATATATATACATATACATGTATGTATATACATATATATCCATATATATCGTTGTCGGCATCCGTCCATATCGAGAGACGATGGAGTAGCGCGCTGCAGTGCGCTACCAGCCTGGGCGGGATATATGGAGAACTAAGGGCTGCCCGGACGTCTAGTCCCACCTCTCAGCCTTTCTAGCAGAGTCCAAAGGAGAGGATAAACCAATACAGTTTGGTACCAGCGCGGCTGCAGGTAGCACAAAGTGCCGTCCACTCGCCTTAGGGGCTCCACACTCGGTTTGAATTCAGAGTTGTTCTTCTCCTAGACCAGTTGCCATCTAAGGCTATAGAACCCTGTCTGTCCTGATATTTACCCATAGTTGGAGGGAGAAGAAGAGGATTAGCACGAATGTAATGGATTCAACTCGAATTCGAACTCGGCTCTCCGATTCCTCAATCCAGGCCACTATCCATTACTCCATCGTGCCTCATATATATATATATATATATATATATATATATATATATATATATATATATATAGAGAGAGAGAGAGAGAGAGAGAGAGAGAGAGAGAGAGAGAGAGTGAGAGAATCAATAGCTGCATCTACTGCAAGGAAAGTTGGGTAACTGTGTCGTGCCAAAAAATATTTCTTGTCAGAATACACTTTACCCATTTTCAAATCTACCATTCGTCTGTGCATTGAATACTGTTGCCATATCTGCTCCTGCTGGGCACCAAGGGATTCTTCACAGAATCCAAAGAAGGATCTGTAATGTAATCGATCCCGAGCAAGCATCTCGACTTCAGTCACTTTCTCACCGATGTGATGTGGCTTCTCTCTGTCTTTTCTACAAATATTTTCATGGCAACTGCTCTGACGAGCTTTTTTTCCCTGGTCACCACTCTACACAAATTTAAGCGTGCTACTCGAGTGGTACCGAGGTCCAACCCTTTTAATGTTGAAATAGTTAAATGTAACCGTCACCAACAGTTTCTTTTTTTCGCACTTCCCACCTGTGGCACTCTCTTCCGTTTACTTGCTTTTCGGATAACTACTGTTCAAAAATGTAAATGCAATATCAATCGCCATATTTTGTTTTCTTGAATCCCATCTTTTTGTCCTTTCCTCAATCCTCCCTATTCTTAGTCTTCTTTTTCACTCCCTGTGACCCAATTGTGGCATTACCACCTTGCTTGGTGTGAAATAACTGCCCTCTCCCCCAAAAAACAAAAACAAGTGTTGACGTGTCATAAAATCTACCAAATTAACCTCAAATACTGAGTAGTGATTTCGATTCTCGTTGAAATAAAGTAAATATCGTTCATATGTTTCATCATAATATGAACTGCCACGTGAAGAAGCGAAGAAGTGTGATTTGAAAACGATGAAACCAACATAGCCCCCCCCCCCAAAAAAAAAACTCATTATGGAAAGCGGAAATAACCCACGCATTGGATAATTTATATTTAAATATGTACAGAATACTATTAAAATGCTTCGGAAGAAAGAACAAGTGAATGTAAAAATTCATAGCAAGGAATTTTCTTTCGTTGGTTTTTAAGCAAATTTGTATAAATGAAGGATTATATATATAGTATACTCGACTCCCTCGTCGAATTCGACATATGAGGGTCAAGCAGATCAGTTCCCAGGAAACCGACAGCCCGTCAACAGCACATAAGATTTGATTATAGTGGTGAAGGTTTCGTGCAGGACCATCGACACTTTTTGAAGGGCCGAATACAGAGACCTGGTGCACTACGTGCCATATATATATATATACATATATATATATATATAGATATAGATAATATTAGTGGTAAATATACATATATATGCAAAATCCACAGTATATTTTTTGAATAAAAAATTCCGAGAGGATAGAATCCAGGTAGAACTCAATGTCCAGGACAGAGTAAGGATATAATAACAAGGCTTAAACACTAATATTCCATGGTCATAATTTATTCCATTGGAATCGTAAATACGATCCAATTCATCAGACCTACAAATTCAAAAAGAAAACAGAAAACTCCCATATATATATATATATATATATATATATATATATATAATAGAGTAAAATTGTTCACATTTTTTTCAAATGCATTCCGAGTTACAGAGAAGATATATCCAATCTTCTGCAGATTTCTCTGTGAACTCAGTGTATTTCCCGATCAATCTATAACGGGTGTAACAGCAAAATTGTCCAATTGTTAGATTAAACTTTGAACCGTTTCATCTTAGAAATGATTAAAGATATCCTACTGGAATTCACAAGGGTTTTTATAACACTATTAGACTCTAATTTGAGCAATAAGAATGTATAATTACTCTCCAGGCTTAACAGAAGAATCATGATGAAATCGATCATAAACCAAAATGACATGTTCATTAATTAATCATAGCTAAGAATCGGAAGCTCATGAAAGATTGAAATAAAGTTCAAATATATATATATAATATTCCAGGATTACTTTCCAACTTATTCTAGATGATCTTCGCCCTCTCTAAAATTTTAACTTTATGTCCTGGAGTTGCAAGATACCTCACAGTTTTCACGTACGATTTCATTTTCAAGTCATTTTTTATTGCTGTTTGGACTGTCATAGCTGTAACTCCTTTCTCATGTAGCAAACGTCTTATGGATTGAGTTGGATCTTTTCTAATTGATCCCTTTAGCACTAAGTTGAAATGATGATCCCTCTTGTTGTTGCGACCCCCTAATCCCGTTTTCTTTCTACTATACCGTTTTTAAAACTTATTCACCGTTCTCTTGGTGGTACTTGAACGGACTTTGAAATCGGAAGCCAGTGTATGAATGTTGGTACCATTACTGAAGTTCTGAATGCTTTTCCTCTCACCATTGCTCAGTTGAGATGAGAGTAGGGTTGACAAAAAATGATTTTACCCTGTTCTCTATCTAGCTGCATAGCCCAAAGGGGTTTTCAGTGATTCTTATGACAAATGGTATCAAGATGAATAAACATCTCATCTGAAAACGTTGAGAAAAGAAACTCAATTAGGTTAGTGTATGTTTTAAATATTAAACATTTTGTGGTATGGTCAGTTATGCTTTTAGACGATTTGGACAATTTTTCTCTTACACCCGGCATATCTATCTATCTATCTATCTATCTATATATATATATATATATATATATATATATATATATATGCATGTTTCATTAAATAATATAGATAAGTTATGTCTATTTATTTTAAGTAAATTCCTTTCATATTGTCTGCTAAACTTAACATTATCATTGAAAGACGAAAGGAAAACACCATATTGATACATGTTTTTTAATCCTATCTAATCTTTCAGCTGACATAAGCCATTATCAAATATGCCAATTACATTTCAATATATTAAGCAATGCACAGACAAACCATAATGATAGTCTGTTTTTGTTGCATGAAAGATTTCCAAGCAACAACAAACTTGTATATACGAGACGTGGAAGCGAAAATCGCGTCGCAGCTCGTGACGTCACACACGACCACGCGAGAGTGAAAACGAGAAGTATTAAGTATGGTAAGCCGTTGGTATAAACCAATGACTTCTGTTATCAATTATAGCCATTTAAGAATATTTGCGGAGATTTCATAGCTTATTTTGTTCAGGTTAGGTTTCAACCGTTTTATATATATAGCTTCAACAATTTTTATTTTTTGTTTATTGTTTTCATCTTTAAGTATAGTTGTTTTCATCGAGGATTTTCCGGAATTGTGTATGAGGCCAGGCATGTTGATTTACATGCCTAAGAATGTTAGAGTTATCATTCAAATGTAAACTCAAGCGTCGTAAAAGCGAGTTTGTGGTGTCACCAACATAAATATTATTTAATCCATTGGAGATACAATCTCCCAAAGGGCACTCGAATTTGTAAACTATGTTGGTTTTTTGCAAATCGCTAACGTGGTGGGGGGGGGGGAGAATCATTGCGAATAATTGAGTTGGATATACTAGATTTAGTGTAGTATATGATTAACTTAATTTTTTTGTTATGATCTGTTGTAGATATATTAGTATTTACTAATTTTTTAGTATATTTTCATCTTGTTTATAATTTGTATGCATTTGACTACGATATATATAAATTTAATTGTGGTCACTCAAAGCAAGTCAGTAAAACCACAGAGACGCAAGCGGTTACTGGGTGTAGAAGAGCGAGAAACAGGAACATTGCTGAGAATCGAGAAAAGGGTGAGTGTAATCAAGAGGATACAGGGTGAACCAAAAGTAGGTGAACAGTAGGTTGAGATGCATCACCTCTCCCCCAGGCCGATTAATTCAAGAATCCCCTTCCCGAAAAAAGCCAGGCACCTACCTAGCCAGAAATAGAGAGTGCTCTATGTCTAAATGGCCGAGGCAGAGCAGTTACTCTACTCAAAAGAGACAAAGTTCTGGCCGTTAAAAGAACGTTTTGGTCGCCTTATGATCGCGGTAGCGTAAGACTCTCGTAGCGGTCTAAACTTTGTCTCTTTTGAGTAGTGTATGTTATTAATTGAATAGCGCCGTTGATTGATTGGCGATGCCCACCGTGACAGAAGTGATATAATCAAGTCGGATCTAACGACGCTTTCTCGTGCCAAGGGGGACGCAAGTTCGAATCTTGCCGGATGGTGCATATTTTTCTGTCATAAGATGTTCCGTATATTCAGGCCAGTAGACGAAAATAAATAAACATACTTATCAATAAATAAACGGAGCGTGTACTCAAATATGGGTATCCAATAATAATAATAATAACGTTTAAATAAAAAAATCTGTCGCATTAATAAATCAAAATCTCTCTCTCTATATATATACATATACGTGTATTTATATGTAAACCTATAAAACAGTTGTCTATAAATATAGATGCATATCTAAGCTTATAAATATTTACACTATTTACATTGTTCGTATTGTTCTCATCTTCGTAGCCATATTCACGACGTTTCCGCGATTATACTATCCGGCCTTCTTCAGGTGATTGGAATTTCGAACTGAACTCTTTATTTCGTCTACCGGGTTTGATTGTTCTACTTCCACGTGTCATACCTCTTTCGGATATCCCAGTATCAGTTATCTCCCTTTAATTCAACTCTCCACGTTTTTGTCAGGTATTGAACTCACAACTCTTTAAAGTCACTGGATCCAACCAACGCTTTTATCCACTCAACCATGTATCCTTGAGGAGAATTGTCATTTAATTGATAGCACTTTTCTTAGTATATGGGATGTTCCTAGTATGGGGGATCTTCTGGCCAACTGTTATGTTGATGTTACTTGGGACACTTTTCGTAAAATTGTCCATTCCTTTTCGCAGGAGGCCCAGAGCACCGATTACTATTGATACAGTCTCAGTCTTCATTCCCCCACCCCACATTCTGTTAATCTCAATCTCCAGATCCTTGTATCTGGACAATTTCTCGATAGTTTTCATGAAGGTGTTTCTTTTGGATGGTACTGCTGTATCGATAAGCATACACTTCCTGAATTTCTTGTCTTTTATGATAATATCAGGTCTGTTGGCTTTTATTTCCCTGTCAGTTTGAATTGGCATGTCCCAGGGAATAGTTACACTGTTATTTTGGGTAACTCTGTCTGGTTGGTACTCGTCTCTCAGTGGTTTCGATTTTGTGCTTCTTGCATATCTTCCAGTGTCGCTACCTTGTTATGTCTATAGGTATATTCATTTTTTTCTATTTCCTGACATCCTCAGATAATATCGTCAATAGTTTATTTACTGCTGATCTTGTATCCCGAGTTAGCTCCATCTTTGATTATATTGACTGATATGATCTGTTGCTTTGATTTGGTTTCTTTTACTGCATATCAATCTCAATGGCTTATTTAATGCCGACAACTTTTTTTTTCCTGGTAATATTTTGTTTTGTCAAAAATCTATTTCTGGTAATATTTTTTTTTCCTCAAAAATATATAGCTGGCAATATTATTTTCAAAAACGTATTGCTGGTAATATTTTTTTTTCAAAAATGTATTGCTGGCAATAGTTTTTTTTTTTTTTTCTTCAAAAGTTCATTTCTGGTAATAATGGTTTACAAAGTATTTCTGGTATTAAAACCTATTTTCACACTTTTATAATGCTTTTTACCTCATTTTGGGGTTAACTATTAGCCCATAGCTGGGACCCTAACAGATGCTACCACCCCGGGTCAGACTGAACCTGGGAACACAAGCAATTAAGAGGTGGTTCCATGCTCGTCAAAACCTCCTGATCAGAGGCCTTGCTGTTGGACGTAGTTTATCGTCTTACCCTGGATGCGGATGTAGTTTATCGTCTTACCCAGGACGGGATAAGATCTGGTTGCGAGGCTTTGGTCCTGAGCTGTAATAATTAGGTCTTCTGTCTCAGCATTAAATCCGGTGCTCCTCAGCGACTGATGTGTTTTCTGTTGGTCCACATCTGCTTCTTTTGTTCTTTTTAGGCATTTGTCATGCAACGCCTTGTTCTCCTAGTTTTTGTTGTTGTTGTTATTGTATATTTTTAATTTTATTTGGCCAAATTGTTTTGCTTTCTGTCCTACTCGTTTGGCGTAGATGATATTAGCTTCGTTTTTTGTTGATAGAGTTTCAGATATACTAAGCTGTTTCTTGGAGAGTGCAGTTTCTTTTTGATAGAGTTGATTTGGTGTTTTACTATTTGTAGGAGAGGGTCATTCTTTTAGAGGTAAGCTTCCTCTCTAATTGTTGTAGGTTTTAGAGTTAGTTTAAGTTGAATTAAACTTCGTCCTCCTAAATCTCTTAATCTATACAACCTATCAACATCTGATTTCCGGTGGTGCATCCTCATTTTAGTAAGCATTTTTCTGGACTTGACGACCAATCTTTTAATGTCATTCAACTGCCATTTAATAATGTTGAAGCTATATGTTACTACGGTTATAGCTAAGGTGTTGATAGCCTTCATTTTATTGGCCCCATTAAGTTCGCTTTCTAGTATCAAACGCACTTTCCTATAATATTCTTTACGGATCTTTTCTTCATAATTGAATGTTGTAATCTGTCTTCTTCCTTAATTCCTAATTATTTTAGAAATGGTAGCAACAGAATTTTCTTTTATATGTTGTGTCTCTTCATAACTTGAGTAATACAACTTCCAGTCCTGGATTAATCTAAGCAACGTGAGTCTCCACTATCCCAATTTATCCTCGCTTTGCCATCCATTCGCCCAAACTCACGAGGAAGGTTACCCTGTTTCTCCTTCCTACACCAGTTGCCATCCAAGGCTATAGAACCCATAGCTAGAGAGAGAAGAAGAGGATTAATACCCTAATTAGCATGAAAGGATTCGAACTCGGCTGTTGGATTCCTCAGCCCGAGCCTCTACCCACTACTCCACCGTGTGATATATATATATATATATATATATATATATATATATATATATATATATATATATATATATATATATATATATATATATATATATATATATATATATATATATATATATATATATATATATATATATATATATATATATATATATAATAGAAAGGCTTAAAGACAAATATTCCATGGTCATAATTTATTCCATTGGAATCGTAAATACGATCCAATTCATCAGACCTACATATTCAAAAAGAAAACAGAAAAAACAACTCCGGAAATAAAAAATAGAATTTAGGGAGAGTGTAAGTATGAGAGTGTGGGACGAATGTTAGAGCTAGAGAGGGGTAACAGACGAGAGAAGGTGGGGGATTAAAAGTTAACAGAGAAGTTTTAGAGAGGTGAGTCAAAGACGGTTTAAGTGAGAGAAATATGAATGTTGTCGGATGTCTAATACATTAAAGATGTAACCGGAAAGGATACATTTTGTGGTGACATACACACACACACACAATACATACATATATATATATATATATATATATATATATATATATATATATATATATATATATCACGACCTAACATGCAAAAGTGAAATATTTGCGTGGTCGTCTATAACGATTTTTACGATCGCGTCAATAACGGCAAACGCGTTTAGGAAACTTTCATTACAGATAGAATTTACTTAAAGGAACGATCAATTAGCTTATCTTCATACCCTGCCTGGTGGCAAACGCTGCTGGTGACGCAGGGGTGGCGGCCCTGCCATAGCCACCAAAACCGTGATATCACCCCTGGTCGGCGGCTGATGAAGACAGGGTATCGCACGTGCTAATACACGTTGTATGTTATATATATATATATATATATATATATATATATATATATATATATATATATATAATGAAATGGGCAGTATCCGACAATTAATTTTTTAGAAATATTTAAATAATTGTTCTGCTTATAATAAACATTTACCGGTCTGAATGTCCAAGAAATTTACTTAAATATTTGTATCTATAAAAAGAACATATATATAAGAACATATATATATATATATATATACATATATATATATATATATATATATATATATATATATATATATATATATACAGAATTACTTCATTCAAATAGCTATTTCGGGTTACAAGTTAAATTTCCCAGAATAATTCTGAAGATAAGACAAATTGGTTTAAAAATAACAATTGGAAAAATTCTTAGTTCTTGCTGGCGCATTTCATCTTAAGACTTTTATCAAAGCAAGCAACTATGAATTTTTCCAAACTAAAAAAAAACAAAAAAACAACCAGTTTCGTCCCACGACTTATCAAGTTTATTTTTCTGGGAATAGAAAATTTAAAAAGCATGTAAATTAATTTAAATGGAATGAAATGGAAGAGAAAAAAATTCCACTCCATTCAATATGTTAATTTAAATCAATTTACACGCTTTTAAATTGTCTATTCCCAGAAAAATAAACTTGATAAGTCGTGGGACGAAACTGGTTGTTTTTTTTGTTTTCAACTTTTGCTTTTAAAAATGCCTTATAAATTTTGTCTTTTCCTATCTATTATTAAATTCTGTACGACAAAAAAAACTTTTATATATATATATATATATATATATATATATATATATATATATATATATATATATATATATATATGAATAAAGGGAAGGGGTGTAGACGCAAGTAATGCATAGAAATAAGCTTGTTGGTTGGATATGAAAATGCAATGAAGGAAAGAATGAAAATCATGTAAGGACGCATAAGAGGTAGAAATGGGTTGGTATGTGAAATGAAACCATGGATTGACAGAAAAAAATGCAAACTGTGCTGATCACACCAAATAAAGGTTTTCACTGATATACATGGCACTTTAATTCTAGTAATAAAAGTCAATGGTTAATATTTTAAAGTCCTTTTCATCCAAAACAAGGCAATAAAGCCACTAAGACGCAAGCGGTTACTGAGTTTGAGAGAATATGCGAAAAAGGAATCATTATTAAGGAGAGAGGACAATCGAAGAACAGGAATTAAGAAGACAGAAGATAACGATTGATATTGCATTTAAACTTTTGATCAAATTCGGCTGGACGGCAAGAAGCCGGAAGAGAGTTCCATAAGCCAGAAGAACGAGAGAAGAAACTTTTAACATAGAACTTACATCGAGACATTTTGACTGTAAAATGAGATTTCGACACCGATCTAGTATTGCGCTTAAATTCATAATGTCAAGTTACTATAGAGGAAAGTAATTATTTGAATAATTAAAAAATGTGGCACAAAGCCAAGAGTGGGGGATAGGGGGAGGCTGGTCTTCAGTCTGTCTTAACTTAAACTTAGCTAACAACGATTACTGAACTAAATATGCCACAGTGTTCTTTACATCAAAATTCTTACTTACTATTCTAACTACAGCCACCGTAATACCTCAAGTCTCTACGTAGTCATAAATAGTTCCCGTATGCACAATTTGTCTGGTTTTGGGAGGGGAATAAAAACATAGAGGAAAGTTCATTAGAAAAGTTACTATGAAAAGATTTTTTAGAAAAAGCACAGGGAAACTATGTTACGCCGGTAAGAAGATGACTGAAGCCAAGATGCCAGGTCAAGACCAATAACATTGCAAATTTTGGGCCAAAAAGGTTATCTCAGACGATTAAAAGAAAGCAGTTTTAGTACTGGGAGTGTTAAAGTTAACAAGCAATTTATTGCTCCAGTTAGTAACAAATTGTATGTCTTTTTTAGCTCAGCAAATTGGCTAGATAGAAACGATCAGAACTGATGGCATCTGGAATGTCGGTGATGAAAATAAGGAACAAAGTAGTCCCAAGCATATGAGGGTCGTTCAAAAAGTTCTAAGCCTCACCCGGAAAGTGTTGGAGTAACAAGACAGTTTTTTAGTATCGTTCAATATAGTCCCCCTTGACATCAACGATGCATAAGCATTGCAATCTCATCACAGAAGAAGGTGGCGTTTTGGTCTTCCTAAGAGACTCCCTACAGCATATATGATCTCATCATTGTTTCCAAAACCATGCAGGTGGATATGAGTTTATTGAAATCAGATGAAGCTAAGTCTGGTAAGGTGGATGAGGTAGTAATTCAAACCCACAGTTGGTTGTTTCAGCTACTGCAACCTGAGCAAAGTGAACAGGCGCTTTATCTTGAAGCAAGAGCACATCTGCGCTCAACTTTCCTCTGTGTTTCGACTTGATTGCTTCTTTCACTTGTCTTATTTCTGATGCATAGTCGTATCTATTCATAGTTTTTCCCTTTTCCAGTTAGTCTATCATGATTACGCCTTCAGGATCCCCCAAAACAGAAGTCATCACTTTACTAACAGATGCTGCCTGCTTGAACTCCTTCGTGGGTGGGGACCAAATAGCTATGCTAGTAAGGTACTTTGCAAAGGGAATATTGTCAAAGTATGAGTGATTTTTGACAAAAACCTCCTTCAAAAGGACTAGAATTTATCCTTTGGTATCCATATTATCCGAATATGAATGGTTAATTGGTGAATATCATCCTTAATAAAAACGCACAATTGTAAAACTACGATTTGACCCAAACTTAGATACCGGAAAGTTAATAATAATAATACAAACTCAATTCTTCAGTCCTTTAAGCACAACTTGAGCGAGCAGATTTTCAAGAGTAGCCCTTTTGGATAGCATTTATGTGGAATTTTACGAGTAGAAGAGAAAGGTTGATTTTTAAAGTTACTCTCGTTTAGTCAATCCACTGAACTATAACCAAAAACCTTGCGAGTCCTGGGTAAGACGATAAACTACGTCCGAGTCCTGGGTAAGACGATAAACTACGTCCAATAACAAGTCCTCTGATCAGGAGATTTTTCTTAATTGCTGGTGTTCCCAAGACCACCCTGACCCGGGGTGATAGCATCTGTTAGGGCTGTCCAGGGTATAACGATAAACTACGTCCGCATCCTGGGTAAGACGATAAACTACATCCGCGTCCTGGGTAAGACGATAAACTATGTCCGACAGCAAAACTCTGATCAGGAGGTTTTGAGGAGAGTGGAACCACCTCTTAATTGATAGTGTTCCCAGGTCCACGCTGACTCGGGGTGGTAGCACCTGTTATGGTCCCAACTATGTGCAAATAGTTAACCCCCAAACTGGGGTCAATACACTATAAAAGTGTAAAAATAGGTTTTAATACCAGCAATAAATTTTTTGAAGGAAATATTATTACCAGCAATACATTTTTGAAGGAAAAATATTAGCAGCAATACATTTTTGAAAAAAACAAAAAAACAAAAACAAAACATTACCAGTAATACATCATTTTTTAAAATAATGTTACCAACAATATATTTTTGAAAAAATATTACCAGCAATGAAAATCTTGTCGGCATTAAATAACCCATTGAGGTTGGTGTGCCGTAAACCAAACCAAAACTTTGCATTGGGAATAATTTCTGAATCCGTTTTTGTTATTCTAATATTCGAGTTATCTCGAAATAAACACCGATTACCCTCAAAAGCTATACAAGTGTCAGTTTACAGAAGGCATTTTATTGTGTTTGTTGACCCAGTTTGAAATCAGGTCACTCTTTCTAAATCACCTCGAAATTAAGACACTTTATATAAAAGTCTCGGAAAAAAAATAGATAGTTACTTAAGGTAGGCAGAATGCTAACAAACGCTGAGAGGTTTGTTCAAAAGTAACTGAAATGAAGATGAAAGAAATATCAGTAAAAACATTGATCTTGAGAGCTTTAGACTTATAAACAGGAATCTATAAGTGTGTATAAAATGGTAAGGCTGAGAATAACTGTTTTCATACAAGAAACTTTCGGTGGACACTGATTAAACTATTAACTTTGCTAACGGTTGAAATCTATAAAATAGTTTTCGTAAAACAGCTTTTCAGGAAATAAGACTTTTTATTTAGTATCATGATTTCTAATATTGACGGTTATTTCCTTCCAAAACTTTTGTGAAGGTCTTGTGGAAAGTTGACAGAATTTTCATTTTACACAATTTTTCTCTAAAGCATATATCATGGACACATTTAAAGTCTATTACTAACTCAAATATATTAGTATTATTGTTGTTGTTGCTGCTATTATTATTATTATTATTATTATTATTATTATTATTATTACTAATACTACTACTACTACAACCACACAAAAAAAAACTCTCCCAATATTTGGTAATGAAAAAACGGCTGTACTGGTAACCAACGCGTCAAAACCAATAAAATCTAGCTTACTTTTGCAAACTAATAACTTCCCGGCCCGGCAAAATGAACAGAATTAAAGGAGAGTTCCATAAGATTTATACTAAGCTATTTGATAAACTCTGAGTAACTAATCAACTAACAGAAAATTTCAAGATGAACAAGATCACCATCATATTAAGCACGTTTCAATTGTATACTCTTCACGCGGGTGGCGTTTCATTCCTTTTAACGCGTTCATTGCCAGGACAGCCGTTTTACTTAAGACAAGCGGCATTTGTACAAAGACATAATTTTTTGTAGATTTATTACGTTTTTATACTTGTAAAAACAAAATTAAACATAACTTTAAGAATGGTCGAAATATTGTCTCATATTGTAAAGCATTATTTTTCTTTTCTTTTTTTTTTGAATCGCACTTTACTCTTAATTATTATTATTATTATTATCATTATTATTTCAAAGGGCAGCTCGTGAAATATTGGAAGTTTGGGTGCAAATATACAAATGGTCAATTTATCCATCATATCTGATGTCTGTATATCGTGTGCATGTATCACAACCAAGTTATTGACACAAACTAATTTAGTGTAGTGCCACAATAGAATACTCGTCCAGGAATGAACTTACTTTCAATATTCTTGTTTTATGGCAAGCCATAAGTTCGGAGCAATGAGGATAGATTGATTGATTTTTTTACGGCTTATCAATCTTTTTCAGGTTATTTAAAGCCAGAAAATATTTTTAGAATCTAAGAAAGTTTTTGGAGATAATAATGATTTACTTATACGAATCCATAGCTAGAGGGAGAAGAGGGGTTCATACCTTTCCAAGAAACAAGTGAATATAACGAACCTGACTGGAATCGAAACAGGGCTGTCTGATTTGCAATTTCGAACCGTTATTCATTACATCATCCGCACATCCAAGCTTACAGCACCTAGTTACTAACCAGACTCGAGGTTGCTTAACTTCACTTGACCGTACGAGGACCGTTGTTTCAACGTGAAATAACCGTAAGCCTACAAGGATCGAACTCATTACTTAGTTTTCATAGACAACCATTATCTCTAACCAAGACGAATTTTATTCTTGAACTTGTTTTTACTATTTTTTTCTTTCTAAATTAGTTTCTTTCTTTACTCAGCCCGTCCTGGGTAAGACGATAAACTACATCCGCATCTTGGGTAAGAGGATAAACTACATCCGACAGCAAGGAGGTTTTGAGGAGCGTAGAGCCACCACTTAGTTGCTGGTGTTGCCAGGTCAACTCGGATCCGGGGTGGTAGCACCTGTTAGGGTCCCAACTATGGGCAAATAGTTAATCCCCAAACTCGGATCAAAACACTATGAAAGTGTAAAAATAAGTTTTAATACCAGAAATATTTTGTATAAAAAAATATTACCAGCAATATATTTTTGTAAAACAATTACCAGCAATACATTTTCTGAAAAAAAAAAATTACCAGAGAAGGAAAATTCTTACCAGAAATAGATTTTTGAAGGAAAAAATATTACCAGAAATAGATTGTTGGAAAAAAATATCACCAACAATGAAAATTTTGTTGGCATTAAATAACCCATTAAGGTTGATATACCATAAAACAAAACAAACCAACCAATATGTACTTAGATAGATAGATAGATAGATAGAGAGATAGATAGATAGATAGATATGAAGGCACCAAGAGAGACATATAGACATTAAGAGACCAAGATAGATAGATAGATAGATAGATAGATAGATAGATAAAAAATATTAGCAGCAATAAAAATCTTGTCGACTTTAATTAACCCATTGAGGTTGATCTGCCGTAAAACAAAAAAAGCCAAACAGATAGCTAGCTAGATACTGAATAGATTGAGACAGATAGACATGAAGAGACATAGATAGATAGATAGATAGATAGATAGATAGATAGATAGATAGATAGATAGATAGATAAAAAATATTACCAGCAATGAAAATTTTGTCGGCATTAAATAACCCATTGAGGTTGATATACCGTAAAACAAAAACAAACGAAATTCTTTACTCAACTTATCGTCGTACATTAGAATTAAATCAGAGAGAAGAGTTCAGGAAGACTGTATTACGCCAACCTTCATTGGACATAGGAATATCCATATTTCGAAAACTAGCTTAATCATGAGCTCAAACACGGACCACTGACACGAACCACTGACGCGAACTGAAAATACACACTTCTGTCAGCCTCTGAGCACTTCATCCTCCTACCTTCCTCTTGTTTATTGGGCTAAACAAGGCAAAATGAAGAGGGAAAAGTGGAGTGGCGCCAATCATCCATGTGAGGAGAGCGTATCAGCGTCGAAAACCAGCATTCGAAATACTGGATTTTACTTAGGCTCGAACCTTGACATGCAAAAGCAGTAGGGTGATGCACAACGGGCTGACCAACTTAGCAAGCATGTTTTCTTTCTTTCTTTCTTTCTTTCTTTCTTTTTTACATTGTTCGGATTTTTGTCTTCATCTTTTTTGTCATATTCACGACGTTTCGGCCGTTGTACGCGCCTGCCTTCTTCAGGTGATTAGAATTTCCTATACGTACCCTTTATTTAGTCCACCGGGGTAGACTGTTCTGGTTTCACGTGCCATGCCTTTTCTGGATATCTCAGTTTCCGTCATTTCCCTTTAGTAACTCGACTTTCTTAGTTTTTGTTCACCTCTGCTGTGACCAGGTATTGAACTCACAACTATTTGTGTCAAGTCACTGGAACACTTCAACCAACGCTTTTATCCACTGGTTTTCTTTCTTTCTTTCTTTTTTTCTTTCTTTCTTTCTTTTTTTCTTTCTTTCTTTCTTTCTTAATCTCTCCTCACTTTGTTGTATTTTTCTTGTACTTTTCTTTCACTCTCTCTTTATTGCATTTTTATCCACTTGTCTTCTTTCTTTCTTTCTTTCTTTCTTTCTTTCTTAGTCTCTCCTCACTTTACTGTATTTTTTCTTGTACTTCTCTTTCACTCTCTCTTTCTTTTCCTTTCTCTTATCCTTTGACCGATTTCAAGCAATGAAACATTTTCACTGGGGAAAATACGTGAATACTCAATTGAAAAGAAAATCACCTGCTGTTCGTATGTGTGTGTGTGTGTTTGTGTGTGTGTGTGTGTGTGTGTGTGTGTGTGTCTGTAGAGAGAGAGAGAGGAAGACCATATCAAAATTCATTATGCAAGTCACGGTTTTCCCAATCAAATTATCATTATTATCATTAACAGCAAAAAAATCCCCAAAGAGTCTATAATAATATCCATATAATAAACATATCAAGAAAATTTCACTGTACAATATCTATCCTTATTAAATAATTATTGAAAATAATTCCTTATTTTTAGGAGGCCCCAGTTTGGATTTACTTATAAACATAATCATTTATATTGTATTTTCTTATTAGATATTTTTTTATTGTTGCGTGTTATCTGTCCAACGTTTTGCTTTCATCACTTAATAATTTAAAGTTTTATCTTTTTAACGAGTCATAGCAGTATTTATTTTTTTTAATCCTTTCACAACAAGCAAGACAATAAAGCCACTAAGACGCAAAGGCAGTTACTGAGTGTTAGAGAATATGAGCAAATACTATTAAAGAGAGAGAACAATAAAAGAACAAGAATTAAGAAGACAGAAAATAACGATAGATATTGCACTTAAATTTTTGAAGACCAAAATTGACTGTGACGCCAGAAGCCGGAAGAGAGTTCCACAAGAGAGAAGTGCGATAGAAGAAACTGTTACTATAGAACTTAATGTTACATGTAACCATTTCAACTATAAAATGATAAGAGTCCTGCCGTAAATCTAGTACTACGCTTAAATTCATAAAGTACTTCAGTACTTAATGACAATAGGAAACTGATCCCCCACTTTATGTTCAGTTGAATCTTATGAGTCAATCCTTAATCGAAAAGAGACTTGATCGCCCAAGGTTGCATCATGCAAAGAATATTAATATATAATAATTCTGGGGTGTTCACTTTAGTACTTAATGAAAATCGGAAACTGATCCCCCACTTTACGTTCGGTAGAATCTTATGAGTCAATCCTGACTCGAAAAGAGAGATGATCGACCAAGGGTGCATCATGCATGCTATCTAAGTAAGAAACGACGACAACATAGTGTTTGTATGTGTGAACATAACAGAAATATTTTTTTAAATAATGGCTTGGTTGTTTTTGCTTCGCGGCATATCAACACTTCTATGGGTTATCTAAACCCGAAATCTAAATATGAAAATCAAAATTTTATAATCAATTCGAGAAAATGACATTATTTTAAGATTAATGATATAGTAGAGGTTTACATGTTAATAATATTAGTTGTTTCGTTCGACTGATATAAAAGGTGCGATGGAAACATAGACATTATTTCAATATTAAATTATAATTACTTAACTGAATTTCCATTTTGCAAAATAATCTGACAAAATCAAACGATGAGTGAAAACTTATTTCGTTTTACAAGAAGTGAGATTAATCAGAGCAAATTATTTGTTTTTAGTTCATTTTTTGACAGCGTATGCTAATTTTTCAATTTCACTATAAAATGTATTTGTGGTCATTTTGCTTTAAAATATATTCTTGGTCATTTTGCTATAAAATTTATTGCAGGACATTTTGCTTTAAATGTATTACTGTTCATTTTGCTATGAAATGTATTATTGCTGGTCATTTTGCTTTAAAATGTGCTGCTTGTCATTTTGATTTAAAAAATATATTATCGGTAATTTTACTACAAAAATGAATTATTGGTAACATTACCATAAAAATGTATTGCTGATAATTTCACTACAAAAATCTACAGTTGTTAATTTTTAAAAATATATTTCTGCATTTTTTTTTTTTTTAAATAAAAATGAATTTTTATACGTTTGTCTTTGTTTATGATTCCGTAGCAACAGTCTACAGTAGAACGACAAAGATGGCATTTAACAAAATATTTTCTGCATTTATTTAAAATTAAGAATAAATCTTCCTTTTGATTACCGTTTACCGGACACGCTTAGATATAGCAGCAGCGAATTATCGTCCGCTTACTAAGTAACTTAAAAAAAAAAAGAATTTAATTAAATTTCCCTATGGCGGGATTATGGTTAAGGCTTTCATTTTGGGTATATTAATTTTATCAGTGTTTAGGGAATTTAATTCAGTTGTTAGGGTTAGGGCGAGGAAATAAATTTCAATTGTTTCGTGTAAAAAAAAGCAGACAATATAGTTTAATTGTTTTGGTAAAATAAATAAAATTATTAAGCGGGTGTTAAATCGTTAACGTTTTCCTAAGTGTGTCCGGTAAACGGTAATTTCACCAAATCTTTCTCGTTAAGGTTTTAAATTTGTGATGTATTAGAACATTATTATAGATTTATTGCTAACTTTATTTCATCTTATTGTTACCTTTTATAGCAATATTCTAGATCGATACATTCTTCAGTCGTAAAGACCTCGAAGTCAGAAAGTAAATTAGTAATCTGACTAGACTTTCCCTACTTCGGGAGCGTGTCTTTTAGGGACTTCCCATCCGGGAAGGAACAACTCAACCCCGCCGACTGAGCGCCGGGAAAACTCTGGACTAAGATAACTCAGGACTGGGTCAACTCAGCACCAGAAAAACAACTTTTTTTTTTAATAACTGAATAAAAGTTATTTATTAAGGATTAAAACTTTAATTGGTGAATATTTTTCTTCAAATAAAGTATTTTAAAAACATTATGCAAAATACGGACCTTTTTTTAATAAAGTAAATCTTAAATGTAATTTATTTTAAAAAAAAAAGGTCCGTAATTTTGTTATGTTTTTAAATATTTTAATTATGTTAATTGACTTAATAGTCACTAATAAAGCTTTTAATCCTTAATAAATTACTTCATTTGCTTATAAAAAAAAGTTTTGTTTTTCTTGTGCTAAGTTGTCTCAGTCCTGAGTTGTCCCAGCGCTCAGTGAGCGGGGCTGAGTTGTCCTGCACCTCTTCACCTCAACCAACCCGGCCACAAGAACATCAATTATATCAAAAACTGTAAATAATATGATTTCTGGTATGTTCAAAAGGTTTCTTTGCAATAAAAAAAAAAAAACAAAACCATTTCCCCTTAGGACAAAGGCGATTATCGCTCTCCACATCTTCTTTTTTGTTTAATAGCTATGAATTTAAAATTGATGACTGTTTGAAAAAGGCGGGATACTTTTTTTCTTCCGTTTTGACTACAGAATTCTCCATATTTCTCGATATATGAAAGAAATTCAACGGTTTCGTTTGAATTTGAGCTTGGCGTACTGATTCGATTTTCAGATCCGATGAATGTTTTTTTGAAGAGAAAATAATTTGGAGAAAATGAGAGAACGTAGAAAAGCTTGTGGTAAGCATCATCAAGTCGGAATGTGAGGCAAAAACCTGTGTGTAAGGAAAGTGCTTTGAATTTTTTAAGAACGATTAATAAATAACCTTAACATGAAAGCTCTGGTCATGTTCGAGTTTTTCATACGGGTGTTATGCATGACACGAAACCAGTTAGATGGACGCCATGTATAGTGCCAGACTCGTTCGGAAATATCTAAACTGCCTGCCGTATGCAACCACTTTCTCAGATCAATAATTAAAAATGGCTTTGAGCAAGTGGAGCCTAGGTTCTCGATGAAGCCCATCCTTCTTTCAACCTTGTGGGCTGGCGTTACACAATCACAAAGAACTGTGCCAAATAACAGAAACTACAACACTTGAGGACTACCAACAGCAGCAATAACTAAAATGGATAGCACATGTGACTCAAAGAGAAAATAACGATATAATCAACATGTTAATGTTCCACAAAATAAAAGCTTCGGAAGGAAACCTCCATCAATATCGGAAAGAGCAATAACAGCTACTGGACTTGATAAACTGGATCAGGCGGTCACAGCAGGAAGAGGGATCATCAGTTCAACTTAGAGATAAATACATTCTTATTGTTCAAAGTAGAACCAAATAGTGTTATAAAAACCTCGGAGAATTCCAGTAAGATATATTTAATCAATCCTAAGATACAACGGTTCAAAGCTTAATCTAACAATTTCTTTTTTTTTTTTTTTTTTTTTTTTAAGCATTTCACCCCAAGCAAGGCGGGAAGCCACTAGGACGCAAGGGGTTACAGAAAATTTAGAGCAAGATCAGATAGGAGTGATAGAAGAAAGGATGAGGGTAGTGGATAGATCAAGGCAACTGGAGATGTCGATTGACATTACACTTGAATAGCTGGAGATTATAGCTCACAGGGAAACAGGAAAAGGGAAGGGAGTTCCACAGGCGAGAGGTGCGAGACATGAAGCTATTGGAGTAGAAGAGACGTCTACATTTAGGAGTTTCGACAGTGAAGGGGTGAGAGCGGGATGCCAGCCTCGTAAGGCGCTGGAACTCATGACGTCTGGGAACCAGCGAATGCAGCTCCTCGGAGCAATTTCCATGAAAGTATTTGTAGAACAGACAGAGGGAGGCGACGGCGCGTCTGTGAGAGAGTGACTGTAGACGAGACGCCAGGGCAGGGCCAACTACATTGCATATCCTCCTCTGGAGCCTATCAAGAACCCCGAGGCAAACAGAAGGGGCTCCAGACCATATATGGCAGCAATACTCCATGCAAGGGTTTTGTTGTTACACCCGGTATATATATATATATATATATATATATATATATATATATACCGGGTGTAAGCTTTAATTATTTAACTTCTCGAAATGTCTGCTACATTGACATCCTTTTTGTTTACATCCACAAGTAATATCAGTTGTAGTATTATTCAAATTTCTTAAATGATGCATTGTCAGCCATCATTAATTTTTGACTAGGATTTCTTCCATCTTAATTTCAATTTGCATTATTTAAAATAGCAGTATTAGTAGTAGTAATATTATCTGGAATTTATATTAGATAAAGCATTGTCAAGCATTATTCATTTTTAACTAGGATTTTTTCATCGCACTTTCCTGAAAAAAAATTTTTTTTAATAGAAAGATTTGATCTGGGACTTTTTCATCCTCATGCCAAATCACAGAAACCACATCACTTGTAGACTACCAACAGTGGCAACAACTAAAATGGATATCACATGTAACTCAAAGAGATAATGGTATAATCAAGATGGTAACATTAAACATTACTCCAAATAAAAGGTTAGGAATGAAAACACCATCAATACTGGAAAGAGCTACTGGACTTGAGAGACTTATTTTTAAGTTTTAAGAGAAAAATCTTATACATTTTGACCGACAGGAATACAAATTGCTCCTTCAATGAATGCCAAATGTTTCCTCATAAAGAAAAGGCTAATATTGTTATTACCATTATCAGATAATACGGTCAGAATGTGTTTTTTTTTTTTCGTATTGAAGCAGTTGTCTGTTAAATTTGAAATTATCCCAGTGAGTAGCTTGTAGTTTTGTATCTATTGTCGTATACCGCATTGTATTACTATTGATTTTACGATAATCGGTGATATAAGTCCGGTTGACCGTGGAGAATTGTGTGATTAGTGCACTTTCAATGTATTTTCTCCTCAGTGAATTCTTTTCTCTTTTAATCAGACTGACACTTATTAGGTCACCCACTGAGGATCGAAATTTTGGTCAGATAAGTTAGTTAGCTACCAGTGCATTTAATATGTTATTATGCAATAGACCCCTACGATGTTCATATAGCCTTTTATATTTTTGGGGTTTCGGAATGTTTCACCAATATATATCATTGTGCATTTTGTACAAGTTATATATATATATATATATATATATATATATATATATATATATATATATATATATCCTTGTGCAGGTATGCAGAAAATAGAAAAGAACACGTTGGGTGCATAATCCGGGGTTCCTTAGTATTTTTGTTTTTATTTTTAAAAAACAGTGCTCCATACAGAAGTAGAGCTTATATTATAATAATATTTTTTGTTTAAAAATATGATTCCTTCGCTACATAAGAGTTCTCATGTTTCAAAAACGGGAGTCGAAATCATCCAAATAAAATTTCGCTTGAAGATGAAACGTGACTAAACACCTCAATCCAACTTAATTTTATTAATTATTTGGATGATTTCGACTCCCGTTTTTGAAACATGAGAACTCTTATGTAGCGAAGGAATCATATTTTTAAACAAAAAATATTATTATAATATTATATATATATATATATATATATATATGTGTGTGTGTGTGTGTGTGTGTGTGATAGAATTAGGAGGATTTGAGATAATTATAATTCATCGTAATAATTGTAATTCATCGAGTCTCGTTTCGTCCTATATTTGGGACGCATTCACTACCGAGAATTGAAACAGTTACGTTATCAGGCAAGCGTCATACCAACTGTTCCAACGGGCCTCGGTGACGAAGAGATAACGAATTAGACTCGATATAGCGCGACTCACATATTCCAGACTCGATGAATCACACACACACACATATATATATATATATATATATATATATATATATATATATATATATATATATTATGTGTTTTATTGCTTTCAGCGGTAGCTTTGATGGAAAGAATGTAGGTAGAGAAAATAATATAGTCAGAATAACTGACTGTATAGAGTTGTGTTTCATACTGACTCTCTATAAAGTTGAGTTACACACTTCCAAGAACAAGTGCTCTACGTGTATCCGTTAGCCATCCATTTGTTAGAGAAGCAGACCTAGTGGTACCATATGCTTACTCTTATTCATTCATTGCCGTGGCCTTTGAACAAAACAGCTGCTGTTTATCTATAAGTGGGGAAAAAGAAAGAGAGCAGAAAGAAAGCAATTCCAGCGACATCAGGTATCCAATTCCAACGTACGTCGATGGATGAACAACAAGAAAATAATAGATTTTTTTATTGCATATTTTATGTGTGTGTGTTTTTATATCGATTAATCTATGTCATTAATTCTTGCGCCAGTATCTCTATCGACCAGCATTGCATGGCTTTTACGTGAGTTCCGCCCTCCTCTCCCCGCTTCAGCTGAACAGCTGATCCCATTACCTTTATTTGTTAATGGGAGCCTCGGCGGAGGGAAATGACTAGCTAACAAAGCAATCTCGTTGACCATTTCCACCGTGTTCGATCCTCACAGGGTGACATATTTTTTACCTTGGGCCAAACTAAGGTAAGCTTAGTTTACACACACACACACACACACACACACACACACACACACACACACACACACACACACACACACATAATATATATATATACATACACACACATCCTCACCAGAAGTCCGTTGGGGGAAAACAGAAATATAAAACGCCCAACTATAGGGGCAATCCCCAGCAGAGAGCGATTCTATTGCCTGAGGCGTTCCAGAAGGGCGGTATCGACGCAGCACATTTTGGTCTGTATTTCTATGTAGGCGTAGGGCGTGGACGTGTTTTAAAATCGGTCTTGTGTCAGATTTACACTCGTGCGGGGGCAAATGAATAACTACCCTTATTTGTCAATCATTTTCTTACAAATCCTATTTACAATAATCGCCTTATGTCTTTTTTCTCCCTTTTCTCTTTTAGGGCACCCACTTTATCTTCTCTTTTTTTCTCTCTCTTTTCTTCTTTCCTAACTCCGTTTCACGCACGTGCAAAAAAGAGTTTTCACCCATACACAGATGAGTAAAAAAAAAAAAAAATAAAACAAAATAAAACGCAGACTCATAACGCAAACGTATTGTAAAATCATGTTCAGTTCTCATCAAACATTGTCTCAGTTAAAATGTCTTTCCGGGGCCGCGCTAATTGTCTAGTTAGGTGATCCCTAAACTTTTCGCCGACATTGTCAGGGATATACTTCGATCTAATGTAATGGTTACCAAGTTTGTCTCGCTAGATCGATTATGACTGAGTAGTGAGTTCGATCCTCACTGGGTGCACACTGCTTTCGGCCTACTGCTACATCTAAGCTATGCTTAAAAAAAGAATCAGCGATATTATTGGGCCCGACCTGGCATCACGGCTTCCCTTACTTTCCGACCGATGTAACCTAGCTTCCCTCTGCCTTTTCTATAAATACTTTCATGGTAATTTTTTGGGATGACCTCTTCGCTATCGTACCTAGACTTTATGAATTCAAGTACTAGATTAGCGGTAAGGTATCATCAATTCATATTTGAATTGGCTAGATGTAACCGTAAGTTCTATCCTAAAAGTTTCTTTTCTCAGACTTCTCGCTTGTGGAACTCTTTTTCGGCTCCATGATTTCCAGCCAACTTTGATCTTCAAAAATTTAAGTGCAATGTCAATGCCCTTGAAGGTGAAAAATCGAAAAAATTGATTTTTTTACACTTTGCGCAAAAATCAAAGGTAAAATTTAATGCCTGTAAAAAACAATCAATTTAAAGAGTTGAAATCTAACGCAAAAGATTATTAGAATTATAAAAAAAATATATTATAACTAAGAATTATGGAAGACTTGCAAGATTGAGAACGCAAAAACGGCCCTTTTCAGGATCCCTCCACTCAAATTGTTAATCCTCCATTTGGGAATGTGCCTCAGTTACACCCAATTGTTGCTACTAATATTGATTTTCGGGTGGGCTGACTTTAAACTTAAACTACTCCAACTGAATGGCAAAGATTCCTAGTAATGGAACGCCCGGTCGAAGATGGGTCATACTGCGAGTTATTGATAAATTGATTCCGTGTTTTTACGTCTTATCAACCCTTTGCAGGTTATTCAAAGACAGAAGATATATTTACGGAATAAGAATTTTTTTTTTTTTAGATAATAATGCATAGTGCTATAGGTTTTACTAATTAACTCATACCTGGGTGAGGAGAAAAGGTGGATTCATACCTTTCTCAAGGGTATTTGCAGGTAAGTAAATATAACGATTCGAACGAGATAGAAACTTGGCTCTGATTAACAATTTCGAGCCATTATCCATTACACCACCCGCACATCCAAGCTTAAGCACTTGGGATTCTCAAGCGGTTACCTATCTACGTACTGACCGGGCTTGACGTTACTTAACTTCAATGTTCGTACGTGAAGGTGATTTGGCCGTTTTTTTTTTTTAAGCGTTTCACCCCAAGCAAGGCGGGAAGCCACTAGGACGCAAGGGGTTACAGAAGATTTGGAGCAAGATCAGATAGGAGTGATAGAGGAAAGGATGAGGAGAAGGATAGTGGATAGATCAAGGCAACACGAGATGTCGATTGACATTACATTTGAATAGTTGGAGATTATAGCTCTCAGGAAAACTGGAATAGGGAAGGGAGTTCCACAGACGAGAGGTGCGAGACATGAAGCTATTGGAGTAGAAGAGACGTCTACATTTAGGAGTTTCGACAGTGAAGGGGTGAGAGCGGGATGCCAGCCTCGTAGGGCGCTTGAACTCATGACGTCTGGGAACCAGCGAATGCAGCTCCTCGGAGCAATTGCCATGAAAGTATTTGTAAAAAAGACAGCAAGAGGCGACGGCGCGTCTGTGAGAGAGTGACTGTAGACAAGATGCCAGAACAGGCCCAATTATATTGCATATCCGCCTCTGGAGCCTATCAAGAACCCCGAGGCAAACAGAAGGGGCTTCAGACCATATATGGCAGCAATACTCCATGCAAGGGCGAATTGTTGATTTGTAGATGTCTATCATATTTTTTTATAACACTGTAATATAACTTTTGTATTGTATTTCCTATTATTACGTCTAGAAATTGTGAAAAATGGCTAATATTTCCTTCCAACTTTGCTTTTGTGGCCAGGATAATTATATTTGTGAAATTTATCTTTGGGAAAACTGGCGAAGGTGAACATTCTCGTTCCTGCAGAGTAGGAACAAAACAACATAGGATTCAGAAGTAGCATTTATTTATTCTAGGATTACACAAGAGAGACAAAAAAATAAAAATAAACGAGTAGTTTTTCACAATTTACGCCTATGGTGTAATTTTTTTTTTTACGAATCAACCCCAACCTGCTTACGTTATGCGATTCTTAGTGGCCAGAACGTCGTTGAAATTCTCGAAAGTTTTTGAAACTTCTAGAAAAGTCTCCTTCAGCAACTCAGCTGAATCTATTTGGAATCTAATAGAAAATAAGTTAGTTTCAAAACATCGATGCCCAGGTGACAAAAGCAATACTCGAAGGGGGAATAGTAGATATTTCTTTTACTTTCATGACGCAGTTAGGAACCAACACTTATTGACCAAACTTTAAAATGTCAAAATTTTGCTACGGTGTAATCTAAGAAAATAAAAATGATTTTAACTAAATTATATTTTTATATTTATTTTCGTTTTAACACGCTGATTAAGTCGTAATTTATTATTTTAATCATAAAAACAATGTAAATTTCTAATTATTTTAAGGTTGCATTTTTTTATTTCTTATTTTTATTTTATTTTCTTATTTATTTATTTTTCTTTACTAACAGTAACTATCAGTTGGGGAGATGAAACTCGAAAAAAGTAAAAAAAAAAACCAAAACCCCCGGAAAACACATAATTACCTTCAGAGTATCCACATAAAAAAAAAGAAAAAGTAAAAAAATCCCCCGTAAACAATTTAAATAGAGCTCACACCATTGCGATTGGCTGTTGGTCAACTTCCAGAGATTGTAGGATTTGCATATAATATAAGTCAGTGTCTGCAGGCTGTTAATTTAGATGGGGTGGGGAGCGCATCAGAGACTGATCAGCTCTGATGGGGTCGATTTGGTGAGGGTGAGTATGATGTTTGAAAGACCCGAAACTGCCCAATGACCCAATTCAGAACATCACTAACGACGCCCCCTAACGCTAAAGAGAGTATATTCAAAGTAGTCGGATCAAAATAAAATTTCATAAAAGGAGTTGTGCCTTTTGCCTCAGAAACTCAGAGGTAGTTGAAATTTGTAGGGTACATAATTAGGAAAGAGGGCTCGGAAAATTTGATACTCACAGGACAGATTGACTGCAAAAGAGACAGAGGAAAACAATGCATAACCTATCTAGAGAGTTTGAGTAAATGGATAGCAGAGTTACGTTGAAGAGAGATAACAAAAAGACAAAATTTATTAAGAGCTACAAAGGACAGGAAATTTTGGAGAGCCATGATCGCCAACGTCCTGAATGGATATGGCAAATGGAAGAAGAATAGAACTGAAGTAAGGCATCTTTCACAAAATATTTCAACCGACGCTTCTTGAAATACATTGAGAAAATTACGTTTTTGTTATTGATCTAATATTTGAGGATGATGGTTTTTTTAAAAAGAAAACGTTACCGACATCGTTTTATTATTTCTTATAGCGATGATTTTGCCCCAATAATATTCCTCTGCACACTAATTCTGATATTAACTGGCATTTATGATTACTACGCAAAACATCCTTAGGGATTAATTTCTATAGCGGATGGTTTCGGTCAATATAAAATATGTGAATTCCATTAAATATTGCCAGTTGTTTTATCGATTATCATTATTTTCATTAGCATTATTATTATTATTATAATTATTATCATTATCCTTATTATTATTATTAGGTGGTGACGATAAATTATTGACCAAGAACGCAGTCTGTTGTACAATGAACCAATTTTTATTATACAGAAAAGAGCCAAGTAGACTGCCTCTAAACAAATCCATGTAATAAAAATCAAGTTTATCGACACCGTCGTTTGGTGACTTTGAAGAAAAAAGTGCAGCATTTTGCCCTGTCCTCATCATGTACAAAGGATCTTATTTAGTTAATTTTCAATGATGAGGACAAGAAAACCAAAATCTAGCGGAGTGGTAGAACCTGTCAGGTTCCCAGCTATGGACAAATAGCGAAACAAAGCAAAACACTATGAAAGTATAAAAATATCTTCAATACATTTTCTATAAAAAAATACCGATCATACCTATTTATAGTAAAATGACCAATACATTTTATCTCTAGTTGAAAGCACGCAATTGCATTCAAAATATTTAGATTTCGACATTAAATAACCCATAAACATTGATATGCCGCTAAACAAAACCAACCAATCACAATCTAGTTTTTCTCATATAATATCTCTATAATCTGCTGCTACCACTAATAGCTTCTTTTTTTTTCACTAAACACTGATTACGTCAGATGTCTACAAGGATTGGTTACTACAAACATCACAACAACGAGTGATTCTGTATATAAAATATGGAATCGATTCTACTACACGAGTTACTACAATTGGGTTGGTCAGTTCAGGATAATGATACTATAGCTTCCCTGTAGAAAACTAAAGAAGATGCGTCAATAGTTAAGGAATTTGCAATGCAACTTGTCAGTGATGATACAGCTATGATACAAAAGACACTGAAAGATATAAAATAATACACACTGCGTCACCGTGATATAAACTATTTTTATTTTATGTCAAAACTTTTTATGGAAACTAATGTAGTCATTTACGGAAATATTTACACTACTCTCGTGAAGGATATTCCATAGATGTACAATTTATATTATACATCATAACACTCCTATTACTTAGTAGCAGTTTTATAAATTTTACTGGATTCTCCAAGTTCCATATTATTATCTAGATTATTGTAGCTCAGAAAACATTAAGCCTTCATAAAAACACGAATAAATATGAATACAAGTTTGTTTTGTGGGCAGATGAGGGGGGGGCTGTTTTTCGTCCGGATTAAAAGAAGGGCGGACAAAAGGATTTATGTTTTTTTTTTTATTTTAATTTTTTTATTTTTACAATGACGATTAACCCCCGTACAAGCCCCAAGAGCAACTCGATGTAGAGAGCTACAGAATAAGAGGCACAGCTTATGCGGTTATGTGTGGAAGACAACAGTTAATCTTCGACTTAGACAGGTTAGGATTATAGTGATCGGGGAAGCGAACTTTTGGAAGTAAAAATTATAATTACAAAAACCTTTACAAAGATAATAATTTTTAACAAAAAAATAACAACAAAATGAGAAACAATAACACTGAAAATACGAAAAATATTATCCATGTCATGAAACGACTTTTAAAATACGTTCATCCATTCATTTTGTGAGCTGTTTTTTTTTTAAGCGTATCACCCTAAGCAAGGCGTGAGTGCTACTAGCACATAAGGAGTTACAGAGAGCGAAAGCAAGAGTAAGGAGGTTTGTTTGAGGAAAGGATAAAGAGAAGGACAGGGATCAGGATCAAAGCATCAGAAGATGTCGATTGGCATTGCATTTGAATATGTGAAAATTATAGTTATCAGGGAAGCAAGTAAGAGAAAGGGAGTTCTGCTGTTTGGAAGTGCGAGATAAAAAGCTGTTGGAGTAGAAGAGGCGGCTACATTTAACCGTTTTGATAGTGAAAGGGTGGGACGGAGATGCCAACCGAGTAGCACGCTTACATTTATGCAGTTGGGGCACCAATGAAAATAGCTCGTCAGAGCAGTTGCCATGAAAATATTTGTAGAAAAGACAAAGGGCAGCCACAGCACGTCTGTGAGAAAGTGACTGTAGACGTGATGCCAGATCAGGACCTAACACATTGCATATCTGTCTCTGGATTTCATCGAGGACCATATATGGTAGCAGTATTTAATGCAAGGAGGAATGGTTGATTTGTAGATTTAAAGAATGGACCCAGGCGAGAAAACCCTTTTGGCGCGAAACAAAGAACCAATGTTCCTTGCGGTAGATGAAGCCATCGATTCAATGCAGTTGTTCTACTTCAGGTCAGTGGAAAGCGCCAGACCAACCAGGTGCAGAGAAGCGCACTCGTGGAGTTGGACATCAGCCATTCTGATTTAAGTCAGTGTGTGTAAATGAGAACAGATTCGTTTTCAACTGCGAAGCATCCAGAATAGAAGTTAAAATTTTATCATTGTTAATAAATTGCTGTTTACCAGTGAGAACAACATTGTGAAAATGTGAAAAATATTCTCCACTAGCAGCCATACCCAGCTGGTCGATCAACTGATCGATCAGAAAAAGCGTTCATTTAGAATAGAGCAAAAACAGCATCATGTTTAGATGTAACAGAGTCTATCTTCTTCAATTACTTTAAAGTACTTTCATTTAAAAAAAAACATGTTGAACCAATGCAGTTACTGATGTAACAGAAGTAGTTTGTATTTATTCAATCGAAGTTAGCCAAGGACATAAAGAGTAAAAAGAGGCAACATGGCCACTTCAGACCAGAATTATTTTCGAGTTTTTGAAATTCAATTTGTCAGTGTGCTATCAGGGATGTAAAAGAGGATACATTTATAAAAAACAATTGTTAATTTTGATGAAAATTGGTTGAAAGATCAACGAAAAATAAAAAGAAACCAGTAAAAATCAGCATTTTTCGCTATTTACGCGGGTTTTCACTGTATGGGTGGTCTTATCAAGTTAAATGACTGTGAAACAACTTATTTTTAGCTACAATTGAGTGAAGTTTGTATTAGATTGCTTGAAAAGTGAGGGAATTTTTAATTTAAAATTTGTGTTGAAATCGATTTTTCGTTTTTCGCGGTTTTTCCCTAAACGCAGTGGTGTAGAAATAAAAATGAGATATAGTTGAGTTCGTCATGATGTAAGTAACCTACATACCGAGTTTGAACGAAATCGGAGGAATAAAGTTGAATTTATCGATTTTTGATCAGCTTTGTCGATTATAGATTTTTAAAAAATTATCAATTTTTACGCGAAGAACTTATCTCTTACATTGTAAAATGCATATGCCAAGTTTGGTCGAAATCGGTTGGATGGATCTCGAGTGAAAAGGTATCACACAGTCAGACAGACGGACAGACAAACATCCTCTGTTTTATATCTATAGATGACAATAGGAAACCTATCCCCCACTTTATGTTCAGTAGAATCATGAGTCAATCCTGAATCGAAAAGAGACATGATCGCTCATGGGTACATCATGCATGACACCTAAGGATGGATATTAATATGTAATAATTCTGGGGTGATCACTTTAGTACTTAATAACAATAGAAAACTGATCCCCCACTTTATGTTCAGTAAAATCTTATGTATCAAATCAATCCTGAATCGAAAAGAGACTTGCTCGCCCAAAGGTGAATCATGCATGGCACCTAAGGATGGATATTAATATGTAATAATTCTGGGTTGATCACTTAAGTACTTAATGACAATAGGGAACTGATCCCCCACTTTATATTCAGTCGACTCTTATGTATCAATCCTGAATCGAAAAGAGACTTGATCGTCCATGGGTGCATCATGCATGGCACCTAAGGAAGGGACGTCGACAACATAGTGCTGGTATGAACAGAATATTTTTTTAAATAATGGTTGGTTTCGCGGCGTATCAACACTTCTATGGGTTATTTAATTCCGAGATCTAAATATGAAAATCAAAATTTTATAATCAATTCAAGAGAATGACATTATTTCAAGATTAAATATATATAGTAATTGCCATATTCACAACATTTTGGCCTCTATATCTCTGAGATGAGGTATGATCACTTGCATTATGGTGTATGAGATAAAGGGTTCGGCTCGAAATTCCAATCACCTGAAGATGGCCGGAGCGTACAACGGCCAAAACATTGTGAATATGGCAATGAAGATGACGATAACATTCCGAATAATGTAAATAATGCAAATAATCATAATACCTCATGTCAGAGATATAGAGGCCGAAACGTTGTGAATATGGCAATTGAAGATGAGAATAATAGTCCGAATAATGTAAATAATGCAAATAATTATAATGCCTCATCTCGGAGATATAGAGGCTGAAATGTTCTAAATATGGCAATGAAGATGAGGATAACAGTCCGAAGAATGTAAATAATGCAAGTAATCATAATACCTCATTTCAGAGATATGGAGGCCGAAACGTTGTGAATATGGCAATGAAGATGACGATAACAATCCGAATAATAACCCATTGCGGTTGATATGCGGTAAAAATTGACCAAGCTTTCGAACGACTTGAAGTGGAACAACTACACTGAATCAATAACCGCATCAGCTACAAGGAAAGTTGGCTCACTCTGCCGTGCCAGAAGTTTTTTTTTTCTAGAAAGATTCCATCTTACATATCTACAAATCTGCTGTCGAGATTTTTTCCCTGGTGCCCCGACTACGAAAATTTAAGCATGTTGCTAGACCAGCATCTAGGTCCCACACTTTTACCGTTGATATAGTTAAATGTAACTGCCACTTCTACTCCAACAGCTTCATTTCTCGCACTTCCCGCCTATGGAACTCTCTTCCGTTTATTTCCTGCCCTGATAACTATAATCTTCAAAAATTTAGATGCAATGTCAATCGCCATCTTCTAATGCCATGAACCCTGGTCATCTTTTATCCTTTCCTCATTCCCCATAGACACAGATTTTTCTCTCACCTTCACTCTATGTAAGCCCCTGCGAATCAGTGGCACTCCCGCCTTGTTTGGTATTAAATGCTAAAAAAACACCACCACCACAAAGAACAAAACAAACTAAACCAAACCAAAATGAAACAAGTGCGAAAACTTAAATATCTGAGCCATTTTACACTATTCTGACTATTGTCCTCATCTTTGTCGCCATATTTATTACAACGTTTCGACCGTTGTACGCTCCGACCTTCTTCAGGTAGTTGGAATGTCGAACTGAACCCTTTATTTCGCTCACTTGTGTAGACTGTTCTAGTTCCACGTGCCATGTTTTTAATGGATGTCAGTTATCTCCTGTTAATTCACTGCCTTATCCGGGTATTGAACTCACACTCTTTGGGTTCTGTCACTGGATCTAACCAACGCCTTTATCCACTGTGCCATGTGTCCTTGAGAACATCTGTGTATGAATTTCTGGGTAATTTAAATCTAATGTCTTCAGCATCATTTTTACCAGTGCTCATATTGCAAATTTTTGCTGTTATCATTGCATGTTTTTTTAACATTTACCAATTTCGAGATATTTTTTAACAGTTGTGAAATGCAACACCGAAATCCGAAGTCGGATCGGGATAATGAAAGATGCCTTTCAAAAGCTAAGCGAAGTATTAAGAAATGGGAAAACTGCATCGGAAACAAAGAAAAGAGTACTGAAATGTTCTGTCATATCAATACCCCTATTTGTCAGTGAATGCTGGGCCATCTCATTACAGATGGAGCAGAGACTTGAAGCAACAGAAATGTGGTTCTCCAGAAGAATGCTGAGAATATCATGTACTGAACACGTAAGCAACAACAAAATTTTAGAGAAAATGAAAGCAAAAAGAATATTTATATGTCACATCAGAAAGAGAGTTGGAATTTCTAGAGCGAGGAAAGAGGGTTTGGAAAATTTGACACTGACAGGAAATATTGATTGAAAGAGGGATAGATGAGAGCAATATATAACCGACCTAACGAGTTTGTGTACATGGTTGGGGGAACAGAAATTAGGAAATATAGCAAAAAGAGAAACTTTGTTAAGAACTACAAAGTAAAGGACGTTGTGGCGAGCTATGATCTGAGGAGACTCGGTGCATAAAAGAAGACTGTCTTGACGAACTTGTTCCCCACCTCCAACTTTCCCAAAATCTAATCTTCACCCCAAAAATTCCTTCTGTGATTATGTAATTTATGATAATATAACTCGTTCATCCAACATAACGTGTCTTTGAAAATGTCAACAGCTTGATAAGATCTTGATGAAACCTGAATTTAAGGTGAATGTTTTAATATATTACCGAGAAAGTAATGTAGGTTAACCGTTTAGTAGATTTAGGTCTTACTATACTTATCTGAATACACAATAACAATTATAAACAAGTCAATCCATTATAACGTCTTGTAATTTCTCTGTAATAGAAAATTGCGCAAACTTATTACTGTTTCTGTTAATATATTTGTTTAACTCAATTCTTCTCTTGTGTCTTTATTTCTGGCCCTAAAAAGGCCACCACAGATAGATAGATAGATAGATAGATAGATAGATAGATATTGAACAGACTTAGATAGATAGATAGATAGATAGATAGATAGATAGATAGATAGATATTGAACAGACTTAGATAGATAGATAGATAGATAGATAGATAGATAGATATTGAACAGACTTAGATAGATAGATAGATAGATAGATAGATAGATATTGAACAGACTTAGATAGATGGATAGATAGATAGATAGATAGATAGATAGATAGATAGATAGATAGATAGATATTGAACAGACTTAGATAGATAGATAGATAGATAGATAGATAGATAGATAGATAGATAGATATTGAACAGACTTAGATAGATGGATAGATAGATAGATAGATAGATAGATAGATAGATATTGAACAGACTTAGATAGATAGATAGATAGATAGATAGATATTGAACAGACTTAGATAGATAGATAGATAGATAGATAGATAGATAGATAGATATTGAACAGACATAGATAGATAGATAGATAGATAGATAGATAGATAGATATTGAACAGACTTAGATAGATAGATAGATAGATAGATAGATAGATATTGAACAGACTTAGATAGATAGATAGATAGATAGATAGATAGATAGATAGATAGATAGATAGATATGAACAGACTGGGGTAGATAGAAAGTGTTATGGTAATTTATCCACGCACATATGTACTCTCCCAGCTATAAATAAGAGCAGGTACTGCCTTTTGGAGAGGAAAGTTTCCAGCAGTCAGCTCTGACAGTCGGACCGAACATTCTTGCTGTAACACTCTCGTTTGTATATATTTGTATCCCTTTTTCTGTTAATATATTTGTTTAACTCAATTCCTCTCTTTGTGTCTTTCTTTCTGGCCCTAACAAAGCCACAACAAGAACTTATGCTCTTAGATTTTAAAAGTAGATCATGTGTTGAGTTTTGTCACAAAAACAGTGAACTATATCAGAGGTTGTGCTCTGCATCACCACCAGTATAGCCAGTTATTGGAAGACATGAATAATCAGTTCAGAAATGTTCAATTCTAGACAGAATTTTGGTGGCTTTCATGTCACAAGGTACATAATTTTTTTTATTGCAACACGAAAGTTTTTGGGAATGAAGGGTCAAAACACAGATGAGTTGAAAGATGAAAGCTGGCTTTAACGGAGTTTGATATTACTACCTAATTAAGTAAGCTTAATTTGAAATTAAAAATTAAAAATAAACTCAACGCTCAGTTATATGATATCAAGTGTTTCATTGGAAGATTAGCGTTATTGAAGTCCCACTTGTCACATGAAAACCTGTGCCTATAAAAACGGATTGTCAAAAGGACAGATTTTCCATTGACACCGCTTTTTTATTAACTACCTTCCATCCTCAGCAATATTTGTTCTTTTAAAAAGCGATGATTAGAATTGTAATAAACATATGATAAAGGGGAATTAATACATTTTCTGTACAATTTATATTGTTCAGACTGGAAAATACGAAAACATAAAGAATCAGCTCATATGCTAGGCCACAAAAATCTCCTAACCCTAATAGAAATGAATACAATATGGGAACCAGGACTGGAGAAAAACAGCAATAGCAACAAATTTTAATATAAGCTCTGGTAAAAAATTTTATGAGACATTGGGTTTATAAGTCACAAAAATGCATACACTGATGTCCTCAAGCGTTGATTGAAGTAATATAACTGGATATCTTGGTTTCAGGGCACATGGCTCAGTGGGTAAACTCGTTGGTTGAAGTAATCCAGCGACTTGACCCAAAGAGCTGTGGGTTCAATACCTGGCCACAGCAGAGATGAACAGAAACTTGCAGGTTGAGTTACTAAAGGGAAATAACTGAAATTGAGTTATCCAGAAAAGGCATGGCTCGTGGAACTAGAACAATATAACCAGTTGGAGGAAATAAAGAGTTCGGTTCGAAATTCTTCACTTGAAGAAGTGCGGAGGCTGAAACGTCCGTGAATATGATAATAAAGATAAGAACATCAAAAAAAGTATAAGTAGTTACAATACCAGATATATAGACAGTTTTTTTTTGTTCTTGAGAATTTACAAGAAAGATATTAAATACTGTTTATTACATTGTTTATTTACAAGAATAATTTTATATTTACAACATTCTAAAGTCCAATATAATGCAATATTTATCATTTACCAAAACCTACATCAACACTGCTTAACTTAGGTCATCAAGCGAGAAGCGGTGTTTTCAGTGTGACTTAACCATAAAGAATTTTAGTGAATATATGTGGAGAGAGCAAATAAAAGAAGGTAGTTAAAATAATAGCGGTGTCAAGGGAAAAACCGTCTTTTTGACTCTCCGGAGGTTAAAGTGCCAAAAGGACACAAAGATTGCCAATTATTTATTTACAAGCTGAGAATAAAAGTCTTATAGTTCACAATAAGAATGATTTTGTTTTTATAAGATTATAAAAATGTATATAAACAAACATTAAATATTCATTATTTATCTTATAAAAATAACTATGAAAATATTATTATTTATAAAATGATAAAATATTTGTGAATAATAAAAGAACATTTAAATAAACAAGTAATTAATTATTATTATTATAATTATTAATTATTAATATTATAATATATATTATAATTATAATAATAATATATATGATCTGTAAATTTACATTGAGCAATGTTTTGTAAAAATAAAAAATAAAAATATCAATAAGAACACCGGATTATATATCTTACTGTTCTTCCTTTATATATATATATATATATATATATATATATATATATATATATATATATATATATATATATATATATACAAGTAATTAAAGTTTTATATAAATTTTTCGCTCCTTAGTGTGTAAATTACTCCTTGGAGTAGTTTGTAGCACATTTATTTATCATCTCTCAGTTGCGTCTCTGTCTTTGGGCAGAGTGCACTCAGGGGTGACTCAGTCGAAAGACAGAGTCGCAACTGAGGAAAATTATACTGAGGGGTGCCGGCCCTGAGGAACAGCTGCCCGAAGCCGCGCCTTCCCATTGCACTAAAGAGAAGGATCGAGGACAGCGCAACCGTCGGTTGAGGGGGCTCGGGGAATTTTTGTCCCCTTCCCGGGTGTACGCGCTCGGGCTCCCCACATTAAACGACCTTGTATCACAACTTAACCTCGTGGGGGGAGGTGAGTTAATACAAACTATCTTCGCTCTTCGGCAATGTTTGTTTTAAAAAACGGCGATTAGAATTGTAATAAAACCTAAATGTGTCAGACATGGTGAACTAGGTTGTGGTTGGTTGGGTTTTATGGCATATCAACCACTGTAGGTCATTTAATGCCAAATCTAGTTATATATATATATATATATATATATATATATATATATATATATATATATATATATTAAATATATAGTACTATTAAACGTATAGCTGGCAAACATTATTTTTTCAAAAACGTATGGCTGGCAAACATTATCAGAGGCCTTACTGTTGGATGTAGTTTATCGTCATACCCAGGACACGGATGTAGTTTATCATCATACCCAGGACGTGGGTAAGGTCTGGAAAAAACCAGGAGTTCACTATTTGCCCATAGCTGGGATCCCAACAGGTACCACCACCGCGGGTCAGGGCGGACATGAGAAAACCAGCAACTAAGAGGCGGTTCCATGCTCCTCAAAACCTGATCAGAGACCTTGCTGTTGGATGCAGTTTAACGTCATAACCAGGACTAGAACTAGAGCCAGAGTCGAATGGCAAAATAGGGAAGAGGACTTGCCTTATTCTCGACGAATAAATGAGTTCGTCTTTGTTTGGCACGCAGGACTTCGATTTGAGAGAAGGCGAGTACTTCTTTGTTGTCCCACAAGTAATTGGTTCATTAGCAACTGTGTATATAATATTAGCGTCGTTGGACGGAATCGAGGAGGGAGATTTGTTGAGGGTCTGGTAAGGATGTCGTCCCCACAAGCATATCTATTTTCAAAGAAAGGCGTGAACAGCCAACACAATGAAGGGACAAAGGCGGAGGTTTATATTTTAACCAGACGTCGATTTTTATTTTTACAAAAATAAACTTGCGTTATATACAAGTATGCACAGTCAAGGGAGATGTCTGGATTGGTGTCGGGTCCGCGATGGCTGGTTTAGTACTTACCATGGGTGTTAGTGCTCCATTCTGAGGTACCTGTAATGTCTAGTATGTCTATCATCCGGGCGAGTGATTGCTGATTCCCCACAAGTAGACCATCGTAGAGATGAGAGAGGGCTTTTGTCGGGGTACATCATCAATTTTAATAAGAGGAACAAACGACGAAGCGGATACAGGAACGAGAATAACGATAAATACCAAGAAACCGGTGTAGAGGGAAGAAACGTCCAATCTGAAATTACGTCCCAAAGCAGAATTTTTAACTTCTTTTGACCACACTAAATATAGTGAGTTTCCTAGCGTAGCTTGAATGTGGCACAAGGCCGAAAGTAAGGGGTACCCAGTGAGGATCGAACTCACTACTCATTCGTAATTGTTCTAACGAGACAAGCTTGCTAACCATTACACCACATCGAGGTGCCCAAACCACACTAAATATATGATGAAAGAGAATTTATAGATTTTTTTGTTCTTGAGAATTTACAACAAAAATATTAAACACTATTTATTTATTAGATTGTTTATTTACAAGAATAATTTTGTATTTGAAACATTCTAAAAATTAACAGAATTATAAAACTAATGCATAATGCTAAAAGTATTAAAACTGATGATCATCATCCCTCCGACCGGGTGTGGTTGTAGGGGCGCTGCGTAGCTATGAACCTGACCAGTCTCTTCGACATATCTGGGTTGAAAGCCGGCGAGGTATTCATTTATGTGCAGAGTGACTGGGCCAAATAAACATGGCGGAGCGCATCCCTTTACAGGTCAAACCACCGCATTTCTCCAACAATTTGAGGGATCTACTTGGTCACAGACACGTGGCTGTTGTGTCCATCTGTAGAACCCTCCACCCTAGGTGAGTTTAATCTAGGAAATCCTCCGCCCAGAGATACTGACATATCACTTCACTGGCTGTGTACATATTTATAAAGCCCAGTCTACCCAATTGCTGACAGTACGAGAGGGATAATCCGCTCTTTGTTTAGGTTTTGTTTTTAATCCTGGTGGGTCTCTAGCCAGCCTCTTCATCAGAAACGCCTGATGAGTGAACCAGTTTACTCGCCGATGACTCATTCATATGGTAGGTAATACTTTGTTACATGATGCCAGCAGCTCTCGTAGATTGACTTGGCATATTGACGTGAGCTGAGTATGTTTCAAAATTTTATTTCGTTCTGAAAGGACCAATTAGGCTGGAGAAATGATCCCTGAAAAATTCAGTAAACCATTATCATTCGTCCTTACTTTTAATACAGCTGTCACATCGGGTCCGGTGTTCCTGCTATATAGAGAGATTGTCGATAAAATCCAAAGAAGAATCTGCAATATTATTAGTCTTGACCTGGCATATCGGCTTGAGTTCATTTCCCAATGCCGTAACATAATTTCTCTGTGCCTTTTCTATAAATACTTTCATTGTAATTGTTCTGATGAACTTTCCTCTACGGTAACGAGACTTTGTGAATTTAAGCGCAGTACTAGATTGGCGGTAAGGTCTCATCATTTTACAGTTGAAATGGCTAGATATAACCGAAAGTTCTATGCTAACAGCTTCTTCAATCGCACTTCTCGCTTGTGGAAATCTCTTCCGGCTTCTTTCTTCCGAGTTAACTTTGATCTTCTAAAATTTGAATGGAATGTCAATCGTTATCTTCCGTCTTCTTAATTCTTGTTCTTTTATTGTTCTTTCTCCTTAATAGCAGTTATTCTCATATTCTCTAACACTCAGTGACCTCTTTGCGTCTTAGTGGCTTTAGTGTCTTGCTTGGTTGGAAATTTAAGTGCAATGTCAATTATTATCTTCTGTTTTCTTAATTCTTGTTCTTTTAATGTTCTCTCTCCTTAATAGTATTTTTGTGTTCTTATATTCTCTCACACTGATTAACCTCCTTGCATCTTAGTGGCTTTATTGCCTTGCTTGGGGTGAAATGATTAAAAAACGTATTTCGATTGAATGAATAATTGTTTTTTCTTGCGAGTGAATTCCCAACTGTTTTAAAATAACAATTTATTTTCCAGATACAAGTCTTATTACTTAAACTCAGAGGGGTGACGAATTCATGTCTTTTCCAATGGTATTTGCGCGTAATTGAATGTAACGAACCAGACTGGAATTTGAACTTGGTTTTCTGATTTCCCATTCTGAGACACTATCCATTCCTCCACCCGCACATCCGCATGTGGCAGAAGGGCCACTAAAGAACAACCTTCATTGGGAAACTGACGTCAATCTGTGCCGAGATGTTTGCCAAAATAAAAACAAGAAACCATTATATATACAATGAAATAAATCGAAAGTCGAAAAACGACATTTGAAAACATAAATGCGTTTTTTTTTTTCTTTCTACTGGTCAGTTCACATTTCTTACCGCGTCGTACGTACGGTAAATGCGTATTCATTATACGAAACTATTTCGCTGTTTGACAGTGAGGCCAATGCGAGACAGGCAACTCCTTCTACAGCGACTACAGAGGAAGGTTTGAGAAGGTGGGTGGTAATGAATTTCCAGTAAAACCCCCTCTTTTCCAGGGCAATCTCTTTTCCTCTCCCTGGAATGCTATCGTTGTATTTTCCCGTAAACAACTTCTTTTACACACAATGCACATTAAAATAAAATCGAGTTTTTTTTTTTCATTTTTATTTAAAGCAATGGTTCTTAACCGGAATCATATGACCACAAGAAGGTTCTGGTAAATTTTATGGGGTCCACAGGAAAATGTTTGATTTGAGTGGAGGGGCACAAATTCACTGAAAGTGGTCAGTGTTACAAGTCTATTACCCTTTATATTTTAGTGCCAATAAAATTAAATTATGTAATAAAATAATTTTCAACAATCTTTTATGTTACTAATGTGCATTTATGTAGAATTTATGCGCAGATTTTTTCTTTTATTTTGAATAAATTTATTTTTTATTCTTTTATTTTACATAACTTTTAAAAATGCACTGGTTTAATAATTGGTAGTTTTTACCATTCTTTAAGTACTTTTAACCGCTGGCTTATTATTTTACTAGTTTATCGTCGATATCAGTTGTTTTACCAGTTTACCGTATATATCATTTTCTCATTAGTTTACCGTCGATGTCATTTTCTAACTAGTTTACTCTCGATATCATTTTTTACTAGTTTACCGTCGATATGATGCTTTTTTTAGTTTACCATTGATATAATTTTTTACAAGTTTCCAGTCGATATAATGTTTTTTCTAGTTTACTCTCGATATCATTTTTACTAGTTTACCGTCGATATAATGTCTTTTTTTAGTTTATCGTCAATATAATGATTTTCTAGTTTACCATCGATATCATTTTTTGCTAGTTTAACGTCGATATAATGTCTTTTTCTAGTTTACCGTCGATATCATTTTTTACTAGTTTACCGTTAATATAGTGATTTTTTAGTTTACCATCGATATAATGTTTTTTCTAGATTACTGTCGATATCATTTTTACTGGTTTACCGTCGATATAATGTTTTTTCTAGTTTACCGTCAATATCATTTTTACTAGTTTAATGTCGATATCATTTTTACTAGTTTACCGTAGTCTTTTTTAGTTTACCGTGGATATAATGATTTTCTAGTTTACCATCGATATCATTTTTTCTAGATTACTGTCGATATAATGTATTTTTCTAGTTTACCATTGATATAATGTTTTTTTCTAGTTTACTGTCGATATAATTTTTTACTAGCTTCCCATCGATATAATGTTTTTTTTTTTATATTACTGTCGATATCATTTTTACTGGTTTACCGTCGATATAATGTTTTTTCTAGTTTACCGTCGATATCATTTTTTACCAGTTTACCGTCGATATGATGCTTTTCTAGTTTATCGCCAATATATTTTTTTACCAGTTTACTGTCGATATAATGTTTTTACTCGTTTACCATGGATATAATTTTTTTTACTAGTTTGATGTCGATATAATAATGTCAATATTTATTAAATTTTTCTGTTGCATTACATAAAGATCTGAAGGCGCATAAGAATAGAGAAAGATGCCTTCCAGAGACTAAGCAAAGTATTGAGAAACTGGAGAATATCGTTAGAAACAAAGACAAGGGTGTTGAACTGCAATATCATATCTATTCTCCCGTATGTCAGTGAATGACTTTAAGTGAGGTGTGCTTTAAATCGTGCAGCCACGAAATACTTCACAACAAAGTAAGGCTCAATTACCCTAATGCATTTCTCTTATTCAGACCTTTCGAAACCTACATCTCCGAACACACTGGAGTTTTGAGTCGAGATATTGATGGTAACATCAATCTGACAAACCTCTTACTTGTATTATATATATATATATATATATATATTAGGTTGGTGATAAAATAATGACGTAATAATGTCGTTTTTTGATGTTAAAAAATACATCAAAAAACGACATTATTACGTAATTATTTTTGCACCAACCTAATATATATATATATCTTCTTATATTATCATATATATATATATATATATATATATATATATATATATATATATATATATATATATATACAGTGCTGGCCTTATTCAGATTGTTAATCATGCTAGATAACATCATCTCTCCCAGAAACTGTAACAAATGTCCGCTCAGCATAGTTGCAGTATAAACTACAGGTTGGCTCTGTGGGTGTTGAACCAATACAAATGTGCCTGAGCGGGCGTCTGCAATAGGGATTAGATAACTGCCTTAGTAGATGGGTATCCTCGAATACGAGTGACCAGCTATCATTTTGTATATATATATATGTGTGTGTGTGTGTGTGTTTGTCTGTCTGTGTGTCTGTAATACCGCTATAAAAATTTGCGCGATGAGACCATGGTAAAGATTCTTCTTTTAATCGCCTTGAGCCTTCAGGACCCGTGCGATCATGGTTCTCCAAATATCTTTTGGCTCTCCTTCAGGACGTGAGCGATGATAGCTTATCCCTGTTTCCTTCGACATGCCCTGTGAATATCAGATTCTCCAAACCCTCTTTCCTCATTATATGTCCCAGATATTTCACCTGTCCCTTTCTGATTATAAGTGTAAGTTTCCTTTTTGTTTCCATTACCTTTGTAATGAGTAGAGTGAGAGAGAATCAAAGAGGTTAAGATTGCGCACACAGGAACTGACGGAGACAAAACTTTGGTGGCGCTCTAGTCAGTCTCTCTGTCCAGATCAAGAATCGGACTGGTTAAATAACATTTGGACACCTACGCGTTCTTGTTGCTTTCTTGTTGCTTACACACTCCGTGCATGATATTCTCAGCATCTTTTTGTAAAAGCACATGATGTCTCAAATTTCTTCCTGATCTGTGAGATCATCTAGCATACACTGCCATGCAAGAGGGTTGATATTATATGACATTACTGCCATTCACGATGAATGAATGTTCCCTCGGGTAGACCCCGAGCCTTGAGCGACTATTGGGCTTTAAACTCACACCATGCCTCAAGTGGAATTCGTACATACAATCCATCGGTATATAGGAAAAATGATTAGTTCTTTGTACCGGTCTAGTAGATAACTGACTCCTCATGCTACCCTGTACGTTTACAAGAGCCCGATCAGGCTTATAACGGATTACTGTTGTTATATTTGAGCGGGAACTTCACCGCTAGGACCCGCTATGGCACATACATTGTAGCAAACCACTCCTCATTCCCTCTGTATTCCGTCGGTGAGAAGTAAGTTCCACTCGAGCTGCTTCTTCCCGCGAAACGACTTCCAAGATGATGTTTCACCGATCACTACCATCTTAACCTTTTCAAGTCGATGCTTAACCATTATCTTCCTCTCCTATCCGGAAAAAACTGTCACCTCTTACGCTGTAACCCCTTAATTCTAGTGGCCCCCGGTGCTTTTACAGGGTGAACCTGATTGTAAAATTAAAAAAAAAAAATCTGTTCAGCACTCTTTGTTTCTAACGAAATTTCCTGTTTCTTTATACTTTGCTTAGTTTCTGGAAAGCACCTTTCTCTATTCCTATGTAAGAAATGAGATATTACGCAGCTGTTCAGTACTCTTTTCTTTGTTACCAACGAAATTTTTCCTTTTTCTTAGTACAGTGTAACCCGGATATAAGAGAAACCCGGATATAAGAGAAACCCGGATATAAGAGAGATTTTATCTGGTCCAAAATTAGAGCCTGTGTTAATGTAAACAAAATAGACCAAACCCGGGATATAAGAGAAACCCGGATATAAGAGACTTCTCCGGTCCCGCCAACTCTCTTATATCCGGGTTACACTGTACTTTGCTTAGCTTTTGGAAGGTAACTTTTGCTATTCCAATGCGCGCTCTGATTTCGATCTTACATTCTCTTAGTTTCCATCATGGGATTTTCTACTGCTGACTAGCATACATTACATTTTACTACAATTAATGGTTTGTCTCTTTTTACTCGCTGTCTTTTTGCTGGTTTGTCCATTTTTCTAGCTATCGTTTTTACTGACTTGTCCAAAAAGTCCTGAAGTTTTTTCTGTGGCTGCCATCAACGTAGTGTCACCCGCGTATCAAAACTAGTTTCAAATATCTTCTTCGTAGTCGTTCTCTTGGACACGCATACAGCGTTACAAAGAGTAATAATCTTTCTGAGCAATAATCTTGTATCGGGTATCTGATTATATTACAGCAGTAAGCTATCAAAAGAAAATGTCTACCTACTCTAACAATAGTTATTACATATGCATTTCCATGGCAAATGTCCTGACGAGCTAAATTCCTTAGTAGCACCAGTTTTTGATCGTCACAGCTAAGATTCGCCATGCCGTGTACGCCCTGAATGAAGCATCTCTTTTCCCTTCGTATTCCGTTAGTAAAAAGAAATTTCCATTCGAACAGCTTCTGTAGTCTATTACTGTTGGACTCAAATAAGGCGATGAATGCGCGCGCACACACACACACATATATATATATGTTATGGTCCGGTTCTTTGTACTACGGTGATAGTCCAAGGTAGAACCAATAAAGAACTCAAAGGCGGATATGGAATAACACAGATATATTACAAACAGGAATATATACAGAGAAGTAGGACGTGTTAGTACGAACAATCAGGTTTAGTAGTAATTGTCTGAACACGACTCTGCTTCGGAGTGCCTCTGACTGACTGACTCGCTCGCTCTGACTGACTGACAGACTCCTGACGGACTTCACTCCAGACTTCAAACTGAACTCTCTGCTTCCTCTTGAGGCGCAGTATTTATTACGTATGGAATAGTCCATTATGTTATTATGGGTAAGGTCCCCTAACACCCACCTTCCGAAAATTTTGCGTAGCAGGGGTTTTTAAGATCTTTTTTCTTTGGATCTATTTAATAAGGTTCAGTAAATTTTCTTTCTCTAGACGATTTTCTTGGTTCTGGCATTATTTGCGGTCTTGTTATATCGAATGTGTCGAAAATCGTGTCCAATACCTCTTCTTGAGTTGGACCGTTAGCATCCTGTAACGGTCTCTTCCTTATTTGGTTTACGTGTCTTCAGTGTGAGAATTTTTTTTCCTTGAACTATGTACATCATATTGCCAATTCTCTTCTCAATTATCCCTTGTTCCCAGCAAGAAGTATTATTTTTGTATGCCTTAAAAAAAACTTTTTCCCCTGGGAGGAATTTTCTTTTTGGTGTGTAGGATTATGTTACTTGTTTTGTTTTACTTGGTAGTAATTTATCGAACGCTGATCTGATTTTCCTAGCAAACATGATATCTGCTGGTGATAATGTTGATGGTGTCGCATTATTTGGCGTTATTCTATATACCTGTAGGAATTGCTGTAATGCTTTCTCCGTAGGCACATCGTACGCTTTTCGTAATAATCTTTTGAGAGTATCCACGAATCTCTCTGCTTGTCCATTTGATCTTGGATGGTAAGGCGGGGATTTTATGTGTTTTACTTGATAGATTTCGCAAAACTCTTGGGAATCTGCTGACATGAATTGAGTTCCGTTATCTGTTACTAAATAGTCCACTACGCCAAACCGAGCGAATAGCTCGTGGAGGAAATTTATGGTCGTTTCTGTAGTAGGATTTTTGCACCGAAACACCTCCGGCCATTTACTGTAGCTATCAACTATGATTAAATAGTAGAACCCGTCAATTGGTCCTGCATAATCTGCGTGTATTCTTGACCATGGACGATCAGTTTCAGGCCAAGGCTTATGTATGATTGGCGGTGCTTTAGCTGCTAAATTACACCCCTTGCACATTTCCACCATTTGAGAAATATCCTGGTCCATATTCTTCCAATATACATAGCTTCGCATTAGCGACTTCATTCTATTTTTTACCCTGGTGTCCCCTGTGGAAATCCTTTTGTATCCGTTTTTGTAAAGTTTTGAGGATTACAACCCTTTCGTTGTAAAGTAGCACATTATCGCATAGAGAAAAGCTGTCTGAAATTTTCTCATTTTTTTTCTGCTATTTTTGTTTTTGTTTCATTAATAAATTCGTCATTTTTGGCTTCATTTTTTATGCCTTGCAATGTGACTCGGAGGTTTCTGACTGTACAACATAGTACTGTTCTTATGTCTTCTTCATTTCTAAGGGATGCGATTACCGTATCTTCCAATGGCTCTGTCTTTGTTGGTATAAGCCTCGACAGACCATCCGCGTGCCCGATTCTTTTCATTGGTAAATATTCCAATCTGAAGTTATAGTTCAGAAGAATCGTTCCCCATCTAAGTAGCCTATTTGCCGTATACACTGCGAAGATAATTGCTAGAGCTTCCCTTTCAATTTGTGAATAGTTTTTCTCCGCTGGTAGTAGGGTTCGAGAAGCATGTGCGATAGGTTTTATTGTCCCATCTGGCATTTTATGTAATATACACGCTCCAACACCGTAGGCGCTCGCATCACTTGCTACAATAATCTCTAGTTTTGGATCATAGTGTGCCAAAAATAAATCCGATGTTACTGTCGATTATTTTTTCAAATGTTTCCTGGCATTGATCTGTCCACTGGCAAACTTTTTTTTCTTTAGCAGTTCGTTCAATGGTGCGCGAAGTTTATGCATTTGGGGTAGGAATTCCTGGTAGTAATTCACTAATTCAAGAAAACTTTGTTGTTCTGTTATGTTCCTAGGAACTGGCATTTTTTTTATTGCTGTAGACCTTTCAGGGTCTGGACGTCTACCTTCTTGGTCTATTATATGGCCAAGATATTTAATTTCCTTCATGAAAAAAATCACACTTATTTTCTTTCACTTTGAATCCGTAGCTTTGAATTCTCTTAAACACTTCTTGTACATGTTGCCAGTGTTGTTCAAGCGCTTTCGCTATTAATCAATATGTCATCCAGATATGCTATTGTGTATTCTAGTCCTGCCAGCATCGTATCCATTGTCTGCTGGAAAATAGCCGGCGCTACTTTAATTCCAAATGGTAGTCTTTGGTATCTGTACAATCCCTTGTGTGTGTTTATGGATAGTAGTTTTGAACTTTCTTTATCGACTGGAATTTGCAGGTAGGCCTCATTTAGATCAATTCTTGAAAAATATTTTCCGCCATTTAATTTCGTGAATACTTCTTCAGGACGAGGTAGCGGATAATTGTAGTCCTTTATTGCTGCGTTCAAACCTGTAGAAAAATCAGCACAAACTCGAATTTCTCCTGATTTCTTTTTAACGTAGACCGTCGGTGCGGCCCATTTGCTGTACTCTACTTTTTTCAATATGCCCGTATTTTCGAGTCTAGATAATTCTTGGTCAATCTTTTCTATTGACGCAAACAGTACACTCCTTTTTTTCTTGAAAATAGGTTGAACGTTATCCTTTATTTTGATATTAGCTACCATTTTCTTGCATCTTCCGAGACCTGCCGAAAATACTTCGGGGAAACTCGTTTTTAGTTTTCCTTTTAATTTGTCTGCCTCGGTTGATAAGCTTTTTACATTCTGGCAGTAGGTGCTAATAGGTAAATCCCACAATTCGAATTTTTGCATCCAGTCTGTCCCGAATAGGTTTCCGGTATTTCTTAAGACGTAGAATTTTAGTTTTTTCGTCATTCCGTTAAATGTTACGTTTGTGATTATTTCACCCTCGAATTTTATCTTTCTCCCCGTAACTGATCTAGCAATTTTATCCGTTTTTAACACGACAGGTTTGTTCAGTTTTCTCCATGTTTGTAGATTTATCATAGTTAAGTCTGAGCCAGAATCCAGCTGTAACCTAACTTTTCTGTTTTGCATTTCAACTTGTACATATTTTCTTATATTAGTCTCATCTGTTTGGTCGGTCCTCGTAATTCTTATTCTGCTTTCTTTTTTATACCAACAGTGAGAACTTTTGTGACCGATTTTTTTACATGATAGACAAGTTTTAGCACGATATGTACAGTCTTTAACCCAATGCCAAGACCCACAACGATAGCATGGACTTAGTGGTAGTTTCTTTTTATGTTGATTATAATTAGAAAATTTTGTTTTACCTGTTCTTGAGGCGGGAAAATCAGTTCGGTTTGTTTGTGAGGTGGGAAAATTTGTTTGTCTTCATACTTTGCGTATATATGCTATGCCAGCTTGTTCTATGTCTTTAGAGTCTTTTTTTACGCTGACGCATCTCTGGCAGTCTTCGGCTAGTTTTTGAAGTGAAAGATCGTGTTCATTTTCCAATTTAGTAAGTATTCTACGACTCATTTCTGCGTCTTTGATTGAGACCAGACCTTGGACGTAAATTAAGCGTTTGAAGTTTTCAGCGCTGAGTTCCGATAATTTGAAATCGTCACAATATTTATTAACAATGGATGCGAAAGTTACGTAATCTTCGCTATCCTTTTTTGTAAAGTTCATGCATTTCCATCTTTTATGAAATAGTGAAGTATTATGGCTGAAAAGTTCCGTTAGCAATTTTATAGATTCTTTGAACGTTAACTCGCTTGTTTTTCTGGGAAGGATATAATCAATGAATTTGGTATATTCGCCTGTGCCTAATTTTCTTAATAAAAGGCGTACTTTATGTGCGTCTGACCAATCTTTGCAGTCAAAATCATATAGATCTTCATAACTTCGGAAGTAATTTGCAAAAATTTTATCTTCGTCGGGTGCGTACTTGAAATTTCGATATTACTCCAAATAGCGTCTTGAGAGAGAACTGATTCGTTCTCGAGTTTTTGCTCCTTATTTGTCATTGCACGTAACAATAATTCTTGCATTTTTAGATGTTTTTGTTCGTACCTTTGTTGTTGTTCAAACATTTCCAGATGTTTTTGTTCGTACCTTTGTTTTTGTTCAAACTGGATTTTGATAAGTTCCATAATGGTTGACTTAAAATCTTCCATGTTAACGTAGCTTTTTGTGTAACCTGATATTCTGTAGCCTGTGCTCGCAAAAAAATAACTTTCCTTTGTTGTCAGTGAAATTTGATGTCAAGAAAAGAAAATTTTTCTTTTTTTTTTTTAGAATTTAATCGTCGTTCACTGTTACGTACGACGGATAGTAAAAAAAAATGTCCTCCGAGTAGGGAGTTTATTTTTCTTTAAGGGTTTTCCAGATCGCCACTTGTTATGTGTGACGTATAGCAAAAAACTAAGTCCTCTGTGTATAGCGTTCGTACTTCCTTTTTAGGGGTTTCTTCGTCGTCACTTGTTATGTTGACAAGAGAGGATTTTGTTGTTTGTTCTTCACGTGAGAGTTCGAATCTTCGTCGCCACTTGTATGCTGTGGCAAACGAAAATTTTTTTTTTCTTCCACCGAATGAGTTCGAATCGCTCGTCGCCACTGTTATGGTCCGGTTCCTTCTACTACGGTGATAGTCCAAGGTAGAACCAATAAAGAAGAACTCGAACACGGATATGGAATTACACAGATATATTACAAACAGGAATATATACAGAGAAGTAGAAAGTGTTAGTACGGTTTAGTAGTAATTGTCTGAACGCGACTCTGTTTCGGACTGCCTATGACTCGACCGACTGACTCGCTCGCTCTGACTGACTGACGGACTTCTGACGGACCTCATTCCAGACTTCAGACTGAACTCTCTGCTTCCTCTTGAGGCGCAGTATTTATTACGTATGGAATAGTCCATTATGTTATTATGGGTAAGGTCCCCTAACAATATATATATATAAAATATATAGATATCTTTATTGTTCGAGTTGCGGCGAATGTGTAGAGTGAGGGAGAATCACAGAGGTTAGGATTGCGCATACAAGAATTGAAAGAGACAAATCTTCGCTGAATCTCTAGCCAGCCTTTCTGTCCAGATCAAGAATCGGACCGGTTAAATAACTTTTGGACACCTACGCAACTTCCCCTGGCTACGCCTTCTTCCGATATGTCGTTACGCAACTTCGTGTGGCCATGCCTCTTCCGGCATGCGTCCACGCAAGCACGCAAGCACGCAATTACTTCCGCTCAGGATACCTGTGCGCCCTGTTTATTTTAGCCACCGGATGCATTTCCGGTTTATGCTATCACACATTCCGATTTCTGATCACACTCTGATTGAGCGGAAGTAAGGTCAAAGGTCTTGCATTAACCAATATCCAACACCATGCAGCTCTTAGTTTTTCTCTCCCGGCATGCACCCATGCAAACACGCTTTTCCTTCCACTCAGGAAACCTGTGTGTCCTCTTTATTCAAGGCTCAGGACACCTGGGCGCCCTGTTTATTTTACGCACTTTTTAATGCATTTCCTGTTCATGGTATCACCAGTTCCGATTTCCACTCACACACTGATGCAGCGAAAGTAAGGGCAAAGGTCTTCCTCATCCGATATCCAAAAACTTCCCAAGAACCGTGACTCTCGAGATTATAATTTTCCGATTACTAAAGTCTTAAACTCTTCAAGTTTAGGTTTAATTTTTATCTTTCTTAATAACCTCGTAAACAGCACTTCTTACTTCTTTTTTTTTTAGCTCATCCAAAAACCTCAATCAGCAACCCTCTAACTTAAGTGGCTCTTGAACCTTATATTAAATCCTAACTCTTGACTGGACTCAATATTTAATAAACTTAGCTAAGTACAACAAAATTCTCAATAGATATCCTATGGTTATTATATCTTTTCTCCAAATGGGGAGGACCTGCTTGCCCTCCTTAAAAATCAGCATTCACAATCTTGGATTTTACTTCGGCTGGAACGCAGTTCAGTTATTTCTGTGGGATATATGCACTAACATATTAACATGACAGATTCCCATTATGTTTATATAAGTTGATGGGTGGAGCTGGTTTTAAATGTCCCGTTCTTAATTAAAGCATTAAGATCTGAGACGTAGATAGAGCTTAAAATTTAGGTTAAAAACAACTTAAATTTAGGTTAGTATAAAATAAGCGTCCGGTTCAAACCAAGTGATGATCAGATAACGGACAATTCGAAAAACAAAGAGAATTTATCTTACCCATTAAAAAGACGTTTTTTTGTTTGTTTGTTTGTTTTTGTTTTTTTTACGTATAGATCGGCTCTTCTGCCTACAACAGAGTAGATCTACTTTCTGTCAAGGATTGCGTTGCAGCGTTCATCTTTCTTCTTCTAGTAGGGGGATTCTTAATCAGTAATTCTCCCCACCACCCAGGAGTGGAATTTCAGGGTTTCGAGAGGAATTGGGGCCACAGATTGGTAGACTCAAAATGTTAATTTTCGAACTCCCCATAGTAGCACAGACCGCAATCTGCATCGGTCTAGGCAACTGAGTGATCACGGTAGGTTTTATTTCCACCAGCTCTGGTGCTTTTTGCCACTAAAAAACTAATCCATGTAAAGGTAAACGTAGTTATAGGGAAAAGGATGAAGATTTTCAATAATATATTCATATTATTTGGGATGCACCTTTTGAGTCTGAAAATCTTGGGAAGTGGGTTGGGAATGACATCCTGATTTATGGTCAAACGGTTCATCTGGCAAAATAGATGAAGAACCACTGACCTAATAGGTTTACTTGTCTTTGAGCCCGCCGCAGCGCCATGTCTATGACTTCTCCCAAGGGGCTCGACCGTCAGAATCGCAAGTATGACATCTGAACAGCCCATAAAAGGCTAAGTTTCACAGATCCAATGACAATGTAGATGACGCAATAATCGTAGTCCCCTTTTTCCTTTGACATGTCCTGTGAATATCAGATTCTCCAAACCCTCTTTCCTCGTTAATGGTCCCAGATATCTCAACTGTTCTTTTCTGATTATAAGTGTAAGCTTTCCTTTTTTTATTACCTTTAAAGCTTCCTCGTTGCTTACACAATCTCTCCATGACATTTGGCCGAACGGACATTTGGCCGAAAGAACATTTGGCCGAATGGACATTTCACCGAAAAAGTACAAGTCAAAATAGCAACAAGCAATACTTTAAGTATTTTAATTAGCAGTATTATAAGGTACAATAAGACTAATAATTACCACTGAATTTCAAGTGATTAAATTAATAAATCTAAATTTAAAGTTGAAAGTTTTCTTATGTCAATATTTGTTTAGTAAAATTAGTATTTTTAAAAATATTTGAGTGTATTCGGGTAAAATGTTGCACCTAATTATTTAAATTCGTATTTAACAGTAAGATAAAAGCTAGTTTATCCTTTTAAGATAATGACCATTAAAAGCGAAATTGAAAGATCTTTCACATCATAAAAGCTTAAGATTTTTGCTATAGTAAAATGTGTTTTTTCTCAAAATGCTTATCATTTTACAGTAATATTTGATGTAAATTATAATATATACAGAATAGATTTAAAAACAAAGCCTGTCAAAAAAATTAATGAAAAATTATAAATTAATACAGTAAATAAATATAAATATATATAGCACATTACGATAAAGATTGTGACATACATGTAAGTACGCCACTACATTTTCGGCTAAATCTCCATTCGGTAAAATGTCCGTCTGCCAAATGTCCGAGTACCCCTTTTACTCCATGGCTATGTGTCCAGAGCAATAGATTACTCACAAGTTCTCGTTTTGCTCGTCAGAAGTCTCCTGTAAAGCGCATTCTGCGTTAGCTCAAGATTGTAGAAATATCAACGATGGTTTCATACGGCTGTGATTTCGCTGGATGTTGTCCCCAAGAGATGTTAAATCTAGCTCCCAGCATCCAAGTGTAGGTCCCATCAAACTTAGACTCTATGGTTTTAGATAATATTCAAGCAGTAGCACCATACATTAAAACCGCCTCTCCAGTGGCTTGAAAGAATCTCCGCTTAAGGTTTTCTGGTAGATCAGATTTCCAGATTACATCCATTTTGTTCAAGGCTGTCCAGGATTTAGCTTTGCGAATTTTCACATCCTGTTCAGGAGAATTTATTCCGGCTCCTGGAAGAGAAATAATTTTTTCCTATTGACGAGCATAAAGCACTTCTCGACAAAACTGTTTTATGAATACCGTTGGACGTATAAATGCGCATTTATTGTTTCATCACGTGTCATCAGTATTATCCAATTAGAGTTTTTTAAAAACTCTAAATGAATAGTAAACCGTACTGTGGAGTACAGATTTTGTGGATCAGTTACGAAGATCTATACTTGTCAATCCACTGCCTTTTGCGTTGAATATTGTCGAATGTAAACAATCTTTAAGGAACGGTTGATTAGGATGATACGCTTTCATTACAACTGGTTCCTCAAAACGGAAATTACTTATGCTTCAACCTAATATACATGCAATAAAAAAACAGGAAATTGTGAAGACCCATGATCGCTCACATTCTGGTATAATTTAACATCAGAAATAGATATTTGAAATATCTAAGGTATATAACGAGAAAAGGGAGCTTGTTATATTTGATACTCACAGGGCAGATTAAAAGCAAGATGAACAGAGGAAAACAATGCATAACCTACCTAGCAAGCTTCAGTAAATGGATCGCGGAAAAGGGTTTAAGAGAAACAGCAAAAAAAAAAAAAAAGAAGCAAAAATTAAACAAAGTACAGTTAATTTGTTTTCAACAATGTATTCATCAATATTGCTACATACCAGGCAAATCTTCGATTCCGTTTAAGTAAAGTTTCGCATATTCTAATATCAATGTTATTTTCATCTTTGTGCAATTTAGATGACAATTTATCCATCGCACCCTGTACAAGAAAATTATGCTAGTAATAATAATCACAACAGTAAAAATAGGTAACTTCCTGAGATCGCTAAAAACAAAGCATAAAATGATGAAAAAGACGCCAAACTTGACGAAAACAAAATTTTATCGTCTAAATGTTTATGTTATTATTAAGAGGAAAGATCAACGTATTTTTTAATTATTTTAAAAAAAAATTTTTCCATTCTTTTTATAACATTCTAAATTTTTATTAAAAAAAACCTTGTTTCTCTTTTTATTACCGGAACTAGTAAAATAACATAAAATTTTAGCTTGTTCTTTTTCTGTATGACAGACATTAATTTTGAAAATCTTCCAAAAATAAAAATAATTGTCGGATTTTAATGAAACATTCAGAAACTATTCACAAATGATGGAACTTATAAATATGTTTTCCTTTTTTAAAGTCATAGCAATTTTTTTCATATGTACCCCGCCCCAACTAATTGTACGAAAATTCTATAATTTCAATTTTGGGAAGATTAGTGATTATATTAGTTAAAAGCACAAGGCTTTGAAGAAACCAAATCATTTTTTTTAGTTGGACCACCTCTACCTGAAAATCCTCTGTGAATTGTAACATACAAAACTCAGTAAAACGAAAATATTATTTAATTTCAAAAGCTTTTAATTGCTTTTATTTATTTTAATGAACAATATTGTCTGAGAGCAAAAAAGATACTTCGATGAAAAATGAATTTTTAAAACAATTATTTATTTCTGAAATATTTTATTATTTTTACATTAAATATTGTTAATTCTGCTAAAATTAGGGAAAAGCTTTTAAAATTTAGCGAATGTTGTTATTAAGTAGATACATATTTACAGATTATAATTTCCAAAGCTTCTTGCAAACTAACGAACACCAGTGTATAAAATATACAATTATTTGTTATTTCTTTAATTATAATAGATTTTTTACATTTAATTTGTTAAAATATAAAATTAGTTAAAAGCCGCATTCAGTTTCGTAAATGTCCTTTTGAGATATAGATTTATTTTTGCGAAACACGTGTGGAGAAGTTAATTTGATTTTTAAATTTGAACTGAGAAGAGTACCTACAAGTATCAGTATCATCTTATGAAATTTAAATTTGTATTTTATGTGCACTTCTGATAAAATTTAATAAGAAAGTACCTACAAATTAATTAGATACCATAATCTAATCTCACTCTCAACAGGCTTATTTTAATTTTTTATAATATATTTTCCATAAAGCATCCTAAATGTAAAGGTGAAAGCTAAGTACAAAAAAAAATTAGAGCGCTGAATGTTTTCTTTAAAAATAACGAGGTAAATAATTTGTTCACTTAAATCTAAATAATTTCACTTCTCTCCTTCCGTAGAAGGAATTATCCTTACGCAAGGTCATGAAAATATTTTTCGTCACCTTGTCAAGTGACGCGAAAGGTTATGACCTGCTTTATTTTATTTTTAAACTACATCTTTTCGGCGCAGAAACTAAGTTAAGCTTGTTTCAAAATATTTTAAATAAACATTATAATATTTGATTTTTATAAAATAAATTTTGAAAAAATTATAATAGATTTTTAAAAGAATTTGAAACTGAGATTTCATTTTTTTTTATAAAATGGAAAAAAATGGTTGACTTGATTGATTACCTGTCAATTTTGCTGACTAAAAAAAACAAGATTTTTAACGAAAATTTTGGACGTGCTAGAAACGATTAAAAAATGTAAAAAAAATACCCCCAAAATACTTTGATTTTTCCTCTTAATAATAGCATAAACATTTGCACGATAAAGTTTTGTTTTCGTCAAGTTTGGCGTCTTTTTCATTATGCTATACTCTTTTTAGCGATCTCATGAAGGTACCTAAGTAAAAATAAATAAAGGCGGGTATTTCTTATTCAAAAACCGAATTGTAATTAGAATAAATGCAACGCTTTTAAAAATACGACTTTTTTCCTTCCTTTCTCTCTCAGTTTTATTTCCATGTTTGCGCGTGCGCGTCCAGATATGCACATGCGCACAAAACCTGTTCTAAAAGCTGAAACGGAAGGAGAACAATGTTAGCTTGTGACAATGATGGAAATTAGTTGTACTGTAAACAAGGAACTAAATATCTGTCGGTGCACAGAGAGGTGTGGTGGGACTATGCCCATGAGAAGCGTTGGCGTAAGAAGACGCCAGCTGCGTCTTGTGGTCACATGATATTTGTGGTGTAACGAGTGTGGGGGTCGCAAAAACGTAAATAACTAAGAGGAAAACAAATCTGATACTGGTTGCCTGTAAACACGTGTTCCACCAAAGATTGTGACCCGTTGTTGACGTGATTATGATGTTGATTAAACTTAGCTGAGGAGGGTAATAACCACAGCCTGCGGGCCATAGACGGCTTGTAACAAGATTTTGTTTCTTCATGACTCTCGTATTTCTCTCCTTTGTTTGAAATCTGTTACCAAATAACAAAAAAATAATAAACAAACAAGATTCAGATAAAGAGATGATTCCCAACGTGGGGTACATGCCCCACCGGTGGGGCATGGTAATATTTTAGGAAGCATTCGTAGGATGTGCACCCTTCGTCTTGCTATACCAACGTGAACTCAAATTTCATTTTGCATTATTATTTCATGATTAAAATGATCAAAAGTATATTACAGAATTCGCTTTCATTCAAATATTTTATATTTCTTCCTTTCAGTTCTCCATTATATATTTATATTATAACTTCATTATGGGTCAGAGAAATCTTAACTGCCATCTTAAGCAAAAAATTCTATTCATTGTCAATTTAAATTCAAACATCCTAGTTGAACATATGTTGAGTCTACGGTATTCTCAGCCTTCTTCTGTTGGACATCATGTCTACTACGTTAGCCATATTCTTTATCTGTAAGACAATGATTCCTAACGTGGGGCACATGACCCACCGGTGGGGCATGGTAATATTTTGATAGGGTATGTGAAGGATATGCACCCTTTGGCTTACTATACCAACATGAGTTCAAATTTCATTTTGCATTTCATGATTAAAATGATCAAAGTATATTACAGAATAAACTTTCATTCAAATATTTTATATTTCTGCCTTTCAGTTCTCTATTATATGTTTGGAAACTTTTTTTTTTTTTGTTTGTTTTTTTCTCTTTCATGGACAACATGGTCTTTGGAGGATTGTTTAGAGACCAAGTTAATGGCCTTTTAAGCTTCCTTCACGTGAATTGCAGTAAAATTTTGAATATTTAAGAATTAATTATTACAGGTGGACACCAGAATTTTAGAAATGCCAAAGTGGGGCATGACCCCAAATCGGTTGGGAACCACGGGTGTAAATAGTTAAAATACCTCATCTCAGAAATATCGACTCAAGAAGGCAGAAGCGTACAATGGCCAAAATGTTATGAATATGGCAATAAAGATGAGGACAACAGTCCGAATGATGTAAATAGTGTAAAAAGGAAGACGCCATGGTCTTTGGAGGCTTCTTTAGGGACCAAGTTAATTGTCTTTTAAGCTTCCTTCATGTGAATTATGAATACGTAAGAATTAAATATTACAGGGGGGGCACCAGAATTTTAGAAATACCAAAGTGGGGCATGGCCCATAATCGGTTGGGAACCACTAAGATAAAGTCTTATTCATTTATTTAAATTTCTTTGTTTATGCTAATTTTAAGTCTACGAAGAGAATAAAAAAAAGACATTGTGTAACTTTTACTAAAAGGTTTGCAAAGCGCTGATTAGATCAATGATTCTGTGGGGCCTGGTAATATTTTGGGGAGCATTCATACAATGTGCACCCTTCGGCTTACGATACCAACGTGAACTCAAATTTTATTTAGCATTATTATTTTATGATTAAAATGATCAAAGTATATTACAGAATAAGTTTTCATTCAAGTATTTTATATCTCTGCTTTTCTGTTCTCCATTATATGTTTTGAAACTATATATATTTAACTGTCATTTTGTTTTTTAATTTTTCTCTTTCATGGATGCCACGGGCTTTGGGGACTTGTTTAGAAACCAAGTTAATGGCCTTTTAAGCTTCGTTCACACGAATTGCAGTAAAATTTTGAATATGTAAGAATTGAATATTACAGGGGTAGCACTAGAATCACCTGTGCATAGCACGACTCTTAATTACTGCATAAAAATTACCATTACTTACAATGACAATTTCCCAACACTGGGTGCATACTCCATCAGTGGTATATGGTAATTTTAGAAATACCAAAGTGGGGCATGGCCCATAATCAGTTGGTAACCACTAAGATAAAGTCTTATTCGTTTATTTAAATTCGTTCGTTTACGCTAATTTAAGGTCAACGAAAAGAATAGAAAAAGACGTTGTGTAGCATTTACTAAAAGGTTTGCAAACTGCTGATTAGCTTATTAAAACATAAGATCAAATAGAGACAAAAATATGTTAATATAGATTGACTTGTTTATATATTTTGATTGAGGGAGGCTTATCTCTGACCTGGAAATGTGCATTTGAAATTCTAGCTTTTTACCTATATTCGAACTTCTGTCACCAATAAAAATTAACTATCCACACCACGAGGCAGACCTTAAATGTCACAATCATAGGGAAACCTTTAAAGGTCGAATACTGCAGAGGAGAATTGACCTACGAAATGATGCTGCTACGCAACGCGGTAAAAGCTCGTCTCATTTTTTAACATTTCCAAAATATTTATTGTGACGTTTCAAAGATATTTCAGTGATATTTTATGATGTTTCAAACATATTTCAGTGGCATTTTGTGACGTTTCAAGCATATTTCGGTGACATTTTGTGTCGTTTCAAACATATTTCAGTGACGTTTTCATTTGCATAACATTTTATTATTATCCAGTATCGTCCGAAAGTCTTGTCACCCTTACGTAATATAATTTTCTATTTCAGATGGCTGACACGAGCTCCTACAGTTTGGAAGAGGGGCTGCTTGCAAGAGTATGCATACATATGCATTCTGGCAAGCGAATGTCGGGGGTATGCGACATGACCATTAACATTTCTATTGTTCTCATTACTTTTTGGTATGGAGTCACAAGACTTTTGGACTACCCTGTAGTCTAGATAAAAAAAACATTGTTAATTTATTTAAATTTTGCTTGTTCTCTTCTGTTGATTTTTTTGGGAGACCACGAAAAAATATTTTTTAAAAAATGTGGTGTAGCCCTTTTACTAAAATGTCTGCAAACTTCTCGCTTCTCTATCGTTATCTCCATGGTAAGTAGTCAGACGAACTACGTTCCTTACTTCCACCAATTCTAACTTTCAAGGATAAGACCTATCATGCCACACCCATTGTAGCGAACCACCCTCATACCATTCTTATTTCATTGGTGAGATGTAAGTTCTACTCACGAGCCGCTGCTTTGTGGAGCCGACTCCCAAGAGGATGCTTTCCCTATCACTATAATCTTAACTTGTTCAGGTGTCGAGTTATCCGTTATCTTCGCTACATATCTGCATAAACCGTGCCTCTTTCTTTGTAACACTCTATCTCGTGTGGCTCTTGTGCCTTGTACAGGGTGAACATCATTGTAAAAAAATAATGAGCCTGTTAAGACATATGATAAAACCGGGAAGAAAATTATAAACGATTGTGTTGTCCAAAGCTTCTGATTGAGGAGTGTTTGCTTGGCTTGTAAATGTGCCTTCAACATTCTGTATTTTTTTTGTTGTTGCTTTTTTTCTGTCACATGTAAGTAATACGCAACAATATCAACTATTAGACAGACTCTAATATTTATTTACAAGAATTAGTTTAATCCTCATAAAATAACAATTCGAGGACACATTCTGATGTCACTACCGAAAAAATCATTGCTTATCTTCACTATATAGTAACTGTCCATTTTCGCTTTTTTATCACTTATGGGTCAATACGTTCACTCGATCTATCTACTAGCTGGAACTCGGAATCAAATAACAGCAAACTTCCTGAAATCAATATACCCTTTTTTTTTTACTAATATTCGTCTAATAAAAGGCATAAGAGCCACTCAATGTAGAGAATTACTGAAGACGGTATGGGCTGTGAATGTAAGAAAAGCAGTTAGAAAGTGAATCGCATAGAATGAGAATAATATAACGTATGCAGTCAGATTCAACACTCTGCGGCCAATCTGGACATCAACAGCCCTCTCACAAAGTGAGATCTCACAAAGATCAACAGAAGTGTTGATGCAGAGATAAAGGCAGCCGGCACGACATGGGCCGAACTGAAGAGGATCACCCGAAACCGCGTCCGTTGGAGAGGTGTTGTTTCGGCCCTTTGTTTGGCAACGAATCAAGAGGCAAGAGAGAAATGGAAATGGAGATAGATCGACCACACACCCCTCAAACCTGCTTCTTGTGTCACCAGGCATGTCCTTGATTGGAATCCACAAGGGAAGCGAAAGGTGGATAGACCAAAACAGACTTGGCGCAGAAGTGTTGATGCAGAGGTAAAGGCAAGCCGGCACGACATGGGCCGAGCTGAAGAGGATCGCCCGAAATCGAGTTCGTTGGAGAGATGTTGTTGCGGCTCTATTTTCCCCAAGGAATTAAGAGGCATAATGATTGAATATCTATTTACAAGACTTAGCTTAATTCTCATACCTTCTGATGTCACTACTGAAAAAATCATTCTATAAGACAAATTTGCTTATCTTCGCTCTATAGCAACTGTCCATTTTCGCTTTTTTAATCACATATGGCTCAATACGTTCCCCCGATATATCTGCTAGCTTGAACTCGGAATCAAATAACAGCAAGTCTCCTGAAATCCTCGGCATTCTTGCCATTCCCAACAATGCTGTCACCCGGGCAGTTTCAACATTATTAATTTTGCTAGTTTTACTTCTTTAGGCGTCTTCCAGATGCACTAGGGATACATCGCTGACTTTCATATTCCCATTTTCTGAAGAAATCACGGAAAGATCCTGGTAGAAACTTAAAAAAAATGTTTTTGATCTTCAACGTATGTGTTGAAATATTCATGATCTGCTCTACTTACCTTTTCAAAAGGAATTCTTTTTTTTTTTTTGGCTTGCGTGGAAGCGGTCTGTCTGAATTTCAAAACTTCTGAAATAGCACGTCGTTTTCTATCCCCAGTATCTGACTAGGTCATATCTTTTTTATATTGTACTAGCAGTAGAGCCCGACGTTTCCCGGGGATGTAACAATAAGAGATAGATCAAGTATCGACCATCATAAAGACTGAAAAATAAAATTGAAAAAGATTATTGTTTAAGGTTGATGGACACGCATGTCTTAATTAGTTTTTTTTTTTTTTTTTTTTTTTTTTTACGAATTGGTCAAACCCAAACTCAAACAAAAACATTGTTTTCAATCGTTATGAGTCTACCGATTGATTAGAATTTTATTATAAACAATTGTCTTGTAAATGGAATTTTTAAAGCATTCTGAATGTAAAAATAAAGAAAAAAGTGTGCAAGACAATAAGAAACACTACCTGCCAAAAAAAAGTTAAGTTTTGTTGAAATCGGTTGAAAAATGTAGGAAATCCGATCCCATATATAAACGAACACACACACAAACCTGTGTTTTATAATAAGTATAACTCGATATGAGTTGTCTCCCTTTCATTCTCGTGATGCCTCTTAATCGTGCTTTCAAATTGATTTCGTGCAAAAACAATTATGTAAGTCCTTATTTATTAGGTCGTTGTATTCCTTTGTGGTTGTTTTATAAAAGTTTCCAGTTTTGTCGGATTTTACTAAAATTTTATCTGTAGCGTTAATGTCTTTTACTATTTTATCCAGAACGTTTCTAGAAGTAGCTTTTCTTATCATGGAAATTTATGTCGTTTATTATTTCCAATAGGTCATTTTAGAAATCGGACAAACTATGAATAAATAGTGCTGGTTTTTTACTGTTAAAACCGTAAATTTCCTTGTAGTTTATGTTTTGTGATTCGTTCTGTTTAAGGAATAAGTAAGCTCTCCATCTCATCCTTCGTATGAGTTCCTCTGTTTTTTGCATTAATATCATGAAATATTCCTTTTTGTTGGTATTAGGAAAGTTCTTCAGAGAAATTTCGAAATTTATTTTCTCCATATTTTCTTCTTGTTAAAAATAAAGATTTAGAGTGCTCGACTTTGATTAGGAGCCAATATATATATATATATATATATATATATATATATATATATATATATATATATATATATATATATATATATATATATAATATAAAACAGAGGATGTTTATGTATCTGTCTATCTGTTTGTGTGAAACCTTTTTCACTTGAGATCCATCCAGCCGATTTTAGACAAACTTGGCACATATATTGTATAAGATTCTTAACGTAAAAAATCAATAAGTTTTAAAAAATCAATAGTCGATAAAGCCGATCAAATATCGAAAAATTCAACTTTATTCCTCCGATTTCGTTCAAACTCGGTATGTAGGTTACTTACATCATGAAAGGCTCAACGATACCTCATTTTTTTTATTTCTACGCCACTGCGTTTAGCGAAAAACTGCGAAAAAAGAAAAAACGATTTTAACACAAATCGATTTTAACACAAATCGATTTCAACACAAATTTTAAATTAAAAACTCGCTCACTTTTCAAGCAATCTAATACAAACTTCACTCAATTGTAGCTAAAAATAAGTTGATTGTTTAACAGTCATTTAACTTGATAAGACCACCCATATAGTGAAAACCCGCGTAAATAGCGAAAAATGGCGATTTTACTGGTTTCTTTTTATTTTTCGTTGATCTTTCAACCAATTTTCATCAAAATTAACAATTGTTTTATAAATGTATCCTCTTTTACGTCCCTGATCGCACACTGACAAATTGAATTTCAAAACCTCCAAAATAATTGGGGTCTGAAGTGGGTCTTCATGTTGACTGTTTTACCCCTTCATGTCCTCAGCTAACTTTGAATAAATACAGACTACTACTGTCATATCAGTAACTGCATTAATTCAAAATGTTTTTAATGAAAGTACTTTAATGTAATTGAACATCTAAACACGATGCTGTTTTTGCTCCATTCTAATTGAACGCTTTTTCTGGTCGAAGAGCTGGGTATGGCTGCTAGTATATTATAAAAATGTGGCTCAAAAGATTAGAGTTGGGTGAAGATGTGCTGAAGAACTTACGATAAATTTACTCCATTTCTATTGTTACTTTTCCAATTGATGCCCCATTATAATAAATTCGTAGACGTTTGAATTGTTCAGATTCTTTTTGCTATATTTGTGTGGAAGGATTAAGAAAATTTAGTTGGTTTGAAACTCAGTTTGCACATAACTTAAAATAAAAATATAAACCTGGTGTAACAGCAAAATTGTCCAAATCGTGTAACAACAAAATAGTCTAATTATTAGATTAAGCTTTGAACCGTTGTATCTTAGAAATGATTAAAGATATCTTACTGGAATTCTGTGAGGTTTTTATAGCACTATTAGCCTTTACTTTGAACAATAAGAATGTAATAAGTTGATATGGCCCAACTTGCTGTTATGACCTCCTGATCCAGTTTTCCTCTTTACTCGTCTCTGTTTTTTTTTAACTTATTCACCGTTATTTTGATGGTTCTTGAATAAACTTTGAAAATGGAAGCCAGTATATGAATTTTGGTACCATTACTGAAGACATGAATGATCTTTTTCGTCTCTCTATTACTCATTTTGGAAGACAGTGGTGCTGGCACAAAACGATTTATCCTGTTCTCTTTCCAGCTGAATAACACAAATGTTTTTTCAGTGATTCTTACGACTAATGGTGTTAAGATGGCTAAAGGTCTCATCTGAAAACAAAAAAAGAAACTCAATTAATTTAGTGATTTTTTTTTATATATTAAACATTTTGTGGGGTCGACAATTATGCTGTTACACTATTTGGACAATTTTGCTGTTACACCGGTATAAAGCTGTGCGGGAACTTTCCAAACCAACAGTAAACTATATTGAACAGGCAACTTAAACTGTGTGTCATAGAATAGGGTACACTATATTGTTGAAATATTGACGGGTTAGGTAAAAAAGTACCCATTTTTTTAAATCAGCCGTCTCAGATTACTTAAGAACTATTCTCAAACGAAAAGTATATTGTCCTGTGATAAATTATTTAACTCATTTCATGCGTTGACAGAACTATTCAACTCAAGTTTGATATGAAGGGTTGAAAACAAAATTTAAATTTTGAGAAAGACGCTAAAAATCTTCTAACTTTGACCTCCAGTGAGCACCTACTCCAGTCGAAGGAGGCAGATTCTGACATCTTTTACTCCCGCCGGGAATTGTCCAGCTGAATATATTTAATTTCTTTGTGTTGAATTAAAATAATGACACCACTGTTGTGCTGTTTTAACTAAATCTTATTTTCTGGTCATTTTTCTCTGTTTTTTCAAGTGTAGAGAAATTATGAATTTTGAGAAATTATGAATTTTGAGAAATTATGAATTTTGAGAAATTAAGAATCTATAAAACATTTTAATCCCGAGTAAAATTATTTTAGCATTGAAAAGGAATAGAAAATTATAAATTTGAACGACCTACATACCCCTTCTTAGGTGTAACGATCGTCTGATTCAGTCACTTGGCTATAGGGGGCTTCACAGGCAAGCAATGTTCTATTCTTTGTAACCGCTCTGTGAAAGGGACGTAGCTTTAAATCCTGCCGGGACGTTCTACTCAAATACGTGCATCCACTAAAATAACGTGTGAAGAAATAGAAATATGTCGGATTAAAATAAATAAATTAAAAAAAAATTCTAAAGAAAAAAATAAATAAAATTCAATCGCGATGCTTTAAAAAACATTTATTTAATCTACGGGGGTAGATTGTTCTCGTTCCACTGTCCATCTCTGAGGATATATCGGCTTGCTCTTATTTAGTTGTTCTCAAATAAATAAAGGGTTCAATTCGAAGTTCCCTGAATGTTACCGGGGTCAACAAGAAGTCTAAATAGTATAACGGTCGAAACGTTGTAATGATAACAACAAAGATTTAAGAAAATCGTCCGAATGGAAATAATGATAACTCCCCAATCCCCATTGAAGAAATTCTGACAGAAGACAATCAAGTGATAATAACAATAAAAATGAGGACATTAGTCTGAATATAAATAATGATAACTCCTCATCCCAGAAAAGCAGACAAAAGGTGATCAAGGGATAACAACAACAGAGATGAGGATATTAGTCTGAATGTAAATAATGATAACTTCTCTTCCGAAAAATTCAGGTAGAAGCCGATCAGGTGATAAAAACAACAAAGATGAGGACATTAGTCTGAATGTAAATAATAACTCTTCATCCCAGAAATTCAGACAGAAGACGATCAGGTCATAATAGCAACACTGATGAGGATATGTGTGCGTGGGCACGACAACGTGATGTAATGGTTAGGAAACTTGTCTTGCTAGATCGATTACGACTGTGTAGTGAGTTCGATCCCCATTCAGTGCCCCATGTTTTCGGCCTTGTGCCACACATAAGATGCGCTTAGAAAAACACCATATATATATGAAAAATATAGTTTTAAGGTGTGCTATGGGATAAAGTGCTCAATATCAGAGATAGAGCGTATATAAATATAAAAGTGAACATTGAAGTCAACACTCAGAGACGAGAGGCTGTTTCATGCTAGGCTCAATCGTGAGGCCTCTGTGTGTTGACTTCAATGTTCCCTTTTATATCTATCTATCTATCTATCTATCTATCTATCTATCTATCTATCTATCTATATATATATATATATATATATATATATATATATATATATATATACACGTGTGTGCCCGTATTTATTATGCTAATCACATCCTATTTATTGGATACTATATATAATTGATATCTACAAATATATTAATTATCATTTATTAATGATTGCCTCTAAATATATATTCATTTTGCAATGAAAACCAACACTTCACAAAACACCAGAAGTGTTGAAACAAAATGGCTATTTTTGTAGTGATGTTATAACATTCTTATGTTATAATTTTTGAAGAAATATTATCTGCTCTACTTTGTATTGAGCCCTTTTTTAAAAAAATTAGTGGTTTTGGTTATTGGAATTTTATTCCATCTATACCACCCCTGTATTCGTATATTATCGCTATATTCCAAATAATCAATGGTTTTGAAATACGAGGTTGGACTGAAATATTCACAGTCAGCCTATGAAGTATCCCTGGTTCGAAATCCTTGGGGCCAACCGTGTTTCGGTTTTTAGATCTTTTCGGGTTATAGAATAGCCTTTGTTACATTCGACGTGTAAATAATCTTTGAAAAGCATGAATCAGTTTTTTTACTCCCAGTTATGGTCGAATAGCAGGACAAATTGCTTTGCCTGACTACCAGTCTCCCACAAAAAAAAAAAAAAAATAGAAAAAAAAGATGAAAACCGACTGAAATAAGACTGACACAAAATAACTCAATAGATTCTGGAAAAAATACACTAATAAATCCCATAGTATTCTGATAATTATATTCCATAAAAACATGAAATAGGGAAAATTATTTCTGAAAAAAAAAAAAAAGAAAAAAAGTCATCTGACTGTCACTGGTGCACACGTCCTCATTTGAGCTGCCACAGCCTGCTATGTCTGTTATATCACACTACACTGTCATTTACCGTGACAAGGTTGCAGAAAGTGGATCATTGGTGTCACTTTCGCCGTTGCCACGAAGGACCTCGGTGTCCGATGTTTACTCTCGTGATGACATTGCGTTCCTATGACGAGGAAAACATTTCCGTGAGTGTCGTCTGCTTCGTTGACTTCTGTTTCTCCGTCATCAATCTCTCTTTAATTGAATAAACTGACATAATTTCCTGCTCACTGATTAATTTGCGTTGTTAAAATCAAACTGGTTAAATGTTTTTCACCAAATAGTTTGTGGTTATTTTTTTCGCCAGTTATCAGTGTCGACGTTATTATTACTGTCGACTTTCTTTTCTGTATTTAACATCGTGTTAAGAATTTTCCAATCACTCAAGGAACGCACAACAGGTACATTCGTGTGTTGTGCCAATTCATTTTCCAATTTTATTGTACTGTGGCTTATGTTCTCTAAATTGATTCCTATTGGAAAAATAGTTTCGGTTTACGAACATTTCGGGTTACGAACGGTCTTCAAGAACGAATAAAATTCGTGAAACGAGCTTCCACTGTAGACAGAAACCGTTAAATAAGTTCATTAAATTACATTGGCAATATATATATATATATATATATATATATATATATATATATATATATAAAACAGAGGATGTCTGTGTGTCTGTCTATCTGTCTGTATGATACCTTTTTCACTTGGCCAAACTTGGCACATATATTGTACAAGATTCTTAACGTAAAAAAATCAATAGTCGATAAAGCCGATCAAATATCGAAAAATTCAACTTTATTCCTCCGATTTCGTTCAAACTCGGTATGTAGGTTACTTACATCATGAAAGGCTCAACGATACCTCATTTTTATTTCTACGCCACTGCGTTTAGCGAAAAACTGCGAAAAAACGAAAAATCGATTTCAACACAAATGAAATAGCGAAAAATGGCAATTTTTACTGGTTTCTTTTTACTTTTTATTTGTTTTTATTTATCTCCTCTGTTGATTGGTCTTTGCATCTTCACTTCGTCTTTGGTCTTTGCGTTTGGTCTTCATGGAACGTAAAATTCCTTAGTCACAAGTTTCTAATATGGCGAAAACATTTTTTTAAAAATTTATTTTACAGTGAGGTTCACTCTGTACAAGGCCTGGGGCCACTCGAGGTAGAGGGTTACAGTAAGAGGCAGTTTATACGGATAGTAGGGGACTATAACGGTTAACCCTAGACTTGAACACGTTTAAGATTGTAGTGATTGGGGAAGAATCCCCCCCTGGGTCGGGTCCACAGAACACTGATGCGCGGAAAGAAGCTGCTAGAGTGGAACTTACTTCTCACCAATGGAATACGGAGGCGATGTAGGTGGTTGGCTACAATGTAAGTGGCATGTCGACTCCTGGTCGTGAAGTAGCCATAGAGCAGTGAGAGGCTTACCACAGCAATGCCTTAAAGAATGAGAGAGAGAGAGAGAGTTTGGAGGGAGGAAAATAATTTATCACCTACAAGGGCTCTAAAGGTAGAGGGTAGCACGAGAAGATAGCTGCTTACTGGATCGGCACAGGGTACCAACCATTTTACCTGCATATTTAGCGATGGATCGTATATACGATTTCCCCTTTAGATCAATTCAGCAGGGGGGCTGAGAGCAGAGCAGTTATACAAGAACAATAAGATTTTAGTTTTCATCCAAACCAGCTTCCTTGCAATGAACTTGTGTTGCTGGCACGAAGTGATTATGGGACCAGTCAAAAAATATTCTTGTAATCATAGTAAGGAAGAGATAAGTTAAGCACACCTTTGAGCCATCTTGGACGTTGTTTCCCTTTAAGTCAACTCTCCAAGTGGCCCAGTGGATAAAGGCGTTGGTTAAATCTAGCGACTAGACCCAAAGAGTCCAATACCAAGCCACGGCAGTGGTGAAAAAAAAAAACCTTGGTGAGTTGAGTTAAAGGGAAATAACTGAGACATCCGGAAGAGGCATGGCACGTGGAACTAGAACAATTTAACCCGGTGGACGAAATAAAGGGTTCGATTCGAAATTCCAATCACCTGAAGAAGGCCGGAGCGTACAACGACAGGAACGTTGTGAATATGGCAATGAAGATGTGAATAAGAGCCCAAATAATGTAATGTAAGTAATCATAATACCTCATCTTAGAGATATAAACAGATAATGCATACTGTTTAATTAAAAACAGATCTTTTACTTAAATAAATTCTATCCATAAAGTGTATCCATAAAAATAATGTATAAACAGAAAATATATTAAAGAATTGTCGGATTGGACATAATCCATTGCATTATATATATATATATATATATATATATATATATATATATATATATATATATATATAAAAGAAAGAACAGTAAGATATATAATCCGGTGTTCTTATAGATATTTTTATTTTTATAAAATAGTGCTCAACGTAAATTTAGAGAGCATTAATATTATAAATTAACTGATTTAAAATATACTTTTTTCGCTACACAGTAATAAACATGTTTCAAAAATGGAGGCTAAAAGCTTCAAATTTAATTTTGTAATTAAATTAAAATTAAAAAATGTTTTTAATTTAATTACAAAATTAAATTTGAAGCTTTTAGCTGTGTAGCGAAAAAACATTTTAAATCAGCTAATTTATTATATATATATATATATATATATATATATATATATATATATATTTGTGTGTGTGTGTGGAGGATGTTTTTGTTTGTGTGTGCCCCGCATTTCTCAGGCTATTCAAATCTATTCATCGATCTTTTGGTTAATTAATGAGGCGTTGTAATAAACTCAATCAAACAACGCTCTGAACAAAATACGCCTGATCGTCAGTTCCTATGAGAATCTTTGTAGCTGATCCCAAGAAAAAAGAACAACAACATACAATATTGTTTTTATTCTCATCTTTCCCACGTGAATGCATCGTATCCAAATCCTTTAAAATCAATGCTGTTTGCTAGTGGTTTCTTTTTTCATTTCTTTTTATCAAAAAGCCCATGATAAATCCCACGTAGCCATCAAGATCGATCCTTTACGCTAGCTTATTTTAAAAAAATCAGCTGAGAACCAGATTAGGAATCAACAATGTTCCCGTAAGATCAGAGAACATTTCAAAATAATATACAAAAAAGGCAAAAAACATATGGGCAATATGTTTATGGAGAGGGTAAAAAAAAAAGAAATTAGTTATGGGTGTACAAAGAGAAAAGGGTCGAGAATACAATACGTAGCAAAAAAAAAAAAAAAATAGACGCACCCATAGAAAGTCAATTTTTGTATTTTTACCAAGACAAGTGAGTAATAGAATTCATTTATTCATAGAGGTGTACATATGTACATTATACAAGTCAAAAAATGATTTAATAACGATAACGATCCTAAGCATACTGCCTTAAAGAATAAATGTTATCTAGAGAGGACGCCCGACGAGGGTAAATTGCAACTCTTCTTGTGGCCTAGTCAGAGTCCTGACCTTAATTTAAAACCTTTGAGCGATAATGAACAAGCGTTCCCGTAATAGGAGAGTTAACACAGAAGATGAGTTTTTTCGCGAATTAAAGGAATGCTGAAAAAATCTGGCAAAGAATGTTGACTTACTAAAAAATTTACTTTATAGCGTGCTACGAAGAATTAAGGCCATTATTGAAGCAAAAGGTTACCCAACAAAATACTAACTCATTTTTCATTTGTATAATGTACATATATACACCTGTATTAATACTATGTATTAATAAACGAATTCTATTACTCACTTATCTCGGTAAAAATACAAAAATCGACTTTCTGTGGGAGCGTCCATTTTTTTGCCTTGTACCGTATATATCTGGGTGGTGAAAAATTCTCAGCCTGACTAAAGGACTCCAAAATAAATTCTGGTTATTTATTGACCATATTTTGTGAAGTGTATTAGGCTCAGTCATTTTCAGCATCCCTTTATATACAGGGTGGTCCAAATAATTTGATACCATGACTTGTCAATTTCAAGGCCACCAAAACAAAGCCCTTTTTATTTAACCACCATAGAGAACTTTTTCTGTCTGATGTTAGACACCAGGAGAGCAACACACTACGCCATCTTGGTTACACTTTTTCCATTAACTTGAAGTGTAGCGAATACTTCGAAACAACAGCTGTATCTCCTGCAAGGAAATTACTGTCTTGCTAGAAAATATTTATCATCTGAATCCATCTTGTCCGTTTACAAATCTACCATTCGTCCTTGCATTAAGTATTGTTGCTGTATATCGTCTGGTGTTCCTGCTGTACAACAGTGTGGTCAAAACATATATACCAGGTGTAACAGAAAAATTGTCCAAATCGTGTAACAGCATAGGATAATTGTCTATCCCAAAATGTTTAATATCTTAAAAGAACACTAAACTAATTGAGTGTCTTTTTTCCAGGTTTTCAGATAAGACCATCTTGACACCATTTGTTGTAAGAATCATTGAAAAAGCCTTTCAGCTAAAAGATAAAAATTTAAGGTTAAAATCGTTAAGAGTCAGCTTCATTATGTCTTCTCAAGTGAGCAATGGTGAGAGGAAAAAATCATTCAGGCCTTCAGTAATGGTGCCGACATTCATACTGTGACTTCCCTCTTCAAAGTCCATTCAAGAACCATCAAAAGAGCGGTGAATAAGTTTAAAAAAAGAGGTTTGTTTTGTTTTGTTTTACGGCATATCAACCTCAGTGGGTCATTTAATGTCGACAACTTTTTTTTCCTGGTAATATTTTTGCTTTGTCAAAAATATATTAATATTTTTTTCCTCAAAAACGTATAGCTGGTAATATTATTTTTCCAAAAACCTATAGCTGGTAATATTATTTTTTCAAAAACGTACAGCTGGCAACATTATTTCAAAAAGTACAGCTGGCAATATTATTTTTTTTAAAACGTATTATCAGAGGCCTTGTTGTTGGCCTTAGTTTATCGTCTTACCCAAGACGCGGATGTAGTTTATCCTCATATCCAGGACACAAATGTAGTTTATCGTCATACCCAGGACGCTAAAATAAAGGAAGAGTAGAGAGGAAAACCGGATGTCACAACAGCAAGAGGGATCATCATTTCAACTTAAAGTTAAATACATTCTTATTGCACAAAATGCAGTCCAATAGTGTTATAAAAACCTCGGAGAATTCTAGTAAAATATCTGTAATCCTTTCTAAGATACAACGGTTCAAAGATTAATCTAATAATTGGGTAATTTTGATGTTACACGATTTGAACAATTTTGCTGTTACACCCAGTTTCGTTTATAAAAATATACCAATTACGAATCATTGTTTTTTTTTTTCACCTTCGGCAACAACGTTAAACCAGAACTTATGTCGCATCCCGTCTCTGTGGTGAGGCATGGATAAATACCCCGAAAACCACTATCATCTTTTACCGAGAAAATGACAGTTGCCATTCTGGAAAAAACAACTGTTTCTCACCTCGGGTATCACTTTTAACTTGTCAACTAAAATGACGTTGCCTATTTTGTTTCGAAACCCAACTCTCAGTGAGAATGTTTCGAGGAATTGTGTACTCTCGCAACAGACAACATTCCATTCATAAGAAGTTGAAACAGACTATCATGGTTGCATAGATTTATGCATCATTCTAGGTCTTCTACGTTAGTAAAAATTTTGGCTTTTCGCCATTTTGACACTCAGATTTCGAAGGCAAAATGCGCCGCCAGAAAATATTAACATTGTTTTGTTAAAAAAAATAATAACAAAAAACGATTGGATTATGGACTGTTTTTATAATTCCTGGCCGTCAGCCTTTCATGTTGTTTATAAAACAAACTCCTAAAATTAAGAATAAATTTATATAATAACAACAATGCAGAAATATGCATTGATTTGATGAGCTTTACGACTTATCAACCCTTTCTGGTTTATTTAAAGCCAAAACGCATTTTGAATTGTAAGAATAATGAGTAAATATTGCTTTAAAAATTTATAGGAATAACATTTATTTTCCCAAATTCAAACGCTACTGTTCGACCCATAGCTGAGGATTCATACCATTCGCAAGGCGATTTACGCTTAAGTGAATGTAACGATCCGACTGAAATTCGAACTTCGCTTCCCAATTTCTCATTCCGATCTGCTAACCACTATACCAGCCGCAAAGAAACAGATAAGCAAATAATATAGAAACATTTTTATAAACATCAAGAATCACGTTTAAACAAATGCTGCTATTTTTTTTCTTTTAAATTTGCGAAAGTTTCATAATTTCTGGACGGTATATATATATATATACCTAAGCAAATCAGGGTCGTCAAAGAGGACCCTCCGGTTCATGCATTTCCTGAAATACTAATCCAAGTTGACGGACATAATCTGAAGTATGTAAAGAATTTTAATTATCTTGGCAGCAAAGTAAATTCAAGTGGAACATTGGATGATGAGATAATCAGTAGAATATCAAAAGCCTCTAGTGCCTTCGGAAAACTTGGTCATCGACTTTGGAAAGATCGTGGTATTAGGCTTGGAACCAAAATACAGATGTACAAGGCTGTAGTTCTCACAACCGTTTTGTATGGCTCAGAGTCCTGGACACTATACAGAAAGCAAATTCAGCAATTAGATATTTTTCACAAAGACTGTCTTCGATAAATCTGTTGGGTAAACCTAAGCGGCAGAATGACCTTTTCACCATGTGTAATATTGATGGTATTGAGATCTTTCTCATGAAATCCCAATTACGCTGGACAGGTCATGTGTTACGTATGCAAGACAACAGAATTCCAAAAATGCTCATGTATGGTCAACTTGACAATGGTCATCGAAACGTGGGTCGGCCTTTGCTTAGGTACAGGGACAGGCTGAAAAGTAACCTCTTAGCTGCGAATATAAATCAGACTACCTTTGAGAACACCGTAATTGATAGTAATGAATGGAAGACTACATGCTACAATGGCATCAAGAACAAGGCAGCATCAAACATTGTCAAGCTTCGTCAAACTAGGGAAAGGAATAAAATATCTGCTACTGTTCCAGCCATATACTCTAACAATCCACACTCTTGCACAATCTGTGGACTTCTTTGCAAATCACTAGCAGGACTGAAATGTCACTTGCGACTCACACACAAGGTTAAATAAACTAAGTTGTCGGAACCTCATACGTCGAAACCGGCGGGAGAGTCCATCATCATCATCTATCTATCTATCTATATATATATATATATATATAGAGAGAGAGAGAGAGAGAGAGAGAAAGAGAGAGAGCGGGAGAGAGATAGATTGATAATATTAGTGGTAAATATACACATACATATGCAATCATATATCTAAAATATATATGTGTATGTATGTATATGTATGTGAATGTATATGTATATGTATGTATGTACGTGTAAATATATATATGGTGTTGTGTATGTGTTTATACGCGTGTGTTTTGAACATAGAAATATAGGTTCTTGCTAGATTAGATAATCGTTATATTTGTTTTTTATATTAAGTTGGTGCAAAAATAATGTCGTTTTCTCACATAGTAACATATGTGAGAAAACGACATTATTTTTGCACCAACCTAACATGTTTATATTTGATTTGTAACCTGAAGTCGATATTAATTTTGTCAAATTTTCTTGATTACACAGCGGCCCTTTTATAAATACCTTTCGATTTTAGTTCCCCCCTGCCCCATCTCTCTCCCCCACCCATTTTCTTTTCTTTTCTTTTCTTTTCCTCTCCCTCTCTCATCTTCTGATCTTTAAGATTATATCGTCTATTGGGTGTGTATGTCAACACAAAATGTATCCTTTCCGGTTACATCTTTAATGTATTAGACATCCGAGAACATTCATATTTCTCTCACTTAAACCGTCTTTGACTCACCTCTCTAAAACTTCTCTCTGTTAAATTTTAATCCCCCCTTCCTCTTTAGACCTTCCTGTTCTTCTCTTGTTCTTCTCTCGTCTCTTACCCCTCCCTATAGCTTTCATTTACTTCTCACATTCGTCCCACACTCTCATACATACACTCTCACTAAATTTTGTTTTTTATTCCCGGAGTTGTTTTTTCTGTTTTCTTTTTGAATTTGTAGGTCTGATGAATTGGATCGTATTTACGATTCCAATGGAATAAATTATGACCATGGAATATTAGTGTTTAAGCCTTTTTATTATATATATATATATATATATATATATATATATATATATATATATATATATATATATATATATATATATATTGAAGGAATCGAGACTTTGGAATCGAGACTTTGGAATCGAGACTTTTCTCATACAGTCTCAGTTACGGTGGACTGGTCATGTCTTGATAACGTCTGATGACAGGATGCACAAGATCCTAATATACAGCCAGTTAGATCAGGGTTACAGGAATGTAGGACGCCTATGACTAAGATACAAAAACAAGCTGAAGAGCAACTTGTCAGCTGTCAATATACCTCATAACACCCTCGAGCGCTTAGCCTTGCAGCGGGTAGAATGGAGATCAATGTGTTTTAGTGGACTCAGTAGTTTTCAATCTGCTTGTCTGAATCGTCTTCAAGAAGCGAGCGCAAGATCTAAAAGGTCAGCCAATATAACAATGATCTCATGTCACAATCCTTACTCTTGCTCTATATGCGTCCTCCTTTGTAAATCACTTGCGGGTCTTAAGTGCCACTTAAGATTATCGCACAAAATTTCATAACTGAATCAATTGGTTAAGTTGTCAGATACCGACGGAAGAGTCCATTATATATATATATATATATATATATATATATATATATATATATATATATATATAGTACAGCCCAAGTTGTTACTCAAGTCTGACGATCTCACGATATTCAGATGACTGGGGAGCGCCTTAGTCGTGTGAAGATCGCGAGAGAATGAAACTCGAGTAACAGCTCGGGCTGTCTTTTGTTAAGTGTTGACGATGTGAAACGATTTTCGCTCTCTCTCGGTAATCTGGGCATTGACCACTTGTAGGTGTTCGCTTTTTGGTCTTTCTTTTTCTTGCCTTGTTCGGGATTTTATCTTGTCTAATATGTTACGTCTTTTGGCAATCACATCATCATAGTTGTTTTTTCTTCAGTATATATATATATATATATATATATATATATACATATATATATATATATATATATATATATATACATATATATACATATATATATATATATATATATATATATGTGTGTGTGTCTCTGTGTGTGTATGTATGTATGTAAAATAGTAAAGCGAGCCTTCTACAAAACCTCTATAACTCTAATTGTTACAAACAACTAGCCTAAAACTATCAGATCTCTTCAGTATTATAACAAATTTATAAATTATAAATATTCCCAAGGGGAAGAAAGTTCCACTTCATTTGCCATTTCTGATTTCTCATCTCATTGAGAAGGAACAGAGGTGTGTCCTAAAATTTCAATTTAAAAATTTTTTGTCATCATGCTTTGATTTGGTTAAAAAGTTCTACATATATACATTACATATTGCTAGTCTTATCAGTATATCTTTATCTATCTATCTATCTATCTATCTATCATTAATAAACAAACAAAAAAATCAAAAATCACTTCATATGATAGCCTATTTCGGCAGACGAAAGTATCGAGCATATGTCTAGTGTGAACTTGTGGTTGATAAGAAAGCTGCTCAATATCTCCGTCTGCCGAAATAGGCTATTCCCCATATGAAGTAATTTTCTATTTTTTTGTTTATTAATTATTTACTCTGCATTAACAAATATATTGAGCTCTTTTCGTGGATCAGTTTTAATATTTTATATTACTAGGAACCACTTGGATTATATACCAACATATTTGTTAACTTTACTATATATATATATATATATATATATATATATATTCGGCATACTTAATTTAACATAATTTCTGTGGAAAATCTTATACAATACATTTGTTGGGAGAAAATTATTTTTTAGTAATTTAAAAAATATTTTTTCCTATTTTTTTCCAACTGAGTATTACTAGTTGTATAATATATATATATATATATATATATATATATATATATATATATATATATATATATATATATATATGAATAACAAGAGACGAGGAAAAACTATTCTTAATGTTAAGATTTTCTTTTCTTTTTATGAATATTGCTTAAATTTTGATTAGATTGTAATGATATGAGATGGAAGTATGTGGTGTGAATCTTCAAAAAAATTTATCAACGGATTTAACTGTTTTGTTTTTGATTTTTCAACATATTGGTAGTTATGTTCATTGAAGTATGCTGAAAAATCAAAAGAAAACGGTTACGTCCGTCACTTAATGTTCTTGAAGATGCACACCACATACGTCCATCTCATACCATCACAATATAATCAAAATTTTAAAAATATTCATTTTTTTTTTAAATTCTTAAATATTGCTCGCTTACTTTTTGCCAGACTTTGAATTGTGGCACTTTGTACCATTCACATGTGTTGACTGACCTTTCAACCACCTGATGACCATTCATAAACGTTCTCAAATCTAAAAGCCTTGATAAACCTGTGACATCCTTGCTTTTGTGTATAAATACGTGCAACAAGATAAATTGTACATTGCTTTGATAAAGTCCCTCAGAGGACGAAACGCGTTGGCTAAGAATAGTTTTTCTACTTGTCTCTTTTTATTAATTTTTTTCCTCTGCTGATACACGCTATCTGAAAATAATTTATACATACAAGCACACACACATATATACATACACAGGCTCGCACACACACACACATATATATATGTGTGTGTGTGTGTATATATATATATATATACATACATACATACATACATACATACATACATATATATATATATATATATATATATATATATATATATATATATAGAGAGAGAGAGAGAGAGAGAGAGAGAGTCTGATTATTCAAGAAATTATGCACTGAGTTTTGGAAAAGTAGTCAGTTGGAAGAAAAAAATATAGAAGTCGAACAAAAATAAAGTCCTACATTGAAGACAGTGTCAAGAGTTACCAGTCGGCAGGAGCAATCTACCGTTTGATCCTCCCTTGAGTGTCCGCTGCTTTCACAGATCGCCTTTTTCTTCTCGCCATTTTTCTTCTTTTTCTTTTTTTAAAAGATAAAAAAAATGTGGGGTTAGAGTCTTTCTTCTAAATATATTTGAATAAATGTTTAAACAAAAAAAGTAACAAAAAATGTGGCTTATGGCGCAAAATTGGGCGGTTGAAAAGTGTTGGCTTTCATTATGCAATATTTAACTTGGCCCGTAACATTCGCCCTCCTACCCGTTCTTCGCAACACTGCGCTCTTATTGAAAATTTCTTTTACAGTACACTCCCCTACAAAAGAAAAAAAAAAGTTAAAAGGTTTAGAGGAAAACATTCAAATGAATTTTTCACATTGCTGGAGGACTTAATGTTCTTACTGGAAGAAGGCGAACGGTGAGAGAAAACCGCCTGCATACATATAGAAAATAAAGTAAGTAAACGCTTAAAAATAGAAAGGAACATCAGAAAAGGAAGAAGTCTTCTCATTTAGGCTTATTCGACTGTTACAGTGAGGCGATCCTAAGAGAATTAGAAATCCTACATTGTTACGAGTTAAAAAGAAGCATATCTGTTGCTTCAAGTCTCTTTTTATTTGGGATTTGGTTGTCCAGCATTCACTGCAATATAGAGGACCGATATTACCTAACCGTCCAGTATTCGTTTCTTTGTTTCTAACGAAATTTCCCTGTTTAATAATATTTAAATTTTCCGTCCTCTGTTAAAACAATTTCTACATATCTAAATTGTTGTATTGACTGCATTTTGGTGTTTCCAATTCGAAGTTCGCATGTTGGGCCGTTCCTTTTAGTCTGATCGGCTCGATAAGTTCAAATTGGCAGTTGGTCTCAAAAGTTACCTAAAATCTGCTGTCACCTGGGACAAGGAATGGCTTGTTAATTTTAACGCCTTAAAAACAAAATTGCTTTCTATTAAGAGAGACTCTTTCTGCCTTCCGTCAGCATGGCTGATGCTAACCTCCAGGAAAGTCACTCGTTGCAACTTCTCAGGGTAACGGTCTCTGCTGACTTGAAATGGAAATATTATATTGAACCAATTCCTAACTCTGCTGATAGGAACGCTTGTTCACTATTCCGTGCTAGAAAATTTTCTCTCTCCAGAATTTATCTTACATATTTATAAGTCTACCATTTACCCAGTCTTTGAATGCTGCTGCCACATATATAGTGATTCTTGATAATATCCAAAAACGAATCTGCAATGTTATATAGTAAATATATAAAAATAGAAAGGAATGTAAGAAAAGGATGTTTCTTCTCACTGAGCTCGTTCGACTGTTACAGTGAGGCGATCCTGAAAAAATTAGAAATGTTATTTTAAAAATATGTTATTTTTACATATTGTTAGACGTGAAGTTTAGTCAATTTCGTAAAACCTTGTTAGTAGCCCCGTTTTCTCAATTTTGACGAGAAGGACTCCGCCTAAGACCGTATCAGCAATTTTAATGTCGCCCTTTCAACTTTAAGCCTTTTGTTTGGAAAACTATGTTGCTCCCATAAATCGTAAACATGGTCTGGATGGTTGTTACAAAGAGGTTTGCTTCGAAAGAAATCAAGTGGGTGTGACGAGTCTATCAAAAGGTGAGAAATTAATCCTAATCGTGGACGCTACAATATTGTGTCGGAGAAAACAAATCAACTGTTAACAACATCATATAGTTATTTTATGTCCTACAAAAGATCACACAGGCTTTTGTAGTCTCGCTTACCGTTGAAACTTGACTAATGCATGGAATAATAATGCAACACAAAATGTACTTAGAACAAAATGTATTGAAACAAGAAAGTGTACACAATATTTACATATAGTCTTTTGTATATTCCTGGGAAGACCGTTCCTGGAATGTGTGTTGACTGAGTCGCAGTCGGGCAGAGTCTCTGGTTCAATCTCTCGATTCCTTTCACCAGTACCAACCATATTTATATGGTCGGTACTCCACTATGCAAATTAGGTGGATCCTACCACAACACTTACCATTCAGGTCAAAACAACAAATGCACTCTAAACTAGCATGCACCCAGACACTTGTACACACATATGCAAACTAAAAATCCAAGTTAAAATATGGTATATACTATTTTTTTCCCATTTATACTATCTACATGCTTCTGTTGTCTCCATCTTTATTGTCATATTCACGACGTTTCAGTCATTGTACGCTCCGGCCTTCTTCAGGATATGTGTATATATTTCTGAGATGAGGTATTGTAACTATTTACATTGTTCGAACTGTTGTCCTCATCTTTTTCTCATATTCGCGACATTTTGGCCGTTGTATGCTCCAGCCTTCTTCAGGATCTGTTTTGATTTCTGAGATGAAGTGATGTAGCTATTTACACTATTTACATTGTTCGGACTGTTATCCTCATCTTTATTGTCATATTTCCGACGTTTCGGCCGTTGTACGCTCCAGCGTTCTTTAGGATCTGTCTATATTTCTCAAATGAGATATTGTAACTATTTACACTATTTACAGTCTTCCGGCTGTTGTCCTCATTTTTATTGTCATATTTCCGACGTTTTGGCCGTTGTACGCTCCAGCCTTCTTCAGGATCTGTCTATATTTCTCAGATGAGATATTGTAACTATTTACACTATTTACAGTCTTCCGGCTGTTGTCCTCATTTTTATTGTCATATTTCCGACGTTTTGGCCGTTGTACACTCCAGCCTTCTTCAGGATCTGTCTATATTTCTCAGATGAGATATTGTAACTATTTACACTATTTACATGATTTCGATGATATTGAGAGGGACGAGCAAAGAGATTTAGTCGACCACCCAGTTAAATAGTTGACCAGCGATAATGAGTCGGCGAAAATCCCACTATTGAATTCCAGGTGACCCCAGGATAAGATAACAATTTAATAGTCGCGAGGTGCGGTCCATAAGAATTCTGGCCGATAGAAAATAAAGAAAGAAAAGGGAAGATAAATTTTTTTCTTTGGGCGATAATTGTAAACTGAGGCCAGTCTAGCCACACCCACGATGCCGAGCGTTCATTGGCTGAGTGGTGGCGTGTGTGATGGGCGAAGAAAGAAGGGAAACTTGTTGACACCCTCTGAGGAGATTGGTGTGAGATACCAATATGAGAAAGGAAGAGTTTAGGAGGACAATTCCCTTACGACCTTCAACCAGAGAGGAGGAGAACCCCTCTAAAACAGAAAGTAATTAACTTCCAAAAATGGGAAGTGATAAATTTTCCTGCCCGAAGACAAAGAAAATCCTTATTGCGGATTTGGAATTATCGAGGAACCCAAACAACGACAGGCCCAACCCGGTTTTGGTCGGCATCCATATAAACGAATTTCCCCAGAATTTCTGGCAGTGCAGTCACAGTTGGAGATCGGAGACGCACGCAGATCGACAGAGAGCTGTGAGCTCAGAGACCAGTCTCGCAGGAGCTGGCTGAAAGATTTCCACGCATTCCGACTTAGACTTCTAACCAAAAAGAAGAACGACTTAGACTCATACCACCAAAACAAGTTTTATCGAATATTGTCTGAAGGTACCAAAAAGCAGTTTATTGAAAAAACAACTTTGGGAGCTGGTTGGGAGAAAGACGCAGTCCTGTATTCAGCAAACAGATATAAATATACTTGTTATTTTTTCAACACATTTGAATCTTTTGAGTCTGTTTCATTATTTTTTTTTTGACATACACTTGTGCGGTATCATCCTTTGCCCCGGATTCAGTTTGCACTACGGCCCGACGCCTGACTGATTTCGTCTACCTAAGATCAAATCACAACGTGGGTAGGTTAGACTAGAGATCAAAGCAGTTACTTCGGTAACCAGACGTTGGAAGCGAGCTGGGAAAGATAAAGCTCATATAGAATCTAACCAGATTGGTGCTGCATTCAACCCAGGGTTAGAGGCGTCACAATTGGCGGCCGTGAACAGGACTGACCGGTGGCGTCACAATTTGGCGCCCCGACTAGCACAGGGCTGGATAGCACAAGAGCAGAGACCAGGGTGACGTCACAGAACAACAGACGATGACTTCCAGCAAGCAGGAAAATAGGGGATGGCAGCGAGACATTTATTATACAGTTTGGAGAGCTAGTTCTGGGGAAAACACTTCTGTCTATTACAAAGATGCGGGTTCATATGCTTTGTAGGGATCAAGACTAGAGGTGATAGCAGAAAGCATGGAAGGGGTTATATGCTTATCACTCAACAGAAAATCAATTCTCTGGTTGGTCAGGCAGGGATACTCCAGACGAAGAGAATTTACGGGCAAATCTTTCGGCTTTATGATCAGAGAATGATAATACTTCAAATCGATTGAAGAGGAGGGAAAATAGAGACTTGCTCTCATTTAGTACACCATTACAGAGAAGCCAGTAGTCACGAGAGTCAAAGTTTTTAGAGACTACGCGGTACCTATTCTCTCAGCAAAGAGGGACTTCGTGGACTCGCTTACATTTATTACGAGTAGTAGCAAATAGGCGTATGCTATGACGAGAGCTGTCACGCTGGTATAGCCGGAAATAGTGGTTCCTTTGTGCTATGGCGGCCGAGCATGCTAATGTGCACCATAGAGAGGACTGCGTTTTAACCTGGTATTTTTGAGAAGGGATGAAACAGTCCATACTGGTTTTGACCCAAAAAGAAACCTCAGTGACGCATTTTTCAATTGGCAGTTTGAAAATTCCGGAATGAGCTTCATTCAGCCTGCACTAAAGCCACTGAAGTCAAAGATGGTCGCAGATGGATGAAGAGAAAGTGACGTTTCTATACTGTCGGCTATTGTGTCTAATATACTGCAGTCTTAGGAAGAGAGGGAGCGATAAAGGAAGAGACATTATCGTAGACTTATGCGAGATAGATGGACACGAAATATTCGTGTTTGATACGAGCCGTCAACTCGCCCATTGCCGGAAAGAAGGAAAGAAAAACGGCAAGAAGGAAATGCTATATAGAAAAATAGAAAAGAAAATGCAAGAGACGTAGAGAGAGGGGAAATAAAGAAAGTATAGAGAAAAGTGAACAAAAGAAAGAAAGGATAGATTAATGACAACGGAAGAAAGGTAGAGAGATTAAATGAAAAGATGAAGGAGAGAAATAAAGAGAGAAGTTAACAAATAATTCAAAAGAAGAGGGAAATAAAAGAGAAAACACATTGAAGAACATCTCGTGTCCATCGATCTCGCTTACGTATGTGATAATGTGTCACCCGCGGGGTCTTGCATGAAACGGATAGTGTTTCTTATGCTGCTAACCGTGACAAGGATGGTGGTATAGATCAGAGGTTTTTCAAACTTTTTAACTTGCGGACCCCTTTATATTTCAGGCTTTACCTTAGGGACCCCCTTATAAACGCTTATGAAATTTATACATAAATATTTGCTGAATATAACATATAATTTTGCATTAAATGCAATAAAAGCTGGTTTAAAGCTTATTTTAAACATATAAATTAATGCTGCATATTGCTGCAAAATGTAACAAAATTAAATTTTGTTATATTAAAATATTAATTTTACATGTAAATGAAAACAGTAATAGTATTTAACAAATAGTTTTATTGTCAATTACACACACAGGGTTTTTTAATACACACTTAGTGAGAAGGATGTGCTTGATTGGCTTTGCACAAACTGTCAATTCTTGTCAATATTACTGATAAACATACATGTAAGTCACTTTCATCACATGTGACGCCTAACAGCCAATAAGAAAGCCGGAAATCGCAAAATAGATCCAAAATTCAAATCCTTTGGTTCCTTCTCTGCATGAATAGAATCCATTATCTTTATCAATTTAAGATACAAATTATATTAGTATATCAAATCTAGGAAATAGTTTATTGAATCAATTTATTTCATGATCGGCCTATAAGTTACTTATAAGCGCTTATAAGTTGCACATCATCCATAAAAAAGTCTTTGCTGTCCACGGACCCCCTATCTTGTCACTGCGGACCTCCTGTGGTCCGCGGACCACAGTTTGAAAACCAAGTGGTATAGACGACGTGGATGGAGGAAATCTTGCGAGTCCATCGTTATTCTCATCAGGATTCTTTGGGAATCAGCTCAGGGTGAAGATCAAATCTGATAGACAGCGTTTGATCTCGGCATATTTCAGGTGGTTAAAAGTGGGTAGATTTTGTTTCGTGTGAATCAGGCCAGTCTTGATTTTCTTTTCTAGCAAAGCGTAGGCACAATGAAGTTGATTCCTGACGGACCCAATCCATAGTTAAGCTAAACTTTTTTTCATTCACTGAGTTAATGTGAGTAATTGTTGTTGGATTGTTCCCGGTATTGTCTTTTGTTATGATCCATGTCAAGATTCTCAAACCCCTCAGTTTGTTTTTGTCTCCTTTTTTATCTTGGCTGGATCAGCTTTTGACTTTCCCATTCCGTAATTTATTTTTTGTCCCCCTGCTTGATTCTGCTTGTCGGTAGAATTACAGTGACCACTTTTAGTTTTCTGTCCGGTGGACGGGTCCTACACCCTTCAGCAAATTAACTGAAACAAAACAAATAATTCCGTTATTTACTTTTTTCAAATTCTTCCATTGAAACATGACCCAGCACACACATTAGTACTTCGTATATCCATTGCACGAAGACGTTCCTTGCAGACTGAACACGGATTCTCGATCGAATTTAAATCAGGAGAGTTTCCGAATCAATCTATAATACATTGATTTACTCACTGGTAAAGTTTGCCAGTGTGTTCGCACAGAATTACAATTTTCATACACTTCCTTAGAGTAACGTCCATTGCAGACAATGGCCGTAGGACAACTAATCGGCAGTCGAGACAATAATGTCTGGGCGTGAATAAAATCTCATGCAATTACGATTACGCAATATTTTTCAAGGCCAAACAAATTTCTACATACACGCCAAGAATAGATTCATATTACTGCAAATTACTGCAAATGACCAAGTGATCTATCTATCTATCTATCTATCTATCTATCTATCTATCTATCTATCATGAGCTGTTCATTATCTATCTATCTATCTATCTATCTATCTATCTATCATGAGCTGTTCATTATCTATCTATCTATCTATCTATCTATCTATCTGAGTCAGTTCAATATCTATCTATCTATCTATCTATCTATCTATCTATCTATCATGAGCTGTTCATTATCTATCTATCTATCTCAGTCAGTTCAATATCTATCTATCTATCTATCTCAGTCAGTTCAATATCTATCTATCTATCTATCTATCTATCTATCTATCTATCTATCTATCTATCATGAGCTGTTCATTATCTATCTATCTATCTATCTATCTATCTATCTATCTATCTATCTATCAAAAATATATTCATATTGCTGCACAGCACTGCAAACGACCTAATCTGAATCAAAAATAGAGACCAATTACACCCTGTCACTCCAGTGAGTCTAAAACTGACCGTATGTTGAAAGAAAATAAACTAAAGCCTTGTCTCAATTAATTTCCACAAGGGTGTAATAACATATTTTAGTCTGAAGGTTTTCCTGTACTTTGTTCATCCCCTCCCCACTCATTTCACAATATATATATATATATATATATATATATATATATATATATATATATATGTGTGTGTGTGTGTGTGTGTTTGTGTGTGTGTGCTTAAGAAAAAAGAAAAAACTAAACATCAAAAATACAATTTGTATATTACCAAATTTTTATGTCATGGTAGGAGCCATATGAACATGCAGTATAGTGGAATATGTTGGATTGAATGCTGAAGGATGAGTTCTTGTGGTAATTGCGTTAATTGTAAGAATGAATGCGTCGTTAATCAGATTAGCTCGGTGTAGGACAATCAGTGACTACCAGCCCTTCCCCACTTCCCCTTCGGTTCCGTGCCACAAATTAATGTATTCATTAATTAAATAAACATTCTTTCTGGTAGTCTTTTTTCTTTCTTTCTGTTTTTAGTGCTTGAGTCAACTAATAGACTATTTTTAAAATACTGTTTTGAACAAGCGACAGAGATGTGCATGAGATGCTGAGAGTACCACAGACTGAACGAACATCGAGGAAACTTTAAGGAAATTGGAAAGCACTTTTACATAGGATCCAAAAGCGACTGTTAAAATATCTGGGATATATTATGAGAAAACTGGGCTTGGAAAATTTAACACTCACAGGAAAGGAAAGAACGACAGAGTTAAACGGCGGGTAATTTAGGTAAAATGGAATTAACAGTAAAAAACAAAAAACGGCAAGAATCGTTAGACTGAATTTTTTATTGCTGCGTGGTACATATTCCAGATCAATACCTCCCCCCACGTTCCAAAATACGCGGCAACCACTTGTTGTTTAATGTCCGGTCTTACGACCTTTGTATACGGGTGCAGTTTATATGCACGGGCATGAGTCAAATAGAAATAATCACGATTGTTCAAAATGCACCTTTATTTTCAAATGGATATTTAAAGCTTTGATCAACCAAGCAAAAATTTTAATTTTTATAATTTTATTTTAAGACAAGAAGAGTGTCTTCTGAAAATACGAAATTCGTCTTATTTTTCTATGCGCCGCGTCCCTAAGCGATCTTGTCTCACAACAACTTCTTATCTCGTATAGCTCTTCGCAGTATTTCTCCCCTTGCTAAGGCCCTCGATCCCCGTTCCGCCATCCTATCACACAAGCTGGTCGGGTAAGTGACTCACTGCCTTTCCCTATTTCTCTTGCACTCAATATGCCTTGTGAGGGTTAAGTTTTCCACGCCCTCCTTCCTTATGCGTCCAAGGAATTTCAGTTGTCCTTTCCTGATTTTGTGTAGAAGTGTTCTTTCAGTTACCATTTTCTTTAAGACTTCTTCGTGGCTTACTCGCTGAAATTCTCAGTATCCTTCTGTAGATCCATATGTCTGCTGCTTCTAGTTTTCTCTTTATCAGTAGGGAAATTATCCACCATTCACTGCCATATAAGAAGATGGATAGCAATCCGAGACGCTTTTCTTTGTTTCGAACAAAGTTTTTTCTTTACTCAGCTTTTGGCGTGTCTCATTCGCTAGTCCAATGCATGCTTCATCTCAGCGTTGCATTTTCCATCCTCTGTTAAAATGCTCATCAGATTTTTGAACATCTGTCCTTACTTGATGTTTCGTAACTTGCATCTGGAGAATTTTCTTTTTTGATGACCATACTTTCTGTCTTCTTGCAGTTAATACTTAGTCCTTTTTTCTCGCTTTCTTCTACCCTATAGGAGGTCCTGTTTTTTTTTCTTTCCGAATTTTCTATCAACACATTGACATCTGAGTATCTTATATTATTAAAATTACGTCCATCGATAATAAAGAGTCTACAGTTCCCTTAGGGTAGCATCACTGTAGATGTTGAATCAATCTGGGGAGAAGATGTATTGTTGTCTAATGCCCCATTCTATTTTTGAATAGCTACTCATTTTCTATCCGTACACAATCGGTTGTTGAAAAGCTTCCAACGAATGTTGCCAGCGAAATTCTGTAATGGTCTTGTTTATGTTATGGTGAAACACACCTATTCTATAGTTAATAGACTCTCTCACCTAATATAAGTAGGAGTAGTAAGAGAAACGACGGTCGGTCGATGTCAGTCGATGTCGAACGACAGTTAGTCGAATACGAAAGTATCAGCGACCACAAGAAGATTACTCTGCGTAATACCTATTATGTCAAGTTCCTAACGTTTTGTACGTCGAACCTATTTTAGGACCGATTTAGTACAAATACAATCCTCCACTGCGAAATCACTCCACAACAAATTTTGGCGACGTGGGATTCAAACTCATACGGTGGAAAAAAGAATTCACTCGCCATAACAACTTTGGAGACGAGGGATTCGAACTCATACGTTGGAAGAATAAATTCGCTCGCCACAATAACTTTGGCGACAAAATTTCGGATTAACACTAAAAAAAAAAATGCTTGGCAATATTTTTCGCAAGCCATGACGTCAACTTAGTGACGAAAAATCTGTCGTATTCTCAACTGAGAAAATAAATATTTTTTCCCGACAATACAGTTTGCTCAAATGGGTCACGAATTGCAAATTCGTAGGACCCCTCCTCTACAGTATTTAGGCATTATGTAAACTTTTTGCGAAGATGGAGGAATGCAAAAATATATTCCGGGAATTCTTTAAGTGCCAGTCGGAACAACAGATGACAATATTAGAGCAACAAAAAACATTCCCGATGCAGCTACAAGAGGAAACTTTCAATAGACAAATGTAATTCCAACAAAAAATGGAACAGATGCATAGGAAGTTTCTAAACAAAATTCTGGAAATAAATGAGAAGAGGAAAGAGAAAAATCTACAAAATTATTCTTTCCCAGAGAATACAATATGGAATTCAATTGAAATATTCACGTACAATCCAGATGAAGAGATAACTTTTGAGGAGTATTATAAAAAATATAAATATAAGGACTGCCACTCGTGGTCTGAAGGAAAGAAGGTTAGGCTTCTTTTAAGCAAATTAGGGACTGCTGAGAATAACAAATTGGTAAAATACATTTTACCGAAGAAAACTATCGACTTGACATTTACCGAGGCGGTAAATATATTAAATGAATTATTTAGTAAAAAGACATCTCTGTTTCACAAGAGGTGGAAATGTTTGAATCTGATGAAAGATGACGAACAAGACTATATAACGTACGCAGCCAATGTGAATAAGCATTGTGAAGAATTCAAGCTGGCAGAGTTAAGCGCAGACAATTTTAAGTGCTTGGTGTTTGTTCAGGGGCTGGTATCGGAAAGAGACGCAGAGTTGAGATAATTAGTACTGGCAGAATTGGAAATCAATCCAAGTATTACGGCGTAGAGGTTAGCAGAGGACTGCACAAGATATGTTAGCGTAAAGAAAGATTGAAAAAAAATAGAACAGTCTGGCGTTTCGCATGTAAGGAAAATACGCTACAAAGAAGAAAGTCAGTCTACCAAAAAGAATTCTAAAATTGCGGATTATCAAGCAAAAAGTGAAATACCAGAGAAAAATAAACAAAAACTCCCGAAGCCATGTTTTGCTTGCGGTGAACTACACTGGTACAGATATTTCGATTTTAGGAATAAAAAATCTTTCAACTGTAAAAGAGTGGGACATAAAAGCACGCATTGCAGGACAAAAAATAAAGACAATAAAATAAGAAAATTAAAGTCCAACGAGGTAAAAGATGGAATAACCAGAAAATTTGTTACCGTCGAAATAAGTAATAAAAATATAAAAATGCATCTTGACACTGTTTCGGATCTATCTATCATAAATTTGCATACGTGGAAGAAGTTGGGGAAACCAACTTTAATGAAGACAAATAAAATCGCGAGGTCCGTGACGGGAGAAAAATACAATTTATTGGGGAATTTGTTACAAGCGTCACGTTAAATAAAAAAACGCGAAAAGCTAAACTATTTGTCATAGAAAATACCACGAACTTACTTGGTACGAATTGGATAACAGAATTCCAATTATGGGATCTATCGATAAATTCTTTCTGTTACAAGGTTGAAAGTTTAAACTCAGAAGCTCAAAAATTAGTAAAGAAACTTAAGGAAACATTTCCTACTGTTTTTTTTTCTCCAGGGTTGGGAACTTGTACCAAGATGGAGGCAAAATTCCAGTTAATAGAAAACGTTCAGGCGGTATTCAAAAAGAAAAAGAATGTGCCGTTTGCCTCAGTTGAACAGATATATAAAGAATTGGACAGATTAAAGAAAACCGGTGTATTTAAAAAAGTTGAGTGGGTAACACCGACGATATACGTGAAAAAAAAAGCTCCAGAAAGTAAAGATGAAGCCGACACCGAGAAAAACTGGGGAGCGAGTTACCCGCAGCCAAGGACATGCAGTATTATTAAATGATTTAAGTCAACTGAAGTCACCACAGAAAACGTTAAGAAGCACAAGATCAACAAAAGGGAAGCTAGAGGCTGAATAAATAGAATTACAAGAAGAACCTACAGAAACTGTGACCCCATCCTTAAGTTCAAAGCGGAAGGTTGTTTCTGGTAACACTATGGAGGTACCAAAAAATAGAAAAGCGGTTTGGCAATATGATGTACTTTGGTGAAAGGCAAAAAATTCACGTGCAGACGGTACATTAACCAGATCAGACGACGCTCTTCAGACGTGGTTGACAGCGGTCCCGCGGAAGAAACGCCGATGGAGGTGATTTTCGATACTTTTGATCTAACAACGCCTGCAACGATTTTACCTGAGGTACGCCGATCCAGGAGAAAAAGAAAGGCAACTGATCTTTTAAAAGTGGATCCAAAATGTAGGAGATACGCTACGATGTTGCTAAAAAAAGGAAGTATTTTTTTTTGGTTTTTCTTCATATTTCTTGTAAAAAGTAAATAAAGAAAACTGTTTTACTCCTACGGAGTAAAGTTTTGGGAGGGAGGTGTTATGGTGAAATAGACTCTCCCACCTAATATAAGTAGGAGTAGTAAGAGAAACGAGGGTCAGTTGATGTCAGTCGATGTCGAACGACAGTTAGTCGAATACGAAAGTATCAGCGACCACAAGAAGATTACTCTGCGTAATACCTATTATATCAAGTTCCTAACGTTTTGTACGTTGAACCTATTTTAGGACCGATTTAGTATAAATACAAGCTTCCACTGCGAAATCAATCCACAACAGTTTAACGCAATGGTTGAGGTGAACCCGTACGACATGCTGAGTACAACAATTCTACACTGGTCTGGCGAGTTGGGAAGAAAAGAAATTAACGAAACCGCTTAGTAATGTGTCCATCGAAAACATGACACCTTCGCAATTCCTGAAACACATGAAGAGTTTTATTCGAACGGCACACCTTGTCTTAGAACATTGTATCGTCTATGGCTGGACAAGCTACCAAACAATGTGACTGTTTACAGTTTTTACAGATTTTTAACGGATTAATTGCGTGTCTCACCAACAAGTTTTCTGTAACCTGACTTGCACTCGTATTTGGATAAAACAAAAAGCAAACAATACGGGAGTGCTACATTTTATTAGTGTTTTTGCTTGATTGATCAAAGCTTTAAATATCCATTTGAAAATAAAGGTGCATTTTGAACAATCGTGATTATTTCTATTTGACTCATGCCCGTGCATATAAACTGCACCCGTATACAAAGGTCGTAAGACCGGACATTAAACAACAAGTGGTTGCCGCGTATTTTGGAACGTGGGGGAGAGGTGTTTTTATTATTCTGGAATATGTACCACGCAGCAATAAAAAATTCAGTCTAACGATTCTTGACTTTTTTTGTTTTTTTTACTGTTAATTCCATTTTACCTAAATTACCTGCCGTTTAACTCTGTCGTTCTTTCCTTTCCTGTGAGTGTTAAATTTTCCAAGCCCAGTTTTCTCATAGTATATCCCAGATATTTTAACAGTCGCTTTTGGATCCTAAGTAAAAGTGCTTTCCAATTTCCTTAAAGTTTCTTCGATGTTCGTTCAGTCTGTGGTGCTCTCAGCATTGCATGCAGATCTCTGTCGTTTGTTCAAAACAGTATTTTAAAAATGGTCTATTAGTTGGCTCAAGCATTAAAAATAGAAAGAAAGAAAAGTCTGTCAGAAAGAATGTTTATTTAATTAATGAATACATTAATTTGTGGCATGGAGCCGAAGGGGAAGTGGGGAAGGGCTGGTAGTCACTGATTGTCCTACACCGAGCCAATCTGATGCCTGTACATCCAGTGGGTTGAATGGCGGCAGTTGTAACGATAAGCCTGCTTCAGTCGGTGCCTCAATGTTTACTCTTCAGAAAGAAGAATACTAGTCTGTATTTGCCCTTAAAGTTGAGGTTTCTTACTAGCAAATGTCTTGTGGTTGTAATAAAATATTTCTGGGTTTAAGGTGTTTCGGATTTGAAATAACCCACAACAAAGACAAAAGCGAGAAAGATGTTTAAAAATAAAAAATATATAATATTTTTATATACGTGTTTTTACAACTGTTTTTTTCCCATCTTATATAAGATGTTAAAGTGCTTGTGTTAAAGTTCCTTATTTGTTAAGATGAAAAGAAATCTGATTTCTTCGCATGTATGTGTGAGAAAAAAGTGGCAAGGGAGAAATTGAGGGGGTGTAAATGTCACATAGCTTGGTGAGTAAGAGTACAAGCGCCATGTAGCTTGGTGTGGAAGAGTGTAGATATTACGTAGCTTGGCGTAGAAGAGTGTAAGTGTCACGTAGCTGGGCGAGGAAGACGGGTGAATGAGTAAGGGAATCTCTTTGAAGCCGTGTCGTGAACAGTTGCCATTCCTTACTATGTACTGGCTTGTCTGGCCTGATGACTTTGCTTATATACTTTTCAAATAGATCGCGAAACATGTTGTTTTTTTTATTGTCGGCGGGAACGCGGCGCATTGGTTGAAAAATGTTAAATATTTATTTTCAAAGGATTAATTTATTAAGCGGAAGGATGCGCGGATCTTCCGACTCAGAAACGATTTTTTTTTTTGTTATTTGATGATTGACTGTCTTGGTGTTTATTTCCATCTTCACTCCACGCATGCTTTTGCTAGAGTTTTGTGTACTCAGTAACCCTCTCAAAATTTTGTACCAAACACTTTATTCAATTCACAGCAGCAGATTGTTCTTATTCTGCTTTTCATGCTTATAAAATATCTTGTATCAGTTAATACTCTATTGTGGATTTGAATCAACTCATAAAAAAAGGCAAGAAAGATTTTTAAAAGTAAAATATTTTTATTTTTGTGTTTTTTACAACTAAATTTTTCTCAGCATATATGAGTGCTAAAGTTTCTTGTTAGTAGTTGTTTCTTAAGATAAAAGGAAATGTGATTTATTTGCATATATGTGTGAAAAAAGAGGCAAAAGGGAAGTGTAAGTGTCATGTAGCTTGGGGAAGAAGAAGATAAGTGTCCCATACCTTAGTTAGGAAGATGGGTGCATGAATAAGGGAATCTCTTTGACCCCACGTTGTGAACTGATGTCATGTGTATCCATCTATCTTCTTACTACCTTTTGTCCATCTAGGGACTTTGCTTAAATACTTTTCAAAGGAATCAAAAAGCATATTTTTTTTTTATTGTTGGCGGGAAAGTGACCCATTTGTTGAAAAATGTTAAATGCTTATTTTTTTAGCCAGAAGGATGCACTGATCCTCCGACTCAGAAACTATTTTTTTTTTTTTTGACATTTGATGATTGACTGCCTTTATTTGTTTATTTCCGTCTTCGCCCCACAAAGGGTTTAAACGGGCAAGTAGGGGCCAACCGCATAGAGAATAGTAATGACAGCAATCTGCTAGCACTCTAAACTCGTATTGGCCCCAAAGAAAAGAAAATGTCCGGAACGAGTGTCATGTCCTTTTCTAGAGGATCTTTTTTGTATATATCCAGGAGAACAACAAGTCGTTGGTCACTACTTTTCTTGCGGAGGGGAAATAATTGTCATCTTAAAAACGCTTGGTATTATTTGTCCCAAAACAATATTTGGCAATCTCATGCGATTTTGAGAAATTGTTTTTTACGGTTTATCAACCTTTTGCAGATTATGTAAAACCAGAAAATATTATTAGATTATAAGAATTTGGGGTGGGGGTGGATCATAATGATTTACTGATACAAAGCCTTACTAATTGTTGTGGCCTGTTTAGGGGCCAGAAAAAAAAGACACGGAAGACGAGGGTATGTTGAACAAGTGTATTGAAATAACAGATATATACAAAGCAAGAGTGCTAGTAATAAGCAGATAGAAGTGCCCGTCCGAACGATCAGGTTACACTGCGTCTCGGCTGCTCAACGACCGCCTTACAACTGCCTTACAACTGCCTTACGACCGCCTCAATGACTGCTCTATGAAGTCTCACAGTTAGCATTTATGAGAGGAGGAAGAGTTAATTCTACTGTAAGAGGGCTTAATACGACACTAATTAACCCTTAACCAGGGGAACGCATGGATTCATACCTTTTCCAAGGTTATTTGTGCGTAATTAAATATAACGAATCTGACTGTAATTGGAACTCGGCTCTCCATTTCCAATTCCTAGACATTATGCATGAAACCATCCGCACATACAAGACTCCAGCAAATGGTATTCCCAAGCGGCTCGACATTACTTAACTTCGAAGATCGGACGAGAACTGGGGTTTCAACGTGATATTTCTCATCCCGACGCGTTCGACACCAGCACATCTAAGTTTACGGTAACTGTTATACCTAAGCGGTCACCCATCTAGGTAATGACCGGTATGGATGTTGCTTAACTTCGGTGATCGTACGAGAACCGGTCTTTCAACGTGATATTTCTCATTCTGTGCCGTTATCCTGTACATCACTGGCACATACAAGATCACATCACCTGGGATTCCCAAGCGCTCATCCATCTAGGGACTAACCATGCTCTACGTTGCTTAACTTCGGAGATGGGACGAGAACTGAGTTTTCAATGTGATATTTCTCATCCCGAGGCGTTCGACACCAGCACATCCAAGTTTACGGTAACTGTTATACCTAAGCGGTCACCTAACTCGGTAATGACCGGTATGGATGTTGCTTAACTTCGGTGATCGTACGAGAACCGGTCTTTCAACGTAATATTTCTCATTCTGTGCCGTTATCCTGTACATCACTGGCACATACAAGATCACATCACCTGGGATTCCCAAGCGCTCATCCATCTAGGCACTAACCATGCTCTACGTAGCTTAACTTCGGAGATTGGACGAGAACTGAGGTTTCAATGTGATATTTCTCATCCCGAGGCGTTCGACACCAGCACATCCAAGTTTACGGTAACTGTTATACCTAAGCGGTCGCCCATCTAGGTAATGACCGGCACGGATGTTGCTTAACTTCGATGATCGTACGAGAACCGGTCTTTCAACGTAATATTTCTCATTCTGTGCCGTTATCCTGTACATCACTCGCACATACAAGATTACATCACCTGGGATTCCCAAGCGCTCATCCATCTAGGCACTAACCATGCTCTACGTAGCTTAACTTCGGAGATCGGACGAGAACTGAGGTTTCAATGTGATATTTCTCATCCCGAGGCGTTCGACACCAGCACATCCAAGTTTACGGTAACTGTTATACCTAAGCGGTCACCTAACTCGGTAATGACCGGTATGGATGTTGCTTAACTTCGGTGATCGTACGAGAACCGGTCTTTCAACGTAATATTTCTCATTCTGTGCCGTTATCCTGTACATCACTGGCACATACAAGATCACATCACCTGGGATTCCCAAGCGCTCATCCATCTAGGCACTAACCATGCTCTACGTAGCTTAACTTCGGAGATCGGACGAGAACTGAGGTTTCAATGTGATATTCTCATCCCGAGGCGTTCGACACCAGCACATCCAAGTTTACGGTAACTGTTATACCTAAGCGGTCACCTAACTCGGTAATGACCGGTATGTATGTTGCTTAACTTCGGTGATCGTACGAGAACCGGTCTTTCAACGTGATATTTCTCATTCTGTGCCGTTATCCTGTACATCACTGGCACATACAAGATTACATCACCTGGGATTCCCAAGCGCTCATCAATCTAGGCACTAACCATGCTCTACGTAGCTTAACTTCGGTGATCGTACGAGAACCGGTGTTTCAGTGTGATATGCTCGTAAACGATGTGAGTTCGGGTAAAAAACAAAACAAAAGGAAAACACACGCACGCACAAGATATGGAATTTAAATAAACAATTTTTTAATGTATTATTAACAAAACTGGTTTACAGGAGAGTAAGGAAAGGAATAATTGAACTTAAATGTAGATCAACACCATTTTCAATTGATGTCTCTGAAGTACTTACGTGTTGCGTGATCTACAAGAAAGAGAGGAAAAAAACTTGTTGATTCTTCCACCGATCAAAAGGGTAAAAGAGAGTGAACCTTTAAAAAATCACACCGCCTGTAATTATCGCCAGGGGCGGTATTCCAACAAACACGAGAAGCTAGAAGCGAAGTAATGATACCCCCTCCCCGGAAGATGACTACGACTTCAACCACGCAACTCTTCTGTTTATACTACTGTAAACATGCCGCCAAAAATGACGGCCATTGTTAAAAAAGATCTGTTTACTTTATCACCAAGACTCTCAAGTCGATATTCTGATAAAAAAAAGTTGACTGATATTGACTATGCAGATGTCCTCGCTATCACTGCAGATAAACTTATCAGATCCGCATCCTCTACATCATCTAAAGAATGCTACTAACAATACTAGACTCTATATCAACGTCTCTAAAACTGAATTCATAAACTTCAATCAGCAAGATACAATACATACTCTCGGAAGAGAATCAATAGAATTTGTCGGACCTTTCACATACTTAGAAAGCAAAATAAATTCTATTAAAAAGGACGTGAAAATTCGCATAGCTAAAGCCTGAGCCGCCTTGGATAATGATGTCATCTGGAAATCTGATCTACCATATATTAAACATACTTCATATGTTTAATATAACAGTGAAATAGAAATATATCTCGGAAGAAAAAGAATAGCAACAGGACGACTATTTCATGACAAAGTTGAAGCAAGACGATCACTTTAAAAGACAAAGGTATCTGAGTGCCTCATGTGAAAGGCTTGAACAAATAAGACTGCAATCTAAGAAACGTAAGAGTAAAGGAACTGATTAATTAAACATTTCATTTTGCTCGGGAATTAATTTTGTCTAAATGCAGATAAATATTTTATTTGTATAGATTATTAAAAGAACTAAGGGAAGTAATCATTCATAAATTTACTAACTTAAGTTAATTTATCTCCCTTCCCACTAGAGATAGGACAGGAAATGTCTTAGTAAATACACATTGATCATTTTTAATCCGTTCCCTTTATATATTTTAGACGTTCAATGGTATCTATGATTCGTTGATTACTCCTGGTATTATATAAATTGCTTTTGGCTCAATATTTTTTCATATTAAACATTTCCTGTGTTTAATATAACAGTGAAATGGAAATATCTCTGGGAGGAAAAAGATTAGCAACAGAACGACAAAAAAGACGATGACAAAGCCTTTTACCAGAGCAAGTTGAAGTGAGATGATCATGTAATAGACGAAGCTATCTGAGTGTCTCACATGAAAGTCTTGAACAAATAAGATTGTAAGAAGCAAATAAAGGTGTAAAAGAACTGATTAAGTTCATTTTGCTCGGAAACTAATTTTGTCTAAATGCAGATAATCTGCAATAATATAATAATAGAAATTCTTGATAAAATCCAAAGAATAATCTCCAGTGTTATTGGTCTTGACCTGGCATCAAAGATCTCTAAAAGATCTCAGGAGCACCAAAACAAATGTCGCAACAATATTCAAAGAAAGGACGAATGGTAGTCTTATAAATATGTAAGATAGATTCTGTCGTTATAAATTGCTTTTTGCTCA
>OZ010604.1:74531374-74541374 GCA_963932145.1 Acanthosepion lycidas | reverse complement strand
GCAAACTATCGTTTTTCAAACACTAAAGAAAATACTGAGAAACAAACCAATAATAAAAGTTTTTGATCCACAAAAAGAAGTAACGTTAACCACAGACGCGAGTGAAAAGGCGATTGCTGCTATTCTATCACAAGAAGAACACCCAATCATGTATATATCAAGAAGGTTAACGTCAGCAGAAACTAACTACTCCAATATTGAAAAAGAAGCACTAGCGATTGTATGGAGCATAGAAAGGACACGAAACATTTTGATAGGAAAAAAATTCTTAGTAAAATCGGACCCCAAACAATTATAATTCATATTTAACCGGAGAAAATAATTGCCAAAAGTCACATCGTCAAGGATTTTAAGATGGGCGATAAAAATCATGGCATTCGATTTTGACATAGTATACGTAAAAGGGGACACTAGCCCTCATGTAGATGCTTTATCAAGATTACAGTTCAAGAATGAAACTGAAGAAAAACAGGAAAATCAAAGTAGATAGACAATAAATAGAGAACAATTGGCGAACATGGAGTAGCTATTCTTAACAAATCCGGTTGTTATTCAAGACACGGATAACTGTTCTACGACTACTAATACGAAGAGAAATATGCAAAAAATAACAGATCTACAATATAAATTCTAATCCGCTATATATTAGTGAATATTAGGCAGACTCCTCTCAGATAAAGAAAGGATTTGAAGCAACAAAGATGTCGTTCTACTGATTAATACTACAAATACCATAAACAGAACATGGAAGTTTAAAAAAATCGAAACTACAGGAGAAATATTTAAAACCAGGAAGGGACAGTTAAAAAAAAGTGGGACACCAAAGGAGGAAAGTGTGTCTAGAGAATAAAACACTCACAGGATATATTGAAGAAGCGTGTATCTCCTCAATTTTGTGTGAATACATGGCGGAGCTGGAACAAAGAAGGATGGTATAGGTTAAAAAATGTTTCATAAAAACAAAGGCAAGAGGTTGTGGGGAGCAGTGAATGAACTTGGCACATGAAAAAAGAAAATACTTTCGGACTGAAGTTCTGAGATGTATTATTATTATAATCATTATATTAGGTTGGTTCAAAAATAATGACGTAATAATGTCGTTTTTTGACGTATTTTTAACGTTAAAAAAACGATATTATTACGTCATTATTTTTGCACCAACCTAATACTTTGATTTCTGCTATGGTTACATTAACTATCTCTAGAGTAGAAATATTAAGTTGGTGCAAAAATAATATCGTTTTTTGACGTATTTTTTAACGTCAAAAAACGATATTATTTTTGCACCAACCTAATAGAAAGTCTTTTTAGATAATGAGGAACAGGCAGACATTGGTTTCCTCGTCCAGTGTTACATAAACATCTGAGTGACCAGAGGCCATATATATATTTGTTGTATTTATATCTCGTTGGTACGTGAATAAAGTAACTGAGAATTGCTGCTACCATTGTCGTTGTGGTTATTTTACATGACGCTATGAACAGGATCTGGTGAATACGTGGAACTGTCTTAACAAAATAAGACGACATCTGCACCAGGCGGAACCCTCGATTTGATTGCCCAACTCATGCAAGAAATGATAGGGCTACAAAGGAAAACTATCGCGCTTCGGAGAGACGGAATCCCTAATGCGACGCAAACGTCCAACATGAAAAAAAAAAACATCCTGTCATTGAACACAACGAAACTAACAACGACTGGTCATTACTCCTTGACGCATTGGTATAAGGAGATATGTGAACTTATCAACCCATTCTAAATACGCAAGGAATTAAGAACGATATGCTCGCCTGAAGTCAGCAGGCTCCTTTTCGACCTTATAGGGGCTGAAACCTTAAATTCACCTACGGAGAAAAGGCTTTTTTCACAAATCCGATTCGTTGCGGTAAAGAGCTTGCACAAGAATGTTGACCTTACATTCCCCCACATCAGGCGGAAGTTAAGTCAATCACTCATTTTTTTTTAGCAAGGCTACGCGCTCAAGCCAAATTTTTCTCATAGTTAATTGTCCCAACACGGAAGTCTGCTGTCAGCAGGTCAACTACTCGTGTGACATGATAGCTGGATAGATGATTGAGGGACTTGCCAAGAAGAAACACCAGAGTCGAGTTTTGGCCGAGGCTACCAACACTCGAGCAAATCTCGACTGACTCGTCACTTTGAATACGACGGATACGTCAGTTGCACGGTTACTAAATGATATTAGCCCGTCTTCCTCGTCCAGATATCTGGCTACGAAAGCAGTGCGCTTTGACAACCCCGAAGAAATAATGTATCCCACCCAGGAGGATCAATTTGTGGGAAAGATTGCCCAGCAGCTTGAACTTGTATGTCATAATTGCGGTTTTAAGAGTCACATAAATATTATATGCTAGAAATATACTAAAATCGAAATTGGAACCACGAACAGAACAACAAGGTGCAAGATGGTATGATTCATTCATCAGAATAGTTGATTCCTAACTCCTTGAGAGCGCCTCTCTGCGCCTGCTTGGTCTCACGCTGTCCACTGACATGAGGTGGAATAGATACATTGAATCAATAGCTTCATCTACCGCAAGGAAAGTTGGCTCTCTGTATCATGTCAGAAAGTTTTTCTCGTCTGAGTCCATCCTTCAAATATATAAATCAACCATCCTCCTTTGCATGGAATATTGCTGTCATATATAGCCTGGTGCTCCCGCTATACGCCTCGAGATCCTTGACAAAATACATAAACGAATATACAAAATGATAGGTCCTGATCTGGCATCTAGTCTACAATCGGTATCCCACAGACCTGCTGTGGCCTCCGTCTGTCTTTTCTACAAGTATTTTCTCGGCAACTGTTCCAACGATCTACTTTCGCTGGTTCCCGAACTACATAACTTTAAACGTGCTACCAGGCTGACATCTCGGTCCCACCCTTTCAATGTCAAAACTGTTAAACGTAACCGTCTCTTCTTCTTAAACAGCTTCTTCTCCCGCACCTCCCGTCTGTGGGTCTTCCTTCCCCTTATTTGCTTCCTCAGTGATTATAATTTTCAAATATTCAATTGTAATGTCAATCGACATCTGACTCCCTGAGCTTGTTCCCCGTCTTTCTTTGTAACTTTTCCTCAAACACGCCTCTTTACACTTGTTCTCTGTAATTCCTTTCGTGCTGGTGGTACTCCCGCCGCTTTGCTTGGGATGAATCGTCTGATAGTCCCTCCCCGCATCGTCCGCTATGCAGATCAAAACGGAGCCGTAGAACCGGTTTGATGCCGCCTGGTTCTATGCCTTATCTTGGAAATGGAAAGAGTTTTGAAGGGCATGTCGCAGATACACTGGTATCACTAACAATAAATTGGGCTATAATGCACTATCAAACCCACGCTTCATTTGGACGAAGCCAGGCTGATCTAAATAGCCACCGTAGTCATCGCAAACTCGCGTTTTCGGGTACAAGGGCCCAAACTTGTTCAAGTGGACCAGAGATATTAAAACTACTTAGGTGCCCAGACGAGTGCCTCGTGCCAATTAGTCATCGAATGCGCGACATAACAGACAACCAATTTCATATAAAAGACGTGTTGTTAATGCATATAATAATTGGCCCGAGGGAGACACGACAGGTGTTGTACGTGTCAAACAACAGGTCTGGTTTTACTCATCAGAATCTGCCCTGAAGTACCTATATTTGTGGCCACCTGATTTACAGGCCCGGACATCACGGCTCAACTCGTTGAAGAGCATAAAGAAAAATGCCCTCTACACAGGCCCATGCAGAAAAAAACATTCCAGCGATGCTTAGTTGTTGACGACCCCCGGGAAGCGTGTCCCACGACCTCATCGTATCCCCATTTACAGATATTTGTTATCTCTATTTCTTTTTTCGTATTTTCCAATGAAACATGACCCAGTGCACATGTTAGTACTTCGTATGTCGATTCCGCGAAGTCGTTCCTTGCAGATTAACCACAGATTCTCGATTGGATTTAAATCAGGAGAGTTTCTAGGCCACTCCATACAACTTTGATTTGCTCACTTATAAAGCTTGCCTGCGTGTTTGTGCAACGTTACAATTTTCGTACGCTTCCTTGGAGTAACGTCCATCGCAGACAATGGCCGTAGGACAAATAATCGACAGCTGAGACAGTAGTGTCTGGGTGTGACGAAAATCTGATGCAATCATGGATGACACAATATTTTCAAGGCCAAACAAATTTCATCATACACCCCGAAAACAGAATCATATTTCTACACACCACACCTAATCTGAGGAAAAAATAGAAATCGATTACACACTGTCACTCAAGTGGGTCTAAAACTGACCGTATGGTGAAAGAAAGGAAACTAAAGCGTTTGTTTCAATTAATTTGCACATGGCTGCATATTTATTAAGTACAGGTGTAATAACGGCTTCAACATCTTGTTCTTTATATATACCAAATGACCGATGACGTTAGTAATAGATCAGGAGGTTCCCAACATTTTTGCTTCATCGCTCACTTTCATATGGACAAAATTTTACCGCCAACCTGTATAGTAAAATTTCAAATGTGTAACAAAACTATTTGGTAGAAGTTTGTTACGTGTTCATAAACTGAGTTTATGATGTAGTTAGTACCAATGGGAGGTAACAAGTAACGCTAAATTATGCGTCTGCAGCTGCATTTTATACATTATGAAAGAACAAACGAAAGCTTGTCCACTGGAAACCCTTTATGCAATTTAGTTTTATGGTCGAAGTTAGTAATAAGATTAGGTTTAGCGCTGCAATTATTGACAAAAAATTAATTAGTTTTTGTTCATAATTATAAGGTTAAAAAGAATGTACACTACTAGTAACTAATAAAAGTTCAGCAAAATTATTTTATTGTTCTTGGTCTGCCCTCGTCTGATTTATAACCGAAAAAAAATGTTATTTCGTCTGAAGATATATTTATATATATTTCGGACATCCATTCCACGAACTCGTTCCTTGCAGATCGACCACAGATTCTCGATTGGATTTAAATCAAGAGAGTTCCCGAACCAGTCTATATTACATTGATTTGCTCATTGGTAAGGCTTGGCAGTATGTTCGTGCAGCGTTACAATTTTCGTACGCTTCCTTGATGTAACGACAATTATGACAACTAATCGACAGTCGAGGCAATAGTGCATGTATATGATAAAAACCTGATGCAATCACGGATGACGCAGTATTTTTCAAGGCTAAACAAATTTCATCATGTACCCCAAAAATAGATTCATGTTACTGCACACTACTGCAAATGACCTAATCTGAGGAAAAAATAGGAATCGATTACACCCTGTCACTCCAGTGGGTATAAAAATGACCGTATGGTGAAAAAAAGGAAGCTGTTGTTTCAATTAATTTGCACATCGATGTAATAAAAGTTCAGCAAAATTCTTTTATTGTTCTTGGTTTTGCCTTATCTGATTTATATATTTCATCTGAGGATCTATTTTTATGTTAATGACCCTCTTCAAAACTATAGAAAATAACAAAACATTCCTTGTTTGCGGAGATATTTATATCTTATCTATGTAATCCCATTATTCCCATTTTTTTGTGGGGTAGTTTCTTTGCATATCTCCTTTGAGTGGGGGAGCATATGTTGAAATAACTTTTTAATACTCAAAATCCTATAGCGCCCCGCAAATTTTCTAATCGCACTCCCGTCCATTATCTGTTCATTTACTTATCGCCCACCCAACAGATTCCACCATTTTTATTTATTTCTTAAACGGTGTGTACTACGTCTATCTGTCGACGCATTCGTGAAATCTGAGTAAAGAAAATGCGTCCTCCTTTGGAGAGAAAACTACTGCTGTGATGATTTACCGGTCAACTACGAGGGTCTTCACAGTAAAGCATGCAGGATCAAACACTTTTCGCAGGTTCGATCTCTGTCGAAGGACAATTTTGATTTCTCGATAAATATAAATAAGAACTAATTAATAAGTAATAAAATATGTCGGAGTAAAAATGAATTCGGACTCACTTCATCTCTCAATTTTTCATTATTGTATACATATTAATTCACTATTGTATATATATATTAATTCATTATTTTATATATATATTAATTCATTTTTATCACTTTAAACGTTATTTTTAATGTCTGCTTGTATATGAGTAGAAAATAAACCCTTTCAGTTATTCAGATAGAAAGAGAACAGGTTAAAACCTTTTTGTACCAGCCCCACTGTCTTCTCAACTAAGTAATGGTGAGAGAACAAAATCATTCAGGCCTTCAGTAATGGTACCAACATTCATACACTGGCTTCCATCTTCAAAGTTCACTCAAGAACCATCAAGAAAACGGTGAATAAGTTTAAAAAAGAGGGAACAGTAGAGAGGAAAACTGGATCAAGAGGTCACAACAGCAAGAGGGATGATCATTTCAACTTAGAGCTAAATACATTCTTATTGTTCAAAGTAGAGTCCAATAGTATTATAAAAACCTCGGCGAATTCCAGTAAGATATCTTTAATCGTTTCAAAGATACAACGGTTCAAAGCTTAATATAACAATTGGACAACTTTGTTGTTACACCTGGTACACACACACACACACACACACACACACACACACACACATATATATATATATATATATATATATATATATATATATATATATGAATGAGAAATTGAGTTGAAATTACATTTAAGTCGTCCACTCATTCACTTATGCGTAAATAAATAGTAGGGCTGACTGGGCCCTTTAGCCTTGCCTGGTAACCACTCTATGATAACTCTGTATTCAGAACCTGATGAGAGTCGTTTAGAGACCTTGTGGAACACAATGTGCACCAATTCGGTCCTTCCAAGAAGTGTAATTTTGTCCTAAACGAACCTTCACCACTATAATTAAATCATATGTGCGGTTACTAAGACTGTTCGGTTTTAAGGACACTCACTCTACCCACATACGTCGAAAACAATTAGTGTGTCCGTTACCAAATAATATATATCCTACCAAATTGTAACACCCGAGATCATACAGCGATGTAGAAACAAAATATTAACACAAAACATGTATGATCATCGAAATAATACAATATCTTGCAGACTACAGACAGGAACGTATCAAAATCATAAAACTCTATGCAAACAATTAGCGGTTAGGAGTGTTATATAAACCAACTATTATACCCCCGCCCCCCCCCCAAAAAAAAATCGGAGTCCCTAAGATGGAAGGGTCATCACTCCCACCCTATCATTTCATTCGTAATTGTTCTAGCGAGACAAGCTTACTAACGATTACACCACCTCTAGGTGTCCTCATACACGGGTACATATGACAATCAATGAATTAGTGTATAATCAATATTAATATCAAAGAAAATTAATATTAATGACAAAAACGTTTCGATCATTTACAAATGTTTATCATCATCTGATGTGAACCGTTCTGGACTTTTCCCCCCACAAATTCGCCGGTAACTGCGCAGTGTCCGCGGAACGACTCCAGAATCCTGAAAAAACGACATCAACCAATTGAAGTACCCTTTCATTTGAATGCAAGTCAAATGATCGGTTAACTTTGTTATTCTCCGTGCAGGACATTCGCAGTCTTCGTCAGAATTATTGTCTTTATCCTTCATTTCGTACATCGGTTCTGCTGAGTCGGTTTCCATTTTGGAGGCCAAAGAGCAGCAGCCAGGATCTTCAAGAAGTAAAAGTTTGCTTTGAGGGAGGACTGAAATCTCGGTCTGATTACTCCTATAGAATTGTCTTTGTCTTCGGCGTTTTGAAGCCTTAGATTGCCGTGTGCATTTTGGCCGGATCGTTTTCGGTGCCGTTCTTTGGATTGCCAACCTCAGTTTTAAAGGAAATGTCAAATGAACGTGTTGCACAACCCGACCACGGGTCTGAAGTCTCGTGAGAGGACGTCCCTCACGTCTGTACGACATCTTCCTTGGATTTTTATTCAGGAAGTAATAACAAATATTTTTCCCTGCAGTCATTGCTCTCGTTAAAACGAGACTTCGCATTTTACGGAAAATCTCGCGAGTGAACTTATGCTATTTGTGTTATTATTATTATTATTATTGTTATTATTATTATTATATGTATAAATATATAGTATTTTTAGTGTACAGATAAAATAAATGACTTCTTTTGCGATTTTTTTGCTTTTCCTTCACTCTTAGCACATCTATAAAAGGAAACGGCGTGCGAAAGTTGTGACATGAAAATATATTACGTCATTAATTGCGTTATGAAATCATAAAGGAATTTATTTGAATTTAATCTCTATTTGTTAATATTTGTTACCCTTGTTCAATGGCGTTCCTTCGGCGGATTAGCGCGATTCCGTCTCGATTAAGGGACGAGCCTCGCGAAACGGAGTGGCTCTTGCAGCGTGTCTCACTGGTGATGGTTCGATTTAATGCTTTCTCCATCATTGCGGCTGGCAGAGGATAGAAAAAAATTGTTTATAGTTACGCTGTTCTGGAATTGTCATCACTGAACTTGTTTTGTTTCAATAAATTTAGACATTGAAAAAAAAAAAAATTGAAAAAAAATATTTTTAAATTTAAATTTCCCAGCGTCTTTCTTTCGTGCGCATGTGCAGACGCATCAACGTAAACATAAACAAAGTCCTAAAGGACGAAACGCTTGACTCGAAAACGTTTTCCACTCTGTCATACATTTGTTAACACATCCACTAAATTATTCTCTCTTTAGTAACACTCTCACTGTATTAATGTGCGTGAGTGTCGTTCACGGCTTCTCTTTTCTTTTATGATCAAAGTTGACATTCGCAACCTCCCCAGTTTGTTTTTGGCGTCCATTTTCCTCTCGACTGGTTCAGTTTTTTAATACCTCCAATACCTGGGGATTTATACCCTCCCTTCATTTCATACCGTCTTTAAATTATATATATATATATATATATATATATATATATATATATATATGAAGAAATATAGTCTTAAGATGTGCTATATTTATGGGATAAAATGCTCAATATCAGATATAGAGAGTGTGTATATATAAAAGTCAACACTTAGAGGCGGCAGACTGTTTCATGCTAGGTACAGGTACATTAGTTCCGTTTTCTAGGTTCATAAGCATATATATATATATATTATTTACATCATTCGGACTATTGTATTCATCTTTGTCGCCATATTTATCACAACGTTTCGGCCGTTGTACGCTCTTCAGGTGGTTGGAATGTCGAACCGCTCAATGGGGTAGACTGCTCTAGTTCCACGTGCCATGCCAGTTGTCTCCTGTTATCTCCACTGCCTTAACCGGCTATTGAACTCGCACTCTTTGGGTCCTGTCACTGGATCTAAGCAACAACTTTATCCACTGTGCCATGTGTCCTTGAGGACATCTGGGTATGAATTTATGGGTATTATAAACCTAATATATATATATATATATATATATATATATATATATATATATATATATATATATATATATATATATATATATATATATATATATATATATATATGTATCTCTGTTTGTGCGTGTATGTACGTATATATGTATATATATAAATATAAAAGTGAACATTGAAGTCAACACTTAGAGGCGACAGGCTGTTGATTCAATGTCCACTTTTATATTTACACACGCTCTATCTCTGATATTGAACACTTTATCTCATAAATATAGCACATCTTAAGAATATATATATATATATATATATATATATATATATAAATATAAATATAAATATATATATACACACACACACTTTTTTTTTTTGCTCCTTCATTTCCATTAAAATGAAAAGCATATTCTACATTCCCAAATTTTTATTTCTTGGGTATTTTAGTAGGATTACAGTGAATATGAAGTATTTTGCTGTATTGATTTTCTAAGCGTTGCGTTGATGTGACACAAAGCCGAAAATATGGAACAGCCAGTGGTGATCGAACTCGCTAATCAGTCGTAACTGTTTTAACAAGACAGGCTTGCTAACCATTACACCACGCCATTGCACCCAATGCGCTCTTGTACTATATACTGGATCAAATTGTGACGCATGAGCTC
>OZ010604.1:74351374-74526374 GCA_963932145.1 Acanthosepion lycidas | reverse complement strand
ATTTGCGTTCCTGGTATAATTAAGACAATTTTTTTCTTCTTTTATGGACCGTTTCGCTTCAGGACTTAGGCGATCATGGTTCTCCATAATTTCCAGTCCTTTGTAGAGCTTAATAAATTTTGTCTTTTTCTTATAACTCTTAAAACTTGTCCCGCCATCTTGGGAAATTAATACGACCGTTTCTACCTTTAAGCGTGTGTGTCAGTTCAGCTGCAATGTTTTATATGGGTTTTTCAAAGTATCGATAGACTGGGATGCCGAAGAAAAAAACAAAACCATGACATCCGCCGGTTGTATTTCTCCTATATATATATATATAGAGGACTCTTCCGTCGTATTCGACGCATGAGGGTCAAGCAGCTCAGTTCCTAGTAACCAGCAGCCCAGACACCAGCACATATGATTTGATTACAGTGGTGAAGGCTTTGTGCAGAATCATGAAAACTTTTTGAAGGGCCGAATATGGATACCTGGTACACTATATATATATATCCATGTATATACATGCATATCTATATATGTGCATGTATATAAATATATGGAAACGTTTTTGATAGTTAAAAATACAGATGAAATAATTCAACTTCAAAAACGTTTCCAAAATAATTCTGTCCTTAAATTCACATATGAACTCAATACTACTAATAAAATCCCCTTTCGTGACATATTGATAAACACAAATAATAACAAATTTACTATTTCGCCATACAAAAAACCTACAAGCATAAATTCATGTACACTTAACTACAAGAGCGAATGCCCATATTACTACAAAATAGCAATTATAAAGAATCTAATACATCGTGCAGAAACTAATTCATCCACAAAACAGATTTTTTACAGTGAACTAAAGAATATAAAACAGACACTTATTAACAATAGCTTTCCAAACTATATAGTTGATGAACAAATAAGATGCTTTCTTAGAAATCTCAATACTAAGAAAATTGTACATAATACTGCTTCTACTGATCTCAAACATATTAACCGCCTATATCGTAATCAAATGCATACTAATTATAAACAAGATGAAAATATACTAAAAAATTTAGTATATTCTAATATATCAACTACAGATCCTAGCAAAATAATTAAATTAATCATATACTACACTAAATCTAGTATATCCAACTTAATTCTTCGCAATAATTCTTCTCCCCCGGTTAGCGATTTGCAAAAAACCAACATAGTTTATAAATTCAAGTGCCCTTTGGGAGAGTGTATCTCCAACGAATTAAATAATATTTATGCTGGTCACACCACAAACTCACTTTCACGACGCTTGACACTACATTTGAATGAAAACTCTAATATTTTTAGGCATTTAAAACAACATGCCTGGCCGCATACACAATTCCGTAAAATACTTGTCGAAAACAATCCTTGAAGCATTATACATCAAACAGTTGAAACCCAACCTAAAGAAAATCAATTATGGCATCTCTACAAATATTCTTAAATGTCTATAATTGGTAACAGAAGCCATTGGTTTATACCAACGGCATTCCATATTTCATATTTCTACAATTCACTCTCGTGTGGTCATGTGTGACGTCATGAGATGCGGTGCGATTTTCATTTCTAGCGTCTTATATACGCGTGTTTATCGTTGGTTAGAAATCATCTATGTAAACAATGACAGACTATCATCACTGTCTTGCCCGGATATTGTTTAATATGTTGTAATTGACATCTTTGATAATGGCTTAAGTAAGCCGAAAGCTTAGATTGTATTAAAAAATATGGGTCACTAATGTTATTAAACTTATCAGATGCTACGAAAAAAAATTACATAAAATAAATAGACAACACTTGTCTATATTATTTAATGAAACGTGTATGAATATATATATATATATATATATATATATATATATATATATATATATATATATATATATATAATTATTTATTTAAAAAAGTTTATAACAAATATGTTATACTTGGATACTTGTGTATATATATATATATATGTGTGTGTGTGTGGTGTGTATGCTGGTTCCCTTTTATAAGACAGCATGTATATATGGGGAAGAGAATTATTTCGGCACACTTACTGGATACCAGTCCTTGAGCAAAAATTAAACACTTAAATTCTTCCACCGTAACCTCTGCCAATCTGAAATTGTCACAATGTCTATTCACTATAGATGCATATGTTAAGTAATCCTGATCGTCGGATTTAGTGACATTCATGCATAACCATCGCTTATGCCAAAGCGACATATTTGCTCCAAACAGCTCCTTTAGCAATTTCACAGGTTTCCGAGAATTCCAATTCATTCGTTCTTCTCGGTAGAATAAAATCTACAAATTTGCTATGTTCTGCTGTACCTAGCTTTCTTAGTAACAGACTGATTTTTCTTGAATTCGACCAGTTTTCACAGTCTGTGTAGAAAATATCTTCATATCGTTTAAAGTACGCTTCAAACGTTTTTTCTTCGTCTGGCACAGAGTTAAAAGCGAACTAAATATGGTGTTATTAGAATATGAAGAATTTCCCTCATTTGCCTGATTGTTGTTTAATTTCTCCAGTGTTAACTTTTAAATTTCTAAAAGCTTGATCTGCATTTCTTCCTGTTTTCTCAGTCTTTCCTCTTGTTTTTCTTGATATTTTTGCTGTCTTTCATCTTGCTTTTCTTGATATTTTTGCTGGGATTTGAATAATTCAGCCTGACTCAACTGCTGGGATTTGAATAATTCAGATATGACTTTGGATAATTCATCCATCTTTAGCTGATAGTGTTCATGCAACAAAGAATATACCTTTAATTTGTGTATCTATGGATATAATATAAGCTGACCAGAAAAATCGAAACAACTTACGACTTTTTTATTTTATGTCTTGCGTTTACATTCAAGCCCGTGATAATCAACTTTGGTATTGTTTTTTTTTTACTTCTGCTCGCGTATTTCAATGACAAACGTCTTATTTTTATTATCAGAGGTAAATTCGTCACTATAAAATATTGTTGAGCAAACAAAAAAAAAATAATAATTTTTTTTAAAGTTCGTTACCTTTCAAAATCGACACGGTGTATTTGTGCGCCTTTTAATTCCATGCATATTTTTGTAGTCGGCCAGTTTTTTTAACGGGTGTCTCGTTGTAGATAACTTTTTCAATTTAAAATCACAGTTATTCGTTTACGACACCTTTCAAATTTTTCTGAGTGAACGTTCCTTATGCTTAGTTGTCCTTTGACGATTTCTAAATATCCAGAAATTCAGAACCCTTCGCCGTTCCGTTAGATGTTGGACTTTTAATTAATTTTTTCCTTCAGCCTGGGTTCTTCAATGACTTGTCCCAATTGTTGAAGGCTGTCAATTATTAATTTTTTTTTTTTTCGTATGGTTCTTTCTACCTCGTCGCCAATGTTGAAACTTGACTGATGCATGAAATAATAATGCAACACAAAATGTACTTAGAACAAAATGTATTGAAACAAGAAAGTGTGCACAATATTTACATATAGTCTTTTGTATATTCCTGGGAAGACCGTTCCTGGAATGTGTGTTGACTGAGTCGCAGTCAGGCAGAGTCTCTGGTTGAATCTCTGTATTTATCTATCCACCCACGAGGATAAAATGTGGCACAAGGCCGGTTTAATGTGGGTATCTCCGAGCCCGTAGGCTCGGCCAAAAATATAGCCTTCTTGAACCCGCCTAGACGGGTTCAAGGCCTGTCTACCTCCCCGGACGAAACCTTGCCCTTCGGCAAAGCCTCGTCCGGGTTCCTCTCTGCTAATGCATAGAGTTCGACAGTCGATCTCTGGTTGGATCTCTTCATTCCTTCCCGGTACCAACCATATTTATATGGTCGGTACTCCACTATGAAAATTAGGTGGATCCTACCACAACAACCTCTCATACCAAACCTAATGGTTTTATTACCACTTAGGCAGAAATTTACTTTTTCCAACAGTCCAGAAATGAGATCAAGGCTCACTACAAATACAGAAAACCAACAATGAAACAATAAAAGATCATAAGGTAAAGTTATTCCTTTAAAAACTTATTCCTTTTATTTACCTGAAGAATGTCAAGAGACCGGAAACTCATGTAGCATAACATATAATACATACACTAAAACAAATCCACATTATAACCAAAAATGTTTTAGCTTTCTCTCTTTATATATATATAGAAAGGCAGATAGAGAGAGACAGAGAGACACAAAGACAGTGTGAGAGGGGGATCAAGTAGATATGTTTACCAAAACATTCAAGTATAAACCAGGCCAATTTTGTCCGATAGACCCAAATATATACACGACACATGTTTACCAAAAGGCTCAAGAATAAACCAGGACAACTTTTCCTATTGACACAGGTATATACACAGGACACTTTATTGCCTATTGATTCAAGTATATACGTGACATATGTTTACCTACAGGCTCAAGTATAAACACCACAAACATTCGCCTAAAGACTCAGTTATATTGTAATTATATTTCGTCAAATGCACCCCAACCCAACCACATGACATGGAATTAATCCGCCAACATGAAAAACAAATTGAACAGATATAAACTTGTCTGTTATTTTTAATAAAACGTGTTTGAATGAGCATTTTCTGTCATATCCCACCCAATAGACACACACACACACACAATCACACACATATATATATAATTATAAAATATATATAATAAAAAAAATATATATATAATAAAACATTTATATTAAAAAAAAACAATAAGTAATAACCCATAATACGTAATATATAGTAAGTAAATAAATAAACAAATAGATAAATAAATACTGAGCAATGCCCTACGCTAAAAACTAGACCGCGATAGTATAGAAACATTCACCTAGGTCACGTGCTTAAGTAGATTTTTACTTTTATTCCTATATGTGACTATCAGTTCATTTCTCTTATTTAGTGAGGCCGGGTTATTTAAATGTTGTAAAATAATTATTTTTTCAACTAAAGACAGGTTGCATTTGTTCCCCTGGCCATTAAACAGTTTAGCCCTTGCCATTATAATCCATTTAATTGAATGAAAGTTGCCGGGATTTTTAAATTGTCAGAAATAATTAGAGTGCGCAGTGCTGTTTTTGTATTTAACATTAGCCAAAGTCATATGGTGATGGTAGAAGCGAAGCTTCCAAGGATTTTCAGTAGAACCAAAATAAAATTTAATATCCCTACCGTAACGAATGCAAGATCGATATACAACATTGTCGACCATACATTGAAAGTTTAATGGACAGATCGTATTTTTTCTGCAATTGCATTTATTTTGGGAACAATTTATCTTGTTTTTGATGGAAAGATTTTTAATTAATATTTTGTTGTGGAGTGATATAGATTTATCGATTTTGCTAATGTTGAAAATTTGTGTTGAAATCGACTTTTCGTTTTTCGAGGTTTTTCGATAAACACAGTGGCGTAGAAATAAAAATGAGGTATCGTTCAGCTCGTCATGATGTAAGTAACCTACATCCCGAGTTTGAACGAAATCGGAGGAAAAAAGTTGAATTTATCGATTTTTGATCGGCTTTATCGATTATTGATTTTTTTTTTAATTGTCGATTTTTCCTTGTACAATATATGTGCAAAGTTTGGTCAAAATCGGTTGGATGGATCTCAGATGAAAAGGTATCACACAGACACACAGACACACAGACATCCTCTGTTATATATATATATATATATATATATATATATATATATATATATAGACAAAGAAAAACAACTTTAAATTTTGATGCCATTTTAAAGAGAATTTCAATAACAATAATACTATATTAGAACACAGATTTAGCCAACCTTATATGGTCTGCCTTTCACCATTGTCCTGGGTATGATGATAAACTACATCCGGTAGTAAGGCCTCTGATTTGAAGGTTTTGAGGAACGTGGAACTACCTTTTAATTGCTGTTGCACCTAGATTCACTCTGACCCAGAGTGGTAGCACCCATTAGGGTCCCAGTTATTGGCAAATAGTGAACCCCCAAATATAGGGTCAAAACATTATGAAAGCATAAAATCTTTTCCTTTTTTTAATCATATTTATCCAATACAAGGCTCAAAAGCCATTCAAGGTAGAGGGTTACTGAATGATGTTGCATGAGCCTAAGAAGAGGATGTAAGAACTGCAGTTTATGCAGAAGAGAAGACTTGAAAATTTTAAGATTATAGAGATAGAGAAAACATCTCGGGAAAGAAGCTACCTAAGAAGAACTTCCTCCTTACTAATGGAATAGGAATGGAATGCGGATGATTCGTCCCTCTGTACGTGACATGGTCTTAGCTGAAAAGGTCAGGATTGGTAGAACTAACAAATGTAGCCCGTCAGAACATATGCCATGGAAATAACGATAAAGTAATGAGAGGCTTGTGATCATTTTCTAGATGAACTAGAGTAAGTGGTTTTACAAGCTTCCAGTATTTCGTCAGGAAAAATGTATTTGGCCATCCAAAGGTACATAACCTGGTGTAGTAAGAGATCTCAGTCAAGCTGTAGAAATTTCTGTCAGGTTTTCAGAGAGATGTAATGTTTTCCATTTTCCTGATGGAAGTTGACACCGATCCGATTTTTTAATTCTGGACGCTTTTCGTCCATTTTTACTTTTAATTGCTTCGGTTAGGAAGATTAACTTTTGAATTCAATGTCTAATTTCTCTAAAAAGAACTTATACTTGACAATGACCTTCAAATCTCACCAGATACACAGTATCTACTTTTGTGGGTGCAGACTGATTTATCATATTAACCATTAACGTCATTGCTCCACATTGTTGTAAACAATCCTTTTTTCATCGCTTGCGATTGTTCATTTAAAAAATGACTCGTTTTTTTTTCTGAGTTTGAGCAGAGAATCACAAATGGGAAGGCGAACCATTAATGTTTCTCGCCAAATCGTGAAGCATCAAAACATCAAAAGAATTCTCGTATCAAAGTTTTTGTATTTTGTTTGCAAATGCCTTACAACGCTCATATGAGATCTGTGGCGCTTGAATTCAACGTCTAATTTCTCTAAAAGGAACTCATACTTGACAATGACCTTCAAATCTCACCATATCTATAAACAGTACATATATTTTTTGCTATTTGTAGAGCATTTCTTTTTCTCTTCGGAAATAAAAGAGTGTCAATTTTCCTCAATTTTCACTGAAAATTCACAATCCACATTCAAAGTATTTAAACATTTAAAATTCACAATCCACACGCAAATCATTTAAACATTTAAAATTCACAATCCACATGCAAGTCGTACAAAAGACACATTGAAATGTCACCTCCCAACATATGTATATATGCCATATTTTAAAAAACACTACGAACTTTTGTTCAACGTAAAATTTAAATTGTATTGTTTGCGTATATCTTTTTTCACAAAGATGTTCACTCTGTACAAGGTCCAAGAGGCACCCGAAGTAGAGGAGTACAATTTATGGGGATATGTGGGGAAGATAACGCTTTACCCTAGACTAGAGAGTGATTGTAGTGAGCAGGGAAGCATCCTCTTGGGAGCCAGTTCCACAAATTAGCGGTTCGTGGGAAGAAGCTGCTCTAGTGAACTTACATCTCACTAATGAAATACGAATGAGGGGGTTCGCTTCAAAGTGCGTGGCATAGCGTGTCTAAGCTGTGAAGGTAAGAACTGGTGGAACACTTAATATAGAAATAGCGATAGAGCAGTGAATGCCTTGTGACGTTTTGTCTCTGGCAAAAGGTTGTAGGGTGGGAAACTACTTTTTCTTTTCATATGCGCCATGTCTCACAAGTTCCTATCTTTAGTAGCTCTAAGAAGTATTTGTTTACTTATCACTTCCAGTAACTATTCTGCTAACCATTTACACAAGATTGTCAGGGAAGTTACCCTCTTTCCCTATTGGTATTCTCAGCATCCTTCTGTAGAACCACATTTCTGATGCCTCCATTTTACTTTTCATCTGTCAGGAAATTGTCTAGAATTCACTGCCACATAGAACGACTAATATTACATAATAGTTCGGCATTCTTTTCATGTTTTCCAACGAAATTTTTTATTGGCTTAATACATTGCTTAGTTTCTGTAATGCATTTTCCGCTATTCTAATCTGCCTTCGGATTTCAGTGGCACATTTTCCACACTTCCCAGATATTTAAACTTCTGTAGTTCTTTAACTGTGACATTTCCATTTCGAGCGAAGGTGGTTCGCTACAATATGAGGTGATATCACGGGTTTTATCCGTCAAGGTTAGAACTACCATAACTAAGGAATATATAGGTTGCGATGGGTAAATTTTCGACATTTTATATTTTTAATTCTGCGCATGCGTATTGTTTGTTTTTGATTTTGTCGACTGTACAGTATAGTAGGGTCCGTTGGGCACCGTCTGGGAGAAAAAAAGCACCATAATGCAATTCACTCCGCCAGAAATTCGGAAACGACATGGTGTACATTCGCACCGGAATCTCCAATGCGAAAATTTCAGTGTATTTGGGTGTCAATCTGATGACAGTGCAGAGGATTCGGGAAAGAGTTGGATGAGTCTAATGGAGATCACGAAGGTGTTTGGAGTGATCATTAGTGATGGCGATGTTATGCCTGCACAGGGTCTCAGATTCAACATGGAGGCCTACATCAAGTGCCTTGAGGAGGTAGCGCTGTTCCAGGTCAAGAGGATGGTTTCTGGAAGACCCTGTGTGTAGCAACAGGACTCTGCAACATACCACACAAGCAGGAGAACCTAACCGTGGCTATTAGAAATTTCTGCGATCATATCACTCCTCACATCTGGCCACATATCTCCCCAGATTGCAACTCCCTTGATTATTATGTATGGGGTGCAGTTGAACGAGAGGCCAACAAAACTCCTTGTCACACCTAAGATGAACTGAAGGCAAAGATTATGCCAGCATTCACCAACTTAAACAAGGAGAGCGTCCAGAAGTGCTGCAGGAGATTCTAAAGTGATCTGGAGGCTGTGATTGAAGCCAATGGCGATTTTATTGAATAAATTTACTCTTTAGTATTTCAAGATGCTTTTGTGTAATTTTGGTAAATATTTCTGTTAAAATGAGATGTTAGTGTTATTTTCATTCTTGCGGCATTTAGACGACAATTTATCCATCGCACCCTACATATCTGACAAAACGAGATGTCAGTGTTATTTTCATTTTCTGCGTAATTTAGACGACAATTTATCTATCGCACCCTTTATATCTATTAAAACGAGATGCCAGTGTTATGTTCATTCTTGCGTCATTTAGACGACAATTTATCCATCGCACCCTTTAAAATCATCTCATTATTTTAACATATTTTTCCAGTCTTGCGTCATTTAGACGACAATTTATCCATCGCACCCTGTAGTTCGTCTGAACTCTTTTGACGTAAATAACGATAGAGCAGCGAGAGACTTGCATTCTCCTTATTGCGTACCGCTTGTGATTTAAAGCTTTTTCTCTTCTCGTCACGAAAATTGGAACCGTGTTAAAAAGGGAAAGAAACGGAAGAAGAAGAAAAAAACGAACATTTTTACATAACAAAGAATCCATTTGTAAGCGATTTTTTTTTAATTTGTTTAACTTGGTTTTAATCTTTTCCGTTTTCTGATTGTGCAAACGCGAGATGACAAAGGAAGTATCCGAGATGGAAATCGTGTACTGACCAACACTTCCTGGTTAAAAGGAAAAACGACAAAACTATTCTTGGTATTTATTTATTCCTGATAAATTTGTCAACAATATGTTTCAAATGAGCTCATTAAAATGCCTGTCTACTAGGGTGACTAGCCAATCCCTGTTCCAGACGCCAGCTCAGGCACATTTCTGCTTATTCCACAGAGCCCACATGTGAATTATACTGTATATAAAGCGGACCTTAGTAACAGTTTCTGTGAGAGAACGCGTTGTCTAGCTTGATCAACAGTCTAAACAAGGCCAGCACGCTCAAACCCTCGGTCACGATGACTTTTGCCTTTGGTGTATCTTGCGTCGATCCAATATAACTCACAAGGTAATGTAAGCGGGTATACAGATTCAGAAAATTTGCAAGAACAAGTGAATTATCGAAGATATATGGATTCACCCTGAAAATGTTTGTCTAAAACAAAATGGTTTGGAAAACTTTCATAAAACCGATGTTTGTGTTTATTCCAATTCTTGAGCAACTCCATTGATATAGACATGGATTTGTCTGTGTGCTGTGTATCTTCAAGATATGGGTGATGGCACTTCACAACCTCCCATCCAGTGATATACTGGTAAAAAATGAATGATGATTGACAATGCTTCATCTAATAAAAATCCATGATATTACTACTAATACTACTATGAATGAAAATAAAACAACTGAAATTAAGATAAAAAGAAAATGTAAAAAATGAATAATGGCTAACAATGGTTCTTCTACTAAAAATTCAAGATGATATTACTACTACTAATACTATTAGTGAAAAAAAAAAAGAAATTAAAATTAAGATGAAAGAAATGCTAGTCAAAAATTAATGTCTGATAATTTTTCATCTGGTAAAATTTCAAGATAACATTGCTACTTCTACTAATATTAGTGTAAATAAAGCAACTAAAAGATACAAATAAAATTAATGGTCAGGCGGTTCTGCTTAATATGCACATGTCCGGTGTGTGCAAGTTTTGTGGGAGTACATATAGGGTACGTGGTTAAGACAGTGCTTACAACACATAAAGAAATCTTATGTGTAGAGAAGAGAAAGCGCTGACACGCTGAGGAAACCAATCTTCGGCATTTGTAAAGGAAGCCGAAGAGTAGAACATCAAAATGTTGGGACCAAAGTGAACGAAGTCCAGTCAATTGATCGAAATGAAACAAAATACAGTAGTCCGCCGCAATAGCTAAAAAAATAAAAATAGGTCCAAGTTGGTCGACTCGTGCTGCAAAAGAATCACGGTAGCTGTGGGGGTGGTGATAATAGGAGGTTGAACACCTACCTGATTTTGGGGCCCTATTTTGCCCATTTCACGATACATACCGTAGATAATGGCTCGAAAAGAACCTTAAAAAATTATACTAATTTATGCCAATGATTCCATGACAAATTTCGGGTAATTTGCTTTTTAAGCCCCGAGCTAAGTATATAATAAAAATTTCCCGAAAAGTTATTTTTTTATTCTAAAATAAAAATATTCTATATATACACACACACACACACGCACACACACATACACACATGTATATATACATATGAAAATATGAAACAAACCATCGCCGTTTGGTGTTATATATATATATATATATATATATATATATATATATATATAGAGAGAGAGAGAGAGAGAGAGACTCATTGGGATCTTTAGGCTTGCTTAGTACACAATCTACCGGTAATCTGAGCGTAGCGCTCAATGAACCGAATTGTTTGGCGCTCCTACGACGTGACAAAAAGTATTAAGTGTCTGCAAATTGGAGGAGAGAGTTATCAATGATAATTTTCTGCCTTCTAATCCGCAGTTATCTTCCTTTAATCCTCTCTCTGTTATTTTTTTCTAATTTTAATGTACGTTTCTTCACATAAAATTTGGTGAGGCACGAGCAAATTTTCATCCCGAAAATGCAGCCCAATAAAAAAAAATTTGGGAACTATTGCAATATAGTTTTCATGTATGAAAGCCTACGAAAAAGAAAAAAAAATAGATGAAGTTGCGTTATTTTTGTTTTATTTTCCTCAGAAAAAAAGGAAATGAATGTCTTCTTTCTTTTGGGCTTTCGTACATTAAAACTTTGACTGTTAACTTTTGGTGTGGACGAACGAAAGATCCCACAGTCATGTTTACATTAATCTTTTTGACATTTTACTCACAAATGTCCTCTTAGAAAGTTTCATTTATACTGGCTTTCGTGAGTTAAACAGGATCAATCTGACATATCTAAGTAAAAGTAAATGACATATCTATGGAAAAGGTGTGATTAATAACGGAGATTTTTTTCTATCTCTTTATCCATATCTCTGTCTCTGTCTCTCTCTGTCTCTGTCTCTCTCTGTCTCTCGATCTACTTTAGTATGTTCAAATTTATCTATCTTAGTATGTTCATATATATTTATCTATTTTAGTATAATAGTTTTTTATATTTCTATCTATTTTTAGTATGTTCACATCTATCTATCTATCTATCTATCTATTTTAGCATGTTCATATCTATATATCTATTTTAGTATATTTATATCTATCTATCTATCTATCTACTTCAGTATGTTCATATCTATCTATTTTAATACGTCCATATCTACCTATCGATTTTAGTGTGTTTCTATCTATCTATCTTAGTATGTTCATATTTATCTATCTATCTATGTATCTTTTTTAGTATGTTCATATCTATCTATCTATCTATCTATATATCTATCTATCTATCAATCTCTTTTGGTATGTTCATATCTATCTATCTTTTTAGTATTCTTAGATCTAGCTATCTATCAATCTATATTCAAAAACACATTTATGAGCTCCACTTTGTCCATTGTCTCATTTTGTTCATAAATCTTCATTTGTTTGAATTTCTGGGATAAGAACTTATTATTTACGAACGGACTATTGTCTCACGATAAAGCAAAAGTTTAGTAGATTTGGTGACAAAGTAATCGTGTGTTCAATCTCGGGGCCGGGTAGTGTGAAATTAAACTCAATGGAAAAGGTGTGATTCATAACGGAGCTGTACTTAATGCAAACTAAACAAGACATGGCCAGTGGACCGAGAGCAATATTCCCCCAAAGATTAAATAAAGGGGCTTAATTTGAAATTCACTGTAGGTTATCCGGATCGACAAACACCTGATGAAGACCGGGTAGCACAACGGCCGAAACTTTGTGATAATAACAACAAAGAAAGCTCAATAGTCCGCTTGTAACTATTTGTACATGCCTATTCCAGGCTGTTTATATCTATTCATCTATTGCCAAAGATGATGTAAAAAGGATCGGCACCCTGTAACGTTCCAGAAAGTATCTTACTCCTCCTTCCATATAAGAAAATACAACCAACGCTAAATAAGGTTAATTATGAGTATAGCAACAATGTTTTTAAAATGCCTATAACAGCAATGTTTTAAAATATTCAAATACTGTAGATTTTTTTAAAAATTACAATTATATAAATTAAAGTTACCTCCCTTAGATAAAACATGATGGATTTAATAGTTAATTTTTAAATTGATTATAACGGAGCGCGTGTTTATAATAAAAACAGAGCGAGTTTCATGCGCATTTACAAAAAAATTCACAACTATCAATGACATTCATTTTCTGTCTTATCAATTCACACATGAAAATGATCTTGGATGAGATTGAAAATACTTGGGAAAATAAAAGAAATGAAAAAACTACGGCGCCTTTCTTAATGATCCGAGAATTCGAGAAAATTAAATAAAAATAGACATATGTCCAGATTATTCAACCAAACATGCTTGAATATATATATATATATATATATATATATATATATATAGAGAGAGAGAGAGAAAGCCGTTTGGTGTCTGTTGCATTTTAAATCACTCTACCGAAACAATATGATGTGTATGTATGTATAATTATGTACAAATATATGCATAATTTCGTTGGACTGATTTAAAATCCAACAATCACAAAACGGCTCTAATATAAATATATTTTAGACTTTTCCAATCTCTCTCTCTCTCTCTCATATATATATATATATATATATATATATATATATATATATATATATATAACCGAATGGGTAAATATAGGTAGGTATACGAGCGAGCGGTCGTATACAATACATATAAGTACTCTACAGTATAAGAAAAGAACAGTACTCAATGTAAAATAAAAGTGCTATTTAATATACATATTAAGAAATATGCATAATATCTTACATTAATGTAAAATATTATGTATATTTCTTAATATATATATATATTTATTTATTTGTGTGTGTATGTGTGTGTGCGTGTGTGTGTGTGTGTGTTTAATGAATTTTCATGGCCTTTGGAAAGATTGTATCTCCAACACGAATACCCATGATTAAAATCTTTTAGTAAACGATTTCCCTTTGGGATACATTTATTTTTTATAGAGAATTAAGCAACATAATACAAAAAATCATCAACAATAAATTTCCAGACCGTGTTGTTGATAAAGAAATGTTTGACTTTAATTCTTTTTTAAAAATAACATAACTTTTCGATATATATATATATATATATATATATGTGTGTGTGTGTGTGTGTATGTATAACGGTTAAAGACAGTAGAGAAACGCTTTTCGTTCAATGAGGACTTCTTCAAGGCAAAATGAAATGAATTTATTGAAAACAAAGTAACTATTAATAACAAACAAAATGTCCTTAGCAACTAGAAGAATTTAGAAAACGCTATTGTATTCATATTGTCATCTGAAAATTACGATATGAATACAATAGCGTTTTATAATTTCTTCTATCAGCGTCGGCTAATAATACAGTTTTCCTATTGTCTTTTACCATTATACAGATTTTTTCCTACTGGTTTACTCTGAGAAGTTTTTCACACATATATATATATATGTGTGTGTGTGTGTGTGTGTGTGTTTGTGTGTGTGTGCGTGTGTGTGTGTGTGAGAGAGAGAGAGAGAGAGCTCTAATAAATACCGTGTCTGTGTGATAGTATGATAAAATGATTGATATGTAATATCAGGACAAAGTATATTAAGATAAAAAGATAAAACAACTGAAAGTTAAGGAAAAATCGTTAAAACATTCCTACTTAGAAACACTCTGCATAATTTGAGGATTTTTGGAAAACTTAACAGTTACTAAAATCAAAAATAAATATTTGAGAATTAAATATTAGGTTGGTGCAAAAATAATGTCGTTTTCTCACGTAGTAACATATGTGAGAAAACGACATTATTTTTGCACCAACCTAATATCTACCCCGGATAGAAATGTCGAACCCGCGAAACATGAACTGACCCACCATTTATTCATTTAGTGACTTTTTATTGACTCACGAGGAATCAGTGAAATAACATTACGGAATATGGTCCGCCATGAACTATATTACAATCATCCACCAGGAATAGCGTTGGTATTGATGTAAGTGTTACATGAGTTAGGCTGAAGACAATAAAGTATGAACCCTGAATTTAAACATTAGCAACTAAGATGCAACAACAAGATTCTTATTAAAAAAAATATCAGTAAGCACACTCTTGTGTAAATTAATTGAAACAAAACGAATAATTCCGTTACTATTTAAGTTTTTTTCATATTTTTCCATTCGTATGTCCATTCCATGAAGTCGTTCCTTGCAGATTGACCACAAATTCTAGATTGGATTTAAATCAGGAGAGTTTCCGGGCCACTCTATAGTACTTTAATTTGCTCACTGGTAAGGCTTGCCAGTGTGTTCGTGCAGCGTCACAATTTTCATACGCCTCCTTGGAGTAACGTCCATCGCAGACAATGGTCGTAGGACAACTAATCGACAGTCGAGACAATAGTGTTTGGGTGTGATAAAAATCTGATCACAATCACAGATGACGCAATATTTTTCAAGGCCAAACAAATTTCATCATACATACTGAAAATAGATTCATATTACTGCACACCACAGCAAATGACCTAATCTGAGGGAAAAAATAAAAATCGATCATACTCTGTCATTCCAGTGACTCTAAAACTGATCGAATGGTGAAAGAAAGAAATCTAAAGCGGTTGTTTTGATTATTTTGCACAAGGAGTGATCCATTTGTGTTTATGAAAAATTTAAATGTACGAAAAATAACCCGGCAGCTATAAAGGTTCGTCATTAATGGATTAGGGAATTTTGCATCTGTGCCGATGATACGACAATATACGGGCGCACCGCTAAAACTCTTGACGATCAGAGATTGGCAGCTGGCCTCTCTTTTGATCTAACCCTAACTTCCCAGTCGGGGAAACTGACCGGTTACGTTCAATGCCTCGAAAACCAAACTGGTTATATTCCATCATCGTCGATCGGACCCCGAACTACCGCCAGTCACGATGAATGAATGACCGTTGAAGGAGGCAACGTGCTTTGTGAGAATATTGGACCTCAAACCCAAACCCGGCGTCAAATAGAACTCTTATATACGGGCCATCTCTAAGAATACAGGTAAAAGGATCGGATCCCTTTACCACTCCAGTAAGTACCCGACTACTCATGTCATCCTCTACCTTTATAAAAGTCAGATCAGACCGATAATCGAGTACTGTTGCCATATTTAGTCCTCACTTTCCAGTCTTGATAGAGTTCAAAAGCGTCTCTGAGTCCTTGTTGGAGAAAAATTATTTTCCCCAATCCAATCTCTCCTTCACAGGATGTGGACAGTCTCTCACTGCTCTATCGCTATTACCAAGGAAAGTGCTCGGACGAACTGCATCTTCTGGTTCCACCAGGTCTGACCTTCACGGCTAGGACCCAACATGCCAGCAATACATTTTTGAATACCAGCAATAAAAATCTTGTCGACATTAAATAGCCCATTGAAGTTGATATGCCGTAAAACAAAGCAAATCAGACCTTAACATCGGATTTCGCCTCGAGGAGGCTCTGTGCCTTGTGGGAATATTGGACCTCACACACAACCGCAAGTGGAACTCCTATATACGATCCTTAGCTAAAGATGCAGGTAAAATGATCGGCTCCCTTTACCACTCCAGTAAGTACCCGACTCCTCACGCTATCCTCTACCTTTATAAGAGCCAGATCAGACCGAAAATCGAGTACTGTTGCTATATTTAGTCCTCACTTTCAAGTCTTGATAGAGTTCAAAAGCGTCTCTGAGTCCTTGTTGGAGAAGAATTATGTTTTGTCATTCTTTAATCGCTCTCTCACGAGCAAAAGGTGGCGAATCAGTGAAATAACATTATGGAATATGGCTTACCATGAACTATATTAGAATCAATCAGCAGGAAACGCTTTACTATGGATTTAAGTGCTACATGCTTTAGGTTGAAGACAATAAAGACAAAATATGAACCTGGAACCTGCAACTAAGATGCAGCAACAAGTTTTACACACTGAATCAATAGCTTCATCTACTGCAAGGAAAGTTGGGTCACTGTGTCGTGCCAGAAAGTTTGAGTCCATCCTTCAAATCTATAAATCAACCATCCGTCCTTGCGTGGAATATTGCTGTCATATATGGTCTGGTTCTCCCGCTGTACACCTCGAGTTCCTTGACATAATCCAGAGACGAATATGCAAGATGATAGGTCCTGATCTGGCATCTAGTCTACAATCTCTATCCCACAGACGTGCTGTGGCCTACCTCTGTCTCTTCTACAAATATTTTCGTGGCAACTGTTCCGACGAGCTACTGTCGCAGATTCCCGGACTACATAAATTTAAACGTGCTACCAGGCTGATATCTCGGTTCCACCCTTTCACTGTCAAAACGATTAAATGTAACCGTCTCTTCTTCTCAATCAGCTTCTTCTCCCGCACTTCCCGTCTGTGGAACTCCCTTCCCCTTACTTGCTTTCCCAATGACTTCAAATATTCAAGTGTAATGTCAATCGTCACCTGACACCCTGAGTTTGTTCCCCGTCCTTCTCTGTGTCCTTTCCTCAAACGCGCCTCTTTGCTCTTGTTCTCAATTCTCTGTAACCCCTTGTGTGCTAGTTACACTCCAGACTTGCTTATAAAAAAATAACATTAAAATATATTGGTAAGTAAATGAGTGATCTATTTATACTTATGCAAAAGTTTCACATTAAAAAATATCGGTAAGTAAATGAGTAACCTATTTCTGTTAATGGAAAATTTTAAAGTGCCAAAAATGACCCGGTTCGCCATAAATGTTCTTGCTGTCTGATGTTGTTTACGTTTCTCTTATAAATACAGCAACATTCGAAGACAGTTGGCATATTTAGGAGGGCGCTACTCTGTCCTCACTTTCTAGTGTTGATAGAGTTCAAAAGCGTCTCTGAGTCCTTGTTGGAGAAGAATTATTTTCTTTCATCCTCCAATCTCTCTCTCTAGCTCTCTCTCTCTCGCGAGAGGGATATGCCGAATCTCTCACTGCTCTATCGCTACTGCCATGGAAGGTGCTCGGACGAACTAAATTTCTTGTTTCCGCCAGTTCTAACCTTCACGGCTAGGACCCGCCATGCCACTTACATAGTATCAAACCACCCACATTTCCCCCGTATTCCATCGGCGAGAAGTAAGTTCCACTCACACTGCGTGCGCCTCTGTTATATTTAATTATTACATTAACAAATGTTTACTGCAATTCACGCGAAGAAAGCTTAAAAGACCATTAACTTGGTCCCTAAATAAGCCTCCAAAGACCACGGTCTCCATGAAAGAGAAAAATTAAAAAGACAGTTAAATATAGTGATTTTCCAAGTACAGCTTAGATGTGGCACAAGGCCGAAATTAGGGAGACACCCAGTGAGAATCGAACTCACTCGTAATTGTTCTAGCGAGACAAGCTTTCTGACCATTACACAACCTCGAGGTGTCCAAGGACAGTTAAATATGAATAATTTCAAAACATATAATAATAGAGAACTGAAAGGCAGAAATATAAAATATTTGAATGAAAGTTTATTCTGTAATATACTTTGATCATTTTATACTTTAATCATGAAATAATAATGCAAAATGAAATTTGAGCTCATGTTGCTATAGTAAGCCGAAGGGTGCATATCCTTCGCATACCCTACCAAAATATTACCATGCCCCACCGGTGGGTCATGTGCCCCACGTTAGGAATCATTGTCTTACAGATAAAGAATATGGCTAACGTAGTAGACATGATGTCCAACAGAAGAAGGCTGAGAATACCGTAGACTCAACATATGTTCAACTAGGATGTTTGAATTTAAATTGACAATGAATAGAATTTTTTGCTTAAGATGGCAGTTAAGATTTCTCAGACCCATAATGAAGTTATAATATAAATATATAATGGAGAACTGAAAGGAAGAAATATAAAATATTTGAATGAAAGCGAATTCTGTAATATACTTTTGATCATTTTAATCATGAAATAATAATGCAAAATGAAATTTGAGCTCACGTTTGTATAGTAAGCCGAAGGGTGCATATCCAACGCATACCCTACCAAAATATTACCATTCCCCACCGGTGGGGCATACACCCTACGTTGGGAATCATTGACCTAACCCTCTACCTTGAGTTGCCTATGGGCCTTGTACGGGGTGAACCTTACCATAAAAAATGTCTTTCGCAAGTGTGTCGAGTGTAACATTCACATCAGCAACCGGTAACAAAATTTGAACTCAACTGACCTTTTTTTCGCAAACGCTTTGTTCCTTTTTAGAGCATCCACCCACACATGACTGTTGGTGACAGGTGTTATCTCCAAATATTTGTCACCTTTGATTGATTACATCTCCTTTCCTTTCAGGTGTATTCTCCCAAAATTTCTTTAGCTTATGGTTTAGCAGATTTGTTTTTGTATTTTTTTGTTTTTTTTTTCATTTTGTAACTTTGTGCTGCACACCTTTAATCTTCTTCCCTGGGGAATTAATTCTTTTCCGGCGAATAAATTTGGTTAATAGTTAAATGTAAAATCTAATCCACAGTTGCTTTAATATACAATTGCTATCATGCAGTCTGTTGGAAAATGGCGCCTGTTCAGCTTATCTGCTGAATCATTGTTTACTATTCAATGGTTGACATAGTATTGGCGAGACGCAGAAAAATTTAAATAAAAGGTTATATAAACATAGGAGAGATCTTTTACAAACAAATAAATTCAGCGCATAAGTCGTTCATAATAAAAAGCCTATCATTCCGAATGAAGGAACGCGCTTCAGATTAACAGAGTGAGAAATTTATCTAGGTAAAAACGTATTGAAGATGCTATGGTAATTTTTTTTTAACCAATTTCACAAATGTTCAATATGCTTAACACCCTTGACACGACACAGATCAAATCGGTAGTCCAGCTCCTACCAAACACGCAGTAGCATGTCTTGCGTAACATTCTCCAGCGGCTCTGTGATTCTCTGCTTAACCCTAGAACACCAACCATCAATTAAGGTTACGCCACTACTAACCATGGGATTAACTTACCCGATTTTGAAAATATCAAAAAAAAAAAGTTAAATCTTTATTTGAAATATTTTATATGCGGACCCTTCAAACTTTGTACTTTGAGTTAACATTAATAGGAACTGAAAAACATATTTAGGTAAGAAAATCAGGTACTGAAAATTGTAATTAAAAATAGGAAAATTTGCGCTGGGTACTATATATCCATGGTTAGTGTTCTAGGGTTAAGTTCCTCTAGGCTCGTAGAAAGAGACAGGGGTCTATAAACCTGCCCTTTAATATAGCCCCATAGAAAAAAATTACAAGATGTCAATTCAGGTGAACGTGGTAGCCATTTCAACAGCACAATGTCATTATCTGTTGAAACTTGACTCATGCATGGAATAATAATGCAACACAAAATGTACTTAGAACAAAATGTATTGAAACAAGAAAGTGTACACAATATTTACATATAGTCTTTTGTATATTCCTGGGAAGACCGTTCCTGGAGAATGTGTTGACTGAGTCGCAGTCGGGCAGAATCTCTGGTTGAATCTCTTGATTCCTTCTCTCTCTTCCCGGTACCAACCATATGTATATGGTCGGTACTCCACTATGCAAATTAGGTGGATCCTACCACAACACCCCGCCCCCAAGCCTTGGAATCCCTTTTGGATTTCAAACTGGCTTCCTATATGGGTTGATGATTATGGCTATTTCTTTGTAGATCTATTTGCATACTTCATATGCATATGTCCATCCGCTTCATTTTAGTATTTTTTCCGTTTTGGATTCACGTCCAATGGGTCCGTGAACTTTCGTTTCCTACCGGATCTTCTCGGTTCAGGAGTATTCTGCGGAGGTTCTACTTGAAACATATCGTACATTACATCAATGGGATCTTCCTCCTCATCCGGTATACTCTCTTCATGCTCTAGAACGTAACATTTTTTAAGTTGGTTCTGGTGCCTTTTATGAGTATTTTTCGGCCCTTTAATTATGTAAATCAGGTCACCGATTCTCTTGTCCACTATGCCTCGCTCCCAGAACTCAACGTTGTTTTTGTAGCACTTGAAAAACACCTTCTCTGTATCTTTTTCTCGCTGTATACATAGTATTCTTTACTCTATTTTTTCCTGGCAAAAGCTTGTCAAACACTTTCCTAGCGAACATTAGTTCAGCTGGTGCCATGTTTGAGTGTGTTCTCTGGTTTGGCGTGATTCTGTATACTTGTAGGAATTGCTAAAGCGCCTTTTCCGTTGGAACTCCTGAGGCTTTCTTCAGCGCGCGCTTTAAAGTATCGACAAATCTTTCTGCGAATCTATTGGACCTCGGATGATACGGCGGCGTCGTTATGTGGTTAATTTGATATAACTCACAAAATTCTTTAAATTCTTCAGAAGTGAATTGTGTACCATTGTCACTCACAATACACTCTGGCACACCGAACCGTGCAAATAGTTCATGCAAAAATTTGTTGTGGTATTGGACGTAGGCTTTTTGCAGCGTAGTACTTCCGGCCATTTTGTAAAACTATCTACCACTATTAAGTAGTAATAATCTTCTACTGGACCAGCGAAATCAATGTGTAACCTTGTCCACGGATGATCCGTCTTGGGCCATGGTTTGTGTACTATAGGTGGTGCCTTAGCTGCTAACGCACACCCTTTACATCGATGAACCATGTTTGCGATATCCACATCCATTCCTTTCCAATATACAAAGCTTCGCATTAAACTTTTTATACTATTAACCCCCGGGTGACCCATATGAAAGTCCCGTAGTATTCTTTTCTGTAACTTTTTTGGTACTACTACTCTCTCACCATATAATAAAAATCCGTTACAAATTGAATAAATCTCCTGCACTTTTTGGTCATTTGCTACCATTTTGCTTTTTATTTCTAAAATGAAATCATCACTTTCAGCTTCTTTTTTGATTTCCTTTGATGTAACCGGCAGCTCTCTTAAAATGTTGTTTACCATGCTTTTCACCTCATAATCTGCTCTGATATTTGCAATAATTGATTCTTCGAATCTTTCTTCTTGACTCGGTACGAGTCTTGATAAACTATCCGCATGAATTATATTTTTGGATGATAGGTGCTTTATGTGAAAATCATAATTGAGAAGAATGGTTCCCCATCTCAACAGTTAACCCTTTCTTTGAACCAAAAATAGTGATCAGATGTTTATGATCCGTTTCTAGCATAAAATGTCTGCCGTGGATGTATCTGTGAAATTTTGTTATGGCAAAAATGATACTCAGCGCCTCTTTTTCGATCTGTGAGTAACTTCTTTCTCCTAGGAGTAAAGTTCTCGAAGCATGTGCAATTGGTTTTCTAGAACCATCTGGCATTATGTGTTGAATACACGCTCCTATCCCGTATGAACTGGCGTCACTTGCCACTACAATATCAAGTTTTGGATTGTAATGGGTTAAAAAGAGGTCTGATGTAAGCATTTTCTTTATTTCATCAAAGGCTTTCTGACATTCTACCGTCCATTCCCATGCCTTGTCTTTTTTTAGTAGTTCATTCAACGGAGCTCTTAGATTGTATATTCCTTTAATGAACGCTTGTTAATAATTTGCGAGCCCCAGAAAACTCTGTAGCACCGCCACATTAGTGGGCGTCGGCATGTCTCTAATCGCAATGGACCTTTCCGGATCTGGACATCTGCCATTTTTGTTGATTATGTGACCTAAATACTTAATTTCCTCCAAACCAAATTCGCACTTTGACTCTTTGACTTTAAATCCAAAGTCCTGAATCTTTTTAAATACTTGATTGAGATGCTCTCGATGTTCGTCGCCTTCGAAGTTAATTTCCTTTCCAGTTACCGTTCGAGTGCGTTTCGTTGACTTCATTATTGTAGGCCTTTTTAAAATTTTCCATGTTTTATAGTTCATTATTGTTAAATCTGAACCCGAATCGAGTTGAAATTTGATATTCTTTTTAAATATTTCAGTCGTCACATATTTCCTCAAATCTCTATCTGATTTGATATTCGAATTTGTTTGTCTAATTCGGCTATTGAATTTTTTCGTTTTACAACACGATCCTTTGTGTCCATTCTTGTGGCAAACGAAACATTTCTTATTTCTATATGGGCAATTTACCTCCCAGTGTCTTTCGTTGCAACGTCTGCAATTATATGGTGGAACCTTTTTTTTCCTCCTCGTTCTTCTTATTTAATTTTTCTTGTCTATTTTTAAAATACGGCGAATTTTTTCTCCAATTTTTCTCTGATGGGTAATTTGACTGTTTTTTTTTATTTTTTTAATATAAGCAATGCCAGCTTCTTCGATTTTTTTAGACTCTTTCTTTAAACTTACGGTCCGCTGACACTCCTCTGCTAACTTTTTGAGGGTAAGGTTTTGTTCAGATTCGAGTTTAGACAAAACTCTACGTCTTATTTCGGCACTCTTACTGGATACCAGTCCTTGAGCAAAAATTAAACACTTAAATTCTTCAACCGTAATCTCTGCTAATCTGAAATTGTCACAATGTCTATTCACTATAGATGCATATGTTAAATAATCCTGATCGTCGGATTTAGCGACATTCATGCATAACCATCGCTTATGCCAAAGCGACATATTTGCTCCAAACAGCTCCTTTAGCAATTTCACTGTTTCCGAGAATTCCAATTCATTCGTTCTTCTCGGTAGAATAAAATCTACAAATTTGCTATGTTCTGCTGTACCTAGCTTTCTTAGTAACAGACTGACTTTTCTTGAATTCGACCAGTTTTCACAGTCTGTGTAGAAAATATCTTCATATCGTTTAAAGTACGCTTCAAACGTTTTTTCTTCGTCTGGCACATAGTTGAAAGTTTCCAGCGAATTAAATATGGTGTTATTAGAATATGAAGAGTTTCCTTCATTTGCCTGATTGTTGTTTAATTTCTCCAGTGTTAACTTTTGAATTTCTAAAACCTTGATCTGCATTTCTTCCTGTTTTCCCAGTCTTTCCTCTTGCTTTTCTTGATATTTTTGCTGTCTTTCATCTTGCTTTTCTTGATATTTTTGCTGTCTTTCATCTTGCTTTTCTTGGTATTTTTGCTGGGATTTGAATAATTCAGCCTGGCTCAACTGCTGGGATTTGAATAATTCAGATATGACTTTGGATAATTCATCCATCTTTAGCTGATAGTGTTCATGCAACAAAGAATATACCTTTAATTTGTGTATCTATGGATATAATATAAGCTGACCAGAAAAATCGAAACAACTTACGACTTTTTTATTTTATGTCTTGCGTTTACATTCAAGCCCGTGATAATCAACTTTGGTATTGTTTTTTTTTTTTACTTCTGTTCGCGTATTTCAATGACAAACCTCTGATTTTTATTATCAGAGGTAAATTCGTCACTATAAAATATTGTTGAGCAAACAAAAAAAAAAAAATTTTTTTTAAAGTTCGTTACCTTTCAAAATCGACACGGTGTATTTGTGCGCCTTTTAATTCCATGCATATTTTTGTAGTCGGCCAGTTTTTTTAACGGGTGTCTCGTTGTAGATAACTTTTTCAATTTAAAATCACCGTTATTCGTTTACGACACCTTTCAATTTTTTCTGAGTGAACGTTCCTTATGCTTAGTCGTCCTTTGACGATTTCTAAATATCCAGAAATTCAGAACCCTTCGCCGTTCCGTTAGATGTTGGACTTTTAATTAATAATTTTTTCCTTCAGCCTGGGTTCTTCAATGACTTGTCCCAATTGTTGAAAGCTATCAATTATTAATTCTTTTCTTTTTTTCGTATGGTTCTTTCTACCTCGTCGCCATTGTTGAAACTTGACTAATGCATGGAATAATAATGCAACACAAAATGTACTTACAACAAAATGTATTGAAACAAGAAAGTGTACACAATATTTACATATAGTCTTTTGTATATTTCTGGGAAGACCGTTCCTGGAGAATGTGTTGACTGAGTCGCAGTCGGGTAGAGTCGGTATTTATCAATCCACCCACAAGGATCGAATGTGGCACAAGGCCGTTTTAATGTGGGTATCCCGAGCCCGTAGGCTCGGCCCAAAATATGGGCTTTCTGAACCCGCCTAGACGGGTTCAGGCCTATCAACCTCCCCGGACGAAACCTTGCCTATTCGGCAAAGCCTCGTCCGGGTTCCCCTCTGCTAATGCAGAGAGTTCGACAGTCGCCGAGAGTCTGTCTCTCGGTCTCAGAATCTCTTGATTCCTGTATTTATCAATCCACCCACGACGATCGAATGTGGCACAAGGCCGTTTTAATGTGGGTATCCCCGAGTCCGTAGGCTCGGCCAAAGATATGGCCTTTCTGAGCCCGCCTAGACGGGTTCAGGCCCTGTCAACCTCCCCGGACGAAACCTTGCCCTTCGGCAAAGCCTCGTCCAGGTTCCCCTCTGCTAATGCAGAGAGTTCGACAGTCGCCGAGAGTCTGTCTCTCGGTCTCTGAATCTCTTGATTCCTTCTCTCTCTTCCCGGTACCAACCATATTTATATGGTCGGTACTCCACTATGCAAATTAGGTGGATCCTACCACAACATTATCACTATCACGCTCGATCCATCTTCCTAATAGATTCTCATTAAGATAAGTCCGTAAAGTCAACTTAATTAGTCCTTACACGTTTTGTTAAAATTTGAGATCATTTGAGCGAGAATTGGTTATTTCATTAGACGACAAAGTGATGTCAATTTTGTGCGGCACACTGTATATAAATATGTTATTACAATTAGGCTGACTATCGCAGATTGGCGTCTATTCAGATTATCTGCCGAGTCATTGTTGATACGTGTACTATTTAATCGTTGGCACAGCATTGTTGAGACGTCGAGAAATTTAAATAAAAGATTATATAAAGATAGCAGGGATATTTTACAAACCAATAATACATTCAGTGCATTAGTTGTCCTTAATAAAAAATAAATAAATCTGACTATAGTTGCGACTGAAGGAACGCGGTTCGGATTAAAAGAGAAATAAATTTATTTAGGCAAACATATATTGAAAGAGCGCACATTCCGCTACGGCAATGGTTCTCAACCATTTTTCCGATGACTTTTTTTCCCTATAAGTCAGAATGTAATTCCCGCCTTTTCCAAGATTGTCCGGCTCAAAGGATGCACTCCAAATAACATGCATATATTATTGAAAATCTTCATTCGTTTTCATATTAGCACATATATATTGACATGGATTATTTTTATAGAGGGCTTTTACAAACTTGATGATGGATTTGTTGTCAATCCTTTGCTTGTTATTTAAATCCAGAAAAACATGTTTATATCGTATGAATTTGCTGGGGGAGATAATAATGTTTTAGTCATACAAGTCTTACTAATTAATCCATAGATATGGAGAAGAGATGGATTCATACCTTTCCCAAGTGTATTTGCGCGTAAGTAAATATAAGCTTGGATGTGCGGGTGGTGTAATCGATAGCGGCTCGGAATTGAAGATCAGAGACTCGAGTTCCAATTCCAGTCTTGTTCATAACGTTCACTTATGCGCAAATGCTCATGGGAAAGATGTTAATCCACTCTATCTCCCTCCAACTATGGTTTAATTAGTAGGACTTGTATCAGTAAATCATTATTATCTCAAAAAAATTCTTCCAATCTAGAAATATTTTCTGGCTTTAAATAACCTGCAAAGGGTTGATAAGGCGTAAAATAAACAGATCGGTCAATCCTTGATATTTCTTGACGCCGTTCACTGAGCAGACTTGAACAAGTGAGGGTTAAAGAAATCAGCGATTTCATAATGCAGGCAACAAAACGAAGGACGGTTGATGTCTGCGCCTTAAGCAGGGGGTTGCTTTTTATCCAGAAATGATGGATGACTTCCGAGTCATGATAATAAAGCCGGCTCAACCAGAAAATACGGCGTTCTTGTTGTTCTTTCTCGGTTGCTCATTAAAAACATTCAAACCAGCTTGAAAAAAAATAAATAAATAAAAAAAAAAACTGTCTCACGGGAAAAGAAGATTTTAAGTTCTAAAAAGAAAATAAAAGTAAACAAATCATTCTTCAGGTAAACCAGACTAATTTGGTTTCTTACTGCGTTTTTATTATTATTATTATTATTATTATTATTATTATTACTTACTTACTTACTTACTTACTTACTTACTTACTTACTTACTTACTACACTAAATATCCAGCCAATACAAGGACTAAAGAGGAGGTACGGTAGAGTAATGGATAGAGGCTTGGATTAAGGAATCGGAGAGCCGAGTTCGAATTCCAGTCGAATCCATTGCATTAACTTACGTGCTAATACCCTTGGTGAATCCTCTTCTTCTCTCTCCAACAGGACAGACTGGGTTCTATAGCCTTGGATGGCAACTGGTCTAGGAGAAGGGCAACTCTGAATTCAAACCCAGAGTGGAGCCCCTAAGGCGGATGGACGGCATTTTGTGCTACCTTCCGGCAACTCCTACAGCCGCGCTGTTACCAAACTGTATTGGTTTATCCTCTCCTTTGGACTCTTCCAGCAAGGCCGAGAGGGTGAACTAGACGTCTGGGCAGCCCTGGTTCTCCATATATCCCGCCCAGGCTCGTAGCGCACCGCGCTACTCCATCGTCTCTCGAGACGGACGGATGCCGACGACGACAAGGACTAAGAGTTACTCAAGGTAGAAGGTTACTAAATGAGTTTATTGTATAAACGTAAGAGGGTGAAGTGAGTACAGTTTATGAGGATATGTAAGAGAGATAACGGATGACCCTAGAGTTGAAGAGGTTAAAATCGGGATAAGTGTCATCTGCAGAGTCTGTTCCATAAAGTAGCAGCTCTTAGGAAGAAACTGTTTGAATGGAACTAACTTCTTACCAATGGGATACGAAGGGAATGTGGATGGTTCGCCGCTGTGCATATGGCATGATCATGGGCAATAGATGTAAAGGTCTGAACTAATGGATCAAGGAAATGTAACTAGTTAGAATATTTACCATGAAAATAGAGGGGATTGCGACATTACTTCTGTGGGGAAAGTGGTTGTAGGGTAGAAAATAATGCAATGCCTATCAGGCCGTGAAATCGGTTTTGAACTCTGCCAAAGCTGTAGTGAGGATTAGGAACTTCCGACACAAATATGGCAGCAATTATCCATTTTTGGTCTAATCTGACTCTTAAAAAGAAAGATGATGACAAGTGGAGTCAGCTACTTTCTGGTGCGTTATAAGTGGCCGAACATTTTTCCATCGTCTTTAGCGATATGAGTTTAACTTGATGTCTCGGGTGAATTTGAGCCCCAACAGAAAACTGAATAAAAAACTTATAAAATTTTCCTTCTCCACCACATTCAATGAAACACGTATAAGAGAAATATTGGCGTCAAAGACATAGTATAGGGTGCGATGGGTAAATTATCGCCATTTTACATTTTTAATTCCACGCATGCGCGTTGTTTGTTTTAGATATTGTCGATTTCACAGTATAGTAGGATCAGCTGGGCACCATCTGTGAGAAAAGAGCACAATGACGCAAATCATTCCACAAGAAATTTGGAAACGGCATGCTGTACTGCTTTGCATTCGTGCCGGGAGCTCCAATACGACAATTTCAGAGTGTTTGGGTGTCAATGTACGGAAATTGTAGAGGATTCGAAAAGAGTTGGATGAGTCTGATGGTGATTACGAAGGTACGGCAGCTTAGAAAACTCACTCTGATCGTTCTGATAAAACCCGAATTTGTGGGTGAGGACCTCAGACACAACACGGGGGACTACATAAAGTACCTGGTGGAGTTAGTGCTGCCCTGGGTCAAGAGGATGGCTGCTAGAAGACCTTATGTCTAGCAACAGGACTCTGCACCATGCTACACAAGCAGGGAAACCCAGTCATTGCTGACAAACAATTTCTACGACCACAACACCCGTTACATCTGGCCACATAACTACCCAAACTGCAACCTGATTGATTATTATGAAAGATGAACTGATGGATTATAGTAGCATTCACTAACTTAAACAATGAAACCGTCCAGAAGAGTTGCAGGAGATTCTGAAGTCGTCTGGAGGTCATGGTTGAAGCCAATTGCTATTCTATTGAATAAATTTGCTCTTTAGTATTTCAAGTTATTTTTGAGTAATTTGGGTAAAAATACTTGTTAAAATACGATGTCAGTATTATTTTCATTTTTTGCGTAATTTATCTATTGCAATTTTTTCGGTAGTAGTTCATGTTTGTAGCTCTTTCTTTTTTTAAAACCTTTTTTTCCCTCGAGATTGATTTGATTATTGGCAAATCAAAAATTCGAGGGTTTTTCGAAACGAATCTAGTTATCTATATTTGTATATATATATATATATATATATATATATATATATAGTCATTCATTACTGTAGTTCACTGCTAGTCACAAGCAGAATTTTTTTTCTCCTGATGATGGCCATGTTGGCTGAAACTAGTCGAGGAATCTAACTGAAATAATAAAAACGAAAGAATATTAAGTGTGTCTGAGGATTTTAATTTTTTAATATATTTTATTATTCGAAACATATATCTATCTTTTTAACCATTACACAATGTTGATTGATGGTTGAATGATTTTACGACATGTTATCCTTTGTTGCGTTATTTTATACTGAATTTTGTATGGGACATACTTTGAGGTTCAAACTCTTTACTCAGTAGTAATGGGCAGTTGAAAATGTCTGCTATCCATTTCTCCATAGTGATATGCCCAGTTATGTTTGCAACAGTTTGCTATGCTGTCATAATGGCCTGCTAAACATTGATATTTACATAACTAAGCTAAATTTGGCACACGGCCATTAATGTGGTGGAATCGATAGAAATCGAACTCACTGTATAGTTGTAATTGTCTGCTAAACTAATTCGTCGACCATTACTTCATAACAGTGGGCCAATTGAAATTTACAAAAATGAGCTAATTCTCGTACATGGCTACTAAAGTGGGGCACCCAGTGAGGGTTGAACTCAGTAAACAGTAAACAGTAATAATGGTTTGCTAAACAAGTTCTACAACAATTACTCAACGGCTGTGTATCCATTGATATTGGCAAAATTAAGCTTAGTCTTGACTAAGACTACTAGTGTGCGGCACCCACTGACGATCGAACTCACTCATTGTACACTATTTATATTGCTTGGATTCGAGATTCCAACCACCTGAAGAAGCCCGGGGCGTACAACGGCCGAAACGTTGTGATAAGTATGGCAACAAAGATGAGGATGATAGTCCGAGCAATGTAAATAGTGTACATAATACCTAATCTCAGAAATATAGACAGATACTCACTAATATTCCTCTAAACCAAATCGCCAACTATCACCCCACGGCTTTGAAATTAAAAAAAAATAACTCCACCAAATCTGGCATAAGGCATTAACATGATGATCGGATCCACTCGTAACTGTCTTCTAAATTAGTTTGCCAAACTCTACATCACGGCGATGTGCCCATTGGTATTTACAAAAATAAGCTTAATCTGGCATAAGGATACTAATATGGGACACCCAGTGAGGATGGAATTCAGGAAACAATAATAATAATCTGTTGAACTAGTTCGTCAACTCCACGGCAGTGTGCTCATTCATGTTTAAAAAATTATGCTTAGTCTGACACAAGGCCACAAAATTTGGAAAATCTCTGAAGATCGAACTCAGTATGTAACAGAAATGGTCTAGTAAACTAGATCGCTGACCATTACTCTATAGGATTGCTGCCATTGATATTTATAAAGCGTAGGTTAGTCTGACACAAGTTCGGCAGTATAGAGCGCTCAGTAAAGACTGAATTCACTAAATTAGTACTTGTTTTTTAGATAAGTTTGCTAAACATCACTTCATTACGGAGCGATCTATGAGAAGTTAATTTAAATGTAGTCTGGCACAAGGCCATAAATTATGATAACTTGCAAGGATGGAATTCACTCCATAGTTGTAATGGTCTTTGAGATGAGCTTGCTAACAGTTACTCGTGTTACTGGGGAGGAAAAAAAATGATACTTGTCTGTGACTGTATTTATGGCCCTTTTTATGTACTCACTACAAATGTAATCGATCATATAAAACAGTCGACCATTGAGATTATTGTTGTCTCAAAAACAAAATCCATTCTCTATCTGCTTTGAACACTCTCTCTTTATCTCTGTATCCATCTATCTATCTCTCTCTCTCTCTCACGCACACACATACACAGAGTCACAAGATATTTCGCTTACCGCCTACACAAATCGCTCCCTATCGACGTTCGTCCAAGCGTTTTGTCTGGACATGTGCAAGCAGACGTTACACTGATAATAACTGGCAAAGCATTGTTTGAAAGAAAACATGGCGCCAATTTACAGCGAGTCTCCACGGCAACAGGTCTCTGAAATTGGTGAAATAATTCATGAAGAATTGTGCGCTTTCATACGTCTATTTGATTATAGAGCACTCACAATGGGTCAGTGTTGTATCATAAGCAATTGCTGGCGATTTTGAGTGCATTGAGTGACAAGAAACTGGCCGCGTACCAATAGACAATAGCAAACTTAACAAAACTATTTTCACTTAGATAAAAAGAATCCTTTTCGAGAGCACGATGCTACAAAATAAAAATGGCGGTGTGGGAGGGGGGAATTCATTTTTTTAAATTTTTGTAAAATGTTTTTTCTTCTTTTTTAAGATATATCATCCAACTCTGATAATTTTGTAATAAAAATATAAAATAAAAATGGTGGTCATTTTCTTTTTAAATTTTCGTATCGTATTTTTTCTTCTATTTTTTAAAGATATATCACCTTTTTTTTTAATTTTTGTGTAGTCTTTTTTCTTTTTTTAAAAGATATATCATCCTATTGTGATAATTTAGTCATAAAAATGTAATATAATAAAAATGGTGGTCATTTTCAAAATTTTTGAATTGTATTTTTTTCATCTTTTTTTAAAGATATATCATTCAACTGTGATAATTTTGTTATAAAAATATAGCAAATTAACTACAGAGGTCATTTTTTTTTTTAAATATTTGTACAATGTATTTTATTTTTTTGAAGATATATCATCCTAGCGTGTTATTTTTGTTATGAAAATATAAGAAAAATATATCAAAATATTATAAAAATATGACAAAAAGATGGAGGGAGATATATTGTCCGTGATTTTTGTATAGTGCTTTTTTATTTTCTTTTTTTTTTTAAGATATGATAATTTTGTTATTTTGATTTTAAATTGACAATATTCCTCTTCGTCTGTACTTACTAACGAAGTGGGTTTGCCGATAACGCGAGATAAAACGAAACTTGGATTTTCGTTATTTAATATTTTATCCTTTCAAACATTTTGTAAGTTACTCTTAGTCAGTCTGTGGTTTGCTAGCCGCCGCAGGTGCCTCTCGCCGGATACGCGGACTTTATATTCTCAGCCAGAGGTGTGTGAGAGACTGCCCAAATCACCTCTGGGTGGGGTGCTCTTGTTTTTATATCCACCTGTGAAACATTATCACTCGAACGCTTACAAAACCAGATGCAGGTGTGAGATCATGTACTTCTGCATTCGGCGGCTGGGACTGAACCCAGGTCAACCCTCGAGTGTAGTCGCCTTCTTGATGTCTGATGTGAACTTGAGGCTAAGCCTATTCAAACGTCATAACACATATTTTCTTAAATGAAAGTCATTTTCCGCATGTGTCTACGTGCGAGTGCGTGTGCGTGTGTGCGTGCGTGTGTGTGTGTGTGTGTGTGTGTGTGTGTGTGTGTGTGTGTGTGTGTGTGTGTGTCGAGCATATGTTCGAGTAATTCGGCTTTGTGTATTATATTATGATAGTGACATCGGAGAAGTGATGAAATAATCCATCCTATTTGAATTAGGGCCATCTCTATCTTGAACAAAGAAGGACAGTTTGGAAATTACTTCTTGGGTTTTCATTGGTTCACGAGACTATGACGTCATATAACTGCTGGAAACAGATCTTTTTTCTGATGGCTCTTGGAACTACCAGCGATTCCGATTGTTCGTCTTGAATTTTTTCGTTTTAAATCGCTACAACCTGACATCCTAACCATGCTTGTTAGCGAATTTGATCCTCGCTGTGAATGACACTGTCACGGTCCTGTTAAAAAAAAAAAAAAAAGAAAAAAAAAAAAGAATAATAAATTTTCACAAAGAAAACCTGCTCTAGAGTGATGGCAAACGAGCTAAACACAAATCATTCGCTTGTGTTGCGAGTTTAATCCTGTCGTTGCTCCTCTCTTTGTTATGCCCTACCAAAACATAATAAATAATGTACTATTCCGTTTTGATAGGATGGAAAGAGGAGAAAAAGACACTAGTTGGTTTCAGTGGGAAAATGGAAGATAGAAATGGAGTGGAAGAATCAGATTAAGCTGATAAGAATACATACTACATTTTGAGCTCAGCCAAAAGGCCGAGAAGTGAGCACTTTTCAATGCGCCCACGTCGTTACCGAATATGGCACAAAGTCAGTTTAAAGTGGTTTTAAAGGTACTGCCGTGGAAAAATTGCTCATGCCTCCTCGGCACGTCCCCTTTTGAGTATACCTCAGGCGCCGGATACTAAACCCAGTTCCCTCCTGAAAAAGTAATGCCTGGTGGAAGACCCTCTGGGAATTGGGCTTAAAATTAATTTAATTTAACCCATAAAAGCCACTCCCTGTAAATACTTCATAAATAATGGACTATTCCGTTTTGGAAAAAAAAAGTTGTCGAGTTCAATTTTTTTCATTTGTACCCACTTCTTAGAATAACGACCGGCATTCATATTTGTGATTTTTATTGAAATATTTTGTTAAAGTTGTTAAGATCAAATAGGGGAAAACGAGGGGAAATTCTACGGATATTTTGTCGTAGAACTCGCCATAAGCTTACCCAATCATTAATTTAAGAATTAAAACTTATCAGTAAATTAAAGTGACCGTGAAATTTTAATGGATTTTTCAAGCATATAGGGTGACGAAAAAGAATGGCATAATGTAGAATATGAATATCTAAGTAACTCCATGTCCCAGGCAAAATAAATTAAATAAACTTCAAGTTGAACGATAACATATTTATTTATCAAAATTCAAACAAGTTATTCAAAGAGACGAAGATTTTATAACCGATTTCACAAAGCTTCACAAATGTTCAATATGCGCACCACATGTGACACCACACACATCAAGTCGGTAGTCCAGCTCCTACCAAACACGCTGTTGCATGTCTTGTGTAACATTCTGCAGTGGCTCATTGATTCTCTGTTTAAGTTTCTCTAGGCTTGTAGGAAGAGTGTGGCTATAAATCTGTTTAACATAGCTTCATAGAAAAACTCAAGTGTCAATTCAGGTGAACGTGATGACCATTCCAACAGCACTATCAATATCACGCTCGATTAATCTTCCTGGCAGATTCTCACTGAGATAAGTCCTTACAGTCAACTTAATTAGTTCTTACACATTTTGTTAAACTTTGATATCATTTGAGCGAGAATTGGCTATTTTATTAAACTACAAAATGATGTCAATTTTTGGGGATACCCTGTATATAAATATGTTATTACAATCAGGCTGACTGCCGCAGACTGGTGCCTATTCAGTTTATCTGCCGAGTCATTGTTGACCCGTCTACTATTTAATGGTTGACACAGTATTAGTGAGACGTTGAGAAATTTAAGATTATATAAACATAGGAGAGATATTTTACAAACCGATACATTCAATGCATTAGTCGTTCATAATAAAAAGCTTTTGACTATCATCCCGATTGAAGTAACGCAGTTCAGATTAAAAGAGCAAGAATTTTATTTAGGCAAACATATATTGAATGTACACTAATACCAGTCTCAGCTACAGTAAATTTATACCCAAGATTATAAAGCATATCTCCTTTGCTATTTTAATACTAACATTCACCCAATTCGGTGCTCGAGAACCAATATAGTTAGAGGGTTATTTTTAAAAGGCTAATAATGAAATGAAGCTTGTGATAGGAATAAAAGAGAAGATGAAAGGAGGATTTATTTTTTAATCAAAGTAAGGCAATAAAGCAACAAGTGGTTACTGAGTGTGAAGGAATAAGAAAAAAGAAACATTATTAAGAAGTAAGAATAATAAAAGGAGGTGTATCAACAAAACAGTAGATAACGATTGACATTGCATTAAATGTTTTGCAGATCAAAGTTGGTTAGAAATCATGAAACCGGAAGAGAGTTCCACAGGCGGAAAGTGCGAGAAAATAAATTGTGAGAACAGAACTGACGGTTATATCTATCCATTTAAGCCGGAAATTAGTGGGATTTAGGGTGATGCGAAAGTCTTGCTCCACTTACTAATATAATTTTCTACTTCAGATGGCTGACGCAAGCTTCTACAAATTGGATGAGAGGTAAGAGGTGAGAAGACTTTCGGACCACGCTGTAATACTGCTCGTAAATTCATAAAATACCGAACTTTATGGACACCTTGTATATAATGAAAAATGCCTGAAGCTTAATAAAAAAAAACAAATAAACAGGCTAATGAGTTTTTGAGTAATCTTTGTTTAATTTCATATTCGTAGTTTTACGTAAGCAATATTGTTTGAAAATTATTGGTTATTATAATAAAGGCCTCAACCTCCTATTATTTAAAATTATAATAATCATAGCCGGGACGAGGAATCGGAAAGTGTTTCTATCAAAAGCAACTAAAAATTAAAAGAAATACTTATCAAAAATCAATAACTTGATACTGATACATGTAATAAAAACTCTCGACATTACTTATTATACCAGTGGAAATAACACATGTCAAATAATAGTTGACAATAGTTCATCTAATATCATTCGACATGGTGTCATGATTAGCAAGCTTGTCTCGATAGATCAATTTCGATTGCATAGTGAGTTCGATCGTCACAGGGTGTCCCATACTTTTGGCCTCGTGCCACATTTAATCAACGCCTAGAAAACCACCATATAGGGTGTCTCATATGTATACATACTAACCCTAACTCTGCAATAGTCTATCGTACCAACAATTACAAGTTTTGAGATTATGAATTTTATTTTCGGCATGATTGAGCACAACCTGAATGAAATTTTGCCAAAAAGATCAACGGGAAGGCGAAGACCAGTAGAATGTCCACTTCGTTCAGTGGACCTCAATCAATCCTTTAAGACTTTTTTCTTGTGGAGATATTTAAAAAAGAATCTACTCTATAAACCCAAAAAGTTTCCATCGAGCAAGAATGCAGCCAAATACCTATTGAAATGTTTGATTGTTGCTTGTGATTCCATTGCGTCGCGTTGTCACCAATGTCTGGCACATAACGGACATCAACGGCAAGATCTTAATAGCATGCATCTGTAATAAATGCTGTCTGCATATGCACCATTTAAATTAGATATATTTGGTTCTAATTGCTTGAATTATTCATTGAAAAAGCATCAACATGTATATAGATTTTTTGCAAACGTCTCACTTTGATGCAACATGCCAACAATTAAAGAAGTTTTTTGAGATGAAGAATTTTCTTTTTCAGCAATACAGACCACTAAAACGTTACCATCGTGGCTGAATGAAATCTTACCAAACAGATGGAATGAAAGACGAGGTTCAGTAGAATGATCTCCTCGTTCTTTGTGAGGAAAAATTAAAAGCTGAAATCTACGCTATGAAGCCAGCAACAATAACTGAAATGAAAGTAAGAATGGGGCCAAATATCTACTGAAATGTTGATTTGCTTCTTGTGATTCTATTGTGTCACGTTGGACAAGCAAAAATCCTTTTTCAATGTTAGGTTAAATTAAACAAAAGCTTAAAATGTTCACTTGTTTGTTGATAAACTAGATTTTATAATTAAATGCAAATGTTTCGCAAATATATTTTTATATATTTTATTTTTATTTTTTTAACACTTTTGTATCTGGTCTTAAGATTTTGACCAGTTATATATATATATATATATATATATATATATATATATATATATATATATGATTTTTCCATTGACACTGCAATTTAATCTGTTATTCGTCCATGACTTGTGACTTCGTGCAAGGACAATCAACGACGCCCCCCACCCCCAGGGTTCCGTCTATACAATTTCGCTCACATGCCCGTGGTATGGATTTTCAGGCACTTTCCAAAGGTGCCGCACGCAGGGATCGCCTCCCTCAGATCGATAACATCAAGAGGTCACCATCACTGACAAATCGACCATGGTGAGATTCGAACCCGAATCTCATGGTCAGAAAGCGAACGTGCCCATACTTTTTTTCTTAAAAGATAAGGATATTTAAAAGATAAAGTCTACACTGCAAAGGCATCAGCAATCGTTGAAATGAAAATTTCCATCGAGCAAGAATACAGCCAAATGCCTATCGAAATGTTGATTGCTGTTCGGGATTCCATTGTGTCGCGTTGTCATCAATATCTAGCTCATAACGCACAACATTTCTAAAACAGGCGATGAAAAAAAACCTTAAGAGCATGCATTTATGCTAAATAATGTTTTCATATGCAATGTTTTAATTAGATATAGTCGTTTCTAGTTGCTTGAATTATTTCTTGAGAACATTGCATACCCTATATATATATATATATATATATATATATAAGTGAATATTGAAGTCAACACTTAGAGGCGACAGTCTGTTTCATGCTAGACGCAATCGTCAGGCCACGAGAGCTGTTACTTTTCTCAGCTATTTTGGACCCGTATATATAAATATCAGAGAAAAATAACAGCACTCGTGGCCTGACGATTGCGTCTAGCATGAAACAGACTGTCGCCTCTAAAAAACGTTGACTTCAATGTTCACTTTTATATATATGTTGACTTCTATGTTCACTTTTATATTTACACACGCTCTATCTCTAATATTGAGCACTTTAACCCATAAATATAGCACACCTTAAGACTATATTTCTTCACACACACACACACACACACTCACATACACACACACACACATATATATAATTATTTATTTAAAAATATGATTCCAACACGCTACATAAGATTTCTCATGTTTCAAAACAAGAGCCGAAAACCTCAATATAATTATTTGAATTAAATTGAATTAAAGTACAAAGCTCTGTTCCATCTTCAAGCGAAATATTTTTTGAATAACTTATTTCTGGGGTTTACGCGTTTTATAAGCATATTCATTATTGAAATTAAAATTACTATGGTAACGGCTAGAGCGATTGTTTAAAAAAAGGGGCGTAAGGTGTTCAAAATTTGTATCAATATCTCAATTACATTTACAGACGTCAAGTCAGGGTAAGGTTGGGGTGTCTAAATTTAAAGCGGAAGATGACATTGTCGAGTCTGGTTAAGCGTCTATGGAGATTTATTTATTTTAAATACTATGACCTTTTGCAAAATAATTAATTTCTATTATCATAATTCTATGAACATTTGTTCAAAAATAAGGAAAGAAGATTTAATTCAGTTTATTAAAAAAAAAAACTCACACTCAACATGATATTTTCAAAATCGTATATAAGAACTATGACGTTCTGGAGCGTTCTAGAACTTTCTGGAACATTCTAGAAATTTATGTTACCTTCTAGAACTTGCTTTTCTTTATTTGTAAGTTTGTATTTTATGCTATTGCTATAAATTGTTAAGTGTGTTAAAAATATATAATTATTATCTAATTACGTCATTAGAAAATTGAATTTTAAAGCTTCTGAAATATTTTGATTTTTACCCTTATTGCGAAAATGGCAAAATCAAATTTTCAGTTTGGGCGTGACCTTTTCCAAGAACTTAAACAAATTAATGCATTTTTCATTATTTTTTAACAAAAGTCCATCAATTTATGACACAGTTCCAAAAAAATTCATAACCCTTATATATAAATATATATTTCTAAAGCAATAATGGATTTTTTGTCTGAATTTCTGGGATGAGGAGTTATGATTTACACCATAATCAGCAGCATGGCTACGTTTAAAGGTCTAAGTTTACCCCCAGCACATTGATCTCCGTGATCTTCTTCGTTGGTTTGTAAATTTAGTGACATAGTAATTGTGAGTTCAATTCCTGGGCCGGGCAGTGAAAACAGTGCGAACAATAACTGAGCAGTAATGAGAAAAACAAAACAAGAACTAGACAAGTTATCCCTAGGCATGGTCTATGGAACGAGAATAGTTTACCCCTGTAGATTAAATAAAGGTCCCAGTTCAGAATTACCTGTAGGTTACTCTGATCGATACACACCTGAGAGATGGCTCAACCACAGAAGCGTTGTGATAAAAACAACAAAGACGAGGACACTATTCCGAATATAAATCGTGTAAATAATAATGGATTTTTTTCATTTTTAAATCCGATAGATTTAATGATTTAAATGTTATTTTTTGTTTTGGTTTGTTGTTTTGTCAATGGGTTATTTAATGCTGACAAGATTTTTATTTCTGGTAATATTTTCTTTTATCAAATATTTATTGCTTATACTAATTTTTTAAAAATATTTCTGGTATAAAAATCTATTTTTACACTTTCATAGTGCTTTGAGTCAGGTTGTGGGGTCAACTATTTGCCCATAGCTGGGACCTTAACAGGTGCTACACCAGTAATTAAGAGGCAGTTCCACTCTCCTCTACTCAGAGGTTTTGTTGTTGCACGTAGTTTATCGTCTTACCCAGGACGCGGATGCAGTTTATCGTCATACCCAGGACGCTAAATGTTATTTTTAGTGGATACTCATATTTGAGTCGATTTAACTAAAAAAAAAAGGCATTTGCGGACATATATTTATATGAACATTTATTCTTGTATTGCTCTTTGGAACTCTTAGGAAGTTTGTAAAAGTATTTTTGATACACCCTGTACACACACACACACACACACACACACACACACACACACACACACGCATATATATATATATATATATATATATATATAAAGGCGAGACCTTATAACAACCACAACAATATTTGCAAGCTCTGCCAACAGGAAAAATTAGCAATTATGACATTTCCGGGTCTGAAGAACCATTTGAACCAGAAATCCGAATAAAAAAAATGTACCTTTCAATTGACCTTACACCGATATATTTATAATACCCTTGCTTTTTTTTTTTTTTTTTTCTCTTCTTCTTCTTCTTCTTCTTCTTCTTCATCTTGTTCTTCTTCTTCTTCTTCTTCTTCTTCTTTATTCGCAGCCTCCTCCACTTCCCTTTCTATTACACCCAACGCGGTAAGTTTGTTTATTTTTTTTTAAATAATATAGCGTTCATTAGTTTTTTTTTTGTTTTTGTTTTTTTAATAAAGCGTTAAGAGGTCATTTCCTAAAAATCGCCTGAGGAGACCGTAAATTTGAAACCAAAGTAGCGAATTCAGCTGACCTCTTGATTTTTAAAGTTAAAATCTCTACATGTTATTTTTACATTCATTTTATTTTTTTCACACTTTTTAATACCACTGTCTCTGGTCTGATTCAACTCTAACCATTAACCTTTTATATATATATATATATATATATATATATCTATTAGGTTGGTGTAAAAATAATGACGTAATAATGTCGTTTTTGACGTATTTTTTAACGTTAAAAAACGACATTATTACGTCATTATTTTTGCACCAACCTAATATATATATATATATATATATATATATATATATATATATATATATATATACACTTTTAACACGGATCTCTTTAAAGAAAACAATTGCAGAGGCACTGATAGAATAATTTAATTATCTTTTTCATAAGTTGTTCTTTTTTTTATTATAAGGCGTGTTGCTTGTGAAGATAACTTCAGGAATGAGAAGTATTTTAATCAGCAACGCAATGCAGAACAATTAAAATGGGTTAGACGGTCAGTCACATTGTTGACGGCGTTGATCAAAAGCGCTGCTCTCCTATTTAATGTCCAATCGCTTGAGACCTGATGTGCATTTGGCAGTTTTCCGGTAAGACAAAACCGGAAATTAAAATAAACGAAGAAAAAATGAACGAAAAATGGTTAGAAGTCGAAACAAGCGTCGCTGTTATCTAGCGATCGTGAGTTCAATCTGGATGGGGAATCCATAAAAACACCGCCTCACAAAGACAAAACAATAATCAGCACATAATAATGGATACTTAAAGATGAAGAGCTGTCTAAAAAGTGTCGATATTAACATCTATAACAATCAAAGATGGGATAATATTTCGAATAAAACCTTTACTCTATGGTACCTAGACTTTATGAATTTAAGCGCAGTACTAGATTAGCAGTTAGGTCTCATCATTCCAACGTTGAAATGGCTAGCTATAACCATAAGTTTTATGCTAATAGTTTATTCTCTGGCACATTACGTTTGTGGAACTAACTTCCGGCGTCCTGCTTTCTAGACAACTTTGATCGTCAAAATTTTAAATGCATGTCAATCGTTACCTACCGTCTTCTTGATTCCTCTTCCTTTATTTTTCTCACTTCTTGCCTGTGGAACTCTCTTCCGGCTTCTTGCTTTCCTGTCAACTTTGATCTTCAAAAGTTTAAAAGCAGCAATGGCAATCGTTATCTACTCTCTACGTGATTTCTCTTCTTTTATTTTTTTTCCTTTGTAATGTTTTCTTTTCTCATACTTTCTCACACCCATTGCGTCTTCGTGAGTTTATTGCCTTGAATGGGGTGAAATGATTAAAAATGCAAAAAATAATTCAAAATTTTATTTAATTCTTCAAAAGTTGGTATATCTTCATGTAACAAATGTAATTAAGTCCACGTGCCAGTTCACTATAATACGAGACATAATTTCTCATTTTAACATTACATTCTTTCAAATCCAAGTGACCGAGTGATTAGAACGTCCGCTTTCCGAGTATGAGACCCATGTTGAATCACACCATGGTCTGTTTGTGTTATGGTCGGGTTCCTTGTATCACGGTGATAGTCCAAGGTAGAACCAATAAAGAAGAACTCGAAGGCGGATATGGAATAACACAGATATATTACAAACAGGAATATAGACAGAGAAGTAGAAAGTGTTAGTACGAACAATCAGGTTTAGTAGTAATTGTCTGAACGCGACTCTGTTTCGGACTGCCTCTGACTCCACTGACTGATTTCTGACGGACTTCACTCCAGACTTCAGACGGAACGGTATTTAGTCACGCCGCACCCCACGAGGGCATCATGTGGCACAAGGCCGGTTTAACGTGGGATTTCCGAGCCCGTGGGCTCGGCCAAAAATATGCCTTTTCAACCCGTATACACGGGTTCAGGGTCGGTTTACCTCCCCGAAAGAGACCCCGCCCTTCGCCGTAGCCTCGTTCGGGTTCCTCCCCGCCCGAAGGCATGGAGTTCAACCGATCAGCCGGTCAGCCGGTCGCCCGACTTCGGACTGAACGGTATTTAATCACCCCCACCACAAGGGTATCATGTGGCACAAGGCCGTTTTAACGTGGGATCTCCGAGCGCATTGGCTCGGCCAAAAATATGCCCTTTGAACCCGTATAAACGGGTTCAGGGTCGGTTTACCTCCCCGACAGAGACTCCGACAGACTAACAACAGACATTTAATTTTTTTTTTGAAAATCAAACTTGAGTGGAAAGCAAGAAACCGGAAAAAGTTCCACAAACGAGAAGTGCGAGAGAAAAAAATGTATCATAGAACTTAACTATAACATGTAACTATTTTAGAATGCTGCTTTATATGATATAATGCTGTTTTATTTGATTTAATGTTGTTTTATAATGCTGCTTTATAATATAATAATTTATATGATATAATGCTGTTTGATAATACGGTTTTATATGATATAATGTTGTTTTATAATGTTGTTTGATAATACGGTTTTATATGATATAATGTTCTTTTATAATGTTGTTTGATAATACGGTTTTATATGATATAATGTTGTTTTATAATGTTGTTTGATAATACGGTTTTATATGATATAATGTTCTTTTATAATGTTGTTTGATAATACGGTTTTATATGATATAATGTTCTTTTATAATGTTGTTTGATAATACGGTTTTATATGATATAATGTTCTTTTATAATGTTGTTTGATAATACGGTTTTATATGATATAATGTTGTTTTATAATGTTGTTTGATAATACGGTTTTATATGATATAATGTTGTTTTATAATGTTGTTTGATAATACGGTTTTATATGATATAATGTTGTTTTATAATGTTGTTTGATAATACGGTTTTATATGATATAATGTTGTTTTATAATGTTGTTTGATAATACGGTTTTATATGATATAATGTTCTTTTATAATGTTGTTTGATAATACGGTTTTATATGATATAATGTTGTTTTATAATGTTGTTTGATAATACGGTTTTATATGATATAATGTTCTTTTATAATGTTGTTTGATAATACGGTTTTATATGATATAATGTTCTTTTATAATGTTGTTTGATAATACGGTTTTATATGATATAATGTTCTTTTATAATGTTGTTTGATAATACGGTTTTATATGATATAATGTTGTTTTATAATGCTGCTTTATAATATAATAATTTATATGATATAATGCTGTTTGATAATACGGTTTTATATGATATAATGTTCTTTTATAATGTTGTTTGATAATACGGTTTTATATGATATAATGTTGTTTTATAATGTTGTTTGATAATACGGTTTTATATGATATAATGTTGTTTTATAATGTTGTTTGATAATACGGTTTTATATGATATAATGTTCTTTTATAATGTTGTTTGATAATACGGTTTTATATGATATAATGTTCTTTTATAATGTTGTTTGATAATACGGTTTTATATGATATAATGTTGTTTTATAATGTTGTTTGATAATACGGTTTTATATGATATAATGTTGTTTTATAATGTTGTTTTATAATGTTGTTTGATAATACGGTTTTATATGATATAATGTTGTTTTATAATGTTGTTTGATAATACGGTTTTATATGATATAATGTTGTTTTATAATGTTGTTTGATAATACGGTTTTATATGATATAATGTTGTTTTATAATGTTGTTTGATAATACGGTTTTATATGATATAATGTTGTTTTATAATGTTGTTTGATAATACGGTTTTATATGATATAATGTTCTTTTATAATGTTGTTTGATAATACGGTTTTATATGATATATTGTTGTTTTATAATGTTGTTTTATAGTACTGTTTTATATGATATAATTTTGTTTTATAACGTTTATAAAATTTATAATCTTTTTATAAATTTTATAATGTTGTTTTAATATGATACTAGCCGGTCGCTCGTGAGTGCAGGAGCATTGCTCAAGGAAGTGCATTCGCTGCGCTCATGCGTTATTGAGCGCGGGGTGCTTAACCAGATATCTCACTTTGTTCGACATAGTGTATTCGCTTCACCCATGCAATAGTGAATTATGGAATATAATATATCTAGCATGAAACAGACTGTCGCCTCTAAGTGTTGATTTCTATGTTCACTTTTATATATAGACACGCTCTATTTCTGATATTGAGCACTTTATCTCATAAATATAGCACATCTTAAGAATATATATATATATATAGATTGATAGATAGATAGATAGATAGATAATAAGATAGATAGATAGATAGATAGATAGATAGATAGATAGATAGATAGATAGATAGCTTTATTTATACTCGGAAATATATTTGTATATGACTGCAAAGAGCTTTTTCCATAAATTTTTTCTCTTTTCGACATAATAAATTTAATTAAGAACGTTAATAAGAGCTTTTAATTACTGTGATTTTGAATGACTTTTTATGTGTTCGGAGAAGCTAACATTGTTATGTTGTTGTGTTGAAACTGGTCACGTGACCAGTACATACCTTGAGACTGACAGCGGTAAGAATTTCTTTTTCTGGTATGGCTGTGGTATGTGTCTTGAGGTGAACCTTCAAAGCCGGTGTTTGCGAAGATGACATAGAAGAATACTTGGAATTGCAGAGAGAAAAATATTCCTATGCTGTCGACTTTATTACCCGCGGCGACATATTGAAATGACTGTCTGAATCGCGTATATTACCGACCCTTATATGATAATGGCCGTCTGATAGTTTCCGTCTGCTAGGGTGACTAGCTAATCCCTGTTGTAGTCATTTTTAACACCCACCGAGTCATCTGTAATCACCAGAGAGCAAAAATGGGCGATCCCATTTTGAATAAGTAGATCACGTGATGGTAAAGGAAATGTATATATATATGAATTAGCGTAATTCATAATCGTAATCAATAATTATCCTGAGAGAACAGCGGATAATCGAGCGTGATAAGTTGTTGAACAGTCACGATGATTTAGATCAATCCGTGGTATGGTACGCTCAAACCCTCGGCCACGATGACTTGTGACTTCGTGCTAGCACGACCATCAACGGTTTCCGAAAAGTTTAGTCAACCCAGTTTCACTCACATCAATTGAGTCAACAGGCGCTGTGTTTTAGACACTTACTAACGATGCTACACTCTGGGAGAAACTCACCAGGCCTTAACTAGTAAAAAAGTCACCTCCTTGGCAAATCTAACATATTGAGGTGAACCTAGGACTCATGGTCGAAATTCTAACGTTCTAAGAATTTGATATAAATCCGAAATGGACTTTTTTCACTATACAAGAAAAATATGATAAAATTTAATTTATTATAAGTTAAGCCTAAAAAGCGATTAACAGTAACCGACAGTCAAATATTATAACAACATAATGTAAATTTTGTGATGTCAAACGAACACTCGTTTCCACTTTCATAATGCTCGTTGTAGTAGAGACTTTGTAATCGCAGATACAACTATAGTAACGCCGTTGAACAATACTGGTGTCAGACGCCTTCGAATAACACTCGCACTAATAGTACTACACGATAATACTTGCTCGAATAGTAACGACCGAATATTAATCCGTATAGTAAACATTATAGTGATTAGTATAGAAAAATAGTATAGTGAATGGAGAATAGCGGCCCGTATAGTAATAGAGGATAGTGTAGAAATTGCGATCAATTAGAAGCCACGCTAATTCCCATATATACATTTGCTTTACTATCACGTGATCTATTCCATTTTCACCTATCATGATAGGTAAAAGGTTCGGGCTGTACTCGAAGGTGATTAAATGTTACTAGTTTGGTTTGAGTCGTATTGAATTTTACAAGCCAGTCCTTTCCTCTATTGAGACAACTGGGCTAGTTCAGAGGAGACATCATCTGATAGGTTTTGGTATGATACGTCTGTTCTGGCTTTGTAAAGATAGAATATAGTAGAAAGAGTCAAATATTTACAGGAGTGATACAAGTAACCGACCATTTTTAAGCATCTTTAACAATAAATCAGATAAGTAAGTTACAGCTCGAGGTCTCGGGGGGAGCTGTATTCCCAATATGCATTCAAAACAAAGAGCCTACTTGAGAGGACATCCATCCCATTTTCACCTATCGTAATAGATAAAAGTTCGGATATATATATATATATATATATATATATATATATATATATATATATATATATATATACAGAGAGAGAAAGAGAGAGAGAGGAAGAGACAGAGCTTCATGTCTCATTTCTCGTCTGTGGAACTCCTTTCCTCTTACTTGCTTCCCTGATAGCTATAATCTCCAACTATTCAAATGCAATATCAATCGACATCTCCATATGTGTTGATCTATTCTCCGTTCTTCTCTTCATCCTTTCCTCTTTTACCCCTCTTTACTCTTGTTCCCACTCTCTTTAACCCCTTGCGTGCTAGTGGCACTCCCGCATTGCTTGGGGTGAAATGCTTAATATATATATATAGATATATATATGTGTGTGTGTGTGTGTGTGTGTGATCAATCTTATTGTCAATATTATTATTTTTGTTGTTTTTCCTCTAATTTCATTAAAAGTCTATAAAATCTATCTATATATCTATGTTCATATATATATATATAGAGAGAGAGAAATATATATATATATATATATATATATATATATATATATATATATATATAAAGAGAGAAAAAAAAATATATATATAAGTGAGCACGAAGTTCTATATATCCTCATTCTATATTTTAAGCAATTTACGTCATCATAAATTATTTTTTCTTTTTTTTACAAAGAAAAAGAAAATGTGATCTGTAAATAAACGCAGGAAAAATCGTGTTCAGGTGTATATAATATAAGGAAACTATTTTAATTTATTACTAATAATTACAAACACACACACACCTACGCACACCCATACGCGCGTGCACACACACACAAGCACACACACACGCATATATATATATATATATATATATATATATATATATATATATATATATTGTTGCGTGTCGTGACAATAAGGAAGTAATTCGGTGAGAACACTCCTACTTTGGATAAAATGAAATTAAATCGATAAATTATTTCAAATCCTCCTCCTTTTCTCCTTATCTTAGCCTATTTCTCTTTCTTTCTCTCAATTACTCTCTCTCACTATTCTATTCTATCCGTTTTCTCTTTTCCCTTTCTTGTTTCTTGTCCTTCCATTTTTTGCTGCTTTCCACCTCCTCATTCTTATCACTTCACAAGTTATTCTCACTTTCTCTCTTTCTCTCTCTCTCACTTTCTCTCTTTCTTTCTCTCAATTACTCTCTCTCACTATTCTATTCTATCCGTTTTCTCTTTTCCCTTTCTTGTTTCTTGTCCTTCCATTTTTTGCTGCTTTCCACCTCCTCATTCTTATCACTTCACAAGTTATTCTCACTTTCTCTCTTTCTCTCTCTCTCACTTTCTCTCTTTCTTTCTCTCAATTACTCTCTCTCACTATTCTATTCTATCCGTTTTCTCTTTTCCCTTTCTTGTTTCTTGTCCTTCCATTTTTTGTTGCTTTCCACCTCCTCATTCTTATCACTTCACAAATTATTCTCACTTTCTCTCTTTCTCTCTCTCTCACTTTCTCTCTTTCTTTCTCTCAATTACTCTCTCTCACTATTCTATTCTATCCGTTTTCTCTTTTCCCTTTCTTGTTTCTTGTCCTTCCATTTTTTGCTGCTTTCCACCTCCTCATTCTTATCACTTCACAAGTTATTCTCACTTTCTCTCTTTCTCTCTCTCACTTTCTCTCTTTCTTTCTCTCAATTACTCTCTCTCACTATTCTATTCTATCCGTTTTCTCTTTTCCCTTTCTTGTTTCTTGTCCTTCCATTTTTTGCTGCTTTCCACCTCCTCATTCTTATCACTTCACAAGTTATTCTCACTTTCTCTCTTTCTCTCTCTCTCACTTTCTCTCTTTCTTTCTCTCTCTCTCTTTCGCTTCTTTCGAGTTTCTCAACTTATTTTTACCCTTTTTTTCTCTTTCTTCCCACTCTCCTTCCTTATCCCTCAGCTTCTCATTTCTTTTTTCTCTCTTGCTTAGTTCAGTTTTCTCTCTCTTCTCCTCTCTTTCTCCGTCCTTCTCACTATCACACCTTATCCTCACTCTCTCTATGTCTTCTTCCCGTTTTCTCTCTACTCTTGCTTGTCCCTTTTCTTTCTTTCCCCTCTCTCCCTATTATTCTACCTTCCGACTTCTCCTATTTTCTTTCTTCTCTTGGTAATCTCTTTTTTTCTTTCTTCCACTCTCTCTCTCTCTCTCTCTCTCTCTCTCTCTCTCTCTCTCTCTCTATCTCACACACACACACGCACACCCACACACACCACACACACACTCACTGTCTTTTTACGATTTCTGTCTCTTCTTCCTTTTTTCTTTTTTGTTGTTCTTTCTTCCCATTCTTCCTCCTTTGTCACCCCTTCTCTCTCTCTCTCTCTCTCTCTCTCTCACTTCATTGTTTTCTCTGCTTTTCCTTCTTTCCCCTTCCTTCTAACTCTCCCTATCCCTCCACCTCATATTCTCTGCCTTTCGTTTTATCTCTCCTGCTTCTTGTCTCTTTTTCCTTCCTTTTTTCTTCTATACCCCCTCTCTCTCTCTGCCCTTCTATTTCTTTATATTACTTCCATCTCTTTCTCTTTTTTCTTTCTTTTTTCTTTCTTTTCTCTTTTTCTTTCTTTCTTTATCTTTTCTCTTCTTTCTCGATCTACTTCCGTCCACATCCCTTTCTTCCTCTCATCTAAAATACCGCCTGGTTTTTTGATCCGTATTTATTAATACCGTGCGAAATCGGGCTAAACTTGCAAATAAATAAATAAATAAATAAATAATATAAACACAAAAGATAAAAACAAAATATAAACGAATTGCCTTCAAAACAATGTACAGCGTGAAAAATTATGATAATATTGATAGCTTCCTCTCGGCGGACGGAATTGTTGGCTGATAAAAAGAAGACGAGTGAAAATAATTAGCAAAATCCTGACTTAAAATTGAAAGGAAGTTGAGAAGTTAGGCGGAAATTAAATCAGAATATTATCGCCATAAATATTTTTAGAATTATTTATAGCTCAACAAATGCTAACAATTTCCTCCGCTGATTAAGAAGTCTTTTGAAGTTTGAGAATTTTAAACGTGGAATTTGTAATAATTAAAAAGGTTCATTTTTCGAAAGGGAAAACTGACCTGAAATATTTAACTACTAACTAATTATTCTTGTATAGTACGCACTTTCCCTTTGACCCTCTACCTTTCGATATGTTTTGTGAGTGTTACAAACCTATATGGGTTGTAAGATTCTGCGATTCAATTAAAACATATTGGCAGATTGGTTAATATAAGGCATTAGTATGTTTTCTGTGTCAAAGTGACGTCTGCAGTCATTGAGATGAGACACATCTGCAGAATGTTACAGATATCGTTGTGACAATTATCATCTTAGGACAGAAAGTAAGCGTCGTGGAATGGACTAAGAACCACATCAACAGATCCTGGTTTCTTTATGAATGACAAAGAAGGCGTATTCTCTGAGACTGTGGTCCCCAGCAGCCTAAACGAGAGAACCGCTCGCCTGCCACGCGAAAGGAAGGTACACGCCGGTTAGACCGTTCGCCCCTTCACCTCGCTTCACATTTCCTCGCTAGCCTACAGTCGATCCTCACGAGAAGGTTAGATACTAAATAAAATTTGTAAACTGCTACAATTTCGTCTCATAGTCTATCGGGGGGCATTAACGATCTGTCCAAAGAATTATTTTCCTTGTATTAAACAACAGATGTTCAATTGAAAAAAGCTGCAACCTGAGAGCGAACCTGGCCTCTGGTGGGATATAATCTCTCTCCCCCTACTTCCCATACTCTATTTCCATGTGTTGACGACCTACATCTATTAGCGTCAGCTCAAGATGCCCTTGTTTGTGCAGATTGCAGCGCTGCTTGAAAGAGCTGTATAAATTTCTCTAAGCTGCGGAGATCATCCAGATTAAACATGTAAACCTCGGAAAAGCTATGAAATGATAATTAAAAATGAATCTCTTTTCGCGAGCTAGATTAATGGAGGCGCATCATAGCTTATTGTCGAGAGCATTTCAAGGATGAGGCAACTAAGGCGGCTTGGGGTCTTCATCTAGATACTTAAGAACACCATCAATTGGGGACCGTCTAGCAAGAAAAACCGGAGGACTACCAAACAACAGCTCAAGTTTTCTTTTTTGTGATTGGCGCACACGAAACTATTTCCAGGAAGCTTCCAGAACGCATTGGTGATGTCAGAAATCGTTGGGGGTACGCAGGTAGCAGCGCTGCTTGGAATAGCTTATTTACTGAGGAAATTGCTCGTGTCTCTGAGCTGCAGACATCACCCGACTGGATCATTTTGCAACGCATGGCGCCTTCGTTGCAACACTGCCTGGAACAGCACACGTGAGAGCCGCGGAGGACATCAAATCATTTATAAATAAGGATAACAATAATAATAACATTAATTGAATAGCTGCCTATTTAAATAACTATAACACCACGAATGAAGTGCTGAGACAGTGAATGTGCAATGTATTATATTTCTCTGTTCACAGACCTGAACATGAGTCAGTTGGTAAGACTTTATATAAGCAGTATACAGGGTGTTTCAAAAAGAATACGCCAAAATCATTACTCTGTTTTTTCAGGTCTGTAGCATTGTAGTGGATTGAATCAGTGGTTATTTGATAGAGTAGTTATCAAAGTTTGATTGAGTGTCAGTTTCACCGCTGTCGTTAGTATAACTTCCGGTACAGCTGAATTGTGGGAAGATCAATCAAAATGGCGACTCCTCAGCAGAAGGCGCTTTGCTTGCTTGAGTTCTCGAAAACAAACGCCATTGTCACGGTGCAGCGTGCTTTCAGAACAGAATTCGGCATTGATCCGCCTCATCGTGAGAGCATTCGACGGTGGGTTAGACAGTTTAAAGAGAGTGGGGGCCTGTGCAAAGGAAAGAGTCCTGGAAGACCATTTGTTACAGAGGAGCAAGTGGAGAGGATTCATGATGCATTTGAGAGCAGCCCAAGTAAGTCCGTATGTCGAGCAAGTCTTCAGCTTGCCATCCCTCATACCACTGTCTGGCGTGTGTTAAAGAGACGATTACACATGAAACCATACAAACTAAGCCTCGTCCAAGCACTTACTAATGATGACAAGGTGATGCGGAGGACATTTTGTGGGTCAATGCTAGAGATGGGGGAAGGTGATGAAACTCTCTTTTCACGTTTAGTTTTTGGTGACGAAGCGAATTTCAATTTGAGAGGCACAATGAATCGTCACAATGTGCGCATTTAGGCAACAGAGCACCCACATGAATCTGTTGAGCATGAAAGAGATTCCCCTAAAATGAACGTCTTCTGTGCTGTGTCTCAAGACAAGGTCTATGGTCCCTTTTTCTTTGAAGGAAACACCGTTACAGGACAAACCTATCACGAAATGCTCCAAAACTTGCTATTCACTTTACTGCAAGCAGATTCGAATGACTTCATTTTTCAGCAAGATGGAGCACCACCCCATTGGCATCTCGGAGTTAGAGTTTATCTGAATGAAAACGTGCCTCAGCGATGGATTGGGAGGAGAGGTACTAAAGACCTTGCTCTCTGTGTTTGGCCTGCCAGATCCCCGGACCTCACTGTGTGTGACTTTTTCTTGTGGGGGTATGTTAAAGACCAAGTTTATGTTCCAGCACTTCCAGCAAGTATCGATGACTTGAAAGATCGAATAACAGCTGCAATCAAAACGGTGGATCGTGACATGCTGAGGCGCGTTTGGGAGGAATTCTCATATCGGCTTGATGTTGTCCGCGCTGCCGGTGGTGGCCACATTGAGCGCTTATAAAACATGAAATGAAACTTAAATGTATATACAACACATGTGTTCATGCTAGAGGTTTGTAAATTTTTTCGTTTTTGACACATCACGTGATGATTTTGGCGTATTCTTTTTGAAACACCCTGTATAATCAATACTAACCAGCAATTTTTACAACTAAGTCCTATTTTAATATTTCATTTCTGAGATGAGTAATTGTTGATATTCTTTATTATTTGGAACTATTATTTTCATCATGGTCGATATAAATCTTATAGACACAATGTTTCGTCAAATTACTGGTCATCATCAGGTCCCCATTGATTGTCTGATATGGGATATCAGTCGATTATCGTGATATTTTGTCCCTATAACATCAGTTACTTCTTGCACTAGTTCTTCACGTGAGCGAGTGGTTTGGACGTTCGATTTCTGACCAAGAGGCACGGAGTGGGAGTTCGAATCGAATCGAAGGTGAACTGGGGGAGGCGATCCTAGCATGTGGCACCTTTGGAAAGTGCCTGAAAACTTTAACAGGGTTTGACTCAAGTCCTGTGAGTGAAATTGACTACATGGAACTCTTTGGGGACGGCTGTGCTAGCAAGTCACAAGTCATCGTGACAGAAGGTTTGAGCGTGCTGGCCTTGTTCAAACTGTTAATCACGTTAAATAACGCGCTCTCATCCATAAACTGTAAAAAGTTCCGCTCAGCATAGTTGCGGTATGGGCTCTGTGGGTTTTCAACAAACACAACTGTCCAAGAGCAGGCGCCTGCAGCAGGGATTGACTAGCCGCCACAGTAGACCTCGTATCCTGGGATACTAATGTCTACCTATATATATATATATATATATATATATATATATATATATCAAATATGGGGTGCAGTTCAATTTATAATACATGAATCATTCATACAAAAAGTAGATTAGTAAAGTTAATGATATAAATGGCGAAAAACATCTTCGCAAACAAACTTATTAAAGTTACATTAACCCACGAACCCCTCGATGAATGTTATAATCCTTGTTTTTAATAACTTCAAGTTGTATAAGGTCTTCTTTTTTTCTTCTGCTAGTACTTTCGGCTGTACATTCAGCCATCCTCAGGCATGGAAATTATTTTTTTTTTTTTTTTAGTAGATCCAGGTAATAGCGGACGCGAACAATTAAATGCGAATTGAAATATATTTTTGTTAGAAATGTGTTATTTTTAACGGATAAACTGGAGCGTGCAGTCGTGAAAAATTTAAGTGTGCGTTTTTTTTCACTAATATCGTAATTAGAGAATTTTTTTGTTGTAGGAGTTTTTTTCAGTCAATGTGGCATGAACTAAATTGTTCAATAAATAGAGCAATGTCACACCACATATTTGATTTAAAAAGAACTGATCCGACGTGCAAATTTTCGGGATAACAGCTGCATTATTTTATTTTTTTATTTTTTAACTGGTTGTATGGGCTGTGTGCATGATTCTAGAGTTACAGGGATGTTTTATTTTCCGAACACGGCACATTGTTCGTAGTTAATATTATTGAGTGTTGGCTTTTTCTTTTTTATTGTTAAGTTCTCCATTATTTTAAATCTTTTTTACATGTGTATGAGGTTTTTATGTTTGTATTTTCTACTAGTATCTTTCGGCTGTGTTATGGGAACTTACCTATAACGATAATGGACTCTTCCTGACACTATAAATACTGTGCCTCTCACGAGGTATAATGAATGAATGGTGTAACGAGTCGAGACAATATTAGTTCACTTTAAACCGGGCGGACAGTCATGACTAACGCCTTCAACTTCTTGTACTATATTTCTGTTGTAATATATCTTTGTTATTCTACTCTTGTGTTCGTGTTGTTCTTCCTTGGTTCTAACCTTGGACCATAACTGTGGGGCGAGGTTATTGGACCATAACAGGATGCAGTCTGGTAATGTTGTGCTTGTGTTTAAATGGGTTCTAATGGAAATGTGGTGGGATATGTGTAACGTAAGGCGTCTGGATAGACATGTAGTGGTGTGACCCATGTAATTATTTATGAGATGGTTTGATCAGGAATACAGAAGCATTTGAACTCATAAATAATATTCGTTCATTGTAATTTTCGGTTTTGATTTTTAAAAAGCTTAATCGAAGTACCTTGCCTGTTCTCTTTAAAGAAATATGTATAAATGAAGGATCGGTGCATAAATACACAATTATATACATATATATATATATATATATATATATATATATATATATATATATAACTGTCATTTCTTTCCAGAAGATGGCCATCACTGTTGAGCGAAGTAGCTGAATCGGCAAGCCAGAACTACAGCTCATATATATATATATATATATATATATATATATATATATATATATATATATAAAGGAGTAAGAATATTTTTATATATCCAAAGGGGATAAAAATATCGACGAAGAAATGAGGTACGAGAGGGTGTGATATATATATATATATATATATATATATATATATATATATATATATATGGCTGTAACTGAGTTCAGCTCATAGTTGCAGGATAAACTGCTGTTCGGCTCTGTGGGCTTTGAGTAAACACAAATGCGCCTGGGGAAGTGACTGCAATAGGGATTGTCTAGACGCGCTGGTAGACGGTCATCCTCGAATACGACTGTCCATCTATAAATAATATATATGTATATCTATATACATATATGTATGTGTGTGTGTGTGTGTGTGCGTGTGTGTGTGTGTGTGTAAGGGAGTAAGTCTATTTTTATATATCCCACAAGTGATAAAATATTGAAAAAAAAATTGGAATAAAAAAGAAACTGGAATTTTTAAAAATTATTTATTTACAATAACTTCACTGGTTTCACAGTTCTATGATTTTCAAAAGTTAAATTGACATGTTATAGCATAGTCACACGTCTCTCACCTCAATTTAGCTTTTGAGAATCATAGAACTGTGAAACCAATAAAGTTACTATAAAGAAATATTCTTAAAGACTCCAGTTTCATTTTCAACTCCTATATATATATATATATATATATATATATATATATATATATGTGTGTGTGTGTGTGTGTATATGGAAAGAGAGAAATATATATATATTAGCTGGTTACTCGTATTCGAGGATATGCATCTACTAGGGCAAGCCAATCCCTATTGCAGACGCAGGCTCAGGTACATTTGTGTTTGTTCAATACCCACATTACAAAATTAAATTCGGACCTTTCATTTTTGAAACATGGTTAGAATTGTGTAGCGGAAAAACCATATTTTAAATCAATTAATTTATTACATATATATATATATATATATATATATATATATATATATATATATATATTGTTGTCTAAATTATGCAAAAATGAATATAACACTGACGTTTCATTTTAAGAGATATATTTACCAAATTTGCATTAAATTATTTTGAAATACTAAAGAGTAAATTTATTCAATAAGATCGCAATTGACTTAAGCCACAGCCTCCAGACGAATCTCCTGCAATTCTTCTGGACGGTCTCCTTGTTTAAGTAGGAGAATGCTGCCATAATCCTTGCCTTCAGTTTATCTTTGGTGTTACAAGGAGTTTCGTTGGTCTCTCGTTCAACTGCTCTCCCAATATAATAATCAACTACATAATTAAAAGACAACCTTAAGGTTCCATGATTATAATTTATTTGCTCTCTCTCTCTCTCTCTCTCTCTCTATATATATATATATATATATATATATATATATATACCGCACTCTCGCGTAGGTTGACATGTCTTTTGTTGAAAGTCAGCGCAATTCGTAAATCAAAGACAAACAACGCGCATGCGCAAAATTACAAAATATACAATGGGACAATTTACCCATACCACCATATATATATATATATATATATATATATATATATATATATATATATACTGTTGTAATTTTGGGTAATCCTTGTCGGCAAAATGTTGTAACCTAGGGGAAGTTACTGAATAGAATAATCACACGAAGGTTAGTAATGAACGATAATACTTAGGGCAAGAACAACACATATAAGATTCGCGAGCGTTGCGTAGAAGTGAGTCAAGTGTATTCCAGAATGAATCTCCAACTGCAGACCAGCATACAGTATTTACTACTGTATTTATGTGAATGGGGACATTCATAATTTTCCATGTATCCTTGGTAACGGTAAATTATGAATTCCCCTTGTAGTTAAAACTCCAAAATTCGCTTGAGGATGAAATGGAACTAATGTTTTTAATTTAATTACAAAATTAAATTTAAAGTTTTTAGCTTCCATTTTTGAAACATGGTTATTACTATGTAGCGAAAAAAACCATATTCTAAATCAGTTAATTTATAATATTAATGCTCTTTAAATTGTAAATTGAGCACTATTTTGTAAAAAATATATATATCAATAAGAACACCGGATTACATATCTTACTGTTCTTTCTTTTAATTTAAATATACATACATACACACACACACACACACATATATATATATATATATATATATATATATATATATATATATATATATATATATATACCGGTCCTCGACTTACGACAAAGTTCCGTTTCAACGATGCGTCGTAACGCAATTTTTCGTATAAATCGGAATGTACTCGCGATTTTCCGTGAATATGCACTTGCATCACTGACCTATGCTAAGGTAATAGTAAAGTTATAATGTAGGACCTAACAACGGATTTATATGACATCGTACTTATTATAAAACCCAGGTTGTGTGTGTGTGTGTGTGTGTGTGTGTGTGTGTGTGTGTGTGTGTGTGTACGTTTATATATTGGATCGGATTTCCTACATTTTTCAACCGATTTCAACAAAACTTCACAGGACTACGTAAAATTACCTTGCAGTGGTTCTGACAGCGCCAAAAATTGGAGAAACACAATTGTTTTTGCACGAAATCAATTTGAAACACGATTATGAGGCATCGCGAGAATGAATATCGAGTTATAATTATTATAAAACCCAGGTTGTTTGTGTGTGTGTGTTCGTTTATATATGGGATCGGATTTCCTACATTTTTCAACCGATTTCAACAAAACTTCACTTTTTTTTTTGACAGGTAGTGTTTCTTATTGTCTTGTACACTTTTTTTTTTTTACATTCAGAATGCTTTAAAAATTCCACTTACAAGACAATTGTTTATAATAAAGTTCTATTCAATCGGTAGACTCATAACGTTTGAAAACAATGTTTTTGTTTGAGTTTGGGTTTGACCAATTCGTAAAAAAAAAAATAATTAAGACATGCGTGTCCGTCAACCTTAAACAATAATCTTTGTCAATTTTATTTTTCAGTCTTTATGATGGTCGATACTTGATCTATCTCTTACTGTTACATCCCTGGCCAACGCCGTGCTCTACTGCTAGTATGTTAATATATGTTAATATAATCAGAACTCAAAGCAGTTGGAGGACATAAATATAATACATATAATGAAATGAAATTTTTTTAAGCTGATTGTTTGTATATTCATTGCGAGTGATGCCACTGGCTCTCGGTAGATGAGATGACCAAGCATATGATCTCATGTCTCGTGAGACTCTTTTGCAGTATTCGGAAGCAGCAGAAAATCTGAAGTAGAAAGTAAAACAAAAGTGAGTTTGTCTATATTTCTGAGATGATTTACATTATTTACATTATTCAGACTATTGTCCTCATCTTTGTCGCCATATTTTTTACAACGTATCGGCCGTTGTACGCTCCGGCCTTCTTCAGGTGGTTGGAATGTTGAACTTCAGATAACTGATAACTGATATCTATTAAACATGTCACTTTGGAACTAGAACAGTCTACACCAATGAGCGAAATAAAGGGTTCAGTTCGACATTCCAACCACCTGAAGAAGGCCGGAGCGTAGAACGGCTGAAACGTTGTAATAAATATGGCGACAAAGATGATGACAATAGTCCGAATAATGTAAATAGTTTACATAATACCTCATCAGAGAAATATAGACAGACACTGAAGGGCCGAAACGTTGTAATAAATGTGGCGACAAAGATGAGAACAATAGTCCGAATAATGTAAATAGTGTGCATAATACCTCATCTCAGAAATATAGACTGCCTTTCTCTGGAGTCTATATTTTTTCAGCTTCCGCCAATATTCAAATGTTCCGTTACTGTTCTTTTTCTTTTACTGTACCTCCTTGGTTCAGTAATTTCTGGTGGCGTGGGGTACGTCAATCATGTCCTACAATATTTTCGTCGATACCTCTTCTCGTGGACTTACTAAATCAGTGAATCTGCGTTTTATCTGATTAAGGTGTCGCTTATGGTCCCACCTTTGTCCCTGTACCATGTTTGTCATTTTGCCGATCTGTTTTAGATTCTTATATGGCAAATATGGAAGAAGACTTCTGATTATCGTGGGTGGAACGTATGCGTATATAAATAATACAGACATAAACATAAAAATCAACACTGCATGGTGGAAAGCAACATGACGTCATAAGCAGTCATTAGAACTAATGCTCGCTAAAGGCCTCATTCATTATGCAATATTGATTGCTGTGTTCATATTGATCATATATATATATATATATGTGTGTATATATATATATATATATATATATATATATATATATATATATATATATATATATACAGGGTGTCCATAAAGTTCGGGTGCACTTTTAAAAATTATAACTTTATTTCTATTTGCGATAGAAATTATTTTTAAACAGGATTAGTAAATAAAAGTAAATCTATATTTTTTATGGTTTTATTGAAATTTTATTTAAGTTTCCATATGTCCTCCATCATTAGCAATACAAAGGGTAATACGATTTTGCAGTTCACGGAAAACATTTGCCAACTGATTTACAATAATGCCTGAAATCACATTAGTTATTCGGTTGGTGCAAAAATAATGACGTAATAATGTCGTTTTTTGACGTATTTTTTACGTCAAAAAACGACATTATTACGTCATTATTTTTGCACCAACCTAATATTTTAGCTGTACTTAAAACTAGGTACATTAAACTTTATTACATTTTTTTACAGATCATTTCTATCGCAAATACAAATAAAGTTATAAATTTTTTAAAGCGCACACGAACTTTATGGACACCCTATATATATATATATATATATATATATATATATATATATATATATATATATATCATTAGGCTATGATCTGTGCAGATATGATATATATATATATATATATATATATATATATATATATATATATATATATATATATATATATCATATCATATCTGCACAGATCATAGCCTAATGATAAAAGAATCCATTGGAATTATACTATATTTATTATCCAATTTGTTTTAACCATTTCACTCCAAGCAAGGCGATAAAGCCACTAAGACCCAAGAAGTTACTGAGACTGAGAACACTTTAGCGAGGAGAAAGGACACTAAAATGACGATATTCATGGAAACGGGAGATGGTAATTGATGCTGCATTTAGATTTTGGAAAATCGTAGGTGGCAGGGAAGCAAGAAACCGGAAGGGAGTTCCAAAGGTGGGAAGTGCAAGAAAATAAATTATTAGAATATAACTTACGGTTACATGTAGCTAATTCAACAATGAGACCTAATTGACAATCTAGTAATACATTTCAAATTCATGTGGTAGAGCTACCGAGGAGGAGAACGAATTAGAACAATTGATGAGAAAATATAAAAACAAAGGAGAGCCATACAACAGAGGTGGGTAAGTAACGTAAACCGAGATGCCAGGTCAGGATTGATAACATTACAGACCCTTCTTTGGCTTTTGTCAAAAATCCCGAGATATGTAACAGGAGCACTAGACTAGATATAGCAGCAATATTCAATGCACGGATGAATGGTTGATTTATAAATGTACAAAATGGATTCTGGGGAGAAAAAATAAATTAAATTTCCTTGCAGAGAACCTAACAATTGTTTCAATATAATCAATCAATTTCAATTTATTACACGCTTATTTGTTAATTATTCTCATTTCTTGCTTATCTTCATGATGTAAGTGTAAGAGAATGAGAAGATTTAATAAGGAGAAAGGATAATAAAAGAACATGGTTCAGGAAGGCAGAAGATGGCGATAATGCCACTAAGACGCAAGGGGGTTACTGGGAGTGAAAAAGACTGAGAAGATTTTAGTGAGGAGAAAGGTCAATAAAAGAACAGGTTTCAGAAAGGCAGAAGATTGTGATTGACGTTGCATTTGAATGTTTAAAGATCGTAGTTGACAGCGAAGCAAGAAACTGGAAGAAACATTCGAGAACTGCGAGAAAAGAAACTATTAGAATATAACTTAAGATTAAAGCTAGCTAATTCAACAGTAAAACGATTAAACCTAATTGCCAAGCTAGTAATACGCTTAAATTCATGCGGTCGGATTACCGAGGAGAAGAGCTAATTAGAACAATTGCTGAGAAAATTATAAAGTCATAGGGCAGTCATACCACGGCGGTGGGTAAGTAAGTTAAACGGAAATGCCAGGTCAGGACCGATAACATTACAGACTCTTCTTTGGCTTTTGTCAAGAATCCCGAGATATGAAACAGGCGTACTAGACTTGATATAGCATGATATATTCAATGCACGGATGAATGGTAGATTTATAAATGTACATAATGGATTCTGGTGAGAAAAAATGAATAAAATTTCCTAGCAGAAAACCTAACAATTGTTTCAAAATAATCAATCAATTTCAATTTATTACCCACTTATTTGTTAATAAATCTTTTTTCTTGTTGACCTGGTTCTATTCTATAAAGAAACTGAAATACCTTATGTATAATCAAGTGAATCAATTGAGAGTTTGATTTAAAAATTATATATATATATATATATATATATATAGATAAATTCCCAGATCAATTATATATATATATATATTATCACCACATTGTTGTATCTCGTGTTTTCGAGATAACAGGGAGAAATAAATAAAGAAGACAAACTCTTAGGTAAGTAATGAAATGGTTTATTAGACCAAGGTATACTTAGCAACTGACCTAATGCTAACTCTCCTCAACTCTCCTTATTTACATAAATGGACAATTCCATTCATTTATGTCCTATATGACACTATTATAGTCTGTTCTTATCTATCTATCTATCTATCTATCTATCTATCTATCTATCTATCTATCTATCTAATCTTGTGTTTTTGAGATAACAGAGAGAAATAAATAAGGAAGACAAACTCTTAGGTAAGTAATGAAATGGTTTATTACACCAAGGTATACTTAGCAACTGACCTAATGCTAACCTCTCCTCAACTCTGCTTATTTACATAAATGGACAATTCCATTCATTTATGTCCTATATGACACTATTATAGTCTGTTCTTATCTATCTATCTATCTATCTATCTATCTAATCTTGTGTTTTTGAGATAAGAGAGAAATAAGGAAGACAAACTCTTAGGTAAGTAATTAAATAGAAGGTTTATTACGCCAATTTTTCCTTTGTAATTGACCTAATGCTAACTCTCCTCAACTCTGCTTATTTACATAAATGAACAATTCCATTCATTTATGTCCTATATAACACTATTATAGTCTGTTCTTATCTATCTATCTATCTGTCTATCTATCTATCTATCTATCTATCTATCTATCTATCTATCTATCACATGTTTTTGAGATAACAGAAGGAAATAAATAACGAAGACAAACTCTTAGGTAAGTAATGAAATAGAAGTTTTTTCTATACGAAAGTACACTTACACGACCTAATGCTAACTCGAGATTTATTGCGTATTGCGAGTGAAAGAGAATGGGTATTTAATGAAGAGAAAGGACAATAAAAGAACAAATTTCAGGAAAACAGAAGATTGCGATTGACGTTGCATTTAAATGTTTGAAGATCTTAGTTGGCAGCGAAGCAAGAAACCGGAGGAGAGTTTCACAGAATATAACTTACTGTCACATCTAGCTGTTCAACAGTAAATCGACGGGACCTAATTGCAACTCTAGTAATAGGGTCAAATTCATACGGTTGAAGTGTCAAGGAGATTTCATTTGAACATTTACCATGTAAATATCTATAGAAAAGAGAGAGGGAGGCCACGTCACGGTAGAGGGAAAGTGACTGAAATCAAGATGCCAGCCTAGGAAATATATTATAGGTGAACCCGTCCAAATATGCCTGCAATGCACGAAGGAATGATAGATTTATAAATTTGCAAGATGAATTCTGAAGATAATTATTGTCTAGCACAACAAAATGAATTAATTTTCTTAGCAACAGACCTAGCAATTGATTCAATATAATCATTACATTTCATGTCAGTGGAAAACATGAGACCAAATGTTGCGTTCCTGGGGGTCAGCATCAGTCATACTGATGGAAGTTGAATATAGTTATCTATTTTGGAGGCATTAAAATTTACAATCCACTACTTGCCCCAGTTGATTTTCGAGAGCAGTTTCCAGTTTTACTTTGTCGGACCTACCAGAACAGATGATATCAAAAAGGTCGTTGAAGATAAGAAAAAAAATTCGTTCCATGTTTAGCGGTTAATATTAGAAAAGTAAAAAAAGAGAAAAAAGAGAGAAAAGAGAAAAATAAAAAGTTTTAATGTTGCAAAGGAGAAAGAAAAAAGGGAAGAAAGACAAAAATTTCAATATAGGTTTTGGGGTGGGGGGCAAGATAAAGAAAGATAGACATGAGAAAGAGAGAGAGAGAGTAAGAAAGAGTGAGAGAGGGAAAGAAAGGAAAGAAGGAATTAAGCATAGTAGACAGAAAAGACATTTTGTTCCGGGACATGGCAACTTGAAAAACAATGTAGGGAAAAGGAGTCATCATATTTAAAATAGTTACGTTGAAATTGCCTAGTCATTTTAAGTATTTATTGATATATATATATATATATATATATATATATATATATATATATATATATATATATATATATATATATATATATATATGAATTAAGTTAAAATACATATATATATATAAAAATAAAATTAAGTTAAAATTCAAATTTCCATAATATAATTTAATTAATTTAATAACTTAATTAGCTACCATATTTCCATAATATTCACTCCCATGTAACTCTTCAAATGTCGAATGCATGACTCATTCTAATTTCTATATCCCCCTCTATAGCCCTTTTGCACTATATTAATTTATAATTTATGAAATTTACCCTACTCTAAGATCTTTCCAACTCTTTCCATTAACCCTTTACATCCTTTTATCTATACATTTTAAAGCTATTTTAAACCCCTTTTTATTCCTCTTTTAATTTTAAATAAATATATCATTCTTCATATAACCCCAGATTAATGTCATAAGGTTAATATTCGGGTTTAATTTTATGAAACCTCTTCCCTTTAAGACAAATATCTTACACCCACCGCCGATCCCTGACTCGTGCCTTTCGTCTGACTGAAACATTGAAATAGATAAACTCTGTATTAGTCTTTCGACTGCTTTTTGTTTGTTATTTTTTTAAAAAAAAAAGAAGCTTTTTACATTTAAATTTCTATTTCTGACACGAACTCAGTCCACATCGGGGTTGATAAGACAGACGACCGATATCTTCGTCTGTCTATTCCGGCATGTGTGTGTGTTTGTCTGTGTTTGTGTGTGTGCGTGTATGTGTGTATATATATATATATATATATATATATATATATATATATATATATATATATATATATATATATATATATATATATATATGTAATTTATATATATATTATTTATATATTACATATTGATGTGAGTTTGTCACCCTTGCGATTCATCAGATTTTGCCTGAAGATTGCAAGTGCGTGAAACCCAGGGTCACAAACTGACCTCAATGCAAGTAAATATATACATATATATATATATATTTTGAACAATAAAAAAATTAAAAAATTAAAAATTAAAATCTTCAGACACACTGGGTTGTAGATTAATATTCTTTCGTTTTTTTTATTATTATTCCATTTAGATTCCTCGACTAGTTTCGACCGAAATGGCCATCACCGGGAGGAGAAATATTTCTGCTTGCTGCTAGCACTAAACTACAGAAATGAATGTCTTGATGGAGAAAATGAACTTTTGTCTGTAGTTTTCATTTGTTTTTTTATTTTTTTATCTTTTTAACATGAATCTTTTAACATTCCTTGTGTTGGTCAAACAGTCTCTTTTAAGTTGTTATTTGAGATAAGAGCTGGATAGATACATGCTGCTATGAATTCTCTGGTCAGTTTGACAGTTTTATTGGACTTGGTGAGGGCATGTGTCTCTGTTTAGTGTTTGTGTGTGTGTTATTTGGTTCTTAGGGAGTGAGTGAGTATGATATGTGTAAGCGTGTGTATTGCCGTGGGTGTGTGTTATCATTTGGCTCATTAGGGAGTGAGTGCGTATGATGTGTGTAAGTGTGTATATTCGTGTGGATGAGTGTATAAGTGTGAGGCCTCCACACCTCCGTAAGCCTGTCTGTCTTGTGTGGGTAGGTTTTTTTATTTGTTGAGTTATATCTATATATTGTTAAATTTGTGATTTAGCCCGGCTGGATATTTTGTTTTTAGACGTTGTATCCACTTATTTTCATGCGACTCTAAAATCTTTCTAATGTTATCTGCTCTGAACTTTTCTATTCTCTCAATTATAGTGAATTTGGCATGGGTTTTGAAATCGTGTTTTTCCAGGCGGAAATGTTGTTCTACAGGTAACAATTTTTCATGGGGAGTCGACTTAATTCGTTTACGATAATTGTTAATTCTCTAGTGAAAGGGCCATTCAGATTTTCCTACATATTGTTTCTGGCATAATGTGCATTCTAGGAGGTAAATTATGTTATGACTTCTACAGTTAGAATCATGGCAGATTTTGAAAGTAGATTTAGTGACTGAGCTAGTGAATGAATTCGCGTTTTCAATATGGTTGCAAGATAAACTTCTTTTGTTGTTGCATGGTTGGGAAAATCCTGTTGTTTTTGTTCTTAGTTTATTACGGATTACCTTGTCGCCTGAAATGTGGTTACTACCTATGATTTCTTTTAGGTTCTTAGGTCTACGATATGCAAGAAGGCCAGGTTCCTTAAACAGTTTTTTTAGGTCTGGTTTGAGATGTAGTATTTCCCAGCGACGTTTGATTATTTGGGATAGTGGAGGCAGAGTGGGGTTAAAAGTGGTTACTAGAGGGATGCGGCTAGATTTATTTTTAATCTTGTACATTAGGGTGTCTTCTCTAGGTGTGGAAATTGCTTTATTTATTTGTTCCCTGATTAGGTGTTGTTTATAGCCACGTGTTGTGAATTGATGCTCCATATTTTCAATGTGTTTATTTAATTCTTCATTGTTGGAACATATCCTTCTGAGTCTAAATGCTTGTGAATAGGGAAGGTTCTCTTTGAGGTGTATATATATATATATATATATATATATATATATATATATATATATATATATATATATGTTCATCAATAAGTCCCCAGCTTTATAATGGAAACATGTTGTTTTATGCAACAAATAATTATTTTTCAACATAACCTTCTTCCTTGTCAATGCACTTGATACAGTAGTGAGTATTAATCATATAGAACGAATATTGTACATTAAAAATGTCAAATCAAAATCCACTTGATAACTGTATCAGTCTAAGGACTTATCCTCCAATCTCGGATGCATTTGTGGTTAGCGCTTGCATTATTCAGTCAATGAAAGTGGCTTACTGAACTTTCGAGGAATGATTGTATTAGGTTGGTGCAAAAACAATGTCGTTTTCTCACATAGTAACATATGTGAGAAAACGACATTATTTTTGCACCAACCTAATATTAGTCAGTGTTTGGTAGCTAACCTCTCGACTTCAAGTCTTCTACTCTACCTTTAGTGTTACGTAGTTTCCTGTTTTCTTTGTTTGCCCCGGCCTCTTTCTGTCGTACTTGTTATACAAGTTACGTTTTAGGAGGACTTGATTTAATAACGAAAACAATCATTTGTTTACTCACTAAATACCGTTTCTTTCGGCTCCACTCCTAAACTATTTCGCGTCAGCAACTTAAACATACAATAAGTTGCGAGGAATGCATAATCACGTGCAATTCTATGTGCAGCGCTTCAGAATGGCACTCCATCGATATTCGTTGACATGATTTAAAATAAACAAGAATAATTATATATCGAAAACTTTTTTCTCATGATTAACATTGAAAAACTAACCTTGAGTTCGAATATCACATTATTTAAGGCCGGCAAATAAAATGCTTCCATAATTTAGAAATTTATATTATGGCTTGTTGTTTTATTGTTTGTTTGTTTAGCGGCATATCAACTCTTTATGGGTCATTTAATGCTGAAATTTAATTTTCTTGGAAGCATTAGTAACTTTTGACAAATGTATTGCTGGTAATATTTTTAACTATGAAATGTATTGCTGGTATTTTTACGATAATTTTGTTAATACTTGCATAGTGTTTTGACCCAAGTTTTTGGATTAATTATTTGCCCATAGATGCGACCCTAACAGGTATTACCACCCCGGGTCACGGCGGAGTTGGTAACAACAGCAATTAAGAGGTGATTTATATGTCTGTATAGAGAAAAGGATAATTCCAAAACAGGAGACGCCGCTGCTATTAACGCACCGCTCTTCATTAATGAATTGAGCACTCTGGCTGCTGGCGTTTGTGTAAATTCGTATATAATGCGTTAGAATTTACCTTTCTTTGCCGTGCGTCAATATCTTAGGGGAGGATCTCTGACTAATGCCAAATCGGTCAGGTTTCCATCTCGGCTTGAAGCAATCGGATGTCTAGTCACACTGATAAGCTATAATACAGCGAAACAGGCTTGTATGTGGATGACTATATATATATATATATATTAATTGATTCATCGAGTCTGATAGAAACCTCAGGAAGCACTGGACGGCCGTTTCGTCCTATATTTGGGACTCATCAGCAGTGCGCATCCACTACCGAGGGAATCGAAACCCCGACAGTTAGGTTGACAAGCGAGCACTATACCAACTGCTCCCCGGGCCTCGTGGTGGAACTCAACTGAAATTCTCTCTGGCCATAGGACTGAGCCTCAGGTCCTATGGTCAGAGAGAATGTGGGAGTGAGCGGCGCTTCTTAGAGTCTGATTTGCAATCTCTTCGTCAGCGAGGTCCGGCGGAGCAGTTGGTATAGTGTTCGCTTGCCAACCTAACTGTCGGGGTTTCGATTCCCTCGGTAGTGGATGCGCACTGCTGATGAGTCCCAAATATAGGACGAAACGTCCGTCCAGTGCTTCCTGAGGTTTCTATCAGACTCGATGAATCAATTAATATAATTATCAAATCCTCATCATTACTATATATATATATATATATATATATACACATATATATATATAGACACAGAACAATTACTTAACTGCATTTATCAATTTTTCTTGGAATTATCCATTCTTCAAGAGGTCTGTTCTTCAATGCTCTATTTTTAATATTAGTATTATTTTATTATTCTTAATATTGAGAACTATATGCGAATATCTGATTTACTTTTGAACTATTATATTCTTAAATCTTATACGTACATATATATATATATATATATATATATATATATATATATATATATATATATATATATATATATATATATGCATAATATTGTGTTTCGAAAAAATAGTGCCAGTGCCCGGCCAGGGTATTATTGGAAGATAACGCGTTTTATCAAAGCAGTATTTGCAATCGGTGTGATTTCTCATGCTCCGCAACTTTGCAAATACCTCTTAGCGGTCCTCTCCAACGCTTCCCGTCCTGGGCTAACTCATGACAATGTTTCTGATTACCCAGGCTCTTATTTTTCTTCTTTTATTTTTTATTGCAAATGACATTTAGAAAGTTTTAAAGAAGTTGCCAACTTTTAAGGGTTGATAACTGGAGGACTCATTACCTTCTCCGCCAAATAATTTGTATTTATACGTTTTTTTTTTTATTCAAATTCCTAAAAATCTCAGTTATCTATTCCATGTAGCATTCATTAAACGATATAAGTGTAAATTCTTGTTTCACGTTTCAATTTGTTATTATTTTATTTTAGATTAATCTCTTATTGCTTTAGTAGTTGTAAGAATTTTTATATTAACAGATCGCGACAGCTATTAGGGAGATGTGATTAAATATACTTTAAATGTTAAAATTATTCAGTATTATTATTGTTTAGTTAATAAGCATTATAACATGGCACAAATAGTGTAAAAATATTGTGTAAAAATTAGTTAAATTAACTGAAAGTACAATTCAAGTATCATGTTCAGTGACTTCTTTGCAAGATTAAAGGGAGCACTTGAAAATATATCTAGTGAAACAATTAACTATTGTATACAAAAAAGCTATAAAATGGTTAATTTATATTATAAGGACATAAGATGTATTTGAAAATATCTCTCTGTTACTAGCGATTCTGATTTTTAATTTGTTTCTCTGATTTTAATAATATGAATTTGAATATTTATTAATTTGAACATGAATAATTTCTATTAATTAATAATTTTAAAATTATGCATTAATTCCAATTTTTTTTTTTTAATTAATAACTATTTGTGCTCACCTGTTGATATTAATAGCTCTCTGCTGATGTGTTAAAATTTTGAAATTATGCAATAATAAAAATGTGAATTGCATCTCTGGTAAATGTTGCAATCTGTAAGTTTAGATAAACTCATTTCAGTTGAGGTCGTGATTGAGTTTGTCGGTAGTATGTGTCTAGTTTTATTCGGATTAATTATATATTATATATTTATCATTTTCGATTTATATAAATTTGACTAGCTTTTCTCTTTACATTATATATTATCTCTATCTTACATGTTTATAAGTCTACCAATCATCCATAGCTTGAATATTGCTGCCAAATATGGTCTAGTGTCGCTGCTATATATTAACCAATCCTTGATAAAATCCGAAGAAGCATCTGCAATGTTATTGGCTTGACATCTCGGCTTCAGTCATTTTCCCACCGCTGCAATGTAGCTTCCTTGTTTCGTGGTAACCGTTCTGATGAAAATCACTCTATGATACACAGACTTCATGAATTTAAGCGCAGTACGAGATTCGGGACAAGATCTCATTATTTAACGGTTGAAATAATTAGATATAACCGGAAGTTCTTTCCTAACAACTTTTCTCATACTTCCCGCCAATGGAAATCTCTTCCGTCTTCTTTTCTTTTTTCCAGTCAAGTTTGATCTTCATAAATTTAAATGCAATATCAATCATTATCTTCTCTTCTTCTTAATTCCTGTTTTGTTTTTTTTTTACTGTTATCGCTTCTTATTAGGTTGGCGCAAAAATAATATCGTTTTTTGACGTATTTTTTAACGTCAAAAACATTATTTTTGCACCAACCTAATAATAATGTTTTTTTTTTTTTTTACATTTTCTTGTATTCTTTCACACTCAATAACCCCACCCCCTGTGCCTTAGTGGCTTTATTGCCTTGGCTGGGGTGAAATTACCAAGAGAACTAAAACATAATTGCAGTAGTTAGATTATTTTTTCTCTCTAATATTTGATGGTCGGATATTTTCTAGGAGAACCTCATCAAATAGTTGGCATTTTCACATTGTAACTTGCATAACCTGTGCCTGTGACGGTACAAAAGCTGTTTGTGAAGAGGCCACAAGTAAAAACCAGTTGTGGTATCTGTAGAAACTGTTTCTCTTGTGACTATAGTGAGAGTTGTAGGGGCGAGGGTGACCCAACCGACTTTTCGTGTCGGTTCACATTCGAGTGAGCCAATCATTCCGTACATTCGCGAACCCAGGCAGCACCACTGTTTTCCTGACTGAAGTGGACATTCGTCAAACATACACAAAGAACCGCCTTATATTTCAATAGACTTTAAAGGAGAGGATGCTTTAGATTGATGTTATATATATATATATATATATATATATATATATATATATATATATATATATATATATATTCAACACATTCATATTATATATATCTATATAAGGGTTTGCTGAAAAGTTCTCAGTCCAAACCACTTTACAAAATCTAATCAAACTATGCATTTTTCTCAAAGCCTTCTCGGTTAGACCCAGAGCTTTGCAGCGTCACTATATATATATATATATATGTGTGTGTGTGTGTGTGTGTGTTAGCTTAAATTCTAATCGGGTGGCATTTAAGCTAGCTCTTGATTAGGCCTGCCGTTTGATCCGGGTTTTTATTCGCATGGTACTTTCTTTTCTTCGCTGCAGTCTTGGTTCTTTTGATGGTAATCTGGTCCTCTGTTAGTGGAGATATCTTTTTGCGAGGCATACGGCTGTCGTATGCGATAAGCAACAATAAACTGCAGAAGAGCCCAAAATTGATCACTGAATTTAAGTAATACAGTAATATTTAAGCTTACCTTTTAAAATTTCAACGATAATTCTTCTGCCCCCACTAAATTTAAAGACAATTTGACGTGCGTATGTCCTTACTTTCTCTACAAACCTTTTATTTTTATTTCATGGGTGACTGAAAATGAATGAATTTTTATTAATTCGACATACTTTTATCACTTTAAACGTTATTCTTATTGGCTATTAGTATTTGAGTAGACCTTCCGTTTATATACAAAACATTATATTTATCTATTTTTACCTACCGGCCTGATATTTTGATAAAGCTTATTAAAGAAAAACTTGCACTTTTTGGTAGGAATCAAACCTGCATTCCCCAGGACAGAGAAAACACACACGCGCGCGCACACACACACACACATATATATATATATATGTATGTCTATATATATATATGCCGAGGGTAGCAGCAAAATTGCCAAAATCGTGTACAGCATAGAATAATTGTCCACCCCACAAAATTTTTAATATCTAAAAATCACTAAATTAATTGAGTTTCTTTTTTTTCCCAGGTTTTCAGATAAGACGTTTAGTAATATTGACGCCATTTGTCGTAAGAATCACTGAAAAACCCTTTGAGCTATTCAGCTAGAAAGACAATAAGTTAAAATCGTTTTGTTTCATTCCCACTATATCTTCCCTACTGAGCAATGGCGAGAAGAAAAAGATCATTCAGGCCTTCAGTAATGGCACGGACATTTATATTCTGGCTTCCAGCTTCAAAGCCCATTCAAGAGCCATCAAGAGAACGATGAATAAATTTTAAAAATTGGGAGCAGTAGAGAGGTAAACTGTATCAGGTTACAACAGCAAGTGAGGTCATCATTTCAACCTCGAGCTAATTACATTCTTATTGTTCAAAGTAGAGTCCAATAATGTTATAAAAAAACTCAGATCATTCCAGTAAGCTATCTTTAATCATTTCTAAGATACAACGTTTCAAATCTTAATCTAACAACGGGACAATTTTTGCTATTACACGATTTTGGAGTCCGTTGATATATAATCCAAGTGGATCCTAGTAATATCCAAGTGCATACCCTAGTAATATCCAAGTAGATCCTAGTAATATGAAAATATTAGAACTGATCCACGAAAAAGAGCTCAGTGTATTTTATTTAATTTTGGGGGTGTAGTGACTGAATCTAACCAACGTCTTTATGCATTGAGCAATGTGTCATTGAGCACAAAGAGTAGTGCGTTCAATACTAGGCCACAGCAGTGCTTAACCAAAAAACTTGGAGAGTTGAGTTAAAGGGAAATAACTGAGACATCTGAAAGAGTCATGGTACGTGGAAATAGAATAATCTACCCCGGTGGACGAAATAACATTAAAGGGTTCGGTTCGAAATTCTAATCACCTGAAGAAGGCCGGAAACGTTGTGAATATGGCAATGAAGGCGAGGATATCAGTTCGAATAATTTAAATAATGCAAGTAGGTTTTCTCTTTGTACTCTAGTCACTACTACTGTTAAACCTTTGCTGTTATATTTCTTTCTTTATTAAAGGTTCCGGTATCGTAAAAATTGTAAAAATGTTTGCAATCCAACGCTTTCAATCATACTTCTGTCCATTATCAAGATCGAGGAAATCGTAAAGCCATTATCCTTGTTTAAATTTTGGAAATATTTCTAGATTCGTCATTATAGTTGTTTTGGTGTCCTCAATCTAAAGAGTCTATGTTGGACTCTTCCGTCTACTATAATGTTAGTAGAAGAGAAGGCCTTGGGGGAACGGTCGACCAGACTTTTCATTGCTGTCGAACTCTCTGTCTCGGCGGAGAAGATCTCGGACGAAGCTTTGCCGAAGGGGAGGTAGACAGGCCCTGAACCCGTTTAGGTGGGTTCAAAGGGAATATTTTTGGCCGAGCCTACGGGCTCGGAATACCCTCAATAAACCGGCCTTGTACCACATACATCCCTCGTGGGGGTGCTGTTAAATATTAACAGTGGAACGGATCAGTTGGCACTGTGCTGTCGAACTCTCTGCCTTGAGCAGAGAGAAACCCAGACGAGGATTTGCCGAAGGGCAAATTTGCGTCCAGGGAGGTAGACAGGCCCTGAACCCGTTTAGGCGGGTTCAAAGGGAACATTTTTGGCCGAGCCTACGGGCTCGGAGAACCGAGGGTAAACTTGGCCTTGTGCCAAATACATCCCTCTTTGGCGGGGGTGCTGTTAAATATTAACAGTGGAACGGATCTGTTCGCGCAGTGCTGTCCAACTCTCAGCCTTTGGGCAGAGAGCAACCCTGACGAGGCTTTGCCGAAGGGCAAAGTTTCGTACGGGGAGGTAGACAGGCCTTGACCTATTTATGCGGGTTCTACGAGAATATTTTTTGGCCGAGCCTATGAGGTCGGAGAACACACGGTAAACTCGGTTTGTGCCACATACATCCCTCGTGGGGGTGCTGTTAAATATTAACAGTCAAATAGATTGAACGCTGGGTCAACCGACACACCCTCACTAGTCGTATAATACTCTTCTGTTGTACTTACTGTTTAATATATGATATATCTGTAACACTTGTTTTGTTATTTCTTTAACCATTTACTTGGTCACAGAAATAGTGCTTACCATTTGTATATTATGGCGACGTCATGAGGTGACATAGGATCGAAGTTTTTAACTTGGCTAAAAATATCGGTCAATTATTAAATCTCTCTCTGCCTCTTGATTCCTTGGGGAACATAAGAATGCAACACGCGACTCAGCTCATCCTAGGCATCTTGTTGTTTGTGGGAGAGAAAGCTGATGTAGTCTGCGTAGTTGTTAAATACTTTACCCAAATACACACGCGCGCAACTCATTTTTTCGAACGGCGAAAAGTATAATCGGATATAATTTCGAAATAATATACTTTCATGAATGTATTTGTATTGTCAATAAATTTAAACCTTGGCACAATCATATATTATTGCCCGCTACCTGATGCATCCACACCCTCCTTACCAATTGAATACGAAGAGAATGAGAGTAGAGTCTACTCTGTGCACATGATATAGCGTGGCCGAGCCGTGAAGGTCTTTCTTTTGGTCATGCTCCAATTACTGTCCTTTGTTTCTTTTCATTTTTCATTTCTTTGTTTCACATTTTTTTCATTGTCTTCCTTTCTAACTTTGTTTGTTTGTTTGTTTCTTTCTTTCTTTCTTTGTCTTTCTTTCTGTCATGTTCCCATAACTCTCCTTTTTCTTTTCATTTTTCTTTCTTTGTTTCAAATTTTTCTTTCTCCTTCTTTCATTCATTCTTTCTTTCTTTCTTTCTTTCTTTCATGCTCCCATTACTCCCCTTTGTTTCTTTTCATTTTTCATTTCTTTGTTTCACATTTTTTTCATTGTCTTCCTTTCTAACTTTGTTTGTTTGTTTCTTTCTTTCTTTCTTTCTTTGTCTTTCTTTCTGTCATGTTCCCATAACTATCCTTTATTTCTTTTCATTTTTCATTTCTTTGTTTCAAATTTTTCTTTGTCTTTCTTTCTTTCTTTCTTTCTTTCTGTCATGTTCCCATAACTCTCCTTTATTTCATTTCATTTTTTTTTTCTTTGTTTCAAATTTTTCTTTCTCCTTCTTTCTTTCTTTCTTTCTCCCATTACTCTCCTTTGTTTCTTTTCATTTTTCATTTCTTTGTTTCAGATATTTTTCATTGTCTTCCTTTCTAACTTTGTTTGTTTCTCTTTCTTTTTTTCTTTCTTTCTTTCTTTCTTTCTTTGTCTTTCTTTCTGTCATGTTCCCATTACTCTCCTTTATTTCTTTTTATTTTTCATTTCTTTGTTTCAAATTTTTCTTTGTCTTTCTTTCTTTCTTTCTTGCTCCCATTACTCTCCTTTGTTTCTTTTCATTTTTCATTTCTTTGTTTCACATTTTTTTCATTGTCTTCCTTTCTAACTTTGTTTCTTTCTTTTTTTCTTTCTTTCTTTCATGCTCCCATTACTTTTCTTTGTTTCATTTTTTATTTCATTGGTTCAAATTTTTCTTTCGCCTTCTTTCTTTCTTTCTTTCTTTCTTTCTTTCTTTCTTACTTTGTTTCTTTCATTAATCTTCTTTGCTTCTTTTCATTTTTCCTTTCTTTTTTTTAAATTTTTCTTTCTTTCTTTCTTTCTTTCTTTCTTTTCATTTTTCCTTTGTCAATAATTTTAAACCCTGTCGGGATCATATATTATTGCCCGCTGCCTGAGCCATCCCCAAAAGTGCATGCGTTAAGGTGGTAGCAATTTTCCCAGGGTATTGCTGTTAAATCAACTTTAAACTGACCTTCTGTCACATTCGGTAGCGACATGAAAAATACAACGCAAAAAATTCAATGTACATGGTACTCCGAAAGTCTTGCCACACCCTACATAATATAATTTTCTATTTCATATGGCTCACACGAGCTCCTACAGTTTGGCAGAGAGCTGGATGTGACAAGACGTTTGGATCACCCTTGGGAGCTCTACATGCACGTGTTCTACAGCCATTTTAAATTGTCCTTGTGATTTGTTTTGTAAAATCATTGCTGAAATCATATCAAGGCGTTTTGCTTTTTTTCATTCCATTTATTTGCCACTCAACACCTTCAACAAACGTTTACTTTACTTCTTTAAAAATATTCAAAAAAATATGTAACAAACGATAGTACCTGTTCTGTTTGACCAGATTCCAACGAAACATTCTTTGGTCAACAATTGATATAGTGTTGACGTGGGTGAAATGGAAGCCTTGAGCTAGTGCAATAAAAGATCAAGTTTAATACGATTTGACAGTGCAAATATAATTCCGTGAATAGTTACATGAAATGAGCTACTGACGTAAAACAATTAATGGGGTGCCTAGAAATAGAGAGAAAACATACTGAGCTTCTCCACTCTTCAAGGCCCACTTTATGCATTAGTGTATCTTCGATATACTAACGCCTTAAGATAGAAGGAAGGACTAAACCGGTTCACACTCTTCCATGGCAGGAAGAGCAGGAGTAGAGTTTTATCTGTTGTTTTTTGTTTAGGCGTTTATTCCACCATGTAACAGTTCTGGGGAGGAAGCTCTCTAAGTGGAACTTCCTCCTTACCAATGGAATAGGAAGGTAATGAGGATGACTTTACCCTGTGTATATAGTATGGCGTGGCCGAGATGTGAAGGTCAGGACTGATGGAACCAAGGAATGTAGTTCACCATGAAAATAGCGATAGAATAACGAAAATCTAGCTAGATTTCGTCTGCGTGAAATGGGTTGTAGCGTGGAAAGAAATTCTTTACCAACGAGTTATTTCAAACGCAATCAAAGTAGGAAAGTGAAGATTGGGTAGCTCCAGCCTAGATATGGCATCAGTACTCCGTTTTTTATCTGGCTCTTGTAAAGATAGAACATGGCAGAAGGTGTTAGGTACTTTCTGATACGGTCCAAGATACCGACCATTTTCCCAGCATTTTTAGAGGAATAACGTTTGGAATACGTGTTTTTCTTATAATTTTCTCCACGTATGATTTTATATTCGGCTAAGGCTGTTGATTTTTTTTAGCGTCGGCGCATTTGTCCTTAATGCTTTTTAAAGTTTGTGTTTCAGAACATAATATAAACGATATGAATTCTTTTTGTTGAATCGAACAGGATAAAAAAATGCCTGTTCCTTCAATTTATCTCTGTTCATTTCTTTTTTCCTTCTTTTTTTTCTTTAAATTTCTTTATTTCTTTTCATTTTTTTTCCTTTCCTTGTTTTAGATATTTTTCTTTTTCTTTCTTTCTTTTTTTCTTTCTTTTCATTTTTCTTTTTTGTCTTATATTTTCCTTTCTTTCTCTTTCTTTCTTTCTTTCTTTCTTTCTTTACTCTTCTCAGTTTCTTTTCATCTTTTTCCTTTCTTTGTTTTAGATTTTCCTTCTTTTTCTTTCTTTTCTCTCTTCATTCTGTCTTTCTTTCTTTTTTTCTTTCTTTCCTTCTTTCTTTCATGTTTCCGTTACTCTTTGTTTTGTTTTTTCATTTTTTCCTCTCCTTTATCAGATTTTTCTTTCTATTTCTTTCTTTCTTTTTTTTGTTGCTTTCTTTCTTTCATGTTTCCATTCTTTTTCTTTTTTTCCTTTCAGATTTTTCTTCCTTTCTTTCTTTCTTTCGTTCTTTCTTTCTTTCTTTCTTTCTCAGTCTATTCTCATCTTTCTATCTATTTGGTAACAGCCTGGAAATATCAGTTGCTTTAAGCATGGGTGTATGGGTGGTGTAATGGATAATGCCTCGAAATTTGAAGTCGATGAGCCGAGTCCCACTTCCTGTCGGGCTGGTTATATTCCCTTATGCGTAAATACCCTTGGGAATGGTATCAATCAACCTCTTCTCCCCACTCCGGCTATAGTTTAGTTCTTAAGATATGTATCATTAAATCATTGTTATCTAAAAAAAATAAAAAAATCTTACAGTCTAAAAATATTTTTGGCTTTAAATAACCTGCAAGGGGTTGATAAGACATAAAAAACAGATCACTCAATCAATTGAAGTCTTACACATCATAGTAGTAGCTTCTATTTTACGCTACAAATAAATAACCTCTAGTCAATAGGATACAATTTTATTACTCCAACTGTTGTATTGCATTGCCACGATGTCCTTGCATTTGTGTTAAATGCTGTCTAAAAATGGCGTTTAAAAACATAACAGAAACTTTATGAATTCTTCTATAATGTCGATACGAAAAGGATAAAATGCTGATAAAATGGTAAACGTAGGTTAAATATAGCGGCTACAAATTCTAAAAAGTCAATACGTATTATACATAGGAGATTTTTTTTTCAGAATTTCGTAGGCCAAAAATTATGGATGCGTATTATGCACTGGTGTATATACACGATTAATTGCGTTAATAACTGTAAGGTCTTAGAGAAAAAAACTTTTATCCAATAATGGTTCACTCATTAAAATAAAAAATATGGAAAAAGATTTTGGAAATAATTTCTGCAGAATAGCATTCATTAGGGCGACATTTTTCAGAATAGGAAGATATTGAAAAGGGACTCCGGTTCTTTATCACTATGTAAATGAGCCCGAAATGAGCCCGAAATGCGATTTGCAGGTCGAGAACACTATAATCAAGCAGACGCGGAAGTTTAAATATCTGGGAAGCGTCTTGACAGAGGACGGTAAGTGTAACGCCGAGATCCGTAGACGTATTGGGATGGCCAAGAACACATTCCAAAAGCTGAGTATAGTGTTGCGAGACGGGAGAATTCCTTTGGTACCAAAAAAAAAAGAATAATACTGAGCTGTACGTGATATCTGTTCTTCTTTACGGCAGCGAATATTGGACGATTTCTTCAATAACGAAGAAGAGACTCAAGGCGACTGAGATGTGGTTCTACAGAAGGATGCTAAGAATATCATGGATCGAGCGTGTGAGCAACGGTAAGGTCTTAGAAAGGATGCAAACAAGGAGGAGGCTTATACTTAATATCAGGGAGAGGCAGCTGATGTTTCTGAGACACATAATGAAGAAGGAGAGCCTGGAGAATCTGATACTCACGGGTCGAATAGAGGGAAAGAGAGGCAAGGGGAAAAATCGCATGACATACCTGGCGGGCTTGAGCAAGTGGATGACAGTACGTGGTCTGGAGGAGGAAGCAGAGGGAAAGAACTTGTTGAGAGCTGCAAGTGATATAGGGAGGTGGAGAGCCATGATCGCCTACGTCCTGAAAGGACATGGTACATAAAAAGAAAGACAAAAAGGCCAGTAGTTGTAGTTCTGTGCCATATTAGAGTATAGCAAATCTAGAAAGGTCATCTAATGAATATCAAATGAAAATGAAAGTTACAATACATCTGTGCGGTCATAGCGACCATAGTAAAAAATTTAAGAATTCCTTTAAAGACGCTTATATTACGCATTGATGTCAAGGAGGAGTACATTGAAAAAATAGAGAAAAAGTGTTTTGTTTCTTCAACTCCTTCTGTGTGAGGCTTAAGACTTTTTCATCGACCCTCGTATAGTTAGATACCTATATATATATAATTTATTTTTATGTCCACTCTTAAATAGGGCTTCCTCATAACTTGTTTTATTGGCCTCAAAAATGTCCCTATTGGAGGAATTAGTAGAAAGTCTATACCCAATATTTTTTGGAATATGCCTTATGATATGGGCTGGGTGGTTAGATTTTATGTTTATGTGCCCGAAATGCGATTTGCAGGTCGAGAACACTATAATCAAGCAGACGCTTGACTATATATATATATATATATATATATATAGTCTTCCACAGGCAAGCTATTTCGCTGTATCACAGCTCGTCACTCTGGCTACACATGCGATTGCTTCAAGCCAGGATCGAAATCCGACTGCTTGGGTCCTCAGAAAGGGAATTTTGAACGCATTATATACGAGATATAAGCATTACCAGCTTTTAGCGTTAATTAGCAGCAGCCGACAAATTCCCTTTCTTTCAAAGTGCTCAACCTACGAGAGTGGGTGTATATAGTCATTTCACAGCTCATCGGCGTGGCTGAACATGCGATTGCTTCAAGCTGGGATTATTATCGAAGCAAATTCAGAATTCACAGTATTCTTAATGTCACAAAATGTTATATACTGTACTTATGAACACTAATGGATGTTTCCCAGCCCTCATAAATACGTTGGATACTAGTGTAAGTGTTGGGGTAATATACTGTCTAAGTAGTCCACCACTAGCAATGGTTTACCTGCTCCACGCCGCTGGTGAGTATTGTATTTAGTTGATGTTATAAAGATTACCATTTCATTTCCAACCTCCGTTTTGGTATTTCCTCATTCAGTAACCTTTTCTAGGTTACAACATCTATCTATCTATCCATCTATCTATCTCCGTGTCTTCATTTTCTATCTACCTATATATCTATCTATCCCAGTCTCTTCATTATCTATTGTTATATACCATACCTATGAACACTAATGGGTATATCCTAATCCTCAAAAATACGTTGGATACTAATGTAAGTGTTGGGGTAATATACTGTCTAAGTAGTCCACCACTAGCAGTGGTTTACCTACTTCACGACACTGGCGAGTATTGTATTTTGTTGATGTTATAAAGATTTCCATTTCATTTCAAATCTCCGTCTTGGTTATTCCTCATTCAGTAACCCTTTCTAGTTTACAACACAAAGAAACCTGGATTTTGTTTTCTTTAACATTTTAATGGTATCGCCATAAGAAAAAGAATCTTGCTACGATGTACCGTTTTTGTCTGTGTTACGGTAACAAACACACTGATAAATTTAATAAATACTTAATAAAACAATAATTAGATAAATAAATTACTTTCTTAAGCTAAATTAGCCAGACACATTTAAAAGATTACGGATGGGCGTGGGGCGTACAACTCCACCCCCTAGAACTTACCTGTGACTGAAACTCAATCAGCATTATCTCAGTAATCACCCCTAGCAGAGCTCGTGGGGCGTGTTACCGAAAATATACGGAAAACTAATTCGTAGCACAAGCTTCAAACTCAGTTTAGTTTATGCCCATATCACGTTGAAACATCGGTTCTCGTGCGATCACCAAAGTTAAGCAACGCCGAGCCTGGTCAACACCTAGATGGTTAACCTCTTGGGTGTACGAGGTGCTGTAAGCATGGATGTGTGGGTGGTGTAATAGATAACGGTACTGAATTCCAATTTCAATTTGGTTCGTTATATTCACTAACAGGCAAATACTATTGAGAAAGGTACAAATCCACGTTCTTCTCCCCCAAGCTATAGGTTAATTAGTAGGACTAAAAATAGTCGCTGTCTTTATATAACTTGCAAAAGATTGATAAGACGTAAAAAAAAATCAATCAAAGAAAAAAATCAGGTCGGGAGGATAGAATCTCAGATTCCTGTTTAATGAGATGGAAGTCAGATCAGGTGTCAAATGAAAGATATGGAACAAGCTAAATTAGGCCATTATGAATTTCCGCCACGCGGACCTAGATTGCAAATCGACATAAAGAGTACCTTTAATGTGACGAGAGGCTATAAAATCTCCAGTGACATAGAAATGAATATCGACACGGTTGACCCCCAACAAAATTTAATTCCAAATTAAGGAAAATTACTGACATCCAGAGTTACGCACCAAAAAACACGGCTGAAAATGACAAAGACATTTTACACCTGAAGATCGCCATGGGAGGCCTAATTACAAAGGTAAGAGAGTACAACAGAAAGAGAAAACATTGCAGCTATATCTTTTTTCTACCTTTCAGTCGTATTCTTTTAAGACGTAAACGATCATGGCACTCCCCAGCTTCCAGTCTTTTATTGCTCTAAATAATTCTCAAATTTTACTTCTCTCTTTGCCTTTGTTCTGGCAGCCACTTGCGCAAAAGCAATTGAAGTGTTTGTTTGTTTCCTTGCTTCTCTTGCTTTCAATATGCTCTGTGAGTGTTAGATTCTCCAACCTTTTTCTCATAAATTGATTATGGCTCTCCACATCTTCCTTTCATTGTTACTCTCAGCGTAATTTATGAAAACACTTTGTAGTATTTGTTTCTCAATCCATTTGTTAAAATCGTCAAATAAATTCAATTCTCTTTATACAAGTCATATTCCTTCAGGACGTGGGCGATCATGGGCCTCCACTAGCTCCTGTCTTTTTATGCTCCCGGCAATTTTTTTCTCCTTTACGATCCTTCTTTGCGGTTGTTGTTCCTTCATCAATTTTGCTCAAATTTGTCATGCAGATTCTCACTCCCTATCTATGTGCCATGACCCTTCAGGACGTGAAGGATCATGGTTCACCACACTCCGGCCTTTAATTAAATATTTGTATCTATAAAAATGAATGTATAAACATAAAAATGTCTTTAAATAATTGTCGAACTTTGTCCATCTCATTATGTGTGGTGTCATTTGTTTACATTTGGATACGCATCGAGCAGATATGAATGTATGAGAGAAAATCATGGAGAATTGTAGTTTAAAAACAGTAAAATCGACCTTGCTAACCGAAACGCTTCTCTTCTGCTCAATCGGTAAAAGCACGCCAGGCTATATGACGGTTCCGTGTAGGACACAGATTCGATTCCTGTCGGAGGACGCATAATTTCTATGAAAATTTCTCTGACATTCAGAAATATATATATATATTTCAATTAAAAGGTGCAAATATAATTTATAAATTCATGAATCATTCATACAAAAAACAAATACAGCGGTTAATGATTTAAATGGCGAGAATACATCGTCGCAAACTATATAAATAAGATACATCAACCCCGAACCTATATATGAATGATATGATCCCCGTTTATAAATTCCAGTTGCATAAGTTCTTTTTAATTTTACAAGCTTTCGTCTGTTCCTACAGACATCATTAGGTATGGAAGTAGATTTTGTTCTTGTTTTTACTTCTCAGTAATAAGAGGACAAACAAAATTTATAAACGGTGATCATATCATTCAAAAAAATAAAATAAAATAAAACAACTTTAAAACACGCGCACATTTTTACATAGTTAAGAACCTTTGTAGAGTGTGAGCTGTGCTTGTGAGAACAATTTTATATATTTCTCTAAGTCGTGGGATACCAGGGTTCCTCTTCAGGGTGTCTATTAGGACCATTTCTAATCAAACCCAGGGCCCGAAACCACAACAGGAATTAGTAATGTTGTCATGTGCCATTTTCTTTTAATTTCTACTTCAAAATCTTGTATTTTGATTGCTTTTTGAAGATAAAGTTACATTTCAGTCTTCAGAAACTGCCACGCAAATAAAAAAAAACAAACAAAAAAACGCATTCTGGTTTTTTGGGGGTCTTTGATCCTTATGTCTGAGCAGTTAGCTTTGATTGTTCTGTCAGTGTGTATTATAAAGTTCCATAGAATTGTTAAAGGTACTATCTGGTTGGTGTTCATACTAATTTTATTATTATTATTATTATTATTATTATTGTTATTATTATTATTATTATTTTCTTTGATTTCTGGCGTTTACACATTTCTTTCTGGGTCACGTCCACGGACCTAAGGTTAGAAATGGCATCATGACACTTTCCACTGACAAAAAAGAAATTACATAGATAAAGCCCTTCGTAAAATGTGGGCTGTACCTGTCAGAACAATTTTTTGTATCTCCTTGAGGCATGGACTTCCAGGAATCCCTTCAATTAGTCTACTTCAATCTTTTCCAACCAGTCCTAGGGCTCCAACTACAACAGGGATTGTTGATGTTCCCATATGCCACATTTTTGAGATTATTATTATTATTATTTGTGTTATCATCTTAATTTTAAGTGTTTAATTAAAATGTCCCTTCCGGTGTCTCTGAGTAAAAAGGGCAATCTAAGAGAGATATCTATATACATTTGGGACGTTTTGTTTAGATAGAGAGTGTTTTGCGGATGTGCAGTTCCGCACAAAGTACACTTTTATAGCTCTGAGATGCTGAGATTACTCACATCATTTTTGCTGCCCTTCCTTATCATACCCAACGCCCCTATTACAACAGGGATAATCGTAGTTTTAAATTTTTAAAAAATGCATTCTGTTTTTTGGGGGTCTTTGATCATTATGTCTGGGCAGTTAGCTTTGATTTTTCTGTCAGTGTGTTTTGTAAAGTCCCATAAAATTGTTAAAGGTACTATCTCCGTAATTAATTCGGGTTGGTGTTCATACTAATTTTATTATTATTATTATTCTTATGTGGTATCATCTTGCCAGAGAGTAATTTTAAGTGTTTAATTATCAAAAGTGCCCTCCGGTGTCTATGATGTGTCTGTACCGTCAATCTCATCGTTCGAACAGACATGCCAATGAATATATTGTCCTAGACTGTCATGTCTAATAATGTATTCTTTCTCAGCAAGGAATCGGCGCTTCGATCAACAATTTAATCAAATTTATGACAGGATTTGAGTCCAAATTTATTGATTTTAGCCTTGTAGGAATTAATTGGAAGACATTTTAAGTATTTAATTACCAAAAATCCCCTCCGTATTGTATTATCATTATTATATTTCATTTGATTTCTGGTGTCTACTCATTTTTTCCGGGTCAGGGTGAACCTGGGACCAACAGCAATTACGAGGTGTTTCCACGCTCCTCAAAACATCCAATTTCCCGATCAGAGACATTGCTGCCCATTTTGAACGTTACGTTTAGATGGAGAGGTTTTTTTTCGGATGATATGTACAGTTCGACACAAAGTAATCTTTTGCAGCTCTGAGATGATGATGTGTCCAGGACATTTTTGGTAACCTTCTTCTTCTTCTTCTTCTTCTTCTTCTTCTTCTTCTTCTTCTTCTTCTTCTTCTTCTTCTTTATATTATTATTATTATTATTATTATTATTATTATTATTATTATTATTATTATTATTATGCTAGTTATGCGGACTGCACGAACAGCAAAATCCAATGACAGGTTTTTGTTTTCAACAACTATTATTATTATTGCATGTAGTTGGTTGCCAGAGAGTAATTTTAAGTGCTTAATTACCAACTGTCCTTCGAGGTCTCTGAGTAAAAAGGACACTCTAGGAGAGATATCTATGTACATTTGATACATTTTGATAAATAGACAGTGTTTTGCGGATGTGCAGTCCCCCACAAAGTAAACTTTTGTAGATCTGAGATGCTGATGTGTCCAGTGATTTTACTCACATCATTTTCGGTACCCTTCCTTATCATACCCAACACCCCTATCACATCAGGGATAATCGTAGTTTTAAGTGTTTGTGTTACTTTGATTCGCAAGTCCTTATCATTTTACAGCTTTTTAAATTTCTTTTTAGAAAAATTGGAATCCTGATAGTAAGTTACATCAGCTAGTTAGCAGTTTTCTTTTTTTAAATAGTTTATGTCTATATCTGGACTATTTACATCAACTTTTCTGTCTGTAAGGATTTTGAAATCCCACAGTATAGTCACACCATCACCATACATGACACCATTCGATTGGTGTTTGTAGACCATGTGTCCGGACCTTCAATCTCACAGTTCGAATTTGTGACCTCATTCGGGTGGTGTTTGTACCATATATTCAGGACATCAATACCAGAGTTCCAAATGATATACCAATAACGAATTCTTTCTCAGCGAGGAATGGGACACTGACACTATGTGATCAATATTTTTATCAAATTTATGGCATAAACGACAGTCGGAATTTGAGACATCTTTGTTGATTTTACCCTTGTAGACATTAATTGGGAGACCTTGGTCTTGTGCTGACATAATATGGTATTCTGTCTCCCCTTAAGATGCCATTGATGGATTTGGCGACCATCGATATTTGGCCCATACAGGCACTTTGGGTACTTTCCATGTAAATGTTTAGATCTTCATTTTTTTTTTAAACATAATTATTATCATTATTTTATTTCCTTTGATTTCTGGCGTGTACTCATTTCTTACCGGGTCCCGACCAGAGACCTAAGGTTAGAAATAGCATCATGATATTTTCCACTGAGCAATTTTTTAAAAACTCACATATTTTATATAAAGCCCTTCGTAAGATGTGGGCAGTACTCGTGAGAACAGTTTTTTTAAGTCATGGGGTTCCAGGAATCCCTTCAATTATTCTACTGAAATCTTTTCCAAGTCCATACCTATGTCGTCACAGAAACATTTTGCAATATTGAGGAGACACTTCATTTCATTGTTGTTTTTGGCAAAGAGTTTGAGATCATCCATGTAGAGTAGGTGATTGAGTACTTTCATTTATTTTGTAACCATAGCTATTGTTATTTAGTTCATGCGTTAATGGGGGTTAAGAACAGACAAAACAGGAGGGGTGACAGGAAGCCTCCTTGAAAGATTCTTCGTCGGATATTCAGGTGGTTGGAGATGGCAGTACCTCTGGTATGGTTTAGGTATAATGTGGTCTTCCACATTCCCTTGCTGTGTTCAACGAAATTTACTATCACGGGGGAAACTTTGTAATGGTAATCTATCCAGTCTGTGCGAAGATTTCTACATAGTCTCCTGAAATTTTCCAGGATTATTTTGTTTATCAGTAGTTGATATTTGTAACCATATTGAACCTCTCTTGCATCTCTTCTATTTCACTGTAAGAATGTTGTTTGCTTCTATAAAAATGTATGGTTCATCAGAACAGTCGTTATCAATTTATAGCTGGTTTATACGGGTCATCTGTTTGGATAATTAATAAACATTGATATAGTTTATGCAAGGGTTTTATGGATTGATGACAGAAACTGGGCACCTTTCATTTCCTGGGGATTTCCATTTTGGGGGTTTCGTTACAGCTTGCCTAACATTATTCGTCGTTATATTTTCGTGCTCTTGTAGAGGTTTATCCAACATTTGTTTTTCTTCACTTTGGATCCATTTTGCATTGGGATTATATTCCTTTGGGCTGTTCCAAATATCTTCCCAAAATTTCTGCACCTTGTCAGTAGATGGTTGCTTTTTGACATATAGATCTGCTTTTCCAATTACCCTGTCCTACTCAGCTGACACTATTGTTTCAGATGTTATTATGGTGGATTCAGTTATTTACAGTTGGCAAATTCGAGTCATTATTTTAAACTTAGCCCCAAAGCCAGTGAAACTGTTCCCGGAATTAAGAAATTAGAAGAAAAAGAAACAATATCTGACCAATGCAAGGTAGAAGCAAACCCGAACAGCAGTAATAAAAGAAAATTTTCAAAAAAACTGGTACGATTGAAAGATTCCTTATGTATAACATTAAATAAGCTTCAAGAATATACGACATTCGACAGTTTCGTCATGTTTCAAAAAGGTAAACCTATTTTTTATATATTCCAAGATATAAAGTATACTTTGGTGTAGGTGCGGATGTTTTATGGAAACTTGATTTTATTGCGTTTTCAGATATTGCTGCACTAAGACATGGAGAGTAGTGTAACGGGTATCAGTGTAGAAAGTTGTGTCGGTGAGCCGAATTCAATTTCCGGTCCGACTTGCGTTCACTTTTGCACTATTGCCCTTGGGGAAGGCATGTACCCGTCTCTCCACACCTCCTACCAGCTAGGAGTTAAATGACAGGGTAAACTGGGTTCTCTAGTCTTGGGGGGGAGGGGGACAAGTCTAAGAGAAGGAAAATTCTGAATTAAAAACAGCAGCAATAAGCGACCACTCCACAATCTTTCACCAAAAATAATGTCAGTTAACAGGTAATAATGACAAGGAATTTGTGGGGACTCATGATCGCTTACATCTTGAAGAGATATTCTTCTTCTTTATGTGCCATGTTCCCTCAGGATACAAGTGATCATGGCTCTCCACAATTTCCCGTTCTTTGTAGCACTTAATGAATTTTGTCTTTTTGTTATCTCTCCTAAGCCTTGTTCCGTCATCCATTTATCAAGCCCGTTCTTTTTCTTCTATGGGCCGTGTCCCTTCAGAACTTAGGTGATCATGGCTCTCCACAATTTCCTGTCCTTTCTAGCTCTTAAGAAATTTTATTTTTTTGTTGTCTCTCCTAAGCCTTGTTCCGTCATCAATTTACTCAAGCCCGTTCTTTTTCTTCTTTATGCCGTGTCCCTTCAGGACTTAGGTGATCATGGCTCTCCACAATTTCCTTTCCTTTGTAGCTCCTAATTTTTCTTTTTGTTATCTCTCCTAAGCCTTGTTCCGCCGTCCATTTACTCATGCCCGTTCTTTTTCTTCTATGTCCCGTGTCCATTCAGGACGTAGGTGATCATGGCTCTCCACAATATCCTCTCCTTTGTAGCTCTTAATAATTTTTGTCTTTTTGTTATCTCACCTAAGCCTTGTCCCGCCGTCCATTTACTCATGCCCGTTCTTTTTCTTCTATGTCCCGTGTCCCTTCAGGACGTAGGTGATCATGGCTCTCGACAATATCCTCTCCTTTGTAGCTCTTAATAATTTTTGTGTTTTTGTTATCTCTCCTAAGCCTTGTTCCGCCGTCCATTTACTCATTCCCGTTCTTTTGAATGGACACGGGACATCATTTACTCAAGCCCGTTCTTTTTATTCCATATGCCGTGTCCCTTAAGGACTTAGGTGATCATGGCTCTCCACAATTTCCTGTCCTTCGTAGCTCTTAATAATTTTTGTCTTTTTGTTATCTCACCTAAGCCTTGTCCCGCCGTCCATTTACTCAAGTCCGTTCTTTTTCTTCTATGTGCCGTGTCCCTTCAGGACTTAGGTGATCATGGCTCTCCACAATATCCCGTTCTTTGTAGCTTTTAATAAATTTTGTCTTTTCGTTATTTCTCCTAGACACTGTTCAAGCTAATGTTGTACGCTGTTTTCCTCTGTCCCTTTTTGCTCTCAATCTTTCCAGTGAGTATCAGATTTCCAAAACCTGTGTCCCAGAAATTTAAACTGCCTCTTCCTGATGTTAAGTATAAGTTTTCTTTTTGCTGCCATTTCCTCTAATATCTCGTCGTGGCTGACAAGCTTTGAGTCCATTTTATTTTATATATAAATATAAAGGTAACCATTGGTCTGTTTTATACTTAAGTTCATAGTTCATACTTAAGTATATGATATATATATATATATATATATATATATATATATATATATATATATTATACTTGAGTCCATAGGCAATCATTGTTTTGGTTTAAACGTGTCTATGCGTATTTTTCGGTTTATACTTGAATCCATAGATAAACATTTCTCGTGTATGTAATAGAGACAATAGGTAAGCATCGTTCAGGTATATACTTGAGCCAATATATATATATATATATATATATATATATATATATATATATATATTATAATTGAGTCAATAGGCAATCATTGTTTTGGTTTAGACCTGAGTCTATGCGTATTTTTTCTGTTCATACTTGAATCCATAGATAAACATTTCTCGTGTATGTAGTGGAGATAACAGGTAAGCATCGATCAGGTATATACTTGAGCCAATATATATATATATATATATATATATATATATATATATATATATATATATATATATATATATATATATATATATATTATACTTGAGTCCATAGGCAATCATTGTTTTGGTTTAGACTTGAGTCTATGCGTATTTTTCGGTTCATACTTAATCCATGGATAAATATTTCTCGTGTATGTAGTTGAGACAATAGGTAAGAATCGTTCAGGTATATACTGGAGCCAATATATATATATATATATATATATATATATATATATATATATATATATATACATAAATATATATATATATATATATATATATATATATATATATATATATATATATATATATGTATGTATGTATTTTTCGGTTCATACTTGAATCCATAGATATACATTTCTCATGTATGTAGTGGAGACAATAGGTAAAAATCGTTCGGGTATATACTTGAACCAATATATATATATATATATATATATATATATATATATATATATTATACTTGAAACCAAAACAATGATTGCCTATGGATTCAAGTATATATATATATATATATATATATATATATATATATATTGGCTCAAGTGTATTCCTGAACGATGCTTACCTATTGTCTCCACTACATACACGAGAAATGTTTATCTAAGGATTCAAGTATAAACAGAAATATACGCATAGACTCAAGTCTAAACCAAAACAATGATTGCCTATGGACTCAAGTGTAATATATATATATATATATATATATATATATATATATATATATATTGGCTCCAGTATATACCTGAACGATTCTTACCTATTGTCTCCACTACATACATGAGAAATGTTTATCTATGGATTCAAATATGAACCCAAAAACACGCATTAACTCAAGTCTAAACCAATACAATGATTGCCTATTGACTCTACTATAATATATATATATATATATATATATATATATATATATATATATATATATATATATATATATATATATACACACACACACACACACATATATATACTTGAGTCCATAGGCAATCATTGTTTTGGTTTAGACTTGAGTCTATGCTTTTTTTTTCGGTTCATACTTGAATCCATAGATAAACATTTCTCGTGTATGTAGTGGAGACAATAGGTAAGCATCGTTCTGATATATACATGAGTCAATATATATATTTTATACTTGCGTCCATAGTTAAACATTGTTTTGTCTTAGAGTTAAGTCCATGTGTAAACATATTTCGGTTCATACTTGAATCCATAGACAAACGTTGCTCGTGTATGTAGCGGAGACAATAGGTAAGCATTTTTCGGCTTTATACTTGAGTTAATATATATATTTCATACTTTAGTCCATAGGTAAACATGGGTCTGGTTATACGTGTGTTCATTTATACTTTTTATTTTTGATTCTATAGATGAACATAGACTGTGCATGTATATGAGTGAAGTGGTAAACGCATATCGTGATTATACATGGGTTGATAATTAAACATTATTCTGGTTTATACTTGAGTCTGTATGTAAATATTGGTTGTGTATATATCTTAAACGATAGGTAAACACTGGTAGGGTATAAACTTAATTCATTTATATTTTTTATACTTATGTCCACAGGTAAACATTAATCAGATACCTTATTCTGTAAGTCCCTACACAGTCGGTGGTTAATTTTAGAGGGGGTCTTACTTTTCAGAAGATGATGCAGTTGGCGTATTGTAGACTGAGCTCTCAGGGGAAATTCAGCAAGATAGTAACTTTGACCCTTACAAGGTGCCTTTTTTTTTGTATGCTGAAGTTTGACTAATTCAGGGAAAAATCTATACGCAATTTACCGTACTTATGAAATACCAGTACAAATCGAACATTAGTCCATGGTAAGTGAGACTTGCTTACTAATTATTGATTAGTCTAGTATTAGACAAAAGCTTTAGGCCACTTAGTGAGGACTGAAATGATTGTATTATCTCAATGTTTGCGCAAGAGTGGATCTCAAACCATTTCATGTACCAAGAAATGTTTAGTTTCGTCAGGACAACGGTATCCAGAGAATGCACTGGTAACGAAACTAACTTGTAAACACTCGATCATTGCCATCTGCTGCGTTTATATTTTTTAGGGCGAAGGTGTTTTGAATATCAGATTAGCCAAACCTGTTATTAAGAGTAAATCAGGTGTTAATTCCAATGGACTTTATTCCCGTCTTTATTGTAGTAGGTGTGGTTTCCTTTCATAAGATTCTTATAAAGGTACAATATTAAGGGCCTTTAATGGCTCTGAGAAAGATGACAGAAATAGGTCAGTACGTTTCCTAAAGACACACACACACACACACACACACACACACACACACACACACACATATATATATATATATATATATATATATATATATATATATATATAGCCCTTTCGATACAAATCACTGTTTGTATATATATATATATATATATATATATATATATATAGTAATACTCGGTTGGAAAAGAAAAGCTCGGATTGCACAACTTGCAGATATGTCAAAAATCGGTACTCGAGAAAAAATTGAAAAAAAATAGGACTAAAAACATTTGAACAGGGCGAAACAAATGGTCCAGTACCTTAAGTCTTTAGTCCAAAGATTAAAAAAAAAACCAAGCGAGTAGTAAACCTAAAACGTAGAGTGCTCAAAGTAGAGCGGGAATAAATAAAATAAATCCTAAAGAGCCAGGAAAACCTACCCTGAAGATCCGTTTAGGTGAAACCTAGGTAGGTTTTCCTGGCTCTTTAGGATTTATTTTATTTTATTTATTTTACACACACACACACACACACACACATATATATGTATATATATATATATATATATATATATATATAGGTGTGTGTGTGTAAATTTACATAAAATAAATAGACAACACTTGTCTATATGATTTAATGAAACATGTATGAATATACATAGATATATATATATATAAATATAAAAGTGAACATAGAAGTCAACACTTAGAGGCGACAGTCTGTTTCATGCTATATGCAATCGTCAGGCCACGTGTGCTGTTATTTTTATCGGCTATTTATATATATACGGGTTAGTGGTGCATTGTGGGTATTCTGTTATGGCGGTTATTTCACCGGAAGTCGTTTGTTTATCTAGTCCGGTAAATGTTATTTAATATCGTTTATTATAAAACAGAGCATTTACTAAAATACTTGTATTTATAAAAAAAAATGTTAAACATAAAAATGTCTAATATATATAGATAGATGGGTGATTAAAAATTATGGATTAATATTTTATTTATTTATTCTTTTACTTATGGTCATCCAATACAAGGCCAAAGAGCCACTCAAGGTAGAGTATTACTGTGTGGAGTTGTATTAGCATAAAAAAGAACAAACATTAGGAGTATAGAGTTGAAGTAGACTTTACAAGGAACCGGTAGCCCAGTCCTAAACAGGAAACAAGGGATAAACCTCTACTCCTGTTCGAAAGCCCGAGGAGGAGTGAGAACCGGATAATAGGCAAACCTATATAATCCTGTTGGTGTAGGAGAGAAAAATAAAATAAATAATTAATGAATAAAATTTAAAAGTTCAGATGCAGACGTTAGGAGTACATAGCTGAAGCAGACTTTAGAAGGAACCAGAAACCCAATCCTAAACAGGAAACAAGGAAAAATCTTCTACTGCTGTTTAAAAGACCAGGGAGGAGTAGAACCGGGTGATAGGCGAACCTAATAAGAGAAAAGGATTAAATAAGGAACAAGTACAAAAATCTTTATAAATGTAACATCTTTTGATTATTTTACTCCAAGCTATGCGATAAGTTTCTACATTTTTGTTACTTTGATTTGAAGGTCCTTATCATTTTACAGCTTTTTAAATTTCTTTTTAGAAAAATTGGAACCCTGATAGTAAGTTACATCAGCTAGTTAGCAGTTTTCTTTTTTTAAGTAGTTTATGTCTATATCTGGACTATTTACATCAACTTTTCTGTCTGTAAGGATTTTGAAATCCCACAGTATAGTCACACCATCACCATACATGACACCATTCGATTGGTGTTTGTAGACCATGTGTCCGGACCTTCAATCTCACAGTTCGAATAGACGTACCAATGAATATATTGTCCTAGTCTATCATATCTAATAATGTATTCTTTCTCAGCAAGAAATGGGCGCCCTGATACTCTTGTATTTTGATTGAAGCTAATCAAAACTACATAAGTACTGCAGAAAATGCCACGTAAAAAAAAAAATCTAAATTTGAGGGGGGTGGTCTTTCCTCCTTATGTCTGGGCAGTTAGCTTTAATTGTTCTGTCATTGTGTATTGTAAAGTCCCATAAAATTGTTAAAGGTCCTATCTCTGTAATTTCTTCCTTCGCTCTCTTCCATTTCAAGGTGTTTACCGATTCGGTTAACATTCAGGAAATTTTTAAATCTTTCGTTTAATCTACGGTTTTGTTTTTTCACGTTCCATTGTCCAATATATAGTGTTTCGCCCAGTTCTGATTTGGTATTGTTCAGTTATTGCTAACTATGTTTACACTGAGACCGAACATACCTGCTTCCCCGCACCTTTCATGGCAATTGTTCTGATGAGCTCTTAGCCATAGTACCTAGCCTCTTTTTAATTTAAGCGCAGTACAAGACTGGCGTTGAGATCTCATGTATTTACAGTTGAGTTGGTTAGATATAACCTTAAATTCTATGCTAGCAGTTTATTTTCTCGCACTTCACACTTTTCGGACTCCTTTCCGGCTTGATAATTTCCAGCCAACTTTGATCTTCAAAAGTTTAAATGCAATGTCAATCGTTACTGTCCTCCTGATTCCTCTTCTTTTATTCTTCTCGCTCCTTAATAAATTTCCATTCTGGTGTAAATTTACATGCTTATTTCGAAAAGAACAATCGATTAAAATTTACTGTTCGCGCTCCTTACCAATGCTTCTGTTTCTACCTCTTCCACGCCCAGTAAACCCTTCTGTCTTAGTGGCTTTACTGCCTTGTATGGGGTGAAGTCGATTAAAAAAAATTTGGTAAATTGCAGATTAAGCCCCTGGAACCAATTGTAATGAAAATTTCCATCCTGGTGTAAATTTGCATGCTTATTTCGAAAAGAGCAATAAAAGTTTGCGAAAGAAAACTGTTTAGCAGTTAAAGACAATATAATTTCGACCTCATTCACGTCGCGGTTACAGCCCGGCCGCCATTACTGGCTTTGCTTACATACGTTTGCCTCGAGTAGTAATGCGCGGAAGCCTACTTGTCTTAATTATTGTGCGATGCGTGAACGTTAAATTATATTTCGCGAATTGCGCAGTAATCAAGACGAGTAAGAAGAAGATAAGTAAAAACGCTGTTAACTAAGTAAGCTTACGCGCATTACTGATCGGGGCAAACGTACGTAAGCAACGCCAGTAATGGCAGCCGGGCTAGACGCGAATAAGGCCAAACTTATATTGGCGATAACTCCTAAACGATTTTCTTCCGCAAAATTTTATTGTTAATAATTAACTAATCAGGTAAGTTCACACCAGAATGGAAATTTTCATTACAATTAGTGGCGGGAAAATTTACCAAAATTTTTTTGAGGATCAAAGCTGCCTGGAAAGCATGAAACCGGAAGTGATTTCCACCAGCGTGAAGTACGAGAGAAGGAACTGTTAGCATAGAACTTACGGTTGCATTTAGCTATTTCAACTATAAAATGATTAGACCCACTTTCCTAGAGCAGACCAAGCAATTGACTCAATATAATCGTTTCGCTTCATGTTAATGTAAAACATGAAATCAAGGTGTAATGAATTGCTCTCCTGGATAGTGGCATCAGCCATTATGATGGTGGGCAAAAATGGTTTTATGCGGTGGCTTAACGATAACAGTTTAATTTTCAAGGTATTCAGATTCACAATTCATTCCTTGTCCCAGTTAACAACAACAGTGACAGTGTAAAGGTGTGTGTATATTGACCATACCTTGTTTATCAAAGAAGTGGTATTTGCAGTAGTGACATATTGACTGTAACGCCCAAATATTTATTAGCTTTTAATTTTTCCGTCTTGGATAGGTAAATTACTTACAGCAGAATGCTTTTCTTAAATTCTCATCAATTGGTTCTTATCCTTTGGTTCGCGTCTCTGTCACCAATCGTAGCATGCAAGTGACGGTATAATTTTATTAAAATAAACGGCGATAATATATAACCTAAGGACAAAAGAGTTTCGGTCGAAATTCGAATTTAGTTGGTTAATTCTGTTTTCCTTGTCCATTCCGTACTCTTTGGGTTCTGTCACTGGATCTAACCAACGCCTTTACTCACTGTGCCATGTATCCTTGAGGACATCTGGGTATGAATTTCTGGGTATTATAAACCTAATGTCTTCAGCAACCATTTTTACAAGTGTTCATATTGCAACTTTTGCTGTTATCATTGTATGCTTTTACCAGAGCTCATATTGCAACTTTTGTTGTTATTATTGCTTTTCTCAGTAATAAGGAGTGCCAGAGAATATAATACCCAGTAATTCATGCACAGATGTCCTCACGGACACATGGCACAGTGGATAAAGGCGTTGGTTAGATCCAGTGACAGAACCCAAAGAGTGTGAGTTCAATACCTGGTTAAGTAGAGAACTTTCAGAGGGAAATTAACATGAGATAACTGGTAACTGACATCCATTAAACATGGCAAGTGGAAATAGAACAGTCTACCCCAGTGAGCGAAATAAAGGGTTCAATTCGACATTCCAACCACCTGAAGAAGACCGGAGCGTACAACGAATCGTTGTAATGAATAAGGCGACAAAGATGAAGACAATAGTCCGAATAATGTACATAATACCTCATCTCAGAAATATACCAGAGGATGATGAAAAAGACATAAAAAGGAAGAAAAACTGGAAAAAGAAAAAAGGTAAAAGTGGAAAGAGAAAAGAAGTTTAAAAACTTGTGTGAAAGAAACAAAGAAGCACTATTGCGAAAAGGATGAGTGAGGTCGTTGCCTGCTATCTGATAGACTGGCGTGGTGAGTTCGATCCCCTCCTGATCGTCTAACATTGTGCCGCTGTGCTAGACTCTTTGTCGCCTGCTAAGTGGTTAAATTAAATCTCCCATTGGCGCCGGAAGCCGGTGTTCGAGGCCAAACAAGAACAAAAAACATTTTAATGTTGATTTTCAAAGCAGGCAGGTTGGACCGCTTCACTTGGAAGACTGACACAGTATTCTTCTAAATCTCACTGTGTCGTTAAAGTAAGCTTAGTAAAGATTGGAAAGCGACATAAAAAATAGAAGTTCGAGAAGGAAAAGAAGAATAAAAGACATATGAGAAAAAGAAAAAGAAGAAGAAGAAGAGGAAGGAATAGGAGTTCAAGAAAAAGAAGAAAACGGAGAAACGAGAAAAAGAAGTGAAAGCACTAAGATCGTCCATATTCTTTCTTCTTCTTCAAGAAGAAAAAGAAAAAAAGAAAAAATATACGAAGAAGAAGAGGAATTCAAGAAAAAGAAGAAAATGAAGAAACAAAAAAGAAGAAATAAAAGCGCTGAAATCAAAAAGAAGATGAAGAAGAAAAATGAAGGAAAAGAAAAAAAGAAAAATTCGGGAAAAAGAAGAAAACGAAGAAACAAGAAAGAGAAGAAATAAAAGCATTATAAACGTCTATATTTCCTCTTCAAAAAGAAGAGGAAGAAGTAGATGAAGAAGAAAAAAGAAAAAGATAACGAAAAAGAATACAAAGAAGAAGGAGTTCACGAAAAAGAAAAAAGAAAAACAGGAAGAAGAAGAAGAAGAAGAACGAGGAGGAGGAGGAGGAGAAGAAGAAGAAGAAGTAAAAACACTAAAATTGTCCATATTTTTCTTCAAGAAGAAGAAGAAATACCATAAAATAAAAAAACAATTAATTTTTACAGTAAGAAGATGAAAAAGAAACTTCGATTATTAAATTAAACCAGAGTTGATTTTGTAATGCTCATATATTTCTCTGTACTTTGAAGTTGTATTTTGTTCTGAAATATCCTGTCGAGGTATTCAGAAAGAAGAACGCTAAGTGCAACAGCAAACCCTGAGAAAAGAGAGAAATAGCTTTTTCCAGACAGTAAACCAAAAAATGTCAATATTTTTACCGTGTTATAGTTTACTTTATAAGAAAGTAAATATTAACAAAATTTGTGCCCAAAGAAATGTCATAAAAAGTCATCTTTTTATAAATTTATTAAGAGTGAGTTGTTAAATTTCCCTAACCTTCGTATAGCATATACAGTGTAACCCTGATATAAGAGACCCTGATATAAAAGAAACCCGGGTATAAGAGAGATTTTATCTGGTCCCAATTTAGAGCCATACTTACCTAAACAAAATAGACCAAACCCTGGTATAAGAAAAACCCGGATGTAAGAGACTTCTTCTCCGGTCCCGACAACTCTCTTATATCCGGGTTACACTGTATGTATACATATATATATATATATATATATCCCGACAACTCTCTTATATCTGGGTTACACTGTATATATATATATATATATATATATATATATATATATATAGTGTAACCCGGATATAAGAGAGTTGTCGGGACCGGAGAAGAAGTCTCTTATATCCGGGTTACACTATATATATATATATATATATATATATATATATATATATATATGCTATACGAAGTAAACGATAACACGGTAAAAATATTGACATTTTTTGGTTTACTGTCTGGAAAAAGCTATTTCTCTCTCTCTCTGTCTCTCTCTCTCTCTCTCTATATATATATATATATAATTATTTATTTAAAAATATGATTCCAACGCTACATAAGAGTTTTCATGTTTCAAAACAAGAGCCGAAAACAACTTCAGTATAATTATTTGAATTAAATTGAATTAAAGTACCAAGCTCTGTTCCATCTTCAAGCGATATTTTTTGGGAATAACTAATTCCTGAAATTTACGCGTTTTATAAGCATATTCATTATTGAAATTAAAAAACTATGGTAACGACTAGAGCAATTGTTTAAAGAAAAGGGTTGTAAGGGTTAATAATTTGTATCAATATCTCAGTTACATTCAAAGACGTCAAGTGAGGGTAAGGTTGGGGTGTTTCAATTTAAAGCGGAAGATGACAATGCTAGTCTGGTTAAGTGTTTATAGAGATTTATTTATTTTTTATTTTATTTTATTTTATTATTTTTCTGAAAGGGTTTTGTGTATATAAAAAAAACTGTCATAAGTCGCTAACATTTGTTTTTTTGACGACTTCATGAAGGGTTTTTTAGGGCATTTAAACTATTTATTTAGACTATGGAATTTAAAAATTATTTTATTGTATGTTTGTTATTATGCTAATTATTCAATGCGAAAATTTGATTATGCCGGCAAAAAACCGTTAACTCATGTCTATTGTTTAATAGATTTTTATTATTTAGAAACTTAATAATGTGTAGTTTTCCATGTAGGCATAAAGGGCATGGGTCATCCTAAGTTTTACAAGTTCTAGTTTTGTTTATAATTTTCCATTTTACTTTTGGTGTTTTCTTGAAAATGGAACAGAGCTTGGTACTTTAATTCAATTTAATTCAAATAATTATCTTGAAGTTGTTTTCGGCTCTTGTTTTGAAAAATGAGAACTCTTATGTAGCGTTAGAATCATATTTTTAAATAAATAATTATATTTATGCTGTACTTTTGTATCGAGCACTGTTTTTTAAAAAAAAATAACAAAAATACCAAAGAACTTTGGATTATTTACCTAACGAGTTCTCTCCTATTTTCTATATATTTTTACACACACACACACACACACACGCATATATATATATATATATATATATATATATATATATATATATATATATATAATACTAATCCAAATATAAGTAATTAATACTCGTCTGGAAAAACCTTAGGTGTTTTGGCTTGTAAATGAACGAACCAATGCCGAAGGAAAAATAAGAGTTAAAAAAAGAAAAAACTAAGAACATGTAATTGAGACGAAAAGGATTCCAGAATCCAAGCTGAGAGTCCAAAGAAAAAAAAACTCCAAAACGAGTAAGCAAAAGTAACAAAGTGCTCAATACACTAATTAGGGCAAATCTAACTATGAACCTAAAGAGCCAGGTGCACCCTGACGATCAGCGTAGGTGAAACCTAGGTAGGTCTACCTGGCTTTTTAGGTTCATAGTTATATATATATATATATATATATATATATATATAGATAACATATTATATATACATTATTTACATTATTCAGACTTGTCATCATCTTTGTCGCCATATGTATTACAACGTTTCGGCCGTTGTACGCTCCGGGCTTCTTCATGTGGCTGGAATGTCGCTCACTGGGGTAGGCTGTTCTACTTCCACGTGCCATGTTTTAATGGATGTCAGTTATCAGTCATCTCCTGTTAATTTTCCCTCTGAAAGTTCTCCACTGCCTTAACTGGGTACTGAACTCACACTCTTAGGGTGCTGTCACTGGATCCAACCAACGCCTTTATCCACTGGGCCATGTGAGGACACATGGCACAGTGGATAAAGGCGTTGGTTAGATGCAGTGACAGGACTCAAAGAGTGTGAGTTCTATACCCGGTTAAGGCAGTGGAGAACTTTCAGAGGGGAATTAACAGGAAATATCTGACATCCATTAAACATGAAACATCCATTAAACGGTTGAGCTCTCTGGGGAGGTAGTGTGGGTTTGTAAACAGTGACTATTTCGGCTAATAATGTAAGACTCTTCGGTAAATCGAACCGAGTTTTCTCAGTCACTAGCTAGAGGCAACCGGACGTCTAGCCACACCGATGAGCTGTGATACAGCGAAACAGTCTGTCTGTGGATGACTATATATATATATATATATATATATATATATATATATATATATATATATATATATATATATATATATCATGAAATGGATTAAGTCAGACAATTACTTTAATATATTTTCTGTTTATACGTTATTTTTATAGATACAAATATTTAAGTAAATGCTCTGTTCATAATAAACAGTATTAACTACATTTACCGGCCTGTATGTCCGATAAATTTCATACAAAATATTTGTCTTCCGACGGTTCCATGTAGTATACAGGTTCGATTCCTGTCGGAGGCCAAATATTTTCTATGGAATTTCTCGGACATTCAAGCCGGTAAATGGTTGGCATTGACCAATCAGCGAGCGAGTTTTGGGGAGACTCAAGAAAGCTTCTGGGATTCGTTTCTCCCAAAAGTGCACAAAATCGATTGCATGAAAATAGAGCGATTATAAAATTGTCGCATTGCTGTGATTTGTAAATTGTCTATATTACAAAGTAGTGTTGATTTATTATGAATGCTTGTCGTTGTATGATTTGTATTTGTGTAAGTATGTATGTAATTGTGTGATCTAGATCGTCACATACTCACTAGGGGCTTATTTATGCCTATTTGTTTTGGGGTTTTTTATTAATAAATTTATTTTACTTGTGGCGTCTTATTTAGGTTTAATAGATCAAAATAGCTAATAGATTAAACTAATTAATTAATTTAATGTTTCCTGTAAGTAAAGTATTTTGCTGTATTTCAAATTGAATTTAAATTGATTGGAATGAGTTTTCTTTTATTATTATTATCAGTAAAAATACAAAAATTGTCCATATTGGCAAATCTCAACACAACGTAATTCTCTTTATTAAAAAATCTTTCAAAAATAAAATATATTTTTCTGAAACTATTTGACGAAAATTAACTGATTTAAAGTCTGATTAATCTGATTTTGAAATAAATATTACTTTTAGTTTAAAAGGAAAGTAATTTTTATCACGGGGGTGGGTGTTTTTTATGAGGTGTTGACAACTTCTCATTGGACTTATGTTTGGGAATTTTTTCTAAGATGGACATCACTGTAACAATTACATGAATATAACACGAACGCCTTTTTATATAATTTTTTTTTTTCACAGTAATCTAAAAAAAATTGATAACATATGCTAAGCAATCTAATATTTCATTAAATTTTAGGTACTTGGCATTATAGTCTAACTTATGAAGACGCTTGTTGACGAAATGTTACAAAATTACCAAAACATTGTAAGTTTACCGTTCTTATTTTCTGATGTCGCGTTTGGACAGCCTTATTTACAAAAAATCAACGTTATGCACATAAAATCATTTCAGAATTCTTTTTTACAATATTCAGGGTCGTTGTGAACTTTTTCATTTATGATTAGTATGTATAGTTTTTACATCTTTAAATTAATACTGAATTTTCAAAGATTTAAAAGTTTATAAATTACTGTATCTGTTTATAATTCTGACATGAGGTATTATGTACAATATTTACATTATTCGGACTATTGTCCTCATCTTTGTCGCCATATTTATTACAACGTTTCAGCCTTTCAGTATCTGTCTATATTTCTGAGATGAGGTATTATGTACATTATTTACATGATTCAGGCTATTGCCCTCATCTTTGTCGCCATATTTATTACAACGTTTCAGCACTTCAGTATCTCTCTATATTTCTGAGATAAGGTATTATGTACATTATTTACATTATTCGGACTACTGTCCTCATCTTTGTCGTCCTCCAATATCTGTCTATATTTCTGAGATGAGGTATTATGTACATTATTTACATTATTTGCACTATTGTCGTCATCTTTGTCGCCATATTTATTACAACGTTTCCGCCTTTCAGTATCTGTCTATATTTCTGACATGAGGTATTATGTACAATATTTACATTATTCAGACTATTGTCCTCATCTTTGTCGTCATATTTATTACAACGTTTCCGCCTTTCAGTATCTGTCTATATTTCTGACATGAGGTATTATGTACAATATTTACATTATTCGGACTATTGTCCTCATCTTTGTCGCCATATTTATTACAACGTTTCCGCCTTTCAGTATCTGTCTATATTTCTGACATGAGGTATTATGTACAATATTTACATTATTCGGACTATTGTCCTCATCTTTGTCGCCATATTTATTACAACGTTTCCGCCTTTCAGTATCTGTCTATATTTCTGACATGAGGTATTATGTACAATATTTACATTATTCGGACTATTGTCCTCATCTTTGTCGCCATATTTATTACAACGTTTCCGCCTTTCAGTATCTGTCTATATTTCTGACATGAGGTATTATGTACAATATTTACATTATTCGGACTATTGTCCTCATCTTTGTCGCCATATTTATTACAACGTTTCAGCCTTTCAGTATCTGTCTATATTTCTGACATGAGGTATTATGTACAATATTTACATTATTCAGACTATTGTCCTCATCTTTGTCGACATATTTATTACAACGTTTCCGCCTTTCAGTATCTGTCTATATTTCTGACATGAGGTATTATGTACAATATTTACATTATTCGGACTATTGTCCTCATCTTTGTCGCCATATTTATTACAACGTTTCCGCCTTTCAGTATCTGTCTATATTTCTGACATGAGGTATTATGTACAATATTTACATTATTCGGACTATTGTCCTCATCTTTGTCGCCATATTTATTACAACGTTTCTGCCTTTTAGTATCTGTCTATATTTCTGAGATGAGGTATTATGTACATTATTTACATGATTCAGGCTATTGTCCTCATCTTTGTCGCCATATTTATTACAACGTTTCAGCACTTCAGTATCTCTCTATATTTCTGAGATGAGGTATTATGTACATTATTTACATTATTCAGACTATTGTCCTCATCTTTGTCGCCATATTTATTACAACGTTTCCGCCTTTCAGTATCTGTCTATATTTCTGACATGAGGTATTATGTACAATATTTACAATATTCGGACTATTGTCCTCATCTTTGTCGCCATATTTATTACAACGTTTCAGCCTTTCAGTATCTGTCTATATTTCTGACATGAGGTATTATGTACAATATTTACATTATTCGGACTATTGTCCTCATCTTTGTCGCCATATTTATTACAACGTTTCCGCCTTTCAGTATCTGTCTATATTTCTGACATGAGGTATTATGTGCAATATTTACATTATTCGGACTATTGTCCTCATCTTTGTCGCCATATTTATTACAACGTTTCCGCCTTTCAGTATCTGTCTATATTTCTGACATGAGGTATTATGTACAATATTTACATTATTTGGACTATTGTCCTCATCTTTGTCGCCATATTTATTACAACGTTTCAGCCTTTCAGTATCTGTCTATATTTCTGACATGAGGTATTATGTACAATATTTACATTATTCAGACTATTGTCCTCATCTTTGTCGCCATATTTATTACAACGTTTCCGCCTTTCAGTATCTGTCTATATTTCTGACATGAGGTATTATGTACAATATTTACATTATTCGGACTATTGTCCTCATCTTTGTCGACATATTTATTACAACGTTTCCGCCTTTCAGTATCTGTCTATATTTCTGACATGAGGTATTATGTACAATATTTACATTATTCGGACTATTGTCCTCATCTTTGTCGACATATTTATTACAACGTTTCAGCCTTTCAGTATCTGTCTATATTTCTGACATGAGGTATTATGTACAATATTTACATTATTCGGACTATTGTCCTCATCTTTGTCGCTATATTTATTACAACGTTTCAGCCTTTCGGTATCTGTCTATATTTCTGACATGAGGTATTATGTACAATATTTACATTATTCGGACTATTGTCCTCATCTTTGTCGCCATATTTATTACAACGTTTCGGCCTTTCAGTATCTGTCTATATTTCTGAGATGAGGTATTATGTACATTATTTACATGATTCAGGCTATTGTCCTCATCTTTGTCGCCATATTTATTACAACGTTTCAGCACTTCAGTATCTCTCTATATTTCTGAGATGAGGTATTATGTACATTATTTACATTATTCGGACTATTGTCCTCATCTTTGTCGTCCTCCAATATCTGTCTATATTTCTGAGATGAGGTATTATGTACATTATTTACATTATTCGGACTATTGTCCTCATCTTTGTCGCCATATTTATTACAACGTTTCCGCCCTTTCAGTATCTGTCTATATTTCTGACATGAGGTATTATGTACAATATTTACATTATTCGGACTATTGTCGTCATCTTTGTCGCCATATTTATTACAACGTTTCAGCCTTTCAGTATCTGTCTATATTTCTGACATGAGGTATTATGTACAATATTTACATTATTCGGACTATTGTCCTCATCTTTGTCCCTATATTTATTACAGCGTTTCAGCCTTTCAGTATCTGTCTATATTTCTGACATGAGGTATTATGTACAATATTTACATTATTCGGACTATTGTCCTCATCTTTGTCGCCATATTTATTACAACGTTTCCGCCTTTCAGTATCTGTCTATATTTCTGACATGAGGTATTATGTACAATATTTACATTATTCGGACTATTGTCCTCATCTTTGTCGCCATATTTATTACAACGTTTCAGCCTTTCAGTATCTGTCTATATTTCTGACATGAGGTATTATGTACAATATTTACATTATTCAGACTATTGTCCTCATCTTTGTCGACATATTTATTACAACGTTTCCGCCTTTCAGTATCTGTCTATATTTCTGACATGAGGTATTATGTACAATATTTACATTATTCGGACTATTGTCCTCATCTTTGTCGCCATATTTATTACAACGTTTCCGCCTTTCAGTATCTGTCTATATTTCTGACATGAGGTATTATGTACAATATTTACATTATTCGGACTATTGTCCTCATCTTTGTCGCCATATTTATTACAACGTTTCTGCCTTTTAGTATCTGTCTATATTTCTGAGATGAGGTATTATGTACATTATTTACATGATTCAGGCTATTGTCCTCATCTTTGTCGCCATATTTATTACAACGTTTCAGCACTTCAGTATCTCTCTATATTTCTGAGATGAGGTATTATGTACATTATTTACATTATTCAGACTATTGTCCTCATCTTTGTCGCCATATTTATTACAACGTTTCCGCCTTTCAGTATCTGTCTATATTTCTGACATGAGGTATTATGTACAATATTTACAATATTCGGACTATTGTCCTCATCTTTGTCGCCATATTTATTACAACGTTTCAGCCTTTCAGTATCTGTCTATATTTCTGACATGAGGTATTATGTACAATATTTACATTATTCGGACTATTGTCCTCATCTTTGTCGCCATATTTATTACAACGTTTCCGCCTTTCAGTATCTGTCTATATTTCTGACATGAGGTATTATGTGCAATATTTACATTATTCGGACTATTGTCCTCATCTTTGTCGCCATATTTATTACAACGTTTCCGCCTTTCAGTATCTGTCTATATTTCTGACATGAGGTATTATGTACAATATTTACATTATTTGGACTATTGTCCTCATCTTTGTCGCCATATTTATTACAACGTTTCAGCCTTTCAGTATCTGTCTATATTTCTGACATGAGGTATTATGTACAATATTTACATTATTCAGACTATTGTCCTCATCTTTGTCGCCATATTTATTACAACGTTTCCGCCTTTCAGTATCTGTCTATATTTCTGACATGAGGTATTATGTACAATATTTACATTATTCGGACTATTGTCCTCATCTTTGTCGACATATTTATTACAACGTTTCCGCCTTTCAGTATCTGTCTATATTTCTGACATGAGGTATTATGTACAATATTTACATTATTCGGACTATTGTCCTCATCTTTGTCGACATATTTATTACAACGTTTCAGCCTTTCAGTATCTGTCTATATTTCTGACATGAGGTATTATGTACAATATTTACATTATTCGGACTATTGTCCTCATCTTTGTCGCTATATTTATTACAACGTTTCAGCCTTTCGGTATCTGTCTATATTTCTGACATGAGGTATTATGTACAATATTTACATTATTCGGACTATTGTCCTCATCTTTGTCGCCATATTTATTACAACGTTTCGGCCTTTCAGTATCTGTCTATATTTCTGAGATGAGGTATTATGTACATTATTTACATGATTCAGGCTATTGTCCTCATCTTTGTCGCCATATTTATTACAACGTTTCAGCACTTCAGTATCTCTCTATATTTCTGAGATGAGGTATTATGTACATTATTTACATTATTCGGACTATTGTCCTCATCTTTGTCGTCCTCCAATATCTGTCTATATTTCTGAGATGAGGTATTATGTACATTATTTACATTATTCGGACTATTGTCCTCATCTTTGTCGCCATATTTATTACAACGTTTCCGCCCTTTCAGTATCTGTCTATATTTCTGACATGAGGTATTATGTACAATATTTACATTAATCGGACTATTGTCGTCATCTTTGTCGCCATATTTATTACAACGTTTCAGCCTTTCAGTATCTGTCTATATTTCTGACATGAGGTATTATGTACAATATTTACATTATTCGGACTATTGTCCTCATCTTTGTCCCTATATTTATTACAGCGTTTCAGCCTTTCAGTATCTGTCTATATTTCTGACATGAGGTATTATGTACAATATTTACATTATTCGGACTATTGTCCTCATCTTTGTCGCCATATTTATTACAACGTTTCCGCCTTTCAGTATCTGTCTATATTTCTGACATGAGGTATTATGTACAATATTTACATTATTCGGACTATTGTCCTCATCTTTGTCGCCATATTTATTACAACGTTTCCGCCTTTCAGTATCTGTCTATATTTCTGACATGAGGTATTATGTACAATATTTACATTATTCGGACTATTGTCCTCATCTTTGTCGACATATTTATTACAACGTTTCAGCCTTTCAGTATCTGTCTATATTTCTGACATGAGGTATTATGTACAATATTTACATTATTCGGACTATTGTCCTCATCTTTGTCGCTATATTTATTACAACGTTTCAGCCTTTCAGTATCTGTCTATATTTCTGACATGAGGTATTATGTACAATATTTACATTATTCGGACTATTGTCCTCATCTTTGTCGCCATATTTATTACAACGTTTCTGCCTTTTAGTATCTGTCTATATTTCTGAGATGAGGTATTATGTACATTATTTACATGATTCAGGCTATTGTCCTCATCTTTGTCGCCATATTTATTACAACGTTTCAGCACTTCAGTATCTCTCTATATTTCTGAGATGAGGTATTATGTACATTATTTACATTATTCAGACTATTGTCCTCATCTTTGTCGCCATATTTATTACAACGTTTCCGCCTTTCAGTATCTGTCTATATTTCTGACATGAGGTATTATGTACAATATTTACAATATTCGGACTATTGTCCTCATCTTTGTCGCCATATTTATTACAACGTTTCAGCCTTTCAGTATCTGTCTATATTTCTGACATGAGGTACTATGTACAATATTTACATTATTCGGACTATTGTCCTCATCTTTGTCGCCATATTTATTACAACGTTTCCGCCTTTCAGTATCTGTCTATATTTCTGACATGAGGTATTATGTGCAATATTTACATTATTCGGACTATTGTCCTCATCTTTGTCGCCATATTTATTACAACGTTTCCGCCTTTCAGTATCTGTCTATATTTCTGACATGAGGTATTATGTACAATATTTACATTATTCGGACTATTGTCCTCATCTTTGTCGCCATATTTATTACAACGTTTCAGCCTTTCAGTATCTGTCTATATTTCTGACATGAGGTATTATGTACAATATTTACATTATTCAGACTATTGTCCTCATCTTTGTCGCCATATTTATTACAACGTTTCCGCCTTTCAGTATCTGTCTATATTTCTGACATGAGGTATTATGTACAATATTTACATTATTTGGACTATTGTCCTCATCTTTGTCGCCATATTTATTACAACGTTTCAGCCTTTCAGTATCTGTCTATATTTCTGACATGAGGTATTATGTACAATATTTACATTATTCAGACTATTGTCCTCATCTTTGTCGCCATATTTATTACAACGTTTCCGCCTTTCAGTATCTGTCTATATTTCTGACATGAGGTATTATGTACAATATTTACATTATTCGGACTATTGTCCTCATCTTTGTCGCCATATTTATTACAACGTTTCAGCCTTTCAGTATCTGTCTATATTTCTGACATGAGGTATTATGTACAATATTTACATTATTCGGACTATTGTCCTCATCTTTGTCGACATATTTATTACAACGTTTCAGCCTTTCAGTATCTGTCTATATTTCTGACATGAGGTATTATGTACAATATTTACATTATTCGGACTATTGTCCTCATCTTTGTCGCTATATTTATTACAACGTTTCAGCCTTTCGGTATCTGTCTATATTTCTGACATGAGGTATTATGTACAATATTTACATTATTCGGACTATTGTCCTCATCTTTGTCGCCATATTTATTACAACGTTTCGGCCTTTCAGTATCTGTCTATATTTCTGAGATGAGGTATTATGTACATTATTTACATGATTCAGGCTATTGTCCTCATCTTTGTCGCCATATTTATTACAACGTTTCAGCACTTCAGTATCTCTCTATATTTCTGAGATGAGGTATTATGTACATTATTTACATTATTCGGACTATTGTCCTCATCTTTGTCGTCCTCCAATATCTGTCTATATTTCTGAGATGAGGTATTATGTACATTATTTACATTATTCGGACTATTGTCCTCATCTTTGTCCCTATATTTATTACAGCGTTTCAGCCTTTCAGTATCTGTCTATATTTCTGACATGAGGTATTATGTACAATATTTACATTATTCGGACTATTGTCCTCATCTTTGTCGCCATATTTATTACAACGTTTCCGCCTTTCAGTATCTGTCTATATTTCTGACATGAGGTATTATGTACAATATTTACATTATTCGGACTATTGTCCTCATCTTTGTCGCCATATTTATTACAACGTTTCCGCCTTTCAGTATCTGTCTATATTTCTGACATGAGGTATTATGTACAATATTTACATTATTCGGACTATTGTCCTCATCTTTGTCGACATATTTATTACAACGTTTCAGCCTTTCAGTATCTGTCTATATTTCTGACATGAGGTATTATGTACAATATTTACATTATTCGGACTATTGTCCTCATCTTTGTCGCTATATTTATTACAACGTTTCAGCCTTTCAGTATCTGTCTATATTTCTGACATGAGGTATTATGTACAATATTTACATTATTCGGACTATTGTCCTCATCTTTGTCGCCATATTTATTACAACGTTTCTGCCTTTTAGTATCTGTCTATATTTCTGAGATGAGGTATTATGTACATTATTTACATGATTCAGGCTATTGTCCTCATCTTTGTCGCCATATTTATTACAACGTTTCAGCACTTCAGTATCTCTCTATATTTCTGAGATGAGGTATTATGTACATTATTTACATTATTCAGACTATTGTCCTCATCTTTGTCGCCATATTTATTACAACGTTTCCGCCTTTCAGTATCTGTCTATATTTCTGACATGAGGTATTATGTACAATATTTACAATATTCGGACTATTGTCCTCATCTTTGTCGCCATATTTATTACAACGTTTCAGCCTTTCAGTATCTGTCTATATTTCTGACATGAGGTACTATGTACAATATTTACATTATTCGGACTATTGTCCTCATCTTTGTCGCCATATTTATTACAACGTTTCCGCCTTTCAGTATCTGTCTATATTTCTGACATGAGGTATTATGTGCAATATTTACATTATTCGGACTATTGTCCTCATCTTTGTCGCCATATTTATTACAACGTTTCCGCCTTTCAGTATCTGTCTATATTTCTGACATGAGGTATTATGTACAATATTTACATTATTCGGACTATTGTCCTCATCTTTGTCGCCATATTTATTACAACGTTTCAGCCTTTCAGTATCTGTCTATATTTCTGACATGAGGTATTATGTACAATATTTACATTATTCAGACTATTGTCCTCATCTTTGTCGCCATATTTATTACAACGTTTCCGCCTTTCAGTATCTGTCTATATTTCTGACATGAGGTATTATGTACAATATTTACATTATTTGGACTATTGTCCTCATCTTTGTCGCCATATTTATTACAACGTTTCAGCCTTTCAGTATCTGTCTATATTTCTGACATGAGGTATTATGTACAATATTTACATTATTCAGACTATTGTCCTCATCTTTGTCGCCATATTTATTACAACGTTTCCGCCTTTCAGTATCTGTCTATATTTCTGACATGAGGTATTATGTACAATATTTACATTATTCGGACTATTGTCCTCATCTTTGTCGCCATATTTATTACAACGTTTCAGCCTTTCAGTATCTGTCTATATTTCTGACATGAGGTATTATGTACAATATTTACATTATTCGGACTATTGTCCTCATCTTTGTCGACATATTCATTACAACGTTTCAGCCTTTCAGTATCTGTCTATATTTCTGACATGAGGTATTATGTACAATATTTACATTATTCGGACTATTGTCCTCATCTTTGTCGCTATATTTATTACAACGTTTCAGCCTTTCGGTATCTGTCTATATTTCTGACATGAGGTATTATGTACAATATTTACATTATTCGGACTATTGTCCTCATCTTTGTCGCCATATTTATTACAACGTTTCGGCCTTTCAGTATCTGTCTATATTTCTGAGATGAGGTATTATGTACATTATTTACATGATTCAGGCTATTGTCCTCATCTTTGTCGCCATATTTATTACAACGTTTCAGCACTTCAGTATCTCTCTATATTTCTGAGATGAGGTATTATGTACATTATTTACATTATTCGGACTATTGTCCTCATCTTTGTCGTCCTCCAATATCTGTCTATATTTCTGAGATGAGGTATTATGTACATTATTTACATTATTCGGACTATTGTCCTCATCTTTGTCGCCATATTTATTACAACGTTTCCGCCCTTTCAGTATCTGTCTATATTTCTGACATGAGGTATTATGTACAATATTTACATTATTCGGACTATTGTCGTCATCTTTGTCGCCATATTTATTACAACGTTTCAGCCTTTCAGTATCTGTCTATATTTCTGACATGAGGTATTATGTACAATATTTACATTATTCGGACTATTGTCCTCATCTTTGTCCCTATATTTATTACAACGTTTCAGCCTTTCAGTATCTGTCTATATTTCTGACATGAGGTATTATGTACAATATTTACATTATTCGGACTATTGTCCTCATCTTTGTCGCCATATTTATTACAACGTTTCCGCCTTTCAGTATCTCTCTATATTTCTGACATGAGGTATTATGTACAATATTTACATTATTCGGACTATTGTCCTCATCTTTGTCGCCATATTTATTACAACGTTTCCGCCTTTCAGTATCTGTCTATATTTCTGACATGAGGTATTATGTACAATATTTACATTATTCGGACTATTGTCCTCATCTTTGTCGACATATTTATTACAACGTTTCAGCCTTTCAGTATCTGTCTATATTTCTGACATGAGGTATTATGTACAATATTTACATTATTCGGACTATTGTCCTCATCTTTGTCGCTATATTTATTACAACGTTTCAGCCTTTCAGTATCTGTCTATATTTCTGACATGAGGTATTATGTACAATATTTACATTATTCGGACTATTGTCCTCATCTTTGTCGCCATATTTATTACAACGTTTCTGCCTTTTAGTATCTGTCTATATTTCTGAGATGAGGTATTATGTACATTATTTACATGATTCAGGCTATTGTCCTCATCTTTGTCGCCATATTTATTACAACGTTTCAGCACTTCAGTATCTCTCTATATTTCTGAGATGAGGTATTATGTACATTATTTACATTATTCAGACTATTGTCCTCATCTTTGTCGCCATATTTATTACAACGTTTCCGCCTTTCAGTATCTGTCTATATTTCTGACATGAGGTATTATGTACAATATTTACATTATTCGGACTATTGTCCTCATCTTTGTCGCTATATTTATTACAACGTTTCAGCCTTTCAGTATCTGTCTATATTTCTGACATGAGGTATTATGTACAATATTTACATTATTCGGACTATTGTCCTCATCTTTGTCGCCATATTTATTACAACGTTTCAGCCTTTCAGTATCTGTCTATATTTCTGACATGAGGTATTATGTACAATATTTACATTATTCGGACTATTGTCCTCATCTTTGTCGCCATATTTATTACAACGTTTCGGCCTTTCAGTAAATGTCTATATTTCTGAGATGAGGTATTATGTACAATATTTACATTATTCGGACTATTGTCCTCATCTTTGTCGCCATAATTATTACAACGTTTCGGCCGTTGTACATCCCAGCCTTCTTTAGGTGGTTGGAATGTCGAACTGAACCCTTTATTTCGCTCACTGGGGTAGACTGTTCTAGTTCCACGTGCATGGATGTCAATTATCAGTTATCTCCTTTTAATTTCCATCTGAAAGTTCTTCACTATCTTAATCGGGTATTGAACTCAAATTCTTTTAGGTCCTGTCACTGGATCTAACTAACTAATCCACTGTGCCATGTATATAAATTACTGCTATTCAAATTTGAAATAAATGAAAACAGTTCTTGTAAAAATTCAGTATTCATCGAAAAAATTGTTTTTCATGGGACAATAATGTCCATAATATATTTTAAACCTAAAAGCAATTAAAAGTTTTTCTAATTAAATAATGTCTTAGTTTTATTGCATTTTTTTTTTATTTTATGATTCAGAGCAGATTTTCTGTAACTGGGAGTCCTGTTTGACCAAAAAGATTTCCTGATTTAAACTCTCCATGGACTTGCGTTTACAACTAATACAAACATTAAGGGTTACAGAAAAGAATTTCTCGAAATTTCATAAAATTCAGTAAGTGGGGGCTTAAAAAAAGCAACAGATTTTTACAAAGATTTAAAATAATTTCCTTCATTTGTGAAGAAGCCCTGAAAGTTTAATTAAAATCCGACAATTATTTGATTTTTGCAAGAATTTTTAACTCATATTTTGCACCGCAAAACGACTAAAATTTAACATACTAATTTATGGTCGCCTGCTAATACTAGAAAAACAAACTGCCTTTAGTATGACGATAAACTACATCCTTTACTGGGTAGGATGATAAACTACATGCGTCATGGGTAAGAATGTGGATTGCATCCGACAGCGAGGCTTTTGATCGGGATGTTTTGGGGTGTGTGGAGCTGCCTCTTAGTTGCTGGTGTTCCCGGGTCCACCTTGACCCGGGGTAGTGGCACCTGTCGGCAAGTGGTTAGCGCACCTAAGGGGAGTCGGAGAACTGTGAAAGTATAAAAATGGGTGTTAATACCAGCAATGCTTTTTTTTAAATTATTACCAGCAATACATTATTATTAGCAGTACATTTTTGAAAAAGAAAAAAAATATCAGCAGTACATTTTTGAAAAAGTAAAATATTACTATCAATACATTTTTGAAAAAGAAAAATATTATTAGCTGTACATTTTTGAAAAAGAAAAAAAATTATCAGCAGTACATTTTTGAAAAAGTAAAATCTTACCAGCAATAAATTTTTCAAAAAAATATTAGCAGCAATAAAAATCTTGTCGGCATTAAATAACTCATTGAGGTTGATATGCCGTAAAACAAACCAAGCCAAACCAATATATACTAAGATAGATAGATAGATAGATAGATAGATAGATAGATAGATAGATTACCAGCTATAAAAATCTTGTCGGCATTAAATAACCCATTGAGGTTGATGTGCCGTAAAACAAACCAAACAAGAAAAACAAAATTTTTAACCAAAATTTCGAATGTTCTAAAATGGATAAAAAAATATAATTTAATAATCAAAAAATTCTTTGGTCTTTCCTCTTAATAATTGCATAAAGATTTTGTTTTTATTAAGTTTTGGGCATTTTAAAGAAGTACACGTTATTTTTAGTGGATACCCGTATTTGAGTACACCCCCAGTTATTGTTTCTTAAACAGTGTTTATTTTGCCGACTGGTTTGCGTACTTGAGAAAATAAAGAGGAGGTCACGTTTTATTTACTAAGTCTTCTTGCAGTTTGCAGACCAGTAGACGAAATATTGTTTTAAAAAAAAAAAATAGAATGTTTCCTCAAATACGAGCACTGAGAAATCAGAGCGCCGAGTTCAAATTCCAGTCTGGTTCGTTATATTCACTTAGGCGCATATACCGTTGGGAAAGGAGGGCAAACATGCCTCGCTATAACAATTATGACTGAGCAGTGAGTTCGATTCTGACGGGGTGCCACCTTCTTTCGGCCTTGTGCCACATCTAAGCTACGCTTGGAAAATCACTTTGGGCACCCCCAGGCGGTGTAATGGTTAGCAAGCCTGTGTCGCTAGAACAATTACGACTGAGTAGTGAGTTCGATCCTCACTGGGTGATCCCCTACATTCGTCCTTGTGCCGCATCTAAGCTACGCTTGGAAAATCACTTTGGGCACCTCGAGGCGGTGTAATGTTTAGCAAACTTGTGTCGCTAGAACAATTACGACTGAGTAGTGAGTTCGATCCTCACTGGGTGATCCCCTACATTCAGCCTTGTGCCGCATCTAAGCTACGCTTGGAAAATCACTTTGGGCACCTCGAGGCGGTGTAAAGGTTAGCAAGCTTGTATCGCTAGAACAATTACGACTGAGTAATGAGTTCGATCCTCACTGGGCGCTCCTTTCAATGCTTGGGAAATCACTATACCCTTGGGAAAGGTATGAATCTCTCTCCCCTCCTCATCCTAAATGGAAAAGTGATATGTTCCGGAAAGGGATATATTTGTTCGAAGTAGCAAAGTGGTAGTTGACTACTGTAACCGGGTAGGACAATCTAGCAGATAACCGTAATGGACTGGTCCTCGTCGTAGTGGTAGGCAATAGGCGTAGACAATAGGCGTTGTCATGTACTTCCACATCAGTCTGTATTTATGGATGACACCAGCCAATCATATTACTGTGAAGGGGAACCCAGGTGTATGCATATTCATTACATAAAAATGCCATTGTTATTCTCAAAACAGGTTCCTGCAATATTTACTCTAATTGATTAATATTCTTACAATCCTAAATAAATTGAGGCTTTAAATAACTTACATGTTGATAAGCCGTGAAATACAAATCAAATGAAAAACCGTGTAGAACTTTTCAGCCATTATTGTAAATTTTTAATAATTTGCCATCTTGCAAATGAATGTTTTCTTCTTCTTTACCTGCCGTTTTCCTTCAAGACGCAGGCGATCATTGCTCTCCACAATTTTCTGTCTTTTGTAGCTCTTAATAAATTTTGATTTTGGTTTGTTTTTTTTTTTTAGGTGGGGTTATTTTGTTATTTCTCCTAAACTCTAAATGAAGTTTTAGAGAAAATGGAAACGAAAAGGAAACTTATACCAGGAAGAGACAGTTGAAATTTCTAGAACACATAATGAGGAAGGAGGACTTGGAAAATCTGATACACACAGGGCAGATTGAGGGCAAGATGAAATCAACGCATAACATACTTATTCAGTTTCAATGGATGGCAGAACAGGGTTTAGGAGAAATAACAAAAAGACAAAAATTATTAAGCGCTACAAAGGACAGGAAATTGTGGAGAGCCATGATCGCCTACGTCCTCAAGGGACACGGCACATAAAGAAGTAAAAGTCTGATTGTAGAAAGTCGGAATTCAAATGTTTACATTCCTAGAATAAAGTAAAGTCCTTTTTAATGACCGGTTGAAAAGGAGCCCTTCCTCGTTGGGGCCTATTAATTAATGACCGGTTGGAGAGGAGCCCTTCCTCGTTGGGGCCTAAGAATTAATGACCGTTTGTTAGGAGCCCTTCCTCGTAGGGGCCTGTTAATTAATGACCCGTTGTAGAGGAGCCCTTCCTTGTTGGAACCTATTAATTAATTGCCGGTTGGAGAGGAGCCCTTCCTCGTTGGGGCCTGTTAATTAATGACCGGTTGTAGAGGAGCCCTTCCTCGTAGGGGCCTGTTAATTAATGACCGGTTGTAGAGGAGCCCTTCCTTGTTGGGACCTATTAATTAATTACCCGTTGGAGAAGAGCCCTTTCTCGTTGGGGCCTATTAATTAATGACCGGTTGTATAGGAGCCCTTCCTCGTTGGGGCCTGTTAATTAATGACCGGTTGTAGAGGAGCCCTTCCTCGTTGGGGCATGTTAATTAATAACCGGTTGGAGAGGAGCCCTTCCTCGTTGGGGCCTATTAATTAATGACGGGTGCAGAGGAGCCTGGGAACCTCTACGAAGTTTATGAACTGACTGATTGATTTTTTTCTTACGGCTTAACTAAGACCTTGTGACTTATTTAAAGTCGAAACGTATTTAGTATAATAAGAATAATTATTTTTTGTGAGTGAATACTGCATGAACATTTAACGGTTAATTTCCAGTATAAGCACAAAACCCTCCCCGCCTCGGTACTGAGAATGTATCATTCTGGCGTGAACTTGTCTGGTTATTTCGAAAATGACATTAAAACATTGCGCTTACTACTGCTGTGACTTGGTCTTGAACTCACAACTCTTTGGCTGTAGTCACTGGATCTAACCAACGTCTTTATCCACACAAGGACACATGTCCCAGTGGATAAAGACATTAGTTAGATCCAGTGACTAGATCCAAAGAGTGAACCAAAACTTAGAGTGTTGAGTTAAAAGGAAATAACACTTGGAAGAGGGATGGCACGTGGAACTAGAACAATCTACTCCGGTGAAGGAAATAAATTTCGAAATTCCAATTACCTAAAGAAAGCCGGGGGCGTACAACGGCGGAAACATTGTGAATATGGCAATGAAAATGAGGATAACAGTCCAAATAATGTAAATAATTAAAGTAGTTTTTTTTTTTTATGTTAAATATACGAACGTCCGAAATGCAAACAATAATAAAATAAAAATAAAGAAAACACGAGTGTTGCGGGCCGGTGAACGCGTTGAGAGATAAACACGTGTATCTCCTGAAATGCCTTAAAACTATATTTTTTTCATATATATATATATATATATGTGTGTGTGTGTGTGTGTAGATAAATAGATAGAAATGAACAAACTGAGATAGATAGATAGATCTAAAATAGATAGAAGCGGCGCGCACACACACACACACACACACACACACACACACATATATATATATATATATATATATATATATATATATATATATATATATATATATATATATATATGTATGTATGTATGTATATATGAATAAAAAGAAAGAAAAGTAAGATATATAATCCGATGTTCTTATTGGTATTTTTATTTTTACAAAATAGTGCTCAATGTAAATTTACAGAGCTTTAATATTATATATAAACTGATTTAAAATATGTTTTTTCGGTTACACAGTAATAACCATGTTTCAAAAATGGAAGCTAAAAGCTTCGAATTTAATTTTATAATTAAATTAAAAACATTAGTTCCATAATTCGAAGCTTTTAGCTTCCATGTTTGAAACATGGTTATTACTGTGTAGCGAAAAAAACATATTTTAAATCAGTTAATTTATTATATATATATATATATATATATATATATATATATATATATATATATATATATATATATGTATATATATATATATATATATAATTAATAAATCAGAGACTTCAGAAGGCCATTTAATAATTTATTTCACAATTTTATTTTCGGATTACCAATTAACTTTATCTTATATATATATATATATATATATATATATATATATATATATATATATATATATATATATATATATATATATATATATATATATATATTCACTCATGCAAAATATTTTCAAGGGAGATAATTCCTTAAATATAAATTTATTTATCTCCCTTGAATCTTAAGTCGTAACAACTGCGAAATTCAACTGAGTTCTGCAGAAAGTGTGACAAAAATGTTCGAAGACACATGGTAATAGCAAAAAACACTTTAAGTTTTTAATGGATCGCCCACGTCCTGAACATTCACAGTACACTAACAGAGATTACATTGCTCGATACTTTCATATACTTTTTTTAACTGTCAGTCTTAGTTTCATTTTAATGACGTCAATCGTTATGCGGCTTATGCCGAATATTGTGTGGTGACCAGCGAAGATCAAACAGTAACGGCCAACTAAACATTACTCAACAATGAGGCGCCTCATTCTTGTATCCCAATGGCGTATAAAAGCATATGAGATGTATTAATTTAAAAAAAAAAATTAAAACCAGCAGAAGGTCTGAAGTAGATCATATTATTTATTTCCATGTAGGTATGTTAATTTGCCGATAAAACGGCGTAGCATAATGAAAAAAGGCCACAAACTTAATAAGACAATTTTTTATCGTGAAAACGTTCATGTTATTAATAGGAGGAAAGACCGAAGTATTTTATTAAAATTTTTAATACTTTCTAGCACGCTTAAAATTTTGATTCAAAATCTTGTTTTTTTTAACGTCACTTATCACGTGATATCATTAATTTTTTAGCGCTTTTTTCAGTTGAAAAACACATTAATTTGGAAATTCCTGCAAAAATAAAATAATTGTTGGATTCTAATTAAATTTCAGAACTTATTCAAAAATGAATTAAATTATTTTAGAAATTTTTGTTTTTTAGAATTTTTTTACTTCTGTTACCCACGCCTTACTTAATTTTATGAAAACTTGAAAACGTTTATTTTTGTGATTTTTTAAATTAAATCCAGAAGACTTTGACGAATAAGTCATCGATTTCTTTTTGTAAATCGAGGAGCGTTTCTATCCAAACTTTAGGTCTGAATTGTAAAATACAAAATCTAATTAGAAAAGCTTTTAATGGCTTTTATGAATAATATAAGGACATTAATTGTCTAAGACCAAAATATTTCTTTGATGAAAAATGAATTTTTACAAGAATTGTTTTCTTTTTTTTTTCAATTTTAAATACAATATGAGATAAAATTGTTAAATATTTTAAAATTAAGTTTGGATATGTATAGTGGGTCAGCCAATTTGTATTGGTTATAAATAGAAATAAAAACTGACCCTCTACAATTTTTACAATATCAAATGTAACAAAGACAACAATAAGAGAAATAATCAAGTAGAAGAAATTATGAATTTGTTCAACAATAAATATTTTCTATAAACACAACAAATACATGATATATAGTGCAAAAGTTGATAAACACAATAGAGTTCTTTGGTGTGTGTTACTGAAAGAATTTGAGTTACTGTACTGTATGTTTGAAAATGAGGTGTAGTTAGCTATATTTGTTTTTATAGGAAAATTAAACAGTTGTTTTTGTTTTTGCATTAAATAGAAAAAAGTATTGTTCTTGACTCACTGATTGTTATAGAGTTATTGCTCATTAACCAGGGATTCTTCCTGTGGAATAGAATAGTTTGTGGGAGTGAGTGTTAAGCCTGGAAATGGTTGACAAGGTTTGTTGTTGTATTGAAGATAAAGTTCGGCTCCTTTGCTGTGTTGATTTCCAATGAAGTCAAGTGAATTGGTTCAATATTTTAAGTGTACTTACCTGGCACAGGGCTCGTCCCTGGGCTGGTGGTATCACGGCTATGACTAGCTTAGACCAGCTCTAACCAGCTTGGACAAGCTATGGCCAGCTAAGACCAGCTTGGACCAGGGGACCGAGTGAAAACATTTGGGTCCTCACGTTAAAAACTGACCTTGTGTCACAACCTGACTCAGTGGGGGGGGGGGGGTCAAGTAAATATTTTTTTTAAGTGCCCACTGACCAAGTCGCGTCGAAGTTTCGTTTTTATTAGTTCTCTTGGTCACGTGGTGAGGCTCGTGAACATGTTTACATTTTATGGCGTCAACTAGAGGTCAGAATTTGGGTCGGTACCTTCGGACGTAGTTGACGACACCTAATTAATATTTTACAACCAATCAAAATACATCAGTTGTTATATTTAGTTGGGATCCTCTATCTGTTTAACTTGCACAAAATTTAAGATTTAAAAAAAAAATGTAGGAATCTGATTTTACAATAACCCTAAACCGCCGCCGCAGATTGTGAAAGTTTTTGAGAGAAAATTTTCTCAATATGTAATATACGTTTTAAATCTACTAGGCCAATGAACATGTCTGCCAGACTTGGTAGTAACTTCCGCGGGTGGTACTGAAGGTGCAAGCTGCGCTGGCTGGGTCGAAGATGTTAGCTCAGGTTCAGGAAGCGATTTATGAGATAAATCGATGTAAGCCGGTTTCAACCGGTCGACTGAAACTGTGTTAGGCTTTCCGTGCAAAAGTAAAGTAAAATGCTTAGACGTTCTATTAATTATTTCATGTGGACCAGATTACGTGGGGGTTAAGGGTCTTCTAACTGCATCTTTTCGCAGGAAGACGTAATCACAACTGTCTAAATTTTTCGGCGTAAAGAACTCCCTTGTTTGGGCACGCGTTGGAGTAAAAGCTAGGTTTTCCATTTTTTGTTTAAAATCCTGGACGAAATAGGTAGTCGGTCTGGAAGGAGTATGCTTTTCCACGAACTGTCCAGGGAGTGTTTGCGTAGTCCCCAAAAACAAGTTCTGCTGTAGTGCATCCTAAGTCCTCTTTGACTACATTCCTTAATGACAGTAAAATCAATGGTAGGTTTTCCAGCCAAGTCCTGGAGTCATCACTTGCTGCTAGTGCTGCCTTAAGTTGCCTACAAAATCATTCCACAAGGCCGTTTGCACATGGATGGTAGGCGGTTGTAGAAATGTGCTTTACGCCTAACAAATTTATAAATTCATTGAAAAGGAGTGACTGGAACTGAGAACCTCTATCAGTGGTTATTATTGAAGGACAACCAAAGATAGAGATCCACTCTCTAAGAATGCACCTGGAAATCGTTTCCGCTGAAATACCTTTTAAAGGAACGGCTACAGGCCAACGAGTGAAACGATCGATTATTGTTAATAAGTATTGGTACCCATCAATGTGTGCAATGCAATTTATATTTGACTTAGTATAAAATACAAAACAGAATGTAATGATTCAAAACATAACAATTGAATTTATTATTGCTTGGTGTACATGCATTTAAGCTGAAGGTTTGATAGAGTTATGTCTCTGAGATTTGGAAATATTTGTACCTGAGCTCATAAAGATGAAGTGATTATTAAACTGTAGTTTAGAAGAATAAGTTCTTCCTGCATGTTAGGAATTGTGGATTGGTAAAGTTGGTAAGAGTTCAGAAGAGATTTTAGAGTTCGTACTTGCATGAAATGGTAATGTTCTTTAACGTCTGACCGCAACGTTAAGACGAGAGTTCTTGAAGGTCACATCTTGGCAGCAAGGAGAAACATGAATGAAAAAACGAAAAGAGAGAGCTTACACGTGTTTTGTTGATATAAGATGGTGTATCACGTGACTGGCTCAGAGCATATTGAGCGGGAAAACAGATTTGTCGCGTGCAGGCGATTTGATTGGTCGGAACTGACCAATCAGCGAGCTAGTTTTGAGTAGATTAACCAATGAATGCTTGTCGCATGATTTCTCTGTACTGTGTGTATGTAATGGTGGTGGTAGTGTACTGCAAGGCAACCGTTTTTATCTATTAATAGGGGCGTCTATTTCAAATATGAGTATCCACTATAATAACATTACAAGTAATAAAAATATTTTGAGCTAAAAAATAAATCCATTAATTCTTCAGGAATTGCTTTGTTTACATTTCGGATGCGAAAATAAGTAGATATGAAGCTTTTGATAAAATCTGTTTGAAGATGATGTTCCTTAAAAAAGGAAACTAGAACCGTCCTTGATTCGAGGCTCTCCGTGACCGAACAGTGTAGTACTCTAGATCAAACGGAGATTTCTCCATACAAACGGGAAAGTAGGTTTGATCCTCGTTGGGGAGCATGTGGTGTGCTCAAATGTAAAACTCAAAAATGAAAATATAATACTAAAAAAAAATGGTTAAATTAAAATAAGGCATTTAATTTCCTTAAAAGCCCATATCCTCTCTCTCTCTCTCTGTCTCTGTCTCTCTCTCTCAGCAGCGATTAGATGTGTTTTTCACAGGCGGATGAATTCCCTCACAGAAGTAAATTGGTTGAACTGTGAACCAATCAAATCCACCGGCGGAAGGATACAAAAGCAGGACCTTGTTGTGAGGGGTCAGCAACGGAGACGATGAGCTGCCGACCGCTACCTCGCCTCGTGAACTGACCACACAGTTTTCTTACTGACGAAGGCGCTTGAACTTTTATACAACCATGTATGGACAGTATACCCAAAACTTTATTTTTATTTATTTATTTTTGTGGCCTGAAGGTTACTCGAATGAACCATTAAATTTTATGTAAAGGGATTACTGTTCTTGATATTTTTCTACCTGAAATTGCTGACGCTTACAGTGACCCTTAAATCCTTCTTTAACCTCTCTTTACCCCACCCCCTCTCTCTCGCTCTCTTTTTATTTCTCTCTCTATTAAAGTCTTATATAGGAATAAAGTGTCGCTGCCGACACCTGTGTTTGAACATAGATCGCCACGGAGTAAACACAGGTGATCCCATTATTGAATTAAGTAGACCACGTGACCATAGAGGAAACGCATATATGGAAGGTAGCGTGACGTCTAATTAACTGCTATTTCTCCTCTATCCTCTATTACTATACGGACCTCTGTTCTATATTCTTTTCTCTACACTATTCACTATACTATTTCTCTATTCAGATCACTATACGGGTTACTATTCGATCGAGTATTATCGAGCAGGTACTATTAGCACGAGTGATATTCGAAGGCGTCTGACACCAGTATTGTCCAACGGCGTACTATAGTTGTATCTGCGATTGCAAAGTCTCTACTACAACGACAATTACGAAAGTGACAACGGGTATTCGTTGGCATTACAAAAATGGCAACGAGTGTTCGCTGACATCACAGAATAAGGAGAAGACGATTGCCACATAAAAAGAAGAAAAAGAAAAGACTGAACAACTGCTGGAAAACAGAAGTTCACTATGCCAAGGTTTAGCTAATGAGTCTAAAAATTAATCAAAACGAGAGAGGTTCCAAGCTTAACTTCTACTATAAAAAAGAAAAAGAAAAGAACGCTAGAAAATAAATAAAAGAATTTGGGCCGATCAGAAGAACAAAGAGACCTTTGATGTTAACTGAAACCAAGCCTCACGCTAAGTAGTCTGGAGCCTTTCAAGATTGTATATAAAAAGACGACTAACAGCGAGGAGACAGCCAGAAACCGGCCCGAACGTGTTGCGTGAAGAACAAAGCGGTTGCCAGTGTAGAGTAGAAATGGAAGGTCTCATTATAAAATAGGGGATTTCCACTAGATATATGTTGCCTCGTCCAGTGTTATATAAACAGCTGAATGGTCGGGGGACTAGATATATTTTTTGTATTTATATCTCTTTGGTACGAGAATAAAGTAATTGAGAATTACTGCTACCATTGTCGTTGTGGTTATTTTACATGGCACTGTGAACAAGATCTGGTGAATACGTAGGACTATCTTAACAAAATAAGACATGACATCTGCACCAGGCGGAACCCTCGATTTGATTGCTCAACTCATGCAACAAATGATAGGGCTAAAACTATTGCGCTTCGGGGGGACAGAACCCCTAACGTGACACAAACGTCCAACACGAAAAAAAAAACATCCTGTCGTTGAACCCAACGAAACGGACAACGACTGGTCATTACTCCTTGACGCTTTGGTATAAGGAGATATGTAAACTTACCAACTCAGTCGAAATACGCAACGAATTGAGAACAATATGCTCGTGAAAAGTTAACAGGCTCCTTTTCGACCTTATAGGGACTGAAACCTTAAATTCAGCTACGGAGGAAAGGCTTTTGTCACACATCCGATTCGTTGGGGTAAACAAACTTACACAAGGAAGTTTACCGGCCGACCTTTCATTTTCCACGTCAGGCGGAACGTGAATCAATCACTGATTTTTTTAGCAAGGCTACAAACTCAAGCCAAATTTTATTCGTTCACAGTTAACTGTCCCAACACGGAAGTCTGCGGTCAGCAAGTCAGCTACTTGTGAGACATGATAGCTGAGCAGATGATTATGGGAATCCCCAACAAGGAATACCAGAGTCAAGTTTTGTCTGAGACTGCCAAACTCACCATACTAGAGCAAAAGTTCGACTGACTCTTCAGCTTGGAAACGACAGACAAGTTGACTGCACGGTTACTAAATGATGTTAGGGTATAATTCATTCGCTTTCTCAAACAGCAATCTGAACGTTCCTGCATCCCGCCCAAACTGCGCCATTCGCTATGCTGGCAGATGGAAACAGAACCATAAAACCGGTTTGATACCGCCCGGTGCTGTGCCTAGTCATGCATGGAATTGAAAGTGATTTGAAGGAGGTGTTCCGGATCCACTGCTGTCACTAACAATAGAAAGGACTATAATGCATCATCAAACCCACGCTTCATTTAGACGCACCCAGACTGGTCCAATTAATCACGGTAGTCATCGCATCCTCGCGTTCGGCGATACAGGGACTCAAACTTGTTCAAGTGGACGAAAGATATTAAAACTACTCAGGTGCCCAGACGAGTACCTCGAGCTAACTAGCCATCGAATACGTTGCATCACAGACAACCAACTTCATATAAAGCGCATGCAGTTCATGCATATAAGAACTCGCTCGATGGAGACACGAAAGATGGTGTATGTGTCAAACATCACGTCTGGTATTTTACTTATCAGAATCTGCCCTGAAGGACCTACATCAGATGCTACCTGATTTTCCCAGCCCAGGCATCGTTGAAAGGCACAGAGAAAAATGCCCTGTGAACATGCCCACGCTGAAAACTCATTCCAGCGATGCTTAGTACCATCCCTTCCCTTCCGATGGAAACCAATAAGCATCTACTGGAATGAGGGATATGTAACCATTTTAAGACGAACGCATTTAATATATGCCTACACCAACCCTTACAGATTATGACAGCAAAGCCATTGGACATTACTTCCGTCTTCGATGCGAGGCCATCAGCGGTCCACAGACCGATCCCTGTCCCTCACCGTTGGAAGAAGAGAGTGAAACAAGACCTCGATCGAGGCGTCGCATTGGGTGTAATTGAACCGGTGCCAGTGAACAATCCTACAACCTGGTGCTCAAGGATGGTAGTCGCACTCAAAAAAAAGACGGCTCCCCCAGAAACACGGTTAACTTACAAGAATTAAACGCTGCCTCCATGAGGGGAACCCCACCATACGCCGTCCTCATTTAATCAGGTTTCTACCGTCCGGCTCAAACAAAGAAAACAGTTCTGGACGCATGGAACCGGTATCAAAGCTTATCGCTTTTTTCAGCTGTACAAGCCACTACATTCATCACTGAATGGGGCCGGTACAGGTGCCTTCGTGCTCCCTAGGGTTTTCACGCCTGACAAAATTCCATTTTGCAGAGAATAAGGTGGAGTTTGCCGGGTTCTTAATAACGGCCGATGGTGTGAAGCCAATAAAGAAAATGACTGAGGCTATCCTTCACTTCTCACGGGTGTCAGGTCCTGGCTTGGACTAGTGAATCAGGTATCTTTTGCATTCTTGCAAACTGGGGTGACTGCCCTCTTCCGGGAATTACTGCGCTCGAAAAACCAAAATTTTATTGGGGCGAAACGCTTGACCAACTCGTTCGGGTTCCTCCCCGCCCGAAGGGAGAGAGTTCAACCGATCAGCCGGTCAGTCGGTCGACCGACTTCAGACTGAACCGTATTTAGTCACTCCACCACGCGGGCATCATGTGGCACAAGGCCGGTTTAACGTGGGATTTCCGAGCCCGTGGGCTCGGCCAAAAATATGCCCTTTGAACCCGTATAAACGGGTTCAGGGTCCGTTTACCTCCCCGAAAGAGACTCCGCCCTTCGGCGTAGCCTCGTTCAGGTTCCTCCCCGGCCAAAGGTAGAGAGTTCAACCGATCAGCGGGTCACCCGACTTCAGACGGAATTCTCTGCTTCCTCTTGAAGCGCACTATTTATTACGTATGGAATAGTCCATTATGTTATTATGGGTAAGTTCCCGTAACACAAATGCGAGACAACGACTGTTTGGATGCCAGCGTTCGACAGACCAGAGCCCAATGCCAGATATGTAGCTCTATCGTCCCGTCCCAGCCTAAGGAGCCGTCATCTAACCCTGACTTCCCATTCCAACAAACCGTGACTGACCTTTTTGATTTACTCGGTATATATGCTGATCAGTACACTGGTTAGGTGGAAATGGCCCTAATGTCATCTGGGAAGGGCAAGGCGGTATGTATGCGACACCCTGAGAACTTGGTTCTGCATATATTAGGTTGGTGCAAAAATAATGACGTAATAATGTCGCTTTTTGACGTTAAAAAATACGTTAAAAAACGACATTATTACGTCATTATTTTTGCACCAACCTAATATGATGCACCTGAAGAACTTTCTTCCGGCGAGGGACCACATTTTGATTCCCAAGAATATGACTCGATCCTTAAGAATTGTTATATGGTTGTGTTATCAAAGACCACCTCCCTGTCCTACGGGACAGATACCAGATACATAAACAGTGGAGAGAAATTGGTGAACTGAGAGAGGCAGCAATGGCTAAAAGGCACATGCGGTACGAACACTTTTACAAATTGGCGATTCTGTTCAGATTCAGAATCAAGATAGCCTTTATCCTCGTCGGTGGATGAAAACAGGGAGAATCGCAGAGATACTCGGTAACCGGCAGTACCGTGTGCGGGTGGATGGAAGGAATCGGGTAACTCTTCGCAACTGTTGCTTACTCCGTAAGATCCACCCAGTTGTTGACGTCCCACATCATACTACCCCCAGAGAGCGTGTCCCTCGACCTCATGGCATCCCGATTCACAGCCGGTTCAAGATAGCAACACAGAAAATAGATTGACTACATCTAGGCCAGAACGCTATGATACTCCTGCGGGTCCTGGGGTCCGGCCACAGCGACCTGGTGAATCTTCTACGGTGATCGACACGGATTATGATCCCTTGTCTCTCGTTGCTTAACGTACAACATAAACTAAATGCCACGAGTAATGAAGCAGGAGAAAATAGAAATTAAGGTCACCGCAGATTAAGTAGGTCCAATACAAAGAAATAATGGAGACAAACAATATCGGGCGACTCCAGCCACAAGTCAACGCCCACATCGAAACAGGCGGGGAACGTCGAACTCTATCCACACTAATGCGACGACAATCACACACATATTCTATGGCAAACCTTCACCTGACCACGTCAATCCATTATGTGGAGGGAGGGAGGAGTAGAGGGAGAATGTAGAGAGGAGGGAGGAGTAGCGGGAGAATGTAGAGAGGAGGGAGGAGTAGATGGAGCATATAGAGAGGAGGGAGGTGTAGATGGAGCATGTAGAGAGGAGGGAGGAGTAGAGGGAGCATGTAGAGAGGAAGGAGGAGTAGAGGGAGATGGAGGAGTAGAGGGAGAATGTAGAGAAGAGGGAGGAGTAGAGGGAGAATGTAGAGTGGATGGAGGAGTAGATGGAGCATATAGAGAGGAGGGAGGGGTAGATGGAGCATGTAGAGAGGAGGGAGGAGTAGATGGAGCATGTAGAGAGAAGGGAGGTGTACAGGGAGAATGTAGAGAGGAGGGAGGAGTAGAGGGAGAATGTAGAGAGAATGGAGGAGTAGATGGAGCATATAGAGAGGAGGGAGGGGTAGATGGAGCATGTAGAGAGGAGGGAGGCGTAGAGGGAGCATGTAGAGAGGAGGGAGGAGTAGAGGGAGATGGAGGAGTAGAGGGAGAATGTAGAGAGGAGGGAGGGGTAGATGGAGCATGTAGAGAGGAGGGAGGAGTAGATGGAGCATGTAGAGAGAAGGGAGGTGTACAGGGAGAATGTAGAGAGGAAGGAGGAGTAGAGGGAGAATGTAGAGAGGATGGAGGAGTAGATGGAGCATATAGAGAGGAGGGAGGGGTAGATGGAGCATGTAGAGAGGAGGGAGGAGTAGATGGAGCATGTAGAGAGGAGGGAGGTGTAGAGGGAGAATGTAGAGAGGAGGGAGGAGTAGAGGGAGCATGTAGAGGAGAAATGGGAGGTCTCATTAGATAATGCGAGACTTCTACAGGCAGTCATAAGATGCCTCGTCTAGTTTTATATAAACAGCTGAGTGTCCGGGGCCCAAATATATTTTTGTTCTATTTGTATTAGGTTGGTGCAAAAATAATGACGTAATAATGTCGTTTTTTGACGTAACGTCAAAAAACGACATTATTACGTCATTATTTTTGCACCAACCTAATATCTCGTTGAATAAAGTAATTGAAAATTACAACTACCATTGCCCTTGTGGTTATTTTACACAGCGTCGTGTTAGGGATTCTGTCCCTCGGAAGTGTGATAGTTTCCCTTTGTAGTCCTATAATTCATTACGTGAGTTGAGAAATCAAATCGGGGGTTCCGCCTGGTGAAGATGCCATGTCTTATTTTGTTAAGATAGTTCCACGTATTCACCAGATCCTGTTCACAGCGCCACGTAAAATAACCACAACAGCAATGGTAGTAATAGTAGTTCTCAACTACTACTATTCTTGCCGTTATGGTTTTTAGACAATCTGCTTAAAACATTTTCCTGTCCTTTTTGTGGGATTAGAATACACAACAGATTGGCGCCACAACATGTTTCCAAAGTAACCACATTTCAAACAACCGCCAACAAAATGATGGCTACCATCCAAGTCTGACTCTCAAATTAACAACAACCTAGCAGTACAGATTTTTGTCAACCAGATTTATAAAAGACTGTCCCATATCAAAGTCAATTACATAAACATATATTATTTGTTTATATCTTTGATTCTGTTCTTTTAAGTCGAACTGTTCCGAATTTTTCGATAAATATTACTAAGGATCTCTGGTGCTACTCCACAAGCACATTTCTCAAATGCGCAGACCAATAGTCGTAAGTAATAAACACGGTTTAAAGCAAAAATGAAACTATTTCAAACTCAAGTATTCACGAAAATAACGTTTGAATTAATAAAAAATGTTCGGTTAAAAATAAATGTATTATTTCTTTAGGGATTATTCCACTTCAAAAATTTTCTAATGAAGCTGAATAAATAGACAGACAGCTAACCCTAATCTCTGACTATCTCTTCTCTCTTGCTCGTCTGTCGGCTGTCACTTTATATACACTTAAGAAAGGGCTCTAGGCTACTTGGCGTGAAGCTTGGTTTCCGTTAACATCAAAAGTTTCTTTTTTTTTTTTTTTTTTTTTTTTTTTTTTTGATTGGTCAAAATTCTTTTATTTTCCAGCGTTCCTTTCTTTTTTATTTTCGTTATCCATGGAAACTCTCTTATTTTGGTAGATTTCTAATCACAATAACTAGACCCTGACCAAAAAAAAAAAAAACTTTCGCCGTTTTCAACCGTTGTTTAGTCTTCTTCTTCTTCTTCTTCTTCTTCTTATTATTATTATTATTTTTGTCTGTCCCTTTTTTATTTGAAAGTTACATTCTCATTAGTTGAGAGAGAAGTATATAGAGAGAGATGGGTAGAAAGAGAGAGACAGAGAGAAAAAAAGAGATACTAGGTTTTAAAAGAAAACAAATGCCTATTTTTATTTGATTTTTTCTTTTTTTTTGGGGGGGGGGGGTTCACCACATGTCTTTGACATTTTAACGTCGTAATATCACCGTCACCGTGAGCTGCACGATGGAGTAATTTAAGCTTAGCGTAATTAGCAATTGTTATTAGTCGTTATTTGTACACAAATTCTAATTACTATAGGTATATTTAAACAGCAAGTATTCATCAAAACAAGTCTGATTAAAAAGAACTGCCATGGTCTGTTTAATTTTTGAATGTATTTTTTCAATTTTTGGTTAAGGTGTGGAATATTGCGCTTGAGATTGTGGATAAACTGTCCGATGTTCATATTTTATTATTTTTATTCAAGTATTTTCGACTTTCTCCGTCATTATCAAGAACCGATGTAGCGTCTCTGTAGTAATTAGAATTCCTTTATCTGCATCATGGTATTCTTTGGGAAGTTAGACTTTTGAAATGGTCCAGCGCGACGTCATGTGTAACGACGATTGGGAACGACGATGAAATACGTCGACTAAGATAAGTTTTGCTTTTGTCTTTATTCACACACACACACACACACATACATATATATATATATATATATATATATAAGTTTTTTGTGGTACAGAATTTAATAATAGATAGGAAAAGACAAAATTTAAAAGCATGTTTAAAAGAAAAAGCCAAAAAAAAAAAAAAATACAACCAATATTTGTATCTATAAAAATAATGTTAAACATAAAAATGTCTTTAAATATTTAAGGTGTATAAAAATACATTTACAACCTTTGAGAGAAGTTTCCTCACGTAAAACCAGGACAAATGTCCATACAAACATATGTCCGCAAATCCTTCGTTTTAAAGTTATTAAGTTTAAAGAAAAATTACAGTAGATGTCATTGTGTTGCCATGTAGACTAGGTCACATTTGTCATTCGTGTACATTTGTGATTAGTCTGTCTTCAACGTTTAACGTGTTTAGTAGTGAGTTTAACAATGGCAGCATATTCATATCGTGAACTGGCAGATACGATTTTTATATATGGCCATGCAAATGGTAATGGACGCGAGGCTGCACGGTTGTATCAGATTGTGTTTCCAGACCGAAGGCAGCCGAGTCATCCAACTTTTGCTGCCGTTTATCGCCACGTTACTGAGACATGATCCGTGACACCACAAACTCTGGACCGAGGAAGACCGAGATTCGCTCATACGCCTGACCACGAAGAACACATTCCACAGGCTATCGAATAACATTCAGGTATCAGCACGCGTCAAGTGGCCCTAGCATGTCTTACATCTCATAGTACCGCATGGAGAGTACAAGCGCAGCTCATGTACCTCGATCATTTGCAAAGTGCGCAGGGTCTTTCGCCCTCTGAGAGAACTTTTCCTGATGATTTATTGCACAATTTGCCGATCCGTTGTTTGTCTTTTCAGTCTTGTTTACGGATGAGTCAACATTAGGATGAGATGGAATAACAAATTTACATAACCAACATTTGTGGGCGAATCGGAAACCATATGATACAATACAGACTAGACACCAGCATCAGCTTACGATTAATGTGTCGACTGGAATTGTAGGTGACTATCTGTTAGGTCTATATGTTCTCCCAGCATGTCTTACAGGGACTTTATTTCGAATACACTTCCAGACCTGCTAGATGTATCCCTGCTAATACTAAGATGCATGTGCTTCATTCATGGTGGGGATCTAATACATTTCAGTCACATTGTTCGCGATGCACTGGCTGACATCTACTATGAACGATCGATAGGGTTAGGGAGGAATGGTTTCATGACTGCACGTTCCCACAACCTCAGTCCTTTGAATTTTTATCTGTGGTGCCACGTAAAATAATTGGTTTATGCAGTAGAAATAAATAATGCAGTGACGCTTCATCAACGTGTCATGGGGGCCTGCAAAACCATTTGGCACTGTGTGGGAGGATTTGAAATGGTCCGCAAGTCAATGATCCGACTGGTGCATCTATAGAAGCAAGCGGGGGACATTTTGAACATTTGTTACGAGTTGCTGTGTCGAGGCATAACGATGGCCTTTTGAACATATGGCCTTTTTATTTGAACGATGGTCTTTTGCTTATATGGACATTTTACCTTGTTTTGGTACACACTATATATATATATATAGATATATATATATTTGGTACACACTGTATTTATATATATATATATATATATATATATAGATATATATATTAGGTTGGTGCAAAAATAATGACGTAATAATGTCGTTTTTTTACGTATTTTTTAACGTCAAAAAACGACATTATTACGTCATTATTTTTGCACCAAGCTAATATATATATATATACCTCACACACATATATATATACACACACACATACACATATATATATATATATATATATATATATATATATATATATATATATATATACACACACATATATATATACACACACACACACACATACATATATATATATATATATATATATATATATATACACACACATATATATATACACACACACACACACATACATACATATATATATATATATATATATATATATATATATATATATAAAATAATGTATATGATTTATTAAGCCAACATATTTTTTTTTAGTTATATTTCATCAGTATTTTACTTTGTCTACTAGACTGAACATTTGAGAAATCTTATTAAAGAAAAATGTGCCCTTTGGCAGGATTTAAACCTGCACCCCCCATTTTCAGGAGAAACTGTTGTTTGATCTGACATAGACGTATGGTCAAAAGCACATCAGATCAAATAACAGTTTTTCTTGCACAGGAGTAGTGGGACACATGTCCGAATCCTTCCGCCATTCTCGTTTTCCTTTAATAAGATTTCTCAAATGTTCAGGCTGGTAGGTGAGATAAAATACTGTTTAAAATAAACGAAGCGTCTACTGAAATATGGGTATCCACTAAAAATAACGTTTAAACCGGGCGCATGAACACGCAGTTTGTTATAGTGGAACACACCTATTCTATAGTTAATAGACTGTCCCACCTATAATAAGTAGGAGTAGTAGAAGTCACTTAGGGAGTCAATGTTGGTCGACCGGCTGATCGGTTGAACTCTCTGACTTCGGGCGGGGAGGAACCCGAAAGAGGCTACACCGAAGGGCGGATTCTCTTTCGGGGAGGTAAACCGACCCTGAACCTGTTTATACGGGATCAATGGGCATATTTTTGGCTGAGTCCACGGGCTCGGAGATCCCACGTTAAACTGGCCTTGTGCCATATGATGCCCTCGTGGGGGGGGGGGACTAAATATCATCAGTCGATGTCGGATGACCGTTAGTCGTATATTAAAGTATCAGCCACCCCAACTAGATTACTGCATCATTAACTATTATATGAAGTTCCTAACGTTTTGTACGTCGAACCTATTTTAGGACCGACTTAGTACAAATACAAGCCTCCACTGCGAAACCACTCTACAACACAGATGAAGACATGTATGCACACGCACGGATTCATTCACACCCACACACTATGAAAAGAAAAACAATCAACCTTGCACAGATGAAAAGTGCATATATAAAAGAAAAAGGGGAAGTATAAATAGTCAATTGCTCATAACCCACTGACGAGTGGACAGAGTGATTGCTGGAGATTCCATCTACGAAAATTGTAGAATGTTGAATGTAATAATCAGCTAAGTAACAAACTTTCGTCATCAGTGGCGGCGGCTTTATCTCGTATTCAAGAATTTAAGATGAAGAGCCTGAAATGCAATTTGCTGAACAGGAACACTAAAATCAAGCAGACGCTGAAGTTTAAATATCTGGAAAACGTCTTGACAGAGGACGATAAGTGTGACATTGTGATCTGTAGACGTATTGGGATAGCCAAGGATGAATTCCAAAAGCTGGACAGAGTATTGCAAGACATGAAGATTACTTTGGTAATGAAGAAAAGAATACTGTTATGTGATATCTGTCCTTCTTTACAGTGGTAAATGTTGGATGATTTCCTTAAAGATGAAGAAGAAACTAGAGGCATCGGAGATGTGGTTCTACAGAAGGATGCAAAGGATATCATGAACTGAGCATGTCAGCAACGATGAGATCTTAGAGAGAATGCAAACAAGGGGAAGGCTTATACTTGTGTTATAGTGGAACACACCTATTCTATAGTTAATAGACTCTCTCACCTATAATAAGTAGGAGTAGTAAGAGTAACAAGTGGGTCACTCAGGGAGTTGGTCAGTCAGTCGATGTTGGACGACAGTTAGTCGAATACTAAGCATCAGCGACCACAACCAGATTTACTCTGCGTTATACCTATTATATCAAGTTCCTAATGTTTTGTACGTCAAACCTATTTTAGGACTGACTTAGTACAAATACAACCCTCCACTGTGAAATCACTCCATAACAAATTAATATCAGGAAGAAGCAGCTGAAGTTTCTGGAACACATAATGAGGAAGGAGGGCCTAGAGAATCTGATACACATGGGGTGGAATAGAGGGAAAGAGAGACAAAGGAAAACAGCGTGTAATATACATGATAAGCTTGAGCAGGTGGATGACAGAATGTGGTCTGGGAGAGGAAGCAGATGGAAGGAACTTTGCTGAGAGCTGCAAGGGAGGTGGAGAGCCATGATCGCCTACATCCTGAAAGGACATGGCACATAAAAAGAAAAGAATTTTTTCTTTGCTGATTGCTTCCTTTATGATGATGGCGTTGATAACTCAATTCACCAGCAATGTGTGAGTTCGGGATCAGAAGCTTCCAGTTTCACCAAAACCTGCTCTCATCATCCATTTCCTATCGCTGTTTGGCTTTGCACGATTTAGTTGGAGGTGAAAGAAAATCAGAGTAGAAGAAAGTGCCAGTGGCGTGAATTTGTTTAAGTTAGGCCTCAACTTGCCAGGAAGTGACCTACACACTTGATTTCATGACATTCGTCTGCGGTACATATTGAATAGGACAAGCATAATTCAGTTATGAAACTGCAATGGACTGCTGCTAATTCGATTTGTGCCTTCTCTTGTATGTCCATCGTGCGAAGTCCTCTTCATCTGCGGGTTCAACCATTGAGATCTTAACAAACTTTATATTTGTATTAATTACATATCTACATATAGATAAATATATATATGTGTGTGTTAGCCTATATAAAACAAGATTTATTACATTCAACTGACACAGACAGTATGTTAAATTTTTTTTGTATTTTCCAAATTTTTGAATAAGATTTTGTTCATGTAAATCAAAATTGTACATAAAATATCTACAAGTTCTGTTCTCTTTTAGTTTGAGCACTTTCTGTACAGAAGTTTTAAGGACAGCAGGAGTTACAAAATAACTATTATATTAAAGACATTTTTATGTTTAACATTCTTTTTATAGATACAAGTATTTAAGTAAATGTTCTGTTTATAATAAACAGTATTAAACAACATTTACCGGCCTGAATGTCCGAGAAATTTTCATAGAAAATATTCGTCTTTTGACAGGATTTCTTAATGTATAAAATAACTATTGCCAACAATCAGTAAGAGACAACTGAACCTTCTGTGATACATGAGGAAAGAAGGCTTGGATAATTTCAACCTCATGGGGCATGCTGAAGGCAAGTGAAACCAAGGAAATAGTGAGTAAAATACATGACAAGTTGCAGTAAATGGATGACAGGAACAAATAGGACAAAAAAGAAGAGGGGATCATAAATAAGAAACTATTTCTGAGAGCAACAAGAAAAGACAAGAAGCTGTGGAAAACAAGGATCACCTGAATCCTGAATGCATATCAAACGTAGAGACGGGGTAGCGAGAATAAAAGTCACTGGTCTGAATAATGTTTTTTTGCCCTACGTCTCTGAATTCTCTTGGTCAACTGGCAGTTCTTCAGGCTTCAACACTGCATCACAGATTTGAATAAACGAAAATTTTCTTTTCTTCACTTTATTTCAGGGGTGAGGGTTAGACAGAGATATTACATCATTTCTTGGAGAAAATGATAGTGAGAGTGAGAGAGAAGATGGTTGTCAACATATGGTGAACGGTCTCACTAAGGAATTGGGGAGAAGCAAGGCTTCTTCAGCCTACTATTCTTGCAACTGTATTGAGCATCTTTGCAAACCACTCCCACTCAGTTCAGGTCATCAGAGTTTTGATAAGCATGATAGGTGTAACCATTTGGGGCTAGTGCATGTATTCTGTCACAATTTGACAATGGGTGAAATATAATATTACTACAAGTATTTGGTAAAAAGATATATATATATATATATATATTCAGTATCCCATTCTCTTTACTGTTTTTCAATGTAACACCACTCTTCCCCATTTATAGGATTAGTCAAAATAATCTTCTACTTCCCACTAGTCTTATACTACACTGATTTAGCACAGTAGATATCAAACAGTGACTATATTTGCATGCTAATTTTTAAGGTAGCCTGTCCTCTCCACTTATAGGTTGGGTCAAAACAATCTTTCAGTTCCCATTGGCCTTATATTATACTCAGTTCTGGGTATGATGATAAACTATCCAGCAGCAAGGCCCCTGAATGAGAGATTGGATATTTTGAGAAGCATGGAACCACATCTTAATTGTTCTTGTTCCCAGATCCACCCTGACTCAGGATTATAGCACCTATTAGGGTCCCAAGTATGGGCAAATAGTGAACCCCCAAACAAAAACAAAACACTATGATTTTATAGTAAAAATACTAGCAACACATTTTTATATAAGAAAATAACCAATAATACCTAGTTTGTAATGGATAAATTGTTGTCTAAATGACGCAAAAATGAAAATAACATTGACATCTCATTTTAACAGATATATTTACCAAAATTACACAAAAATATCTTGAAACACTAAAGAGTAAAATTATTCAATAAAATCGCTTCAACCACAGCCTCCTGATGACTTTGGAATCTCCTGCAACTCTTCTGGATGGTCTCCTTGTTTTAGTTGGTGAATGCTGCCATAATCCTTGCCTTCAGTTCAGCTTTTATATTACTCAACTGCACCCCACACATCAAGGGGGTTGCAGTCTGAGGAGTTAGGTGGCCAGATGTAAAGGGTGATGTGGTCACAGAAATTGCCATGACTACATCCTCCTGCTTGGGTGGCATATTGCAGAGTCCTGTTGCTAGATATAGGGTCTTCCAGCAGCCACCCTCTTGTCCCAGGGCAGCACTACCTCCTCAGAGCACTTGATGTAGGCCTTTGTGTTGAGTCTGAGGCCCTCACCAACAAATTTGGGAGTTCTTTTCTTATCAGATTGATCAGAGTGAGTTTTCTTAGTTGTTGTACCTTCATAATCACCATTAGACTCATACAACTCTTTCCAAATCCTCTGCACTGTCCTCGGATTGGCACTCAAACACTCTGAATGTTTGTATTGGAGCTTCTGTATGAATGCCAAGCAGTACCACATACCTTTTCCAAATTTCTGGTGGAGTGAATTGCATCATGGTGCTGTTTTTTGTACAAATGGTGCCCAAGTGACTTTATTATGCTGTGCAGTCAACAAAATCAAAAACAAACGTGATTTGAAAAATATAAATTGGTGACCATTTACCCATCCCACTCTGTATTTATTGTAAAATTACTAACAATACATTTTTATATAGTAAAATGACCAACAATACAATTGTGTTGAAAATATATTCAATTGAAACTATAAAATTTTATTCAAAATATTTCAATTTTGGCATTAAATAACCTATAGAGATAGATATACCACTAACAAAATCAAACAACATGAAAGAACTCTTTTATGACATTAATCCATATAATACTCTACAATTTCTTAAAGAAATCAAACTGTATTCCAAAATATAACTTCAACAAAACAACATAAAACACACATATCACCGCCTCTACTAATTGTCCTTGAGGACATCTGTGTATGAATTTCTGTGTATTATAAACCTAATGTCTTCAGCAATCATTTTTTTTGCTGTTATCATTTCATGTTTTTACCAGAGCTCATATGAGTGTGAGTTCAATACCCGGCTAAGGCAGTGGAGAACTTTGAGAAGGGAATTAACAGGAGATAACTGACAACCATTAAACATGGCATGTGGAACTAGAATAGTCTACCCCAGTGAGCGAAATAAAGGGTTTAGTTCGACATTCCAACCATTTGAGCGTACAACGGCTGAAACGTTGTAATAAATATGGCGACAAAGATGAGGACAATAGTCTGAATAATGTAAATAATGTACATAAGTTCTATGCTAACAGCTTCTTCTCTCGCACTTCTCACTTGTGGAACTCTCTTCTGTCTTCTTTCTTCACACTCAACTTTGATCTTCAGAAATTTAACTTCAATATCAATTGTCCTTCTGTCTTCTTAATTCTTGTTCTTTCATTGTCTTCCCTCCTTAATATTATATTTTTCTCGTATTCTCTAACACTCAGTAACCCCTTGCATCTTAGTGGTTTTATTGCCTTGCTTGGGGTGAAATGATTAGAAAAAAAAGAAGAGTTTTGAAATCATGTCTTAACCTTGCCACTCACCAGATGCTATTGATTGATTAATTTTTTTTACAGCTTATCGACCTGTTGCAGGTGATTTAAAGCCGAAAAATACTTTTCAATTGTAATAATTTATTGGAGATAATAATTATTTACTGATAGAAATCCTACTAATTAACCCATAGTTAAAGAAAGAAGAGGTGGGTTCATGCATTTCCCAAGGGTATTTGCACATAAGTGTATATAATGAACCTAACTGGAATTGGAACTCGGATCTCCAATTTCCAATTTTAAGCTGTTATACATTACACCATTCACACATCCAAGCTTGCAGCACATGGTATTTCCAAGTGATCAACCAACTAGTTACTGATCTGGATGACACTGCTTAACTTCGGTAATCCTACAAGAACTGGTGTTTCAACATGATATGACCATAAGTATTGTGTATGAAGCTAATTGAGAACATGCAGAGTTTTATATTAATAAAACTTACAGATAGTAAGTTCAGTAATACAGGTAGTTTATAGAATACTCTTGAAGAATACTGAGGCATTTTCAATAATTTTTTTTTTCTTTTGGAACTACATAAGTATAATGGTCTCCTTGTAAAATGTAACAGGGAAAATCTTTTTTGGCGGATAACTTTTGTAGATTAGCATTCATTAGACCTTCTTTAGGGTTCGGCATTTGATAATGTTTTATTATTCTACAGGGTGTGTCCCTAAAGGCTGGACATAGGAAATCTCATTAACTATACTTTTTTTTAACTCTATAGATTAAACATGGTTTTGTTAAAAGAATAGAGAACTTAGTTCTTTTATGGAGTATGTTAAAGGAGAAGGTGACTCGATGAAAATCATAGATGTGATGCATAATGAGTGAATGTGCTAAAATTGATGGCAATGTGGAATTCACTATTTACATTATTTGGATTATTGTCCTCATCTTTGTCGCCATACCAAGCATAGAAATGAATACAATATGAGAACTAGTAATAAGGAGTGCCAGAGAAAAACAATGATAACAATAAAAAATTGTAATATGATCTCTGGTAAAAACATGCAATGATAACAGCAAAAATTGCAATATGAGCACTGGTAAAAAACGGGCCTGAAGACATTAGGTTTATAATACCCAGAAATTCATAGAAAGATGTCCTCAAGGACACATGGCAGAGTGGATAAAGGCGTTAGTTAGATCTAGTGACAGGACCCAAAAAGTGTGAGTTCAATACCCGCTTAAGGGAAATTAACAGGAGATAACTGATAACTGACATCCATTAACTAGAACAGTCTACCCCAGTGAGTGATTCGACATTTCTACCACCTGAAGAAGGTCAGAGTGTACAACGGTCAGAGTGTACAACAGCCGAAATGTTGTAATAAATATGGTGACAAAGATGAGGACAATAGTCTGAATAATGTAAATAGTGTACATAATACCTCATCTCAGAAATATAGACAGATACTGAAGGGCCGAAACGTTGTAATAAATATGGCGACAAAGATGAGGACAATAGTCCGAATAATGTAAATAGTGTACATAATACCTCATCTCAGAAATATAGACAGATACTGAAGGGCCGAAACGTTGTAATAAATATGGCGACAAAGATGAGGACAATAGTCTGAATAATGTAAATAGTGTACATAATACCTCATCTCAGAGATATAGACAGATACTGAAGGGCCGAAACGTTGTAATAAATATGGCGACAAAGATGAGGACAATAGTCCGAATAATGTAAATAGTGTACATAATACCTCATCTTAGAAATATAGACAGATACTGAAAGGCTGAAACGTTGTAATAAATATGGCGACAAAGATGAGGACAATACTCCGAATAATGTAAATAGTGTACATAATACCTCATCTTAGAAATATAGACAGATACTGAAAGGCCGAAACGTTGTAATAAATATGGCGACAATAGTCTGAATAATGTTAATAGTGTACATAATACTTCATCTCAGAAATATAGACAGATACTGAAAGGCCGAAACGTTGTAATATATATGGCGACAAAGATGAGGACAATAGTCCGAATAATGTAGATAGTGTACATAATACCTCATCTTAGAAATATAGACAGATACTATGTGAAGTTATTGTATCAGGTTCACGTGAATCAATCTTTGCATCACAAATGATGGAAATTATATTGAAGATCTTATTTATTAATAATTCATTTCAATAAAATGTTGAAAATTTCATTTCTTGAAAATATGCATCTTTTCTTATGTGTCCAGACTTTAGCAAACATCCTGTACAAGTGGGATTTTGCTCATACTGATACAGTGTAAAATCAAGCCACAAATTTTTGCACACTTACTAGACTTAGCTGTTTTGTATACAAAAAAATATTTTACCATGATATCCACCCTGCATAAGGCCCAAGAACCATTGAAACTAGAGGCTTTCATATTTTCTTTTAAATAAAGAACAAATGGATATATACATTTTAAATTAAAGATGAAAATTTTTGCATAAAGTAATAAAAGTATATATCCGTTTCTTTTTCATGAAGCATAAATAATTATTATTCTCAAATGTTTGTTTGTGCTTGTGCTTCCCAAAAAATCCACCAGCCAAAATTTTTTTTAAAAAATTTAAAAATAAGTTTACAAAATTTAGAAAATTAAAGAAAAAAGAAACATGCAGATATCAATGATGTAAGCACAGTTTCAAATTTGATATTTTTAACTAGAAAACTAGGTCCAGATTAATCAGGGATTGATTTTAAATTGTATCTATATTATGAACAGCATAAGTTCTGCTGAATGCTAATGCAAAAAACATTAACCTATCCCAGCCCTGCAATTCCTTATTTTTTACAATTGGACCAGTCTATTTTTATTTTTACAAGTGGATCAGTCTATTTATTTTTATTTTTACAAGTGGATCAGTCTATGTTTTTTTTACAATTGGACCAGTCTATTTTTATTTTTACAATTGGATAAGTGTATTTATTTTTATTTTTACAAGTGGATTAGTCTATTTATTTTTATTTTTACAAGTGGATCAGTCTATTTTTTATTTTTACAAGTGGACCAGTCTATTTATTTTTATTTTTACAAGTGGATCAGTCTATTTTTTATTTTTACAAGTGGACCAGTCTATTTATTTTTATTTTTACAAGTGGACCAGTCATTTTTAGTATTGCCGAACTTTTTTCTGTTGTTAAGATTTATTGCATATAAAATACAATTGCGGTACAAGGCCTAAAAGGGGGAGGATGGGTTGTGGCTGGTCATCACTTACTATCTTATCGTTAGCTAATCAGATTCATGACCAATCCACTCGTTACAATTTGCATATCCACCACAAGAAGTCATCCATTATCATTCCATCCTCCATATACCATAATACCACATACACTCAGGGAACCTACAAAACTCACCCCATGACATAAAAATTTAATTTGCATATAAAATCTGTACATGATATATAATGAGTGGGGGGGAGGGTATGACCCCCAAAAACAAAGCTAAAATATCAAAACAAATGTATAAAATAAAGATAACTGACTGGGCCCGTCAAAATCCTAAGATTTAAGAGAGGCCCCACTGTATTCTGTCTCGCTAAGGAAGGGGGAAAGGATAAAATAAATACAGCCATAGGGAAGGAAAAAAGCTGACTTAGTCAAGATGAAAAAAGGGGACAAAAATAAACTCGGGAGGTTGGGAATCTTGACTTGGACCATAACCAAAGAAGGCGCTGGGAACAACACTTACTTACATTAACATTTTTTTCTGTTGTTACTGGATTTGAACAACTGAATATTAAATATTATTAATAAAGGTGATGATTGTTAAATGTTAATTTATTGTATGTTTTGTTTATTCTTTGTGTGCATTTAATAAACTAGTTATTTAAGCATCAAATTATAGTAAAAAAATCTATCTATATATAAAATTCTGTGCTTTCCATTAGTCTATCATATCCTCTAAAATAGCCATACATTGACCAATCAAAACTAAGTTTTGGGTAGAAGTGCAAACAGGTAATGGGGTACAAAGTACAGCTGGTTTTACTAGACTGTGTAAAAAACATAAAGTAAGGTTTTTGTCAAAGCATTTTTCCAAACAAATCAGCTTATTCAAATTTCATTGAATGCTTTGCAAAATTGAATGAAATGTCGTTTGTAAATCTCAACAAAAAATGTTAGTGATAACTTCAACAATACTAAATACTGTGAGGGTGTCAACACGTTTTATCGTTAATTCTAAATTCTTTGTTATCATTAGCCAGGCAGATGTCACCTGTTCATTTTTTTTCTTGGGTGTATGTTTGTGTAAACCCAGTTTTGCAAAAGAGTTTTTTTAACTTCATGTGAAATTGATGAATTCAGTTCCCTTAAAAAATAAAATAATAATTGTCAAAATCTATATATAAAATTCTGTGACTTCTGTTAGTCTGTCCGTCTGTCTGTCACACCTACTAAAACAGCCATTCATTGACCGATCAAAACCAAATTTGCACAAGAATTGCAAACAGGTAAGGTGGGGTGCAAAGTACAGTTGGTTTTACTATGAGGCATAGCTTAGTACAATAAATTTTCATTAACAATTTAATGATTAAAATAGCAAATACTTATTTAATAAAAATGCAATATATTTTTTGCATATCTTTTCTTTAAGTTTTTACATATACAAAATATATATAAAACATTGTTTACCATGAATTCCTATAAATTTAAATTAAATAAAAGAAGTTATTAATCCGCGAAGTGGAGTTTTTGTCAAAGTATTTTCCCAGCCAAATCAGCTTATTTAAATTTCATCGATTTGTTTGCGAAAGTGAACAAAACGTAGAGTTTGTAAATCTTAACAATGTTAGCGATAACTTCAACAATACTAAATACTGTGAAGATTTCAACATGGATCAGCGTGTTTCAAAAAATTCTCTAGTATATTAAATTTATTTCCCCTTTTTACTTGTGTATTGGTCTCTAGAGACATATGCACAAACAAATGTGTAGACAGTCAATATACATAGATAGAGACATATACATGAAACATTAATGGTCAGCAACAACAACAGGAATCTGATTGTAAGCTGGCAAATTTTAAATAGGCAAAGCCTTATAACAAACACAATATTTGCAACTTCTGCCAACAGGAAAAAAATTTAGCAATTATTACATTTCCGGATCTGAAGAACCTTTTGAAGCAGGAAAGAGATCTTGAGTCCTTGCATACATATTAAGAAATTCCTCTAAAGCATATATGAGGCTGGATAAAAAAATAAAATGTACATTTCAATTAACCTCATCACCGATCCTTACCCTTGCTTTTCTACTCTTCCCTCTTCTTCTTCACACCCTCCTCCACCCTATTACACCCAACATCGTGTGTTTGTTTTTTTAAATTAATAGTGTTTATTAGTTTGTTTTTTTTAAAATAAAGCGTTAAGATGTGATTTGAAAAAAATCGCCTGAGGATACTGTAAGGTAAGATGTGTAGACAGTCAATATACATAGATAGAGACATATACATGAAACATTAAATGGTCAGCAACAAGGTAGCAGATTCAATTGATCTCCTGTTTTTATAGATAGAAGAGACATATGTTGACTCACCCAATTCATGCAACAATTAGTAACCTTTGCATTTTTACTTCTTTTAATGTTGACATGATTTTTTAGTTTTCAGTTTTTTGTAACACAAATGAACATAAAAATTGGATTATCACCAGGGACAGTGGAAACGAAGAACACACACAATTAAATTTCACATTGTATTGGAAATTGCATTATTCTTCAGATGAGAATATTTTAACAGGATTGTCCTAACAGAAATCTCACTATGATGTGCCGTTTGAGGAGCGTTACAGAAATCAGATCATATTATTGATTGACACATGTTGCACATTTAAAAAGACGCACGAGTTGATGTTTATAAAAGAAATTTATGTTTTTATTGTGAGAGTATTTTTAAAGACATGTAAAGATGTGTTTTATTGAAATTTAACAAGCATTTTCGTTATAATTTACTAGCTAGCTTTATTTGATAATCATCACCACCGCTGCCTATCACAATAAACAGGATTTTTACGTTTTTAGATCGGTAAGACAATTTTTCCACTCAAAGTATCTGTGCTGGGAGGCACTTCTGCCTGGTAATGGCTAGCTAGCTTGATTTGAGAGGTCAATTAAAAATTGAGTGGTGAGTTCGATTCTTCTAAGGTGCCCCATGGCCGCGGCCGTGTGCCACATCTAAGCTACGCTTAGTAAATCACTGAAATCAGTATCTGTGGCAGTCAGCGTCGCGTCCCAGCAACTTTCGTTGATTTTTTTTCTAGTTAATAAATATTTTGTTTTTAAAATGTCATAACACAACATGACTTGTGTTGCCTTAGTTATGATGACATTATTGTGACAAGTCCTTATGGCCATATAAGTTCAACAACATTAAGCGAAAAAAGTAATGTTATATTTTTTTTGTGTCTAAAAAAAAATATCGTAAATTATTTTTGTAGGAATCTGAAAAGAAATTAAAAAAAATGTAAACGTATTTTCCTTTCAAACTGCATTTTAAAACAATATTGTTCTTATTAAAACACAAACAATCGACAAAATCTATCTGTGAGGGTTTATAATTTAAATGACGCTAACTGAACAATAAAGGTTTTTTTGTCTTCTTAACATAATTCTTTGAGTGAATAACAAACTACTATAAAAAGAAGAGATAATTTAATTATATTGTAGCATATGATTGGGAGAACAATGGAGGACATGAACTCGAAGCGATAAAACCCTTTCTCTGAATGAGAAACCTGAAATCGAAATGCGATTGATGTTCGATCTTATTTCAGCAGTGATATTCGGGTTGAATTTCATAATACGTTCGTTTAACCGTTAAAAATTTGGCCTTTTATTAAAATTTTTCCAACTTTTCACATCTCGATTATCTCCCTTGATTTTTCTCGTTCAAACGGTGTCGTTTGTTTACAGAAACTATGGATAGAAACAGACACGAATCAGTTTTTTTTTTAAAAGCGCTATGCATCTCTGAGTTGTTAAGTCCCAAAGAAAATACGCCAGAGAGGAACTAAAAGTTTTAATATTTGATGAAAATACTAAATGTCAACATTATGACATCTATAGGTGTCCTGATCGTACCAACTACACTTTATAATTAAAAAATCAAAATTGTACGAAGTATAAATTTTTTAATTAAATATGCTAACGACACAAACCTGGATAAAATCGCACCAGTCAACAGTCAAACCTGAAAGAGAAAAAAGGTAACTATTTTTTGTTGTTATTAACAATCCTGTGTTGTTTTGTTTTTTTAAACAAGAATAATAAATTTGTTTGATAGATACGTAACACGTTAGAGCTGATATGCGGTTTACCGTTTAATTCTATTTTTTTTCTTTTTTGTGAATTTTTAATAATTCACATAAAAAAGAAGAAATCTTATAACTGTTATTACGTCTTTAAGTAAAAACAATTTATAAAATATTTAATCTGTCCCGGGCTTTTGTTTCGCGGGGACTGTTGTTTGTTTATTCAAGATGGAGTCTCTATGTTGGAAGTGTTGCCTGAATGATTTGCAGGTAAGAAACTCCTCTGTCCTCTGGTCAAAATTATAAGAGAACTTTTTCTTAAGCCTTTAGTGGGTCAAAGTAACATATTTCTCAAACATTGTTTCATGCTTCATCCTTAAAGAAAGTCTAATAATAAAGTTTTCATTCTTCATTATCTCTTAAATACCGACTTCTGTAGTGTATTATTACTATGACTGGCCCCGGCTTCTTCTACCGTTTGTCCTGCCACTGGCTATAATATAGAACGTCTTTTATTGGTTTCGGGGGAAAATTATTATTGTTGCTTCGGAGCCCTTCTATTTATATTTTTTTAACGTTTATGAATAGTTTTTGTTATACTTTTTAAAGAAAATATATATTTTAGAATGAAGTATTTGTAGCCGGCACCAACTTTTCATATCTATTTGTTTTTATTTTATTTTTTTATAGGCGAGTGGGCCCGTAAGTGGCTACTATATAGAACGTTCTAATGCCTTTCCAAACGGGGTCCTCTTAATCTTTTTAGTCGCAGATACGTAAACGCATTGTAATAATCATTGGCTTTTCCTTTTACTAAGCATCCTAGTCCTTCCTCATCCTTTTTCTCTTGTTTGCTCGGTGACTGGCTCTAATCTCGAACGTTTCTTGATGGGCATTTTAATTAATCTTAACAAGATATTGCGAGAAGCCGTATGATTTTTTTTATAATTTAAAAAGTTGTTAAGTTACTGAAGAAGCGGTGATGAGCGAATTAAAATAGACAAATTCTTTATTTTTTTAAAATTAATTATCGAATTTTCAAACTTCGTTATTTCATTTAAAATCTTAATTAGTGCTTCGCGAGCTTCGGTTATTTATTTTTGTGTGCTTTTAAAATTAACGAATAGAGAATTATTAATTGCGAAACTACGTATTATTCGATCTTAACAAGCGTGTTACTGGTGTTTTTCTTTTGAACGATTTAAACTTTAATAAGTACACAAAACTTTTAGTATTGGTTGGTTATATAATCTTTTTTTAATCTACAGTTGATTTTACTTACATCCTTTCTAATCATAATCTTATCTACTGGTCTTCATTGTGAGCATCATTTATTTTAAAGAGGACTCTTTCTACTTTTCCCAGGGATTTGCTTTTTCTAACCGTCTCCCATTAAATCTCTCAACAAAAGAGGGATTGGTTGTAAGTCTTTGTAAAGATATATTTTTTTTTTTTTTAGAAGAAGAAGAATTGTCTCCTCAGGGTTTATTACGATCACTAAAGTTAAGCAACATCGCCACTGGTCAGTACCTAAATGGGTGACCGCTTGGAAATACCAGGTTCTGCACTTGGAAGTGTCGATGGTGTCACTGCTTGGAATTGGAACTTGGCTCTCCATTTTTCAATCCCGGTCTGGTTCGTTAGGTATGAATCCACGTCTTCTTCCCCCAGCTATGGGTTAATTAGGAGGACTTGTATCAGTAAATTATTATCCCCCACCCACAAAAAATTATTACAATCTAAAAATATTTTCTGGCATTTAATAACCTGCAAAAGGTTGATAAGCACATTTAAATGAAGTAGATAGGTTTACCTTTCATGACTGATTCACATTCCTTCACTGTCTTTTGAACAGGAGTAGAGGTTTATTCTTTGTTTCCTGTTTCGGATTTGGTTTCCAGTGCCTTCTAAAGTCTTTTCATTCTCTCTCACAACCCCATATCTCTTAGTGGTATTATTATCTTGCTTGGGATGAATTGATTAAAAAAAAAAAATCAATCATTAAAAACCTCGGGTTTATATCAAAATAATCTTGAATAACATTAGTAATCATAATAACTGAATAACACTAATGAACAATCATAAAATTAATAATTTATTAAATTTGAGTCTCTGTGTCCTTGTAGGCAAGGAATTATTTTCCACTCTGCAACCCATTTCTCACAGACAAGGTGTCGCAGACCTCTCACTGTTCTATCACTATTTCAATGGAGAGTGTTCAGACAATCTATTCTACTTAGTTCCACCAATTTTAACTTTCATGACTAAGATCCACCATGCTACACATGTAGAAAACCATCCTAATTCTCTTCGTATTTCCCTAATGAGATGCAAGTTCCACTCAAGCAACTTCTTCCTAGGAACTGCTACCTTGTGGAACTCATGCCTAAGAGGTTCCTTCCCCAATCACTACAATCTTAATCTGTTCACGTCTGGTGTTAACTGTTCTCTTACTCTGTAACCCTCTACCTCGAGTGGCTCTTGGGCCTTGTACATCATTGTACAATTTTTTCCTTGATCTGTCAAGAATAAAACATTAAAGAGGCTTCACGAAACACAATATTCTTTAGTCATTGTTCAAATTAACGTATGGCTTTCCGAGATAATAAAATTATTATTCTAATACATACCAATCTATTTAAAAGTCCTTATCTTATTTGTTGTACTCTCTTCTTCCAGCATTTGTCATATTAAGTACCCATCTAGGCAATAATGGCATCCAGAATTTCCAGGAATCAGTTCTATAAAGACAGGCAATCTGAAATTGATAATTTAATAGAAAACATTTATTTATTAAGATGTTTCCAGATTGAAATTCTGTTCTCATCACACTTCTGTTTAGAATGCAATGCTTTTTGACTCTAGTGTCATCAGCTGTGTTATGGTTTCTTAGCCACATTCGAACTGAATTGTGGCCGTCACAATGGAAGACCTATGTAATTTATGACTAGAAGATTTGCCACTTTTTTTAATTTCAAGATGATTTCTTTTATCAGAATAAATTCATCAGCGAAAACCCTCTTTCACCCTCCTTAGAACTTACAGCAGTGGTATTAATTATATTTTTATCTATTACTAGCAGTAGAGCCCGGCATTGCCCGGTGATGTAACAGTAAGAGATAGATCAAGTATCGACCATCGTAAAGACTGAAAAATAAAATTGACAAAGATTATTGTTTAAGGTTGACGGACACGCATGTCTTAATTAGTTTTTTTTTACAAATTAGTCAAACCCACACTCAAACAAAATCATTGTTTTCAATTGTTATTGAATAGAATTTTATTATAAACAATTGTCTTGTAAATGGAACTTTTAAAGCATTCTGAATGCAAAAATAAAGAAAAAAGTGTGCAAGACAATAAGAAACACTACCTGCCAAAAAAAGTGAAGTTTTGTTGAAATCGGTTGAAAAATGTGGGAAATCCGATCCTATATATAGACGAACACACACACACACACACACAAACAACGTGGGTTTTATAATAAGTATAACTCGATATGAGTTGTCCCCCTTTCATTCTGGTGGCAGAATTGTGTTTTATCATGTTTTCAAATTGATTTCATGCTAAAACAATTGTGTTTTTCCAATTTTTGGCACTGTCAGAACCACCGCAAGGTAATTTTACGCAGTCCTGTGAAGTTTTGTTGAAATCGGTTGAAAAATGTAGGAAATCCGATCCAATATATAAACATACAGACACGCACACATACACACACAATCTGCGTTTTATAATAAGTAAGATATATCAGCTATTAATATACAGGTTGTCCCGAAAGTTTGAACATGTAGGCAAAAATGCATCTTTTCAAAAAATGAAATCTTCAACATTTTATTGAATTGGAATGTTAATAAATAACATCGTCAATAGGATTTTCATCCTTCACATCCACTGAGATACATACCAGTTCAATTCTTTCTTCTATTGACAAAAATCATGTTTAATCTGTGGAGGTAAAATAATATAGTTAATGAGATTTCCTATGTGTCCACACTTTAGGAGTACCCTGTATAAGATTATTTTTAGATAATCCAACTATCGGTTAACTAAGCTTTTATAATTTTAAGAATCGGTTTGCATGCACTGGTTAGGATGCCACCACTGCATCTAGGTATTTTAAATTGAACTCTCTGTTCAATCTACCTTCATAGAATGCTTTCATTAGTGAATTATTAGGGCACATCAATATGATGTAATGTTAGCAAGCTTGTCTTGCAAGAACAGTTACAACTGAGGAGTGAGTTTAATACTTAACAGGCGCCCCATTCTTTCAGCCTGGTGCCACATCTAAGCTACACGGAGAAAATCATCTTGAGCATTTCAATGTAGTGTAATAGTTGGTTAGCAAGCTTTTCTCGGTAGATCAATTATGACTGAGTAGTATGTACTATTCTCATTGGATGCTCAATACTTTCAGCCTTGTGCCACATCTAAGCTACACTTAAAAAATCATCCTGGGCATTTTGATGTAGTGTAATAGTTGGTTAGCAAGTTTTTTTGCTAGATCAATTATGACTGAGTAGTATGTACTATTCTCATTGGGTGCTCAATACTTTCAGCCTTGTGCCACAACTAAGCTACACTTAGAAAATCACCATTAGTGAATTATCGTATTAGCTGATATCTCTGTTCCCATTCTCCCCCATGCACACATATTAAATGAAAAATTCATGTAGAAATTCTGAAAGAGTTATTGAATATGTCGGACACCTGAAGAAGGCCAGAGTGTATAACGCAGTGGGCTTGCAAACAGGCATATGGCATTTTTGGAACATTTCCTAAGTGATATATGCTATATCTAGTCTGAAAGAAGAATCTCATGGTTCCAGAACTTTTTTATTTATTTTTTTTTTTAGTCATATCACCCCAAACAAGGCAATAAAGCCACTAATGTGCAAGGGGGGTTACTGAGCGTGAAAGAATATGAGAAAAAGAAAAACATTATTTGATCAAGAAGAACAACTAATAAGATGGAAGATAATGATTGACATTACATTTAAATTTTTGAAGATCAAACTTGACTGGAAAGTGAGAAGCCAGAAGAAAGTTCTCCAGATGAGAAGTGCAAGAAAAGAAACAGTAAGCACTGTCCTCTTTAGGGATGCCATATCACATTCTCCATAATATCGATCATGGTAATTTTAGCTTTAATTAGAAAACACAGGGCAGCTATGTTACAGTAGTGGAAGATTGACTGATGCCAAGATGCCAGGTCAAGACCAATGATGTTGCAAATTCTTCTTTCAATTTTATCAAGGATTTCTAAATATATAGCAGACTATATGTGGTAGCAATATTCAAAGCATGGATAGCCTCATAAATATATAAAATAGATTCAGGCAAGCAAAATTGTCTGGCACAAGGCAGTGAAACAACTTTCTTAGCAGCAGATCTTTTAATTGATTCAATATAATCTTTCCACTTCATGTCAGCGGAAGATGTTAGGCCAAAAAGGTGCAATGAGTTACTCTACTGGAAATAAGCATCAGCCATGCTGATGGTAGGTAGAAAGTGTTCTCTCAGATGAATTAATAGAGAGCAGCTTTGTTTTGTTGGCTTTAAAATTAAAAAGCCATTCCTTGCTCCAGTTAACAACAGAATGTAGATCATTTTTGAGTACAGCCACCAATTTGACTTTATCGAATTGATCAAACTTACTATTAAAACGAGAGTAAATAGTTGTCATCAGCATAGATACTAAGTTGAGAACTGATGACATCAGGATGGTCTTTGATGAAAATTAAGAACAATGTAGGTCCAAACATAGAGCCCTGGGGAACATCTGCATTAATGAAAAAAGATCTAGAAGAGTAGCCATTCAAGACAACTTTCATTTCTTGATTTCATAAGAATGACTGAATCAGTTGAAAAATTTGTCCAGAAATAGCATAGCCTTTCAACTTGTGAAGAAGTCAAATGTCTTTTAGATGTCCAAAGCAACAGCCTGAGCTTCATCATTCTTCTCTAAAGCTTGATAGATTCTTTCAGCAATAATCATTAATACATCAGCAGTTGACTTAGAGAAGCAAAAGACATATTGCTTATCTGAATGAAGATCCTGTAAATTGAGATGTTTGACTAATTTAGAACAATTTACTGGTCTTAGTCCAAGTTTTTTTTATGATCATTAAAACTTGTACATGATTAAAAATTTGGTTTTAGATGATCAGTTCTGGAGAGTTGCTTTTTCTGCCTCATATTGACTTCACGGCAAAATGAGGCAGAAAATTCAGAATGAGAATCTTGTTGAAATGAATGTTGATAGGAAAAGATCGTTTTAATTTGGCACTCTTTAAAAAAAAAAGATCTAGTGACTTTGGGGAGTTTACAATACAAAATTCAGTCAAATGAACACAATATTTTACCGACTTTTTGTCTCTGAACCCCAAACTTTGAACAACAATTTTTTTTTTGCGTGTGTAAAAGTTCCAAGATATTAAAACATCTTAAACCTGCAAAAAGTAAGAAAAATATTTTTTGGGATATTAAAATTTAAATATTCAAGACATACTCTGTTCCTTCCATATATCAAATTGATAATGACACACTTTTGGCAACATATACCAGGTACTAAATGGTAAATTATTGCAAAAGATCATGCCTGATTCTTTTTTATATGCTGTACCCCTTCCCCAGGACTTATAATATCAAACATTCTCAGTGAAATGTGTGACAAGGCACTAAATTGTACTGTTGATCACTGGTTTTTGTGCATCAATCATGCTGGTGGACAGGTGGAGACTGTTCAGTAGACTCTGAATAAATGATTCGGCTCATAATAATGTTAACATAATTTTGACTCCCATTCTATTTATTATGATCATTAAAAGCTGCACATGTTTAGACATTTAGTTTTAGATGATCAGTTCTACAAAGTTGCTTTTTCTGCCTCATTTTGCGATGAAAGTCATTGAAAACTTGTTGAATATTGCAAGAGGCAGACGGTTTTAAGTTGAAACCCCTTTTAAAAACTGTCCGCTATTAAGTGGATTTTGAGCATGAGAACACAAAATTTAGTCAAACTTTTTACCCTAGTTTGCTTGTTTCTTTGTCTCTGACACACCAACTTTCTATAATACTCCCAAAAAATACTCAATAAAAAACATTTCCAGAAACGTTAAAACAATTTAAATTTGCAAAATGTAAGAAAATTGTTCTCTGGAAGATATTTAAAACATTTTAATATTTTTTCTTTTTTTTAATGAAGTTCACTCTAAGCAAGGCAGTAAAGCCACTAAGACGCAAAGGGTTACCGGGTGTGGATAAATTAGAAAACAACCATTACTAAGGAGTGAAAACAAAAAGAGTAATCAGGAAGACAGTAGATAGCGATTGACATTGCATTTAAAGTTTGGAAGGTTAGCTGGAAAGTGTGGAGCAGGAAGAGAATTCCATGAGTGGGAATTTCGAGAAAAAACTGTTAGTATAGAACTTACAGCTACATTTAGTGCAAATTGATGAGACCTTGCTGCCAATCTAGTACTGCGCTTAAATTCATAAAGTCTAGGTACAAAAGTGAAGAGTTTATCTGAACAATTATCATGAAGGTATTTATAGAAAAGGCACAGGGAGTCAACTTTATGGCAGTGGGGAAGTGGCCAAAGCCAAGATACCAGGTCAGGACCAATAATATTGCTGATTCTTTGGATTTTATCATAAATCTCTAAATATATACCAGGAGCTTTGGACCATATCTGGCAGCAATATGCTAAGCATGGATGAATGGTAGAAGTGATTCAGGAAAGAAAAATTATCTAGCAAGACATTGAACCAGCTGACCTAGCAATGGATTCAATGTAGTATTTCAATTTCATATCAGCCAAGAATGTTAGCCCAAGAAGTCTCAATGAGTCACTCTCCTGAAGGTTAGCATCAGCCATGCTGATGGAAGGCAGAAAGGGGTCTCTATATTAAATTGATCATTATTTTCTGGCACCATATGCTGATCACCAAATACCAGTTTTTGATCTAACTTTATCAGAAAATCATGATCTAGTCCTCTATTACTATGTTTATTAAAGTGAAGAATCCATTCTTGGTACTGAAAATCAAAAGTCAAAATGGCTTAAATCCAAAATTAATGTTCTTTTGGGAATTTGAGTTCTTCACTGTAGTTTCTAGACCTAAACCCTTATTTTTTTTTAAATTAGAAATGTGAAAGTTTTGCATTACTCTTCCTCTTAAATACAGAGAACATTAATACATTGGGTCTTCAAAAACCAAAAATGTTCACTTGGCTCTGTTGAAATGTTGTGACTAAAACAACTGAAATCAAGATACTAGTATAGATTAATATCTAATGTTGCAATTTACCTGTTAGGTTTAAGTAATAATCAGCTACCTGTATAATGAATAGTGTGTCTTTTTCATTTTGTTTCTAAATTTATAACAATAGAACCACCTATCAGGTAATAGGAGGAGGGAGCTGAAAAGTTTTTAATCTAACCAGGAAGGGCTTCAAAAAATAAAAAGCCTGGTATTTGGTTAGATTTTTGAGAGTGCATTGTGCTGAGAACTTTGCAGCACCCCTTCGTATTTAGCACCTTGGTCTTATCGTTGAATAATGAGAAATTATTATGAAACCACTACTTTCTTTATGTGTTCTGGTCCCTTCAGGGCCTCGGCTCTCTAAAAAAAATTTGTTTCTTTCTTGTAGCTCTCAAAAAAAAATTTTTTTTTTTTTTGTTATTTCTCTTAAGCCTTGTTCCACCATCCATTTACTCAAGCTCACTAAGTAAGTTATGTGTTGTTTTTCTCTGTCCCTCTTGCCCTCAATCTGTCCTGTGAGTAACAGGTTTTCCATGCCCTCTTTCCTCAGTATGTGCCCTAGAAATTTCAGCTGTCTCTTCCTGATGTTAAATGTGTCTTTTTTTTTTGTTTCCATTTTCTCTAAAACTTTATTGTTGCCCACATATTTTTCTCTGTGGTATCCTCAGCATCCTCCTGTAGAACCACATTTTTGTTGCTTCAAGTCTCCTTCATCTGTGAGGAGATTGTTCAGCATTCATGCCCATATAGGAGAACTGATATCACATAAGTTACGTACTCTTTTCTTTGTTTCTGAATATTAAGAAACAAAAATGTTTCTTAATATTCTGCTTAGCTTTCAGAATGCACCTTTCACTCTCTGTCTCTCACTTTCCATGCCACTTAAAGCCTTGAGTTCCCATTGTTATGGGAACTCAATGTTTTTAAATTTAGTACTTTATTAATTTAAAAAAATTAATAAACAACTGTTGTTATGGCAACAGAATACCTGTTTGGTGCCACTGATTATCTCCATAGAAATTAAATTCAATTATATCTGAATTTTTTGACATTCAATAGCTCATAATGAAATGATGACAAAATTTAACAAACATACGCATACAAAATGTCATGTCAAAAGGACGGTTTTTCTGCTGACACTGCTATTATTGTATACGCCAGTGATTCTCAGCATGGCCCAGGTGGACCACGTAGCATTTTGAGTCGTCCACAGGGAATTTGTAGTTATAAAAAATTGTAACCATTTCACAAAAATGTATCTAAATTATTCAAGCTTTGAAGAATTAAAAATATAATAACTGAGAAGATAAGAGTTGGCAAAGAAGATGTCTTTGCCTACATATCGATAAAGGACTCCCACCTAAATATTTTTTAACATGTAGAAGCAAGCATCATTTCTTTCTCCACATGGATAGTGGAATCTGGATTTAAGGCTGTAGTGGATGTTTTCAGTAAAAAAAGAAATAAGCAGAGGAACTATCAGAGTGAATTATACCATCAAAATTGATTCTGATATCTTGTGTGAGAAACACCAAGATCAAGGTAGTTACTAGCTGAATGGACTAAGACTGAATGACAATATCAAAATTGATTCTGATATCTTGTGTGAGAAACACCAAGATCAAGGTAGTCAATAGCTGAATGGACTAAGACTGAATGACATCAAAATTTATTATGATATCTTGTGTTAGAAACATCAAGATTAAGATAGTCACTAGCTGAATGGACTAAGACTGAATGGCATCATCAAAATTGATTCTGATATCTTGTGTTAGAAACACCAAGATCAAGGTAGTTACTAGCTGAATGGACTAAGACGAAATGACAATATCAAAATTGATTCTGATATCTTGTGTGAGAAACACCAAGATCAAGGTAGTCACTAGCTGAATAGACTAAGACTGAATGGCATTATCAAAATTGATTCTGATAGCTTGTGTCAGAAAAACCAAGATGAAAGTAGTCACTGGCTGAATGGACTAAGACTGAATGACACCATCAAAATTGATTCTGATATCTTGTGTTTATCCTTGTTTACTAAAATAAATTTTAAAGTGTAAATAGACTACTTTGTCTTTTCATTGTGTATTTTAGTGTGAAAATTGAACAGCTTAAATGTAGGTGTCATCCATTATAATTTTTTAAAGAAAAAAATGATCCATAGGCTGAAAAAGGTTGAGAAGCACTGGTCTACTTCCTCAGTAATTGTTGTTGTTTTAAAAAGATATTTTTATAATTTTAATAAAACCATAATGTATGAAAGTGGATTCATGTGTTCTCTTTTTTTCTTGAGAACTGACAGTAAAAATGTTAAACACTACATTTATCTATTTATTAGATTGTTTGTTTACAAAAATAATTTATTTAGAAAATTATAAAAATATGTGAACCAACTACAATACAATATTATTAATGATACAAACAAATGTCTGGAAATAATTTTTTTATTCCTAAATTTATAAAAATCTCTGAACTATAGAACAAAATTCACTAAATTGTGACCAACTGAATTTATACATTTTTTTTTTTTTTTCGCTTGAGAAATGATAATAAAAAGTTTTAAAGACTATATTTATTTATTTACAGTAATAATTTGGCTAAGTTCAACAAACATACCTACAAAAAGAGAGAGCTATACTGTGATAACAATATCAACAGAAAAAAAAAATCCTTTTGACACACCTTTTTTTTGTTTTTTTTTTTGCATCTATGTTAAACTTTACCAAAATAATGATGTAAAAATTTAATGAAAATAAAGTGAAAGAGACAGAATTTCTATTTTCAGTCCCCTTTGAGCAAGTCTTCAAAGAAAGAAAATTGATATTTTAAAGCATGTTTGACTTTTTCTTTTTTGTTGTCGTGATATGGGGTCGACTAGACAAGTCACTGCAATAGTATCATCTTTTTCATCTAGACAATTACCCAGGACTATTTATCATGAATGGATTAGTCCATTCATGATATTAGTTTGGTGCAAAAATAATGTCGTTTTCTCACATATGTTACTATGTGAGAAAACGACATTATTTTTGCACCAACCTAATAGTAAGGGGGGTAACTGGCTCTTATCACAACAGTTGTTTGTTTTTTGTTTTGTTTTTTTAGTTGTGTACTTTTGTTTCTATAAAATCATACCATTTATGAAATATGTGATAAGGGCACAAGGAAAATTGTTTTAGAATAGATTTCTTAAGTTTGGAAGTTTTAATTTTTTTACTGATCATTACAAGGCCACTCAAAGTAGAGTGTTACTGATTGAGATTGTAAAGAATTGGGAAGTAAGAAAGCATTAGGATAAGCAGGATAGCTATTAGTTGACCCTGCATTCTACTAGGAATTTGTTCCACAAAATAACAACTCTAGGGAAGAATCTGTTTGAGTGCAACTTGATTTTTATCAAAGGAACACAAAGGGAATGAGTATGATTTGCCACCATCAACATGGTATGATGGGTCTTATCTGTGAAAGTCTGAATTGGTGGTACTAAGAAATACCACTCGTCCGAACATCTGTCATAGTAGTAGCAATATAGTAGTGATAGGCTGGTAACATTTTGTCTGTGAAATAAGAGTTAATCACCCACAAGGCCGCGTAAGTGTTTTTGAACTCGGTTGAGTTTGGAGAGTGAGGATTAGGCAGAATGAGATCAGGTATGGCAGCAATACTCCATCATTTTGGTCAGTTCTGACTCTTATAAACATAGGGCATGGCAGTGGGAGTTTGGTATTTTCTGAACTAATACAAGGAACCAATCATTCGTCCAGCATCTTTTGCGATGACATGTATAGGTGTGCCATATGAGATAGGGAATAAGCTTTAGATTCAGAAAGCATTTGGGGCAAGGATCCTGAGTGTGTCAAAGATGATGGGTCCTGTTTGAGTGCGTCAGAGATGATGGACTTTTGTTATCCCACGTCTTTTATTATTATTACTTTGATAAAGCTGTCATGGGTCAGCTGCAGCTCATAGGTCGCATGCGGCTTGTTTCGTATTTCTGAATATCATACTTAACATTTTAAGGAAAATAACATTTAACATTATTTTTTTTTAAACTTTTGGTGTAAGTAACATTGTCATCATTTTAAACCATTCTTGATTTGCACTAAGGAAGATCATACATGTAAACATATTTTGCTTTTGAAACCAGAAATATTCATAATAATTTTTTGGCTCTGAAGAAGAAATATACTTTTTTAAAATTAATGAATTAGAAATAAACTCTATGCAGCAGCATTCATTAATCCTACTGTCATCATTGATAATATACCAAGATTTCAATTTTTTAATTATAGAAAAATCCATCCACACACACCTCCAAAGAAAAAAAGAAACTTTCACAATTACCTTGAATTTTTTTAGAAGTGAAGCTCGCCTTGTGATGAAACAAAGATCATGTGACCCACTGTTCGAAAAATATTACCCATTCCTGGTTTAAAACAATACATTTTTTGGTATTCCTTAGTTGTTGTCTGTAGAATTCACTAAGTATATTTTTCTTTTTTGTCCCTAAAATGGTAAAATAACAGTCTGGCAGAATGATGTGACTTGGAGTAAGGCTGCCATCATCTTGTTTAATTGATTCAATCACTATGCTATATTTTTCTGGGGTGTAAGATGCCATTTTTTAACTCAAAAAATTTGATGGTGAAATCTACTTGTATCCTATGCACAGAACATATAAATTATATATCATATATATGATACCCACAAGCCATATGTAAATATATCTAAATAGGTATGAATAGTTTATTTCATTTGAATGTTTATAATCAATCAAATGTGCTTCACCAATCAGATTGCTTAATGCAATTAGTCAGTAATCTCTTAATTAAAAGAGGCATGGTGGACTAATGGATAGCAGCTCGGATTGCGGAAATTGGAGAGCCAAGTTCGAATTCCAGTCGAATCCATTACATTCACTTACGTGCTAATAACATTGGGAAAGGTATGAAGCCTCTTCTTCTCCCCCCCCCATCTATGGGTAAATAGCAGGACAGAACTGGTTCTATAGCTTTGGATCTCAAGTGGCCTACTGCAGAAAAAAACGGCAACCTAATGCGGAAAAAATTCTGCCTTGTCAGTAATGTATCGAAAGATACATGATCGTCTAAGTGTGCATCATGCATGGCACATAACTGACTGAATCCCTTAATTGGCATTTTAATTGTCATTGGATGCTCAGCAGTCTGGCACATGTTTATTCTCAAAGAGGATGTGGTACAGAAAACTGAAGCACTGTATTTTAAGCTTTGGTTGTTTTATCCTCTTAAGTTTATAATAAGATATACTAATTTTTAAAGAATCTGACAGAATTTTTGTTCAATAAAAAATCATTCAAATACAATTGTAGGTCCCCACCCTGACAAAAAATCTTCAAAATAAGTATGTGTCTTATACATCCAAAAATATGGTAATTGTTTTCTAAATTTTCAAGATGAAGTATTTTTAATATTCCATACATTTTTCAGATAGTTGCCCTAATCTTTGTTATTATAAATACAATTGCTTCGGTTAATTGTATTTATTGTCCATTCAGTGTATTTCACATCCATTAGTCTTTGCGAAACACATACACTCATGACTATCAAAGACCATGAGCTGCGATGTACATCCTTGGAAAGCTGAAGTATTTAACTGCTGAAATATTGTGTTAAAAACAAGAAAGATGGAGATATTAGTCAGAAAAATATGTTGAATATCTCTGTATACTGTATTTGATGGCATTAAAACTGGTTTTTGTCCAAATATTGGAATGTCATAAAATGTTAGTAAATACACAAACAAAAACTTTTTTTATTATTATTTATTTATCCTAAAAGTTCACTCAATACAAAGCCCAAGTGCCACTCAAGGTAGAGGGTTACTGAATACGTTTCTTGAATGAACATAAGAGGAAAAAATAATTCTGAGGATATGTAGTATAGATAACAGTTAACCCTACACTTGAAGAGGTTACAATTGTAGTGATCAGGGCAGCACCTATTAGGAGACTGTTCCAGAAACATGAATGAAGTCCCAGTCATATTCAATGTGTTTGTGATATTTACTTGATGCCTTGTGGCCCATAAGACCTCTGATAAGGTTTCTGTAATTGAATGGTTCTAATGGGTGGGGTTATTGATCATGTGCTCAACATCAGTTCTCTGAGGAAGTGTTGATTTTTTCTACTGGGATTTTCTTTCCCTTAGATGACCAGTTGTTCCCATCTAACTGGGTTTGAGAATTCGGAGTTTGCCTTTTCCTAGACCAACCAAGTCCGTAGAGTTCAATGTGCCCGAGAGGAGAAGAGATGAATTTGTATCTTTCCAAAGAGTATTTATACAAAAATAAATGTAACAATTTGAACTGGAATTTGAACTTTACTCTCCGATTTCTTCTTTTGACTAATTTCAAGTCTGTTTTTAAGTTTTTATATACCATTTATACTCGTGTACAGGGATGAGTTTAGCCTAAGATAGGGGCAGGTAAAGATTACCTTGGTGGACCCCTTAAAAATGAGGTCACCGCAGCAATTTTTTTTAGAATTTGCAAAATTTATGTTTTTTATCTGTAAAATATAATATTAGCATAAAATCTTTAAAAAATTGATTGAAATAAACAAAAAGCTTTAAAATCAAATATTTTTATTGACAATTAACATAGATTATGATGACTAGAATTATTAGCAATGATACATTGCAGTGGAACATTTTCCAAAAATTTCATTTCATTTTCCAAAATTTCATTTCATTTTCCAAAAATTTCATTCTTTCTACAATATATTAAGTTAATATTGTTGTAATGTTTGTTTCAATATTTGTTTAGAATTTTTATGTTTCATTGAAAAAAAAGTGATAACTATCATATGAAGATGGGATATTTGAAAAATGATGAAACAGACATAGTGCAAAAGAACAAAAGTCTTTGATCATGGTTTATCAAAGTCAAATGTACTTGGAAAATTTATATTTAAATATGTACCAGAAACCAGAAAAATGGTCCACAATGTAAAAAAAAAAAAGAAGAAATCTTTAGCAAAGATCTTTCACATGCACTGTTGTATTTGTTAGCCACTTTTAGGAAGACACCATGATATGGTTTTGTTTGTTTGTTTGTTGTTTTTTTTCTTCTTTTCCTTTCAATTTGCATACTATAGATTAAACATGGAAAATGGTAGAAAAAGTTTTCATGTTTCTGGAGGGTCAGTAAAATGTCAGCTAATACATATAGTCTGTTCAAAAAGCAGTTGCCCAATCATCGTAAAGTTTAATGTGTATTCATAAACATTCTCCCATTGGGTTACTCGGTCAGCAGTGAGCTTGTACATTGTTTGATCACTTCATTTGTGGCAAATGTCCAGAGACAAAATTCAAATGATTAAGAATGCTTTCAAGGATGAGGGGAGACCACATGAAATTTTGATGTTAATGCTTCAAACTTAAGATTCCCTGAAAGGAGAACCATATTCTGGAAAGCCAGCAACAGTACTTTTCTGTCTGAATTTCTGGAATAAGGAGTTATTATTATTTTCATACTGATGATTGTCAACAGCTTTCATTCATGAATTTGGTGTCATAGTAATTATGAGTTCAATCCCAGAGCCCAACAGTGGGTAACTGGACTCAGTGAAAATGGGTCGATCAATAACTGATCAATACTAAATACAAAATAAACGGGATATCCCTAGACATGGTCAACTGAACAAGAACAATTTACCTCATAGATTAAATGAAGAGTTCAGTTTAAATTTCCCTGAAGCTTACTTGAATTGAACATGAAAGCAAAGTTGACAATTGTTCATCAGGAAAATTATTCTGTACAGTAACTATAATAATTTGAGAAATCTTGGCTACATCATTGTATTCTCGTCTATCTGGGCTTGTTTCTGTGGGTTTGTTAGTGGCAGAAACGGTAGCAGTGAGTTGGAGAGCAATTTATAACGGAACTCGCTTATCTTGTCATTTTCTCTCCCTCTGGTCCTGTCTACCCCTTTTTGGCTTTTGCTCGTCTCGATTATATAATGTAGTTTTCGCAGCTCAAACTTTGACTTATTGAATGCTTTCCAATAAGATATCCATCACTCTTCATTCAAAAGAGCGAAAGAAAAAAATGTAAGAAAAATTGTCTAGCACGATATAGTGAATCAACTTTGCTAGCAGCAGACATAGGAATTGATTTAAATCATTCCACTTCATCTCAGTGGGAAATGTGAGACCAAGAAAACACAGCAAGTTGCTCTCTTGAAAGTTAAACAACAGAGACAAAGACAGTAGTCCACATGAAAATAACGTAAATAACAAAAACGCTTGCAAAATCTAGGACACATGCAGGCTGAAGTTGAAGGAAATCCGTGATTGACATTGCAGGAATAAAAAGATCTCGGAATATGCCTAGGTACTTTAAATGTCCTGCTTTTGCCATTCTTCTTCTAATTAAGATTTGGAGTTCTGAGACTTGTTTTTTTTCCAAAGCTAAAATTGCCATGGTTGAGATTAAGGAGAATGTGATATGATGACCTAACGAGAACTCTGCAGACTGTTCTGAAAACTTTGTTCACTGTGTCACCCTAGATAATTTTCTTGCTAGAATCTATCTTACACATTTATAAATCTAACATTCGCTCATACTGCTGCCATATCTGGTCTGCAGTTATATATACAAGGTGCGATGGGTAAATTGTTGCATTCTTTGTTTCTGATTTTGTCAACTGCACAGTATAGTAGGGTGAGTTGGGCACTGTCTGTGAGAAAAAGAGCATCATGACACAATTCTCTCTGCCAGAAGCTCCAATATGAGCATTTCTGATTGTTTGGGTGTCAATCTGAGGATAGGGCAGAGGATTTGGAAAGAGTTGCATGAGTCTAATGGTAATTATGAAGATACAGCAGCTCAGAAAACTCGCTCATCATTCTGATAAGAAAAGAACTCCTGAATTTGTTGGTGAGGGCCTCAGACTCTACACAGAGGCCTACATCAAATGCCTTGAGGAGATAGTGCTGCTCTGGGTCAAGAGAATGGTTGCTGGAAGACTCTATATCTAGCAATAGGACTCTACACCATGCTGCACAAGCAGGAGTATCCAGTCTTAGCTGTTTGACAATTTCTGCGACCACATCACCCTTTAAATTGGACCACCTAACTCCCCAGACTGCAACCTCCTTGATTATTATGTATGGGGTGCAGTTGAGTGAGAGACCAACAAAACTCCTTGCAACAGCAAAGATGAACTGAGGGCAAGGATTATGGCAGCATTCACTGTCCAGAAGTGTTGCAAGAGATTCTGAAGTCATCTAGAGGCCATCGTTGAAGCCAATGGTGATTTCATTGACAGATTGCGATATCTATCAGGGAGATGTAATTTAAATTTTTATTATTGCATTATTCCAAAATTTTGACACATCAGCAGACAGCTATTAATGTCAACAACTGAGCACAAATAGTTATTAATTAAAAAAAATTAGTAATTAATTTATAATATTATCCATAACTACATGTACAAGAATGTTTTGATAAAAGTTAAAAAACATTACCACAAATATATAAAAAATGTGTATATTGTTGAAAATTCCTTTTTCCACAATATAGCTGTTTATGCTATGTTATAATGCTTATTACCTAAACAATAATAATAATTAATATTTTTTTTTAAACATTTAAATACATTTAATCACATCTCCGTAATAGCTGTCAGGGTCTGTGAATAAATTTACTCTTTAGTATTTGAAGATATTTTTGTGTAATTTTGGTAAATATATCTGTTAAAATGAGATGCCAGTGTTCTTTTCATTTTTGCGTAATTTAGACAATTTATTTATCACTCCCTGTATTTAGAGATTCTTGATAAAATCCAAAGAATATGCAATCTTATTGGCCCTGACCTGGCATCTCAGCTTCAGTCACTTTCCTACCATTGTAATGTAGCTTCCCTGTGCTTTTTCGATAAATATTTTAATGGCAATTGTTTTGATGAGCTTCCCTCTTTGGTACCTAGACTTTATGAATTTAAGCGTTCTCTTAGATTGGTTTTATTCTATACATCTGGGGTCAGCAACCTTTTGGAGAGAATGGTCCAGAAAGCTATGCATTGTCTTGGAGGTGGGCCATGATATCAAATGTATTATAACAAATTGTCTCGATCTCAGACTGCTTTGTCCAGAAGGCTTCCTTGGTCTGGAAGTTTAAAGAAAAAAAACAATGAAATTAATGCTATATTATTTAAACAGGTTAAAAATTAACACAATCAAGAAAGAATGCAACTTCCTTACTACAAACAAAATACAGTTAGAAATGACAAATTATTTAATGAGTCACTTGTTTCTGCTTATTGTTCGATAACTTCTCCACATAAGGTAAAATATTTATTGATGACAGGAGCAAAACATTATCCAGGTTATCATCACCAAATCTTGTTCCTAAATGATTTTTAGTAGATTTCATTTTTGAAAGAAGTTGTTCACAAGCATATGCAATTTCAAATAATGATACCATCATTTACACCTTATTTTCTATTTTCTGCTTTACAAAACATATTTCTTGTAGAAGTCGGCAGTGGATTCAGAATGAAATTTTGATTTAAAAAATTTGTTATATTGTAAGTCAGTTAACTCCAAATGATACTTTTTTCTGCAACTTGCTCCACAGATTAATTACATAATTAGTGTCCAGGTATTAAGCTGGCAGGCTGACAAAAATCCTTCACGGGTCAGATATGGGCCGGGTTTGCTAACTCCTGTTATACATAAATGAGACACAAAAGATTAAGGGATTACTTAAGTAGATGAGTCCACTTGTAAAAAATAGGGAAATATTTTTCAGGGAATAATTTTTATAGATGAGCATCCCTTATATGTTCCACAAGCCACAATATTTGTCATAATAAAAAAAATATATATATATATATATATATATTTTGAAACTGCCAGGTCTGACGAAGTGAAATCGAATTTAATCGTCTCGTGAAGTAAAATATTACCATGGCTTTCTGAAGTCTCTAATTTGTTAATTAATTATTACTTGCTCTGTTTATTACATTGAGCTCTTGGGATTTACATCCTCCCTGGAATTATCCATACAGATTACCAATTAACATATATATATATATATATATATATAAATGTACACATACACAAGACAGAGGATAACTTTGCCCCAAAGTCTTTTAGATATCAAAACTTGACTGATAAGATTATGCATATGGCATCAAAATTGGAACAATTTACATTCATTATTATAAAAAAAACATTTAGACCATTCCTCTCATCCTTCTAGCGAAATTTTGCATTTCCAGTAAAATCAGCATTATAATTTTTTCTTATTTATTTATTTTTTATCAATTACACCACATGCAAGTCAGTAAAGCCACTAAGACACAAGTTGTTACTGAGTGTGAAAGAATTAGAAAAGAAACATTATTAAGATGCAAGAACAATAAAAGAGTAATCAAGAAGACGGTAAATAATGAGTGATACTGCATTTAAAGTTTTGAAAATCAAAGTTGACTAGAAAGCATGAAGCTGGAAGAGAGTTCCACAAGTGAGAAGTTTAAGTAAAGAAAATGTTATGATAGAACTTATGGTTACATCTAGCCAATTCAACTGTAAATGGACAAGACATTGTTGGTAATAGTGACTGAAGCTGAGGTTCCAGGTCAGTACTAATAATATTGCTGATTTTTTTTTTGGATTTTATCAAGAATTTTGAAAACTTTTTTAATGCATTTACTTAATTCAGGTCCAAATTCTAAAGATTAAATATATTTTAGTAGGTAGTTTCTGTTAGGCCTTATAAAAAACATCATTACTATTTCATACCTTTTGTGCCAGATGTCACAACTCGAATAATTCCCACCTACATTCACTTTACAGTCTTATTAGTCAACCCTATCTTATAACCAGCCCCAACACATCAGCCTTGCACACACTGTGGGAATGTAATTTTTATTACATGGGAACAAATCAAGTTCTCAGATTCCATTATCTAATTACAAGGGCCTGCCAAATGTTGCACCTCCTGATGACTAAGTTTTCTAATAAACCCCTTACAGCTGCAGTCATGCATCCTTGATTTAATGCTGCCTTTATTACTACAGCAAGGTTACTTGGTATTGTTCAGGTTAAAATGCTTTGTACATTCATCATTAAGCTTATTTTTGTCCTAAATCTTATTTTGCTTGATTATTATTTAAAATAGAATTCATTCTACACCAAGGATCACATGCTTGTAGAAAAACAAAAATAGATAATTGCAATATCTGTCTGCTTAATATCACTTCCAGTCTCTGCCCTGCTATCCATTTACACAAGGGCGTCCTGGGTAAGACGATAAACTACATCCAGCAGCAAGGCCTCTGATCAGGAGGTTTTGAGGAGTGTGGAATCACCTCTTAATTGCTGGTGTTCCCAGGTCCACCATGACCGGGGGTGGTAGCACCTGTTAGGGGCAAATAGTTAACTATTACCAGCAATACTTTTTTGAAAAAAAAATTATTACCAGCAAAATAATTTTGAAAGAAAAATATTACCAAAAATAGATTTTTGACAAAACAAAATATTACCAGCAATAAAAAATGTTGTCGGCATTAAATTACCAATTGAGGTTGATATGCCGTAAAACAAAATAAACCAAACCAATCTAAACCAAAGAATACATATTCTATTCATATGAATCTATCCTAAAAATGTTGTTAGCATTAAATAACCCATTGAGGTTGATATGACGTAAAACAAAATAAACCAGACCAAACCAAACCATTTACACAAGGTAGATTACTCACTGCTTCCCTATGCCACTCAATAAGTCCTGGGAGTATCATATTCTCCAAGCCTTCTTACTTTAATTTGAGGAATGTGAATATACAGCTGGGTTCTTCACACAGTCTTTCACTGAAATGACAAATCACCCTCTCATTTTGAGAATTCTTGTGCACATCAGTGTCAACAAAACTGGATGTATGTTCACAAAAGAATGAAAGGGGAAAAATATTACCTTGGTATGAAAAAAAAAAACCCCACAAATCTTAATGGTCATTTGTTCATATGGTGCAGTTGGTAGTTTGGTGGCACTTGGGGTATCTTTGCTGGTACTTTTGTTTTCTTTCATGGAAGACTGGCAGACAAAATTTTTGCTTTGTCTGAGCTATTCTAACATAGCTTCTCTGTGCCTTTTCTATAAATACTTTCATGGTAATTGGTCTGCTGAACTTTCATCTATGGTACCTAAGACTTTATGAATTTAAGCACAGTACTAGACTGGCAATAAAGTGTCATCATTTTACAGTTGAAATAGCTAATAACTGTAAACTCTATGCTAACTGTTTCTTTTATTGCAATTCTAGCTTGTGGAAATGTCTTCCGGCTTCATACTTTCTAGCCAACTTTGGTCTTCAAACATTTGAATAAAATGTCAATTGTTATCTTCTATCTTCTTAATTCCTGTTCTTTTATTGTTCTCTCTCCTTAATAGTGATTTTTCTTTCTCTTCTCATATTCTCTAACATTCCGTAATCTCTTCTGTCTTAGTGGCTTTATTGTCTTGCTAGGGGTTAAATGATTAAAAAAAAAAATAAAACTCACCACACTTTAACTGTCATTGTTTGAAGAATATCATGAGAGATAAATAGGTATTTACTGTGTTAGTTCAGTGAAAGTCATTGTAGATAGAAAAATGTGACAGGAATATTTACAACACGATAAGAAGAAAGCTGGCATCAGATATGGAGGATTTTTAATTTCCTAAAATTTAATGGCTGAAGTTAAATAAAGGGGTCTACTTTTTTTCTTTTTTTTTTTTCTTTTTTTTTTAAAATAGAAAAATAATCTGGGAACTGGAGGCATAGTAGGTAATAATAAGAATTCAGTAACAACTCAACTTGTACCATTTTATATATATATATATAATTAGTATATTGAGGCAGCAGATCATTATTCAAATATATTGTTAAATATAACAGACAGCGAATGTCTGTTATGTTTGATTGTGAGCCATTTTAAACTTTGTATGTTTGCTTTAATTTTGTGTGAAAATAAAGAGAGACCAAAATATTGTCAACAGAACCATATGTCTAGATACAATGTAATGTCTCTCTTTAATAATGTTTTTCTTTTCTCATATTCTCTCACACTTAGTAACCCCTTACACATATTTTAGCGGCTTTAATGCCTTGATTGAGTTGAAATGATTAAAAAAAAAGGTGAGTCTGTCAATATAAGCCTACTATCAAAATTCTTTATCTTCTGGCCAAATGGCACTTGATCCCAAAATTTTTTATTTATTTATTTCTTCTGTTTTTCCTACTTCTGGATAACTGGTGGTTGCTTTTATTTATTTACTCTATTCTTTCTATTTCTGGACAATTGGTAGTCCCTTTTAAGGTCTTACTTTTAGACTTTGATACTGGTCATAAAACACCAGACCCTTCAGTTCCAGATAAAATCATTTAAAGAGCCCACTTTGTGGATGTTCTCAGCATGGCCAGATCATATCCATGTCACAGAGTATTGTATTATACTTATTTGTTATGTTAATGAGCCTTGCAAACCTGTGATGAAACCTTTATGCTTTCTAGCACTCAAGTTTTTTTTTTTTTTTTTTTTTTTTTTTTTTTTTAAGCATTACGCCCTGAGCAAGGTGTGAAGCCACTAGGATGCAGGGGGTTGCAGAAGATTTGGAGCAAGAGCAGATAGGAGTGATAAAAGAAAGGATGAGGAGAGGGATAGTGGGTAGATCAAGTTAACTGGAGGTGTCAATTGACATTACATTTGAATAGTTGGAGATTATAGCTCTCAGGGAAACAGTAATTGGGAAGGGTGTTCCACAGGCGAGAAGTGCGAGGTATGAAGCTATTGGAGTAGAAGAGACGGCTACATTTAAAAGTTTCTACAGTGTAAGGGTGGGAGCGGGATGCCAGCCTTGTAGGACGCTTGAATTCATGGATTCTGAGAACCAGTGAAAGCAGCTCATCGGAGAAATTACCATGAAAGTATTTGTAGAAAAGACAGAGAGAGGCGACGGCACATCTGTGAGAGAGTGACTGTAGACGAAACACCAGATCAGGGCCAATTATATTATATATCCATCTCTGGATCTTGTGAAGAACTCCGATTGTTAATTTTTCAGCCAAACCTGAGATCTTTTTAAATCAGCTATATATATATATATATATATATATAGAGAGAGAGAGAGAGAGAACTTGTTCAGCTTGTTCTCTATTTATAAATGTATGAGGTGGGGACCGAAAAGTAACCGGAATCGTTTTCTGTGTGACAAGCCCGTAGTACTTCAGGCTTCCACTGTTAGATGCCACTTGAGGCAACCCTCAGGCATCAATGTGCTAACTGGTGGCATCATGTAAAGATGTACAGCTCCGTGGTTCTGTAGTGGAGTTATTTCGTAGTGGAGGCTTGTATTTGTACTAAATCGGTCCTAAATAGGTTCGATGTACAAAACGTCAGGAACTCGACATAATAGGTATTACGCAGAGTAATCTTGTTGTGGTCGCTGACTACTTTCGTATTCAACTGTCGACTACCGTCATCTGACATCGACTGACTCTCGTTCCTCTTACTATTCCTACTTATGTTAGGTGGGAGAGTCTATTAACTATAGAATAGGTGTGTTTCACCATAACACCCCCCTCCTGAAACTTTACTCTGTAGGAGTAAAACAGTTATCTTTATTTATTTTTTTACAGGAAATATGAAGAAAAAACAAAAAAAAAAAAGTTCATTTTTTTTTTTTTTAGCAACATCGTAGCGTATCTCCTACATTTTGGATCCACTTTTAAATGATCAGTTGCCTTTCTTTTTCTCCTGGATCGACGTACCTCGGGTAAAATCGTTGCAGGAGTCGTTAGATCAAACGTATCGAAAATCACCTCCATCGGCGTTTCTTCCGTGGGACCACTGTCAACCACATCTGAAGAGCGTTGTCTGATCTGGTTAATGTGTCGTCTGCACGTGAATTTTTCGCCTTTCACCAAGTACATCATATTGCCAATCTGCTTTTCTATTTTTCCAATCTCCCAGAATGATTTATTCTGTTTATAGACCTTAAAGAATACCTTTTCATCAGAATTGTATTTTTTAATTTGAATAAATTTTTCTCTACCTGGCTTTGTCTTTTTTGGTAATAATTAGCTAATCCCCAAAAACTTTGTAATGTGGTAATATCATTCGGAGCCGGCATGTCTTTTATAGCTGCTGCTTGCTCTGGGTCTGGCCTTCTACCATTCGTATCGATCTGCCCCAGATATTTTACTTTCTCCATAAAAAACTTGCATTTGCTTTCCTTGAGTTTAAATCCAAAATCCTGTATTCTTGAAACTACTGCATTTACATGTTCCACGTGTTCTGCTATACTTGTACTTCTCATGAGGATGTTGTCCAGATACGCTACAACAAAATCGAGACCAACCACCCAACATCGAATCCATTACGTGTTGGAATATGGCGGGTGCGACCTTAATCCCAAAAGGTAGTCTGTTAAATTTATACAGATCCCGATGTGTGTTTATACACAAAAGTTTTGACGTTTCTTTTTCTACCGGTATTTGCAGATATGTGTTGCTGAGGTCTATCTTCGAAAATATTATGCCTCCATTAAGCTTCGCAAATATTTCTTCCGCTGTTGGTAGAGGATAATTATAGTCTTTGAGTGTTGCGTTTAAACCCGTTGAGAAATCAGCACAAACGAATTTCTTTAGACTTTTTTTTTCACGTATACCGTCGGTGTTTCCCATTCGTTATACTCAACTTTTTTAAGTACACCGGTTTTTCTCTAATCTGTCCAATTCTTTATCTATCTGTTCAATTGAGGCAAACAGCACATTTCTTTTTGAATACCGCCTGAGCATTTTGTTTTTTAGCTGGAATTTTGCCTCCATCCTGGTACACATTCCCAACCCTGGAGAAAAAACATTAGGAAAAGTTTCCTTAAGTTTCTTTATTAATTTTTGGGCTTCAGTGTTTAAACTTTCTACCTTGTAACAGAAGGAATTTATCAGTAGATCCCATAATTAGAATTCTGTTATCCAATTCATACCAAGTAAGTGTGTGGTATTTTCTATGACAAATAGTTTAGCTTTTCGCGTTTTTTTTACTTAACGTGACGTTTGTAACAAATTCGCCAATAAATTGTATTTTTTCCCCCGTCACTGACCTTACGATTTTATTTGTCTTCATTAAAGTTGGTTTCCCCAACTTCTCCCACGTATGCAAATTTATGATAGATAGATCCAAACCAGTGTCAAGTTGCATTTTTATATTTTTATTACTTATTCCGACGGTAACAAATTTTCTGGTTATTCCACAATTTTAGAATTCTTTTTGGTAGACTGACTTTCTTCTTTGTAGCATATTTTCCTTACATGCGAAATGCCAGACTGTTCTATCTTTTTTTAATCTTTTTTTATGCTAACATATCTTGTGCAGTCCTCTGCCAACCTCTGCACCGCAATACTTGGATCGCTTTCCAATTTTGCCAGTACTAATTTCCTCAACTCTGCATCTCTTTCCGATACCAGCCCTTGAACAAACACTAAGCACTTAAAGTTGTCAGCGCTTAACTCTGCCAGCTTGAATTCTTCACAATGCTTATTCACGTTGGTTGTGTACGTTATATAGTCTTGTTCGTCATCTTTCATCAAATTCAAACATTTCCACCTCTTGTGGAACAGAGATGTCTTTTTACTAAATAATTCACTTAATATATTTACCGCCTCTGTAAATGTCAACTCTCTAGTTTTTTTTGTTTTTTTTTGGTAAAATGTAGTTTTTGTTATGCTCAGCAGTTCCTAATTTGCTTAAAAGAAACCTAACCTTCTTTCCTTCAGACCACGAGTGGCAGTTCTCGTTATACACATCCGTATATTTTTTATAATACTCCTCAAAAGTTATCTCTTCATCTGGATTGTACGTGAATATTTCAATTGAATTCCATATTGTATTCTCTGGGAAAGAATAATTTTGTAGATTTTTCTCTTTCCTCTTCTCAGTTATTTCCAGAATTTTGTTTAGAAACTCCCTATGCATCTGTTCCATTTTTTGTTGGAATTGCATTCGTCTATTGAAAGTTTCCTCCTGTAGCTGCATATGGAATGTTTTTTGTTGCTCTAATATTGTCATCTGTTGTTCTGACTGGCACTTAAAGAATTCCCGGAATATATTTTTGCATTCCTCCAACTTCGCAAAAAGTTTACACAATGCCTAAATACTGTAGAGAGGGGTGGGGGGTCCTACGAATTTGCAATTCGTGACCCATTTGAGCAAACTGTATTATCGGGAAATAATATTTCTTTTCTCAGTTGAGAATACGACAGATTTTTTTTGTCACTAAGTTGACATCTTGGCTTGCGAAAAACTTTGCCAAGTTTTTTTTTTTATGTGTGAATCCAAGACTTTGTCGCCGAAGTTATTGTGTCGAGCGAATCTTTTCTTCCTCCGTATGAGTGCGAATCCTTGTCGCCAAAGTTGTTGTGGAGTTATTTCGCAGTGGAGGCTTGTATTTGTACTAAATCGGTCCTAAATATGTTCGATGTACAAAACGTTAGGAACTTGATATAATAGGTATTACGCAGAGTAATCTTCTTGTGGTCACTGGTTACTTTCATATTCGACTAACTGTTGACTACTGTCATCTGACATCGACTGACCCTCGTTTCTCTTACTACTCCTACTTATATCAGGTGGGTGGGAGAGTCTATTAACTATAGAATAGGTGTGTTTCACCATAACAGGTTCACATTTGTTTTGAAGTGCTTCATGCCATTTTGTCTATTTTTACCATGGCTGAAAGTATGCCTGTCGTAAACTGAAAAAACATTGAGAAGTTAATCCTGACCTTTTTTTGAAGGTCATCACTGGTGACGAAAGCTGGTGCTATAGCTACGACCCGGAAACACAGCAGCAACCGAGTCAGTGGAAGCATCCAACGTCACCACGACCCAAAAAAGCGCATCAAGAGAAGTCCAATGTCAAGATGTTGCCGATATGTTTCTTTGATGTGAAAGGAATTCTCCACAAAGGATTTGTTCCTCATGATCAAACTGTTAACCAGGCTTTTTACTCGGAAGTCTTTAAGCGTTTGTGAGACAAGGTGAGACGAAAACACCCTGACCTGTGGCAAAGTAAAGGGTGGGGGTTGCATCACGACAATGCGCCAGCGGACACCGCCTTGAGTGTGAGACCATTTTTGACCAAGAATTGCATGATCCCACTTCCCCACCCTCCTTATTCACCCAATCTTGCCCCATGCGACTTTTTTTGTTCCCCCGAATGAAGAAAGTCATCAAAGGAAAACGTTTTGCAGATGCAAAAGAGTTTAATAAGAAAATGACGGCGTCATTAAAAAACATAACTTCACAAGAGTTCCAGGATTGCTTTGAACAATGGAAAACACATTTGGACCGGTGCATTGCTTCAAATGGAGAATATTTTGAAGGTGATTAGAATATAAAAATACAACAATAAATGAATAAAATTATATGACACAATTCTGGTTACTTTTGTGTGTACCCCCCCCCCTTCGTATGTGTGCCAGACATGCAAGTTCAATAGCTGTGATAGCAGGACAGAAAAGCAGTGGGTAATAAAAGTGACATTGTGAAGAATAGTTAAATAATAATGATATAAAATGCCAATCCAATTTGACGTTATATAAGCACTAAACTAATTTCTTAAATACTTTTGAAATTGCTATTCAGATAAAACACTAAGAGATGATGGCCAATTCAGCCTGTTCTGCCAGTAGATAATAATGAAATATCAAACTGAAACTAGCATAAACAAACACAACGAATTAAAACATGTTAAACTAATAATAATTTATTACCCACGGAACTGACAAACAGAAGATTTCACAGTCAATTAGAATAGCTTCTGAGTTAAGTATTTCTTTTACTCAAGCCATATATATATATATATATATATATAGGTATACGAGCAAGCAATCATATACAAATACATATACTCTATAGTGTAAGAAAAAACAGTGATCCATGTTAAAAAACAGAGCTGTTTAATATATATTAAGAAATATACATAATATCTTACATTAATTGCAATTAATGTAAGATATAAGAACAATTTTAGGGAAAAGAAAACAGTAGACAAAGTTTTGGGGCGACATATTTTGTCTGATGAAGTCCTAAGTGACAAAATGCATCATATGAAAAGCTTTTCCACGTTGTATTACATCTTACACACACATACATACATACATACATACATACATACATACATACATACATACATATATATATATATATATATATATATATATATATATATATATATATATATATCAGGTGTAACAGCAAAAATTGTCCATCCCACAAAATGTTTAATGTACAAAAAAAAAAAAAAAACATTAAACTAATTGAGTTTCTTTTTTCCAGATTTTCAGATAAAACATTTAGCCAACTTGACACCATCTGTCATAAGAATCACTGAAAACTCATTTGACTTATTCATCTAGAAAGAGAACAGGTTAAAATCGTTTTGTGTCAGCTTCACTGTCTTCTCAAATGAGCAATGGTGAGAAGAAAAAACTCATTCAGGCTTTCAGTAATGATACCAACATTCATACTCAAATCCAATCAAGAATCATCAAGACAATAGTGAATAATTTTAAAAAAGAGGGAACAGTAGTGAGAAAAGCTGGATAAGGAAGTCAAAAAAGGAAGAGGGATCATAATTCCAACTTAGAGCTAAAGAGATAAATTAGAAAAGATCCAACTCAATTCATGAGATGTTTGACATGTGAGAGAGGAGTTTCAGCTATGACAGTCCAAAGAGCAGTAAAAAAAATGACTTGGAAATGAAATCGTACGTGAAACCTCTGAAGCACCTTGTTACTCCAGGACAGAAAGTTAGAAGGTTAGAGAGGGTGAAGATCATCTTGAATAAGTTGGAAAATAATCCAGGAATATATATATTTGAACTTTATTTCAATCCTTCATGAGTTTCCGATCCTTAGCTATGATTAATTAATGATGAACATGTCATTTTCATTTATGATCGATTTCATCACGAGTTTTCTGTTAAGTTTAGAGAGTAATTATACATTCTTATTGCTCAAAGTAGAGACCAATAGTGTTATAAAAACCTTGAAAAATTCCAGTAAGGTATCTTTAATCATTTATAAGATACAACAGTTCAGTCTAAGAATTGGACAATTTTGCTGTTACACCTGATATATGTATGTATGTATGTGTGTGTATGTATATACCATAAGCAAATTTAAGTACACAATTGTGCTGTGCAATATATATACCACAAGTACATGAAAGCCACATAAATACAGAATTGAGTATCTTGTCTGAAACTTTCCTGAAGATTGTGTGACTGCCATATAGCAAATGGAAGCCCCCACATGAAACTTTAAGTTGCAGTAAGATTTGAGTCTCCTTTTTTTTTCATTTTTTTTTTTTTTTAACTTTTTCTTCATATCTCTTATATATACCTTTTAGGCCAGTGATATCTTATAACTTAGTATTACTTGCTGCATGGTTCAATTATCAGTGGCTAAATTGGCTCCCACTAGTTTTTTTTCTAGTGAGCAGGGTGGCTCATTATCTCTCAAGTGGTGGATTAACAACTATCTAGCCACTGGGGAGTTTTCAACCCCTTTGGCTTTGTTAATGTATTGAACTAGGAGAAGGAATACTCTGGTGTCACACCTGTGGCTCACTGGCATCTGATGATTTGTCATACTTTTCGGATCATTGATTTTGATATTCAGAGAATTGGCCTGACCCACTACACTGTCATTCCCTGACTATAAAAAAATTTCATTTGTTATACTGTTATTTGTTATATTGTAGGATCTTAGCTGGTGATGTACCAGCTTGCCATTGTCTAAAGGTGTAACCAATTATTAGCTTTTGGAATGCATCTTTGGCTACCCCATTATGATTTCAGATTTCAGTGTCACACTTTACGCACTTTGTTAAATCACTTCCCAAATAGTTAAATTTTTGCACTTGTCTGATTTTGGTATTTTCAATTTGCAATTTTTGTCTTGCAATTGATGTTTAATCTTTTCTTCTTGCTTTTCTTTCATTTCCTTCTGTAGAAGGTTTTGTAGTTTCCTTTCCTTGCCTGTGTAAAAACCCAAAAACCTATTGTCTTCAAAAATGTATAAATGTGGTTCTAGTATTTTGGGTATATAAATTTAGTGACATTCTTAGAGCCACATCGACCTTTTCAACCTTAGTGATTGGTTAGTGAGAAGCAGAAAATAGTCATCTGGAACTTGGCAAAAAATACTATATGTATGCGATGTAAAATGCAATTTGCAAAAACCATGCATCTGTCGTATATTCATAATAGTTATTTTTTTGTGGGGTGGGGGGAAGATGTATTGAAACAGGTGTCAGTTTTACTAACATGATGACAAAACTAAAACCAATATAATAATAGATTTTTATCTTAGAGTATTTAGGAT